>CM076575.1:977144598-978344598 GCA_034641835.2 Pinus albicaulis
TAAGCACCCAGACTAGGGTGGGGCCCACAGTGCTATTTTTGGGTGCATGTCTATTTTGGTTATCCCTTAATTAAGGTCGATGTTAAACTATAATCTATTCTCAATGTTGACTTGAATCAGTTAATTGAAAATGATAAATTCAGTTAGCTAGTGGATATCGAATTAGAGGTAGTTGGTGAGGCATGCAGAGTAATTCTAGTTGTAGCAGAGTTTGAAGTGCAGTGGTGCATGAGTTGGTGCAAGTTGTAAACACTTTAACTCAATTAAGTGAGTTAAACTCAGTTGTGCTAGTTGTAACTAAAGATACACTAGTGAGAGGTCAAGTGAATTAAATATTAATTAATTCACAATCATTGATCTCACATGCAACTGAGGATTTACTATTATTAGTTGCATGCATGTCAGATCCAGTGGAGACCTAGTTGATTTCTAGGTGAAAGGGAATTTGACTATCAGTTGTAGGATTATTGGGTTGCACACATGCAACCAAAAACCCATTGGAGTGCCCATGATAGTTGTGCAATTAAGGCAGGCAAGAATTCCTATCTGTTAGGGATATTTACCATCAAGGATTGCGCAAGCAAGGCAGGTTGTCTGGAGGCTGATAATTCGCTATATGTTGGTCAGTTTTGCATATGGCAGTGTGAGATAATTACCTGATTACTGGAGGGCTATTGTGAGAAGAGTTGTGTATGTAAATGTTTCACGATCCATGCTTAATATACAATAGAGGATAGTAGGGTTTTTAGTTGTAAGCTTTCCCCAGGAAATTATCTGTGTTGTGTGTGATTAATCTTTCTTCATATTCATGTGATTAGCAATTGTGCTTTTAATTCCGCAAAATATTTGTAGAAGCAATTCAGTATTTAACTTAGTACATTTTTAGATTGGGTGAATCCAAGATATACATGCATGTTGTATAATTTCTACAAGGTTTCAAGGAAAGTTTGGGACATGAGGAATACTTTGGAAGTTTGAGTCCTAGACCTCCTCTCTGTGAGTAGTTTAGTTTTAAAATTTTAAAGATTCATTCTAATATTTCTACTATTGTTCATATTTTCCATAGTGTTAGTCCTATTCTATCTTTATTTCTCAATGCATGCCTCATTTCAGCGAGTTTCATCTATTTTATTGGGGGTAAAATTTGCAAGTAGTTTTAAGAGGTGGAAGCTTGGGAAATATTTAGTTGAGTCATTTCTGTGGTTAGTGTTGGCACTGGAATTATCAATTGGACTACAGCAAGCGCATGACCAGAAACATCCTAAACTCTAAGGAAATTTGAATGATTTTTTCTTGGGATTGGTAGGTGTTATAAACTCTGATTCACTGAAAATAGATTTCAGTCAAATCCACAGTTCTACTAATGAGGGTATTGTAACTTGATGTGGTAGCAGAGTGAAAAATTTTAGCCTATGAGGAGAGGAAACTATAAGATGAGAGAGGAAACAGTAGGTCTGTAAAACATAAATCTACTGCATTTAGTATAAATTCACAAAAGTAGAAGTTTGACAATACTCCATGAGAGACAGTTATTTCTAGCCTGACAAGATTCTCACTAAAATATCATGACGAATAACTATCATGAGTGATGCTCTTCCACTGTTATAACATTTATTTCACCAGGAATGCTCACTGTGTGAGACTAACAAAAACAGATAAACCACATAACATGCTTAAGAGACTGATAGGAACACATAATAGCATAATGGTTTGCAAATTGTAACTGAAAGAAAGGAGATATCGAAACACAAGTAAAGTAAAAAATACACACAGAAAATTGGTAATAAGTCCTCAGTAGTATCATTCCATTTCATTCACAAAAAAATTATAAATAAAATTATTCAAATTCTAAAACCATCAACCAACGGTTTTTACATAGCATTTTATCACATATATACAAAAATAATAAATTGTCATCTCCAAAAAAGGAGTAAACTTGTTCCCAAAAGTTATTACGATCTCGTGCAAGAGATGAGGATTATCCTAAAACTTTAATATAAATTTCTATGACATAATGAAAATAACAGCCTCAAGGCTAACAATTCGAAGTGGTTTTTATGATGTGGCAGTTTATGGGAAGACTCCTCTTCTGTTCTGGTGCAACCAACTCCAAAAAAAGTGTAAACAACAATGAAAATGGCATGTGGTTGTTCCCTGAATGTTGGCTGGTGCCTGGTAGAAACGTGCTGGTACTGAGAGTAGTGGTAGAAAACTGTTTCAGAGAAATTCTGCCATTATTCCATTGTTCCTCTCCTTTTTTGGTGGAAAACCCTTTGTAATGACAGAAAACTCGAAACTTTTTGGATAAAATGGTAGAGGTTCATTTTATGAGAAATTACAAATAAACCCTTTGAAAAAGGTTTAATTGATAGGGGATACATGGAGCGGAATGAATGATAAGCGGAGGGGAGAAAATCTTTTAGACATATATCACAATCAAAAATTGGGATCAGAGTGTTTAAACTTAAGACACAAATGGGAAAAAATGCGATGTGCGATGAGAGGGGAGGTGACGCGGCAAAGAAGTGGGACCAATCGCAGATCGTGCATCGAAATTTTTATTATGAAATGCAGGAGTTAAATGTTAAAATTGGCGAATTGTGATGTGTGATGAGAATGAAATGTGGGGCCCAGAAAATACCACAATTCTTACATCACAAGTTTTGATATGAGACACGGGAGTTAAATGTTAAAAATGGCAAAGTACAATGTGCGATGAGAACGGAGGTGATGTGGCATAATAAATAGTGGGGTCGCCCGCAAATCGCACATCAAAAGTTTAAGGAATTGCCTCTCCTCCATTAATGGTATCTTGTATCATATGTGAAATGTGCTGGAGTGATGTGTCGGCATGAGGCCACCCTCATCCCCACATCACAAGATATATCATTTATTTTGTGAAGTCTTAAAACATAAATAGAATAATTTCTGATGTGTGAAATCACTCTATTTAAGATTTAACCTCCATCGTTGATCTGCACCTAGATCTAAAAATATTCACTGATCGCTCTTCTCCGGATCTCCTACTCTGCTGGTAAATTTGTTTTCTTCATGCACAAATTTTCTTTTAAAGAAATCTGTTTGCAATATTGTCCACGAAGCCTTGATTTGCTTGCTTTGAAAACTGAAATTTCTTTCTGAAGGAGTGGTCTATGTTTACATGTAGCCTCTTTATTGAGATAACCAAAATATCAGTGAAATAGCTGCACTTTTCACTATGTGGAATATATGAATTTCATTTCTGAGAAATAGTTGCCCTTTATTGCATTATTGTTTTGACAATGAAATCACAATAGAGGTAGCTATTATTCCAAACAAGGTGACTGTAAATTTATTATCCAAATGATGACTAGCCTTCAACTTATTTTATGACTCTAAAACACTAATAACGCTTATTCACTTAAAAGTACCTTGATTTTGGGACTCTTTTTCACCTTTGTTGGAAACAACTCAAACTTGGACATGGATTAGGACATTACAAAAAATTTGGAAACAGTGACACAATGGAAATTACACCATTAAAATTTTTAGTGCTAATAGTGTCTCCTATTGGGGATGAAGTCCTCCCTGTGAGGCTTCGAGGATCGTAGTTCCAGTGCCTTGTCCAGCCCTTATTTCTCCAACCAACAATTCTGCTTATTAACTCAAAAAAGACCAGCACACCTAGCCATTAGGTAATGGATTCATAAGCTAGATTTCGATCTTCTTCAACTTATTTCAACATAACTGAAAACTAAATCAAACTTTAATCTAAAATTGAAACAAATGCTCGAGTGGCAAGATTATTTATCTACATCCCTACTTATAATTAGCTGAAATCGACTTGATCAAGTGTATACAAACTTCCAAAAGAAAATTTTCAACACCTGATTTCCTGAAATGTCTTCACATCCACTGCTGAAAGGCTGAAAAGTATGAAGCATAATCTCTAAATGTGACTCATACTTGTTGTTATCATTAGGGGAATTTTGAGGTCTAATATGGGCCTCCTAAGAAAAATGTACAATCAAAATTCACTTTATGAGAACCAATCACATTTTATGGAATGACCTCATTCCTAATGGTTGAGGTGGGCATTGTTTGAGTTAAAGGTACTTACTTGTCACATTCTCAATGGTGGATAAAAACTCATGGTTAACCATGGTAGTGCTCTAAGTACTTTTAAAGTCAACAAGTAAAGTAATCATAATAAATGTAATTTCACACTTTTTGAATAAAATATTATTATTGTCATTTCATATTCTTTGAAAGAAACAATGTATATCCCTACACAATCTTCATGTCTTTACACACTTTTCAATAAATATTATATTTATATATTTTCATATATTTATTTTTAAATTATACATTCATCTCATTTTATTTAATATTACAAATTCAAATTAATTATAAGTTAATATCTATAAGTACAAAGGACAAATGCATTAGTTGTTCAATGATAATGGCTTTTTCTTGATAAGTTCATTCTTATTTATAGTCACATCAATACAATTTTTTTATTAATTTTATTTTGGTACAACTTTTGAATTGAGTTTAACTATGGTTACATGGATTGTGGTGCAAAAAGTGAATTGCAAATTCATAAATATTATTTTATTGGTTTAACTATTATTTTATTATTTCCTTAGGAGGCCCATTTTAGACCTCAAAATTCCCCTAATGGGACGAGAAGTACTCCAAGACTAATAACAAGAGAGACTTTCAGAAAACTAAACTCCATATATTAAACAATAGGATCAGTAAATCGACAAGGAGACTTACTTCAAAGAGCTTTGAGTTCAAGGATACGCTGACACATACTTTCCGCTAATAGAACAATGCTTTTATGAAGAGCTTGTTCTTCATTTTTTTACAAATTTCTTCTTCGGCACTGTATCCCTACAACTCAGGTTTATACATTTCAAACATAGGCTCGTAATTGTTTTTCTTATCATCAATTCTCATCAAAGGTGATAATTCCTCGACAATTTGTATGAGATGAGCATCATCTTCTTCCCCGGATTCAGATTCATAACTGTCATAGATTAGATCATCACTGTAAACTTTAAGACAAGGTGACATAAAAAAAAATTCTTCATCATTAGGATATTTATCAAAAAAAGGCCGATTATGAAGTCTTCACTATGTTCACCTAATATCTCATCATGATGACCAATAATCTGATGTTTATCCTCTTCTTGAATGATAGGAGATTGCAGAAAATCATAAGAACAAAAGGTTTTTTGAATACCTTTCGGTATAACCATGTTTTCTTTACATTTATGTTGCTCATCATCACTTTCAACTTTCTTATCAAATTGATGGCAACATTTCGGAGCGAAACATTCAACCGGACACATATCTTTATAAAAGGAATTAAAAGAATCATGAAACTCTTTCAAACAAGTGATGCTATTTTTAGGAATATATCTACACCAATCAAGGGTTGCACCCTCCAAAGAATATCAAAACAACTTAATTTTTATGTCTTCATGAAAAAAATGCAGCCTATGAATCCAGTCATGAAAATCCCATAAAAACTCAGCTGATACTTCCCAATCATGTCCACTAAACCTTGGAAGAGAAAATTCCCATTCACTTCTATCTGGAAGAGGATTAGGAAAAACCTCTATCTTTGAAAAATTGCATAAATCGTATCTTTTAGCGAGGATCGCTTCTATAAGAGTGTTGGATCTGAAAACAGTGGAGTCGTTGCTGAATTCTTTGTCATGGAGTCACTAGGTGAAAGATCACAATCTTCTTTAGTGTCTAGTCTTTGTTCACCATCAAAAACTAGATCTGGTCTTTGTATTCCTTTTTCATCTTTAATGATCTTCTCTTGTTCAGCAACTGGAGTCACAATAAGTGATCTATAATTCCTCCTTGTAGAAGGAGGTCTTGAAACCCCTCTTCCTCTTTGTGGAGCTGCCAGGTGAAATAATTTTCAATCTTATTCAAGTCACCAATTCTTGTTCACCATCAAGAATTGATTGTGAGCAATTTAAAACAAGAGACTCTGGAGAATACTCTGTTTCAAGGTCTTTGTATCTTGTAAGATGCACCAAAAGATGTTGGCACTGGAATCAGCACTTGGACTGCGGCAAGCGCCTGACCAGACACATCCTAAACTCTAAGGTAATTTTAATGATTTGTTTTTTGGGTTTGGTAGGTGGTATAAACTCTGATTCACTGAAAAGAGATTCCAATCAAACCCATAGTTATACTAATGAGGGTATTGTAACTTGATGTGGTAGCCGAGTGCATATTTGTAGCCTATGAGGAGAGGAAACTGTAAGATGAGAGAGGAAACTGTACGTCTGTAAAACAGAAATCCACTGCATTTAGTAAAAATTCACAAACGTAGCAGTTTGACAATATTCCATTGAGAGAAAGCTATTTCTAGTCTGACAAGATTCTCACTAAAATATCATGAAGAATAACCATCATGAGTGATGCTCTTCCACTGTTATAACATTTATTTCACTAGGAATGCTCACTGTGTGAGACTAAGAAAAACTGATAAAACACATAACATGCTCCATTAGGGGAGTTTTGAGGTCTAAAATGGGCCTCCTAAGGAAATTATAAAATAAAGTGGAAATAATAAAATAATATTAGATTACATCATCAAATTTTAAAGGGATAAAAGAAAAAAATATTTTTTGAACTCTTATTTTCAACTTATCTCCCTATGGGTTTACTCAAATTTCGAGCGGAAACACTCGTTGGATGTAGAATTTAATTCCTCATCAAAGGAGTACCCATGTTGCATACTTTTGATGGACCCTTCTACACGAAAAATTAGAAATACATGAAAAACGTGATTGCAATCACTTTTTTCATGTATTTCTCATTTTTCGTGTAGCAAGGTCCATCGAAAGTATGCAACATGGGTACTCATTGGATGAGAAATTAAATTTTTCATCCAACAAGTACTCCCGCTTGAAATTTGAGTAAACCCTTAAGGAGAAAAGTTGAAAATACGAGTTGAAAAAGTAGTTTTATTATTTTATTATTTTTTAATATTTTTACTTTTTTACTCCAAAAATGGTGAATCATCCCCCATGGTTGACATCATAATATTGAATCCTATTGGTTCTTATAAAGTTTATTTTGGTTGTATATTTTTCTTAGGAGACCCATTTTAGACATCAAAATTCCCCTCATGAAGAGACTAGGAACACATAATAGCATAATGGTTTGCAAACTGTAACTGAAAGAAAGGAGATATGGAAACACAAGTAAATTAAACAATACACACATCAAATTGGTAATAAGTCCTTAGTAGTATCATTCCATTTCATTCACAAAAATATTACAGATCAAATGAGTCAAATTCTAAAACCATCAACCAACGCTTTTTAAATAGCATTTTATCACATATATACAAAAAAAATAAACTATCATCTCCACAAAAGGAGAAAACATGTTCCCAAAAGTTATTACAATCTCATGCAAGAGATGAGGCTTATCATAAAACTTTAATACAAATTTCTACGACATAATGAAAATAACAACCTCAAGGCTAACAATTCGAAGTAGTTTGTATGATGTAGCAGTGTATGGGAAGACTCCTCTTTTGTTCTTGTGCAACCAACTCCACAAAAAGTCTAAACATCAGTGAAAATGGCATGTGGTTGTTCCTTGAATGCTTCCTGGTGCCTGGTAGAAACATGTTGGTACTGAGAGTAGTGGTAGGAAATTGTTTCAGAGAAACTCTGATGTTGTTCCGTTGTTCCTCTCCTTTTTTGGTGGAAAAACCTTTGTAATGGCGAAAAACCTGAAACTTTTTAGATAGAATGGCGGAGGTTCATTTTATGAGAAATTACAAAGAAACCTTTTGAAAATGGTTTAATTGATAGGGGAGACATGGAGCGGAATGAATGATAAGTGGAGTGGAGAAAACCTTTTAGAAATATATTGCAATCACAAATCGGAATCAGAGCATTTAAACTTAAGACAAAAATGGGAAAAAATGCGATGTGTGATGAGAGCAGAGGTGACATGGGAAAGAAGTGGGACCGATTCCAGATCGCTCATCTGAAGTTTTATTATGAAATGCAGGAGTTAAATGTTAAAATTGGCGAAGTGTGATGTGAAATGAGAATGAAAGGTGGGGCCTAGAAAATAAAGCAAATCACACATCACAAGTTTTGATATGAGACATGAGATTTAAATGTTAAAAATGGATAAGTGCGATGTGCGATGAGAACGGAGGTGACGTGGCATAACAAACAGTGGGGTCGCCCGCAAATCGCACATTGGAAGTTTTAAGGAATTACCACTCCTCCGTTAACATTATCTTGTATCATATGCGATATACGCTTAACTCTGGAAGTCTTAAAACATAAATATAATAATTTTCGATGTGAGAAATCGCTCTGTTTGTGATTTAACCTCCATCGTGAATCTGCGCCTAGATCTAACGATATTCATTGCTCGCTCTTCTCCGGATCTCCCACTCTGCTGGTCAATTTGTTTTCTTCAGGCAACACTTTGCTTTTAAAGAACTCTGGTTGCAATACTATCCACGAAGCCTTGATTTGCCTACTTTGAAAAATTAAACTGCTTGGTGGAGGAGTGGTCTTTGTTTACCTGTAGCCTCTTTATTTAGATAACCCAAATCTCAGTGAAATAGCTACGCTTTTCACTATGTGGAATATATGACTTCCATTTCTGAGAAATAGTTGCCCTTTATTGCATTATTGTTTTGACAATGAAATCACAACAGAGGTAGCTATTTTTCCAAACAAGGTGACTGTAACTTTATTATCCAAACAATGACTAGCCTTCAACTTATTTTATATCTAAAACACTAATGACGCCTATTCACTTAAAATTACCTTGATTTTGGGACTGTATTTCACCTTTGTTGGAAATGAATCAAACTTGGACATAGACTAGGACATTAGAAAATATTTGGAAATAGTGACACAATGGCGATTACACCATTAACATGTTTAGTGCTAATAGGTAGATATCAATGTCAGGATGGTTTTAGATACTTATAGTTTCAACTTCTATTCACTCCTAAAAGAAAAGCTTCACAACTTGGGGCAAGGTATTTCTTTTGTGTTCTTTCATTATCCCTCACCTTTTTTCATGCTTTATTCCTTGGATTTAAGCCCCCATCTAGTATTTGGGAATGTGTTATGTTTCTTTTCATGGTTAGCCCTATACATTTTATATTGTGCCAAGCATGCAAAGGGTATCTAGGGGTTTAATGGTGGAGCCATTGACAGAAAAATTGGGTTGTTTTTTGTCTAATTTTAACCTTTTTTGGTGTTTTTAAGTGAATGGATTTTCAACCCACTGTAATATAAATATAGATGTAGGAATATAATATGGGTTAATAAAATAGGGTATTTGATGTCATAGAGTCCTATATATTACATTGTAAATGGAGAAGCCAATACAATAAGAGTTAAACATGTAACCCTGGACATTTTTTTGTTTTCTTAGTTAAGTGTTTCTAGGATAAATCATCTGATATTTATTTGTGTATGATGTATATTTTTCCTTAATTACTTTCTCTCTATGTATGCATTAATTGTAAGGGTTTGCAACTTAAACTAACAATCCCCATCATATTCTTGGATTCTATCAACATATTACGATCTAACATGAAAAAATTGCTCATTGGTGACAACCCTAAGACCAACAAAAGGAGAAATCAAGCAAGAATTAGGTTCACCTCCCAATCCCCTATCCTTGACCCTCCTTCCCAAAATATGACCAGGGATAAAAATACAACACTCCAGGATAAAGGGATATTTCATGAGAAATTCATACTCAATGAAGTTCATTCCATGTAAAACGTTATCAAGCAAAAAAGAAAACAAGCCTCTATTAAAAATAAAATTAAAGAAGAACAGTATGGTTGGATATCAAATTCTAGTTTTTCCAAGATCAGAAACACCAAAATATTTAGGATGAATGATTTGAACTAGCTTATGAAAGCACTTATTTCTAAAGCCATGGAAGAAAAACCACACAAAATCGAAATATCCTCACTATACTTACACTCTTGGTAGTGAAGTTTGAAGAAATTTTCACAGTAATACTTGGTATTAAAATTAGTTTTTACAGTAGTATTTGATACCAAAATTTAAGTGTCTAAATTGTAGGACAATGAAAAAAGAGATTTCAAGAGAAGATAAGGAGCCCCTAAGTCCTAGGAATTTCTTCCCACCCCATCATTATTTAGGAAAATGTAATTCTTAAAACCAACATGCATGTTGAAATATCCTACCATTTACTATGCTAAACTTTTCTAGATAAGTCAATTTAGTGAACAAAGGAAGATATATAATGTTTGGAATGATTAAGGGAGCTTTGTTAGGGTTTTTTCAATAAATGAGCTAGCAATTTTTGTAGGGCTTGAATCTGTCTTTTCGTAGAAGTAATTTCATTCACACTATTTCCACATTGTTTTTATTCTTAACCCATCTATTGCAACATGAGATAATCCATGGCAAGCACCTCGAGGGAAAAAATCCTCCTTCAATAATGTGGTCATAGGGGATAGAGTTTTGGGATCAAGTTATCAAATGCAAGAACCCCATCGATTGGCTTTGGGCCCAATTCATGCAAATAGAAACAAAGACGTTCCTCCACTGGGGTGAATTGGAAATTTTGTATGCAAGGGAGATTCCTCCTTAAGGAAGTCAAGGATCCAAAATATGGACTAAAATCAAAAAAAAAAAAAAAATTGAGAGCTACATCGAGTATATTAAATAACACACCTTAATATGCAAGATCATTAGAATTTGTCCAATGGAGAGAGAATTGATTGGACGAGTCCAACAAAAATGGCAGTTGAAGGTACACAATGATCTCAATTTGGGAGCAAGGGGTTTATTTTCAGTGATTTTTGAAAATATGGAATATAGGAATAGGGTATTCGAGAATGGCCTATATTGTTTCAATGATGTGGTGTTATTCATGAAATTTTGGCATGAAAATTAAAACTTAGAAAAGGAAAAATTCATGGCATCCCCAATTTGGGTTCACCTATTTTCTCTTCCAAAATAATTTTGGGAGGAGGAAATATTAGGAGGTATTGGATATATTATCATATACATTTTAGAAGTATCTAAATAGACCAAGTGAGGGCATTACACTTCATATGCAAGGGTATGTGTGTATATGATTATCTCCTAGCCATTACCAGAATCAATTGAAATATCCTACAATTATGAAATTTGGAAACAACCTTTAGATTATGAGAATGTACCATTCATATGTCATAAGTGTCATGAATAAGACCATATCTTTAGGGATTTTCCCCTAAATATCACAAAGGAAATAAAAGAAAATCAATATAAAATGGATTATGAGGGTTTTCAAAAAATCCAACCTCATCTTAAAAAAACCTTTAGAACAAAATGCAGTAACACGAGAGGACCCCCTTCAGTCCAAAAACCATTATGAGACATTGAATGGAGAAGAGAAGGAAATGTCAGATCAAGTACATCCTCAAGAAATGGATCAAGAGAAGAGAAATGGAAAACTAGAGGTGGATGCTCATAAGAGAGTGTAAGAGGAATCAGTAAAGAATGAACCAATACAGGAAATTGATATGCCAAACATACAAGGAATAGGGAACATTGATGGGCCAAAGTACATGGATATGGATGAAATTACACTCTCAAACCTCGTTGGAGAATGTATAGGAAAGATACCATATCAACAAAAAAAGATGTTTAAACATACATATCTGCGACTCAAAAATAAAATGAATGTTACTTTGAAGGGAGCAAGCTCATCCCCAGTAAGTATCCACATCCAAACAAAAAGCTTTAAATATACTCCTAAGAATGAAAAGTAGGACAAAAGGAGAGGAAGGAAAAGAAAAAAAAGATTCAATACAAGAGATGGGGATGTGTTTTTCAATTTTGGACAAGTGGCTCTCTTAAAAGAGTTACTTTCATTTGCCCAACATCCTTCCCAATAAAGATAATTTTGTGGAATATAAGAGGCCTTAATTGCCAACTCAAGGAAGGGTTTCTTAAAGAGATAATTTGTCATGGGGGCTTCACTAAATGAACCTCTGACATAACATGTGTGTTCATGGAATACTAATCAATACACTTAATTTGACTAGATATTGGAAAATAACTCTAAAAAACGCATTATTTAACCCCTGGCCAATACGAACCCAATACAACAAAGTTACTGATCAAACAATAACTATTACCTCAAAACAAGAACTCTAAAAAAAGAAATTCAAAAAACCTTGAAAAAACAACCTGAAAATGAAAATTTGTATTCTGGAATAACCTTTTTTTTTGGGGTAAATTTTCAATTTTTTTTAAAAATGGAAGTAAAAGCCAAATTTTTTTATGCAAAAAAAAAACCTGAAAACAAAAAATGTTGATGCTGGAATAACGTCGCCATTTTTTGGTCCACAAAAAAAAGCCTGAAAAAGAAAAGTGTTATTGATGGAATAACGTCGCCAATTTTTTGTGTGCAAAAAATACAAAAAACGGTATCAAAACTAAAATTTTTGGTGCTGGAATAATGTCGTCAATTTTTTGTGTGCAAAAAACACTTTGAAAACGAAAAGTGTTAATGTTGGAATAACGTATTTTTCTTTTCAAGGTAAATTGTCAACAGTTTTTAATAATGACATTAAAGATAAAATATCATGACTTTGAAAAACCTTAAAAATTCAACGAAAAACACGACATTAAAGATAAAATATCAAAAGTCTTAAAACTCCAGTGATTTTTAGGCATGGTATTAAAGATAAAATATCATGTCTCTGAAAAGCCTTAAAAATCCAAGGATGACATTAAAGATAAAATATCACCTTTATGAAAATAAAATTCCAACGGTTTTTAAGCATGGTATAAAAGATAAAATATCACTTTTAAAAATAAAATAAAAAACAAAAAAAATAAAAATAAAAAACAAAAAAAAACACACAATTTAAAGAAAAAATTAAAATTAAATTAACCCCAAAAAAACAACTTTTTTTTAAGATAAAAATAATAATAAAACCGCATAATTGACAAAAATGATAAAATAAAATAATTAAAATAAAAACATTTAAATTAGTTAAAATTAAAAATAAATTAAAATACTAAAATAAAAAAATAAATAAAATTTACAAATTAAAATTTAAAATTAAATAATTAAAAATTAAAAATTAAAATTAAATATATATATATGAAAAATACATTTTCAAAAAAAAATCATTTTTTTAAATTCAAAAATTTTAAAAATAAAAAATCGTTTTAAAAATCAAAATGAAAAGAAAATATCAAATTTAAAAAATATAAATAAAAAGAAACAAATAAATTTAAAAATATAAATTCAATTTAATATATATATAAATATTAAAAGCTTTATGAATCTCCGAATGCCAGGGATTTTGAAACCCTGCTCACAACGAAAGAAGTTTTCTCATTAGAAGACATTGATTTTGGGGTTAAGCGCCTAGAAAGTGGGAAAGCTAAAGACATTGAAGTTTACCAAGCAAAAATATTAAAAATTGGAGGTCCTGTCCTCATCCCCCACATCCACAAGCTTTTCAACCAAGCAGTCAAGCAAGGGTTCCCTAAACCTTGGACTCAGAGCCTCATTATCCCTATTTTTAAAAGTGGGGATACAAATAACCCCTCTAATTATCGAACAATTATGATCAGCCCTCTCTTAGCCAAGTTATATGGTATTATTTTGGAAAAGAAGTTGAGCATTTGGCTTGAAAGTGAAGGTAAGCGGGCTAAAGGCCAAGCGGGTTTTAGAAGGCAGTACTCAACAATGGACCACCTCGTTACACTTAGGATCATTGTGGAAGAATATGGCAATGATAAATCCAATCTCTTTTGTTGCTTTGTGGACTTTAGAAAGGCTTTCGATACGGTTCCTAGAAATAAACTATGGAATAGATTAGAAGAGTTAAATGTTCCTTTCGAGCTAAGAGCGACCACTATAAGGTTATACGAGAATGTAATTTCCAAGTTAAAAAGCAATGAGGGGTGGTCGAAAGATATCAAGTGTAATATTGGTGTTAAACAAGGTTGCCCCCTCTCCCCTACCCTATTTGGCATTTACATCGACAAGCTTGAAGGTTGTTTAGAGGAAGCAGGATGTGTTGGCACGATCTTAGCTGGGATAATCGTCATCCTTCTTCTCTATGCTGACGATATTGTTCTTCTCGCAAGGTTCCCATCTGATCTTGATAAGCAACTTAGACTTCTTAAAAATTTCTGCTCTACCATGGGTATGTATGTTAACACTGACAAAACAAAAGTTATGATTATCAAATCCAAGAAGGACACTTACGCTAATTTTATGTATGACAATAGTAACTTGGAGGAAGTGTCTTCTTACAAGTACCTAGGAATTGATATTCATCACAAGCTCAACTGGAACTATAGCATTCAAAAAAGGATTAATGGGGGTGGAAAGCTTATTTTGGTCTTGAAAATAATTGTAAAACGGAAAACCTCGTAATGTGGGATAGAAAGAAGTTCCTCTTTGAAACTTTAGTCACTCCTATTATCTTATATGGATGTGAGGTTTGGGGTTGCAGCATCTCTAGAGAATCCTGGAGAAAGATTGAGCAAATCCAGAAGCGTTTTATAACGTATAACCTTAAAATTAAAAGCAATACACCCTATCTTATTCTCCTTATAGAAGTGGGTCTTTCCCCTATCGAGAGCCTAGCTATGACTAGGCTTCTGTTGTACAAGCACAAGCTCAATAGCATAGGAGACCATAGACTTCCTAAGCTAGCTTTAAATTCCAGCCAAAACCACCTAAGGCTTAAACGAGGTTGGTATAAAGACACCGGGGCCTGGTTAAACCATTGGGAGATCGACGAGAATGTTGCATTGCAAAACATTAATAACATTAAAAAAATTGTTACTTCTAAGTTCAAAGAAAAAAATGTGGTGTGAGAAAGATCTAGCAGCTAAAAGAAAATTAAGATATTATAAGGAGGTCATCAACCCCACCCTAGAAGATCAAAAGTATCTCTCTGTTTTAACTAGCTCAAAGAAGAAAATTAATATAGCCAAGATTAGAACAAACTCTCATGAGCTCCATAGTGAAACAGGTCGTTGGATAGTTCCTAAAACACCATGGATGGAAAGGATCTGCCATCTCTGTGAGAATATGAACATCGAGGATGAAAATCACTTCCTCTTAGAGTGCCCGACGTACAACCACATTAGAGCTCAATTTCATAATCTTTGTTGCAATACTGACCTTCCTAGCCTTTTAAGATGTCAAAATTATAGTGAGCTCGGGAGGCTTCTCTCTAAGCTTTTTGAGCATAGGAATAAAATCTTAAATCAAATTAAATAACTCTTTTCTTCAGGTCTGATAAACCAAAGATTAGTCTTAGTGGACATTAACCAGCATCATCATCATCATCATATAAATAAATTTTTAAAAAAAATTATTAAATTTTAAAAAATAAAAATAGTCACGGGGCTCGATCGTCGGGCAGGGGGAGGCTGGCAACTCCCCCCTCCCCCTAGCTCACCGACCCCGTGGCAGTGGAGGTCGATTCCGAGAATTGACCTTCGTCGCCATGCGGTCATGGGGCTCGGCTACCAAGCGGGGGGGGGAGCTGTCAGCTACCCTCGCCCACCCGGCGACCGAGCCCCATGACTATTTTTTTATTTTTTTGAATTTAATAAAAGAATAGTAATTTATTTATTTTATTTTTTAATTTTAATTTTAAAAACGTTTTTTTTTTTCAATTTTATTTTAATTTTTATTTTCTTTAATTTTTTTTAGCTTAAAAAAAAATGAATTTTGTTTTTTTATTAAATGTTTTTTTTCATATATATATATATATATATATTTCTAAATTTTAACTATTTTTTATTTTTGTATTTTCATTATTTTAATGTTTTTTTTTCCAATTATTTTTAAATTAAATTTTTTTTTTATTGTTTAATTATGTTGTTGTTTTTCTTTAAGCTATGCTTTTTTTTTCATTTTCCCCTTTTTATTTTTTTTGAATTTTTTTGTTTTTGTTTTTTTTTTTACAAGTTAATTTTGTTTTTTTTACACTTTTATTGGTTTTTTTTTCAATTTTTTTTCAATTTTTTATATATTTGATTCTTTTTTTTCATGTTTTTTTATTTTATTTTTATGTTTTATTACCAAGATGAAAATCACTACTATAAACAAAAAGAATTGATGTTTCCTCAACACTTTTCAAAATTAGCATGAAAACCGCTAACATTTTAAAACAAATGTTTATACTTGATAAATAAATAAAAATTAAGGTGCCACAAAAATCACCACTTTTCTAAATGGACATGACATTTAAAAAAAAAAAACAGTCATAAGAAAATTTAAAGTACCAAAAAAAGGGTGATTCTACATTGCCACTCTTCAAAATCGGATGTTTTTTTTTCCTACCTCGAAAAAATGGGTATCGGGTAATTTTCTCGTTTGATCGGTAACTTTGTTATACGCCTTCCCAATTTCAAAAACCCCTATTTTCACTAGATAATGTAGGTATCCATTTTTTCATTAATATTTTTTATACCCCTTTATATTTTTTCAATAAATTTGAGCTCCATTTTTTATACCTACCAATATAAAAACCCTTTACCCCCTATATATGCTCAATATATTATGTCATTTTTTCCTGAATGTATATACCTCAATATGAATGCATGTGGTATGGTATTTCTCCCCTAGTGAAGCCCCCATAGAATTTTTAGGGAACTCCCTACAACAGTATTATTATAGGAGACTAAACGTGATACTGATAAAGTCAGCTCAATAGCATGTCATTTTTGGAGAGGACGAAAAACCATAGAACTATATGTTATAGGGAAAATATGGGGACTAGATATCTTATGGAATCCAAGTGAAGTGGAATTTATGGATTGATGGCTACCACGAGCATAATATCTAGTATATTCCAATACATATGATCAAAAGAAATGAAAGGCATAACAGCAGTCTATGGGTCAAATATTGTGAATGAAAAGGCAATATTTCTTAGAAAATTGGATAACATTAGATACCTTCACCAAGATAAGTTATGAATTCTAGGTAGCGACTTAACCAAGATGGCATCATTAGAGGAAAAAAAGGTAGGTATTCATCGCTAGGAAAAACAATCACAACAGTTCAAACAACTGATGTGGAAAATGAAGTTGGTTGACATGGAAACACTTAATGGAGCATCACCTCAAACAATCGTCCTAGTCGTTAGAACTAAATAGCCTCATGCTTGGGTAGTCTTTTTGTCTCAAAATATCTCTTAGAAGTGGATGTATTCCTAGAAGCATATAAACTTTAGGGTTTTTAGATTTGAGATGGATTTAGGATACATCCTTCCTTGAGAAGGAAAAGGAATGATCAAAATAAATCCAATTCTGAGGTCCCTCCAATATGGCCATTTTTCAGCAAAAGCTCAAATTCTTAAGTAAAAAAAAATGAAACAAAGAGGATTTTGGAAATATTTTTTAGGAAAAAACAAGAGCTAGAGGTACAAATGTAAAAGGTTCAACAAAAATAATTTTGGAGGGAAGAAATGAGGATATGACTGCAAAAGAAGGAGAAAAACTCACAAAATGGAGGATACTCGGAAGAACATAGGGAATACTATGGAGGAAAAAGTCAAGAATCAATTAGATTCGAGAAGGGGAGAAGAACATGAACTCTTTTCATAAATCAATGATCAAACACCGACATCATAACATGAACTTTTCACTTAAAGAAGAAGAAGTGAGAAAAATCATAGATCATAAAGAGATGGAGCAAGAATTGGCTAGATATTATAGTTCACTTTTAGCGGTACCAAATCAAAGTCAATGGAGACAAATTCATAAGATCACGAAAAATATCCATTCATCCAAATCATAATTTTAGCTTAATGTGAAAGGTATATTATGCCAAAGTTGAAGATGTGGTAATGTCCATGCCCAAAAACAAAGCATCAGGCTTGGACGGGTTCACCACATATTTTCCCATTCTTCTTTTCCCTTCCATGGAAAATAAATCCATGACTTAGTGGAGGAATATTCCAGTACCTACTCATTATTTCCAGCCTTGAATGCCACTCTATTAATACTAGCGCCCAAGTCTGATAAGGCCTTTTATCCTGGTAGCTTCGGGTCAATATCCTTATGCAATGTGATATAAAATATTGTTTTGAAAGTCATTTTAAATCATTTAAAGTTTATCTTGCCAAATCTTATTTCAATGGTGCATACCAGTTATGTGGAGGGAGGATATATCTTGGATGAAAGATTAGTATCCCATGAGGTCCTCCATTCATTGAAAAAATATAAAAAGATAGGAATGTTAATTAAGTGTGACCTATCTAAGGCCTTTGACAGACTCTTTAGTTTTCTCACAACCTTTTTCATTTCAAGAAGTTGGATTAACTAGGTAGGATCTTTGGTTTCAAACCTTATCTTCTTGGTGATTCTCAATGAATCTCTTTCCTCAACATTCAACTCTTAATGCAGAATTTTCCAACGAAACCCTCTCTCACCATTCTTATTTAATATTTATACATGAAGGACCTTGGGATGCACCATCAAGGCAGCAGTAGCAAAAGGAAACTCATAAAAATTTAAGACTTTATGGTGATGATCTTCCCATCTCCCATGACCATTCGTTTATTGATTATAAGATGATAATGGGAGTTCCTACAGTAATAGAATATAGAGCTCTAAAATACATCCTCGAGGACTTTGTGGAGGCCTTAAGTACATTTATTAATGTAGACAAATCTCAAATTTATTTCTTTAATACTAATTTAGTGTTGTAATGGAACCTAATCATATTGTTCAGTTTTCAACATAGTTCTCTCTCTGCTAAATATCTAGGGGTGCCATTAATAGAAAAATACCTTAGAACTATTCACGGGAAGGAATTAGTCTAGAAAATTTCAAAAAAATTGGATTGTTGGACCTTCAAATCTCTAAATTTTTTTGGAAAAATATAATTGTTAAAACTAATCTTGTAAGCCCTTATCTTGTATCTTCTCTCTACATTGGTGGTGCCAAAGGTATCCTTAGATCCACCATCATTATCTACATGTCATTTCTCTTGGGAAGAGATATGCGGGAAATAAAATGGGCCCTTGTAGCTTGGGATACACTATGTCTTCCCAAAATGGTTAGACGTCTTGGTCTTTATGAGCCATAAATTCTAAATAACATTTGGGGAAAAAATTAAGTTGGATTTGGATCCAAGGTAGACAGAAGTTATGAAGGAAACTTTGAAGTAGGAAATACAACGGCTCTCAGTGATCACAACAAAATTTGAGATCTTAAACCATGTTCAAGGATCTTCCATATGGAATCTAGCCCAGCACTAATAAATTCATTGCATAGCAACACTATTGCTCAGAAGTATGGGAGCGAAAGGATGCCTTATTTTATATGGACTTGTGGGAACTATACTAAAAGCATGGAAATAGGGAAAATTTTACTTTTGTAGGAGACATTATGAAATATAGAGGTCCCTTGATAGTAGCATATTATTGGCACTAGACAGCGAAGCACACCTCGTGGAGAGAATGGAAAAATAAGGAAATTTGGTCTCAAACTATTGATCAAGCCAATATAGACACATTAATGGGAGAAATTCACAAAAAAAATATCCCACCCTTTGAGGGATAGGAAAAAATATAATGGAGCTACAACTAGAAGGGTATTTTCAGAATCAAAGAGACATATCAACGAACTACAGGTCACACCAATCTGGAAACAATTTTGGGCTCAGAACTTATGGCCCAAAGTTGCCCACTTTCTTTGGTTGTTAAAACATAAAGTATCCCTTTCATGGGATAAAATCGTTCATAGATAATTTGAAGGCCATTCCCTCCATTTTATAAGCAGATCATATGCAGAGGACATGGAACACTTGCTCAATACATATGTTATTTTTGAAACTCTATGATGTCAACTCTTCAAGTTATTTGGACAGTTAGACAAGAATAATAATGGCATCATAGAAATATTGAAGGTTGTATATCCTCTATAACAAATAATCCTATTTAGAATCGAACTTAGTTCATCATTCTAAGGTTTTTGGTATGGAACATATGGAAGGACATGAACAAACACATATTTAATAGCTAATCATCAAAGGAGAGGTAATCTAGGAAAATTAAATGCAAAGTATCTGTGAAATAGTACTGCTCCACCCTTGGTCATCATTAGAATATGAAATTGAAGGTTTGGATGCCACTATTTTCATAATCTCTAGTCATTTCCATCTCCTTCTATCAATCCTTTTTCCTCCAAGAAGCCCATGTTCTAGTCCTTCAAACTCCTAAATCCCTCCTCTTCCTAGATTCCCCAAAATTTATTTTGATGGGGAATCTAAAGGAAATCCAAATTCTACTAGTCTTGGAGGAATATTTTGTGACAACAATGAGAAATCAGTGGTTATATTCATATATTATGGGATATTCAAGTAACAACGCAACCAAATTTTCATCTCCAGAGACTAGCCTTTTTATCGCATCATCACAAGGCTTCTCCAGACTGATTATGGAGGGAAATTCTCAGTTGGTCATCTTAAGAGTAAAGAATTAGTTAACGGATATTCTCCAAAAAAAAGTTACCACAGTTAGAGATTAGAAAAAAATATCACATATCAATCATCTAATTCATATGGTTCCAGTCATTATTCCCTCTCACATTAAGAGAATAGGAAATAAGGTAGTGTACCTTTTGTCTAACTTGGGATGTAACGAAATTAACCTTCATCTTTTGGCAAGCTATAATAGCCACTTATGGGAGGACTGGAGACCGAGACTTACCTAGATGATAAAAAAAGATCAAGAAACCTAGTTGGGGATCAAGAAATCCCATTGGGGGTGGAATAACATGAAGGACTAGCTAGCATTGAGGAGTACCTTTGTAACAAATAAAATCATATACATTCCAGAAACTATTGATATTTCCACATCCTCTTGATGGTTTCAGTTAACTTATGGTTTTTCTACTTCACTTGGAACTTACTAGTACTATGACATCGTGTATTGCATATTGAAGTCTTGGATAGTAAATATTTTTTTATATATCTGGTTAGTATATGGACATTTGGGATTAAAAAAAATAACTTTTGCTATTTTATTTGGTTTCTCATACGATAAACCAAGACAAAATAAATTTTATATTATGTAATATGATATCAATTTAATTAAAAAAAATATATTAAAAAAAAAACAATTTAGTGGACCATCTTTATTAACTTTAAATTGTTGTTACTTATTTTGTTTTTCAACCCTAAACTATTGGTGGGTTTTAATTTTTCTAGAATGATTTTCATTCCACTAAGCATACAGGGTAGCTTTATAATAGTTTCGTATAATTCACATTTAATAGATAAATAAGGATATTATTTTTTAATCTTGATGACCTTGGTTTTCAATGGCATATCTCAAAAAACATTTTTTATATTTTTTTATGATTTTATATATATATATATTGAGAGGTACTCTCTAGCCCAGTATGGAAGAAATTTTGTAATGTCATGCCTTATTTCGTGAAACATAGGCAATTGACCATTGGTTATTTTTGGGCTCCGAGTTTTCATAACCCATGGTTTTCCCAATGGTATTATGATATAAGAAGAAATATATCACTGGTAATTCTTTTAATAATTCTCCATAATTAATGGGTAGTAAACGCCATAAATTAACGCTCTACTCCATAATCAGGGCAAGAGATATTAAGTTTCATATTTAACTCAAAATTATATATATGGTGGAAGAGAGGGAGGAGTCAAAAATTTGGCTATTTTTTTACTTGTATGATACAAGGTCAATTTCAAATTATTACCATTATAAGCTCCATCTAGGTGCCTATCTACACCCTTTTTGCACATGCATGCAACACAAGGTTGATTCTAATCAACACCACTATAACCTCTAGGTGTTTATGTACACCCCTTCCATGGATAATGATTAATTGAAGATTATGATCTCATAATCTTATGATTTATATGATACTTCATAAAATAGCCACCCTTGATTGAGCTACCTCTTTGGGACTTACTTAAAACTATATTATTAATAACTAAGTTTCTAAATTATTATATTTATTCAATTTTAAATTAAATAATAATAAAAATATTTTTTTAATAAAATATAACATTTCATATTACTCACTATAACTATAGGGATTAAAGTGTTATATTTATCAAATATTTAAGATAAAATTAATATATCTTATTATGTAAAATTTATATCCTACAATTAATATATTGTTTTTTATTTTAAAAAAATATGTGTTAATAAATGTGGGGTTGCTTTTGAGAAGTCACAAATCCAAATTCAAATAAGAGTCATATATTTACCCTTAATCTTAATGTTATACATTTATTTGGACTATAATTATACTATAAATTTAAAATTTGGTTATGATTATTAGCAATATATTATTACCATTATTACCATATATTTATATTAATTGCATATCTATTATGTTTTAATAGGGATCCAATCCTCTAAGTTGTAAACTCCTCTTCAAGTTTTTTCAATTTAAGAAAAGAAAAAGGGAAAACTATAATCTCAACTCATCATGGATTTATGGATTTAGAGATAAAATGAATTTATATTGAAATATTTTATTCATGGTAAATTTTCAAATATTTTTAAAATGTTAGGTGTCAACTCCATGTTAAGCATGGGAGGAATTACCCATCTAGCTCATGCTTGAATGTAAAAAACATCTTTGACTGACATTATTACTAGCCTAGATCCATCTTAAACCTAGATCTATAAGAGAGGAATCAAATGTCTTAATATGTAACTCTTTTAATCATTTAATTCTTTCATTTAATTAAAAAAAATTACAGGCTAAAAATATTTATACATAGATCCATATTAAAGATAATCTAGACTAGCATAATTTGTTTAACAATGGTCACATACATATGTGCATAAATAATTATTTTTTTATTTTATTTTTCAATATACATGTTACGTAACAATATCTCCTCTATACTACCCTGGTGGGGGACTTAATATGGTTTCCAGGGTTGCATCAATGAGGGTCTCATCCTCACACTTGTCTCCTTGGGATGGCATGGCAGGAAGTAGTTAATGTGAGTGTCACAACATGTGTGTACAGCCTTATTTTAAATTACCAGTTGAGGGGGTAGACGAGCGGTGGTACAAGCGTATTGAGAGAGGAGGCGAGGACAGTTCCTCATCCTCCATTATTTGCTTCTTCTTCAGGTAATTTTCATATTATATGGTGTATTTTATGGCTCATATCTCTTCTGGTACGCATCGGCCTTCACTTTGTTTTGGTGATATTAAATTTGGTTGTCATGAGTTTACACCTTCCATTATTGTTTTCAGGGAATAAATTTGGTGCGCTTGTTTTGTTCATTTCTTTGTCCAGGTATTTTGGGAGAATTTTTTATTTTTATTTTTTTTTTGGTTTAAGTGAGCATTTAGAGACAAATTCATATTCGTTGTGGGTAATTGAGGTTATTTGGCAAGGTGTTATCTGGCTCTAAAAATTCTAGCGTTTGTGTTAGTAGCTCGCAAATTTAATTTATTCGGCTAATCACAGTTTGTTCGAGGTGTCCTGATTTCTTTTTTTAATGGGACGTTTTAGGGGTCTAGGCCTTGTTATATTTTCTTAGTATCAAGTCTTAGTTTCAAATAGTTTCAAATTTTTTTTCTAAGCTGTGTCATGAACCTGAAATCTATTGATCTTGATAACCTTTTGTGTTTTTCTCCATTGGTGTGGTCATTTTGTGACAAATTAATTGCATTCGAGTCGAGAAGCTAAGGTATTCATTATCATTCTTCATTCTATTTTATGAGTAGAGGTTACATCATTCATTATCCTTAGTGTTAATTTGAAGCAGTGGTCATGCCTCCAAGACACTGAATGAGGAGTTAGAGAGGTATTGGAGGTAATATTGGGCACAAATGGGTTCACCCTTTTACCTATGTTTTTTTTTTATTTTTTAGAGGAAGGATATTTTGTTGCTGGAAAATAAAGAGGCAAGGGATCGTCTTTATTACTCGTACTCTAAATTAGTGGGGGATGATGCAAAATGGTTCCTAACACTTGGTAGATTCAGGAAAAGGGGACTAGATTTCATGGTTTCTTTGGTGTTAAATCAAAAAATGATTACTTTTTGTGTCTCGTCTTCAAAGATAAACAAGTGGAAAACCATAATTTTTTCTCTTCATTAGAGGACACTAAACACATGCTTCGTAGCCAGAGGTTCTGTTTGGACAATATTGACTCTTGCTTGGATAGGGTAGAAAGCTTGTTTGTGAGTGATTCATCCTCTTGTGATCTCACTGATCCTTTAGTTGATAGTGTTCAGACACTTGTATTGTTTTCCTTAGATCGTGACTAGAATAGTGCCCTTGGGTAATTTTGTCATCCATTTTTGCAACTATTCTTCTAGTCTGGTTTCTTATGGGTAGTCTCTTTGTTCTTATCGGACTGAATTCTATTTCCTAGGGATATTAGTTTGAGCTCATCTCCTCCAGGTGTCATGGGTAATGGGTTTTCAATGTCTTTTGATATATTGGCGATTATGGTTTAATTTATGGATGAAATGGATTTAGCTCCTTTTAAAGCAACAACAATTTGATTTGAAGAGAATTTTGGAGCATCGTTGAATTCCATTTGACCTCAACCTAGTTGGTGTAGCTATAAATATTGGGCCATGGCACTGTCTCCTAAACTTAACTTCACAATGCTTAATTTTTTAAGGTTAATGTTCTGTACCTTTTCCTCTTGGCTCTGAAAGTCTCTTGTGTTAATCGTTCTTATGACATGTTGTCTCTATTTTGTTTTGGTGTTTCTTGTTGTTGGCTTTCTCTATAGATGGAGGTACAAGGACTTGAAGTTAATAGTGGTTACTAGACATCCCTGCGTCTTTTTTAGTTTATGTGGTTTATGTCTTCTCTGGTACACAAATATCAAATGGTTTTAATACACTTGGACTTCCAGCTTTTTTATCCAATGCTTTAATGTTATTGTAATTGTGTGTGGTGTTATCTAAGCTCTGAACTTTATTTGATAAGGGGAACAATATGGATATGGGAATGGCTATGATAATTATACAATCCTTGATTTTTTTTATTCGAAGTATATATATATATATATATATATATATATATATATATATTATTGAAATTGGCAACAAGAAATATTGAAAATGGCACCAAAATGGCGTCTAATTTAATTTCCCCTTAATTAAATTAGAAGGCAATTGTAATTCCACATCACATGACAGCTTGTATGAGTTAACTGAGTTAGGAAAACTTAGTTAGCTCAGTCAATTCGAGTTGGGGGTCAAACTAGAGACATGTAGAGTTCTCTCTAAGTTTAAGGGGGTCCAATTGCGGTTTATTTTGAGTTTTAATTAGTTAAGTCAATTATTTGAGTTAAAATTAGTTTAACTAATTCTAACTAAGAGATGAGCTAGTGATAGGTCCAATGAATTAAATTTGATTTAATTCACATGCAGTGATCAAACAGATAATTCATAATTCACTATAAATAGTTTTTGCATATCAGCTCTAAGCAAGATCCAGTTGAGATTGGAGTTAAAGGGAAGTATATTGTTAGTTGTATAATTATAAAATTGTACACATCATGCATGAGGTCATCAGGACGCCTTGAATTCATTACGCAATAAATTTGTGGGAATTTCCTATTTAATAGGGGCTCAATTCCCTCAGGAATGCGTAATCCAGGTTGGTCAGTCAAGTGCAAGTTTTTGGCTAAGTATTGGACCAAACTTGCTAGGATCAAAGTGAGACAATCAGCAAAGTACAGAGGTTTCTCAGGAATGGAAATAACATTATATTATTTCATTTTCTTGACTTTATGCAATATACATATAGCGAGGTTTTTTGTTGAGGCTTTCCCTAGATACATCTTTGTGTTGTGTGATTGATATTCTTTCTCTTTCTTTTTCATGTGATTGTGCGATCGTAATTGGTTTATGTAATTTGTAAAATTGATTCAGTATTTTTTTTAGTACATTACAAGATCAATTGAATCTAATTAGATATTTCTACATATATATCCCCTATAACTAAAGAATACAAAGCATTATTATTATTATTGAGATTTTTATTTTTCAATCCTTGTAAAATTGCTGAGTATTGACTCTCACATTTTTTTTAATAACAAAGAAATGAAAAAGTTATATTTGACCTTTTCAATGTATCATCACCATAAATTTATGAAATTAATCTAAATTATATCTTAAACCCAAATTTATCACCTATGAGGAAATAAATTTCTTAATATAATTGTTTAATCAATTAATTTTGTCATGTATTAATTCCTTGTTACTAAAAAAACTTACATTAAAATTTTTCCAACTCCCCTATACTGGGCCATAAAACATCCCATTACTCTTGATGCGATAATGTTTGTTAAAATTGTCCAATTAAATTGATGATATTATTTTTTTTAATGTAAAAATGAATTCACCATCTTTAAATGTAATAAATTATATAATATTAATATAGAATATTTATTAGTTTACCTTACTAGATAGCTTACTTGGCTAGCATATTTTATGTAAAGTTATATGAGTGATAAGGTCCTTTGTTCAAATCTCTCAATTGTAAAACTAGCTTGAGTGGTTACACATAAGAACTAGCATAGCCATATAAATTAAATGGTTGGTAAACGCCTAAGCATCAATATATAATAACCATCAAAACCCTGACTTCATCATACATCTCAAGCGGTTAAAAAAAAACATAGAATTAACTAAATTATAACTTTATTATTATTATTATTAATGATAAAAAGAATTAATATATAAGTTAAACATATATACATTTTAAAAAGACATGCAAAAATTTTCACCCCTTCTTTATCATGGAGATTATTAATCTATAACCAAGTTTTTTTACAATACCATGGTTCATCAATACCACATTCTCAAAAAATCATAACTCGTTTCATATGGCACTTTTTCATATGACATTTTTTAATTAGTAAAATTATTTAAAAAGAAACAAAAAATACAACTACTTTGGAAATAAATTTCAGTATTTCATTTATGTACACTATAAGAATATTCTATAATATTCTATGGAGGTTAAATCCCCACCATCCACCTAATAATTAATAATTAAATTAAAATTGTTAAAGCCCCATTCCAAAATAGGCATATTTATCGATGGGGGTGTTGCCATTCCACAACGAAATCTAGAAGAGTTGTTGGACTTAGTGTTGTCATTGATGACAACCAATGTCATGTCATTGATTTCAAAGGATGTTGGAAAGGAAGGATATTTTTGGGTATAGTTCTATTAGTAATAACAACCAATGTCATATCATAAATGTCAAAGAAAGTATGATGTATTGAAATATTATGTAAAATATGGCTTGAAGATTATTCATTTCTTGTTGAAGCTATGATGATCAAATGAATGTGTGTGTGTGTGTAGAAAATATCTAAATAGATTCAACTGATCTTGTAATGTACCAAAACAAAATACTTAATCAATTCTACAAATTACAGAACATTACTATCACACAATCACATAAACAAGTAAGAGAAAGAATTATCAATCGCACAACATAAGATGTATATCCGGAAAGCCTCAGCTAAAATACTTTTTTATCTGTATATTGTATAAAGTCAATAACATGAAACAATACAATGTTATTTCTCTTTGTGAGAAACCTCTGCACTCTGCTCACTGTCTCACTCTGTTCCTGGTAAATTTGGTCCATTACTTAGCCCAAAACTTGCACCTAAATGACCAGCTTGGCTTATGCATTCTTGAGGGAATTGAGCCCCTATTAAATAGGAAATTCCCCCTAATTGATTACAAAATACATCCAAGGCGTCCTGATGACCCTATGCATGACCTGTACAATTTTCTAATTGTATAAATGATAGTTCTCTTCCCTTTAACTCCAATCTCAACTGGGTCACTCTTACAACGGACGTGCAACAATTATTTATAGTGAATTATCAGTTATCCGATTGATCACTGCATGTGAACTAAATCAGATTTAATTCACTGGACCTCTCACTAGCTCATCCATCAGTTAGAACTAGTTAAACTAATTTTAACTCAAATAAATTGAGTTAACTAAATAAAACTCAAAATAAACTGCAACTGGACCCCATAAAACTTAGAGTGACCTATACATGCCTCTAGTTTGACCCTCAAAACGAATTTACTAATTTAACTAAGCCTTCCCAACTCAGTTAACTCATACAAGTTGTCATGTGATGTGGAATTACATTTTACTTCTAATTTAATTAAGGGAAAATTAAACTATAAACCTCTTGGGTTCCATTTTCAATATTTTTTATTGCCAATTTCAACACTCCCTCTCAATAAGAAAGGAATTCAACTATATCTTGATCTAGTACCTTTGGAATATTTTGCATGCAACACTTCTCTATTTTTTTTTCTACTGCAGCTTATGAAACTGAAAAAACATCCAAATTGAATCAATGTGATGCATTTGTCTCCAGATTCTCTAACTGTTTCTAGCTACAGCATTGTCTACTGAAAACTATGTGATGTTGCTGACTCTGCATCTATGCCAGCTTCACTACTTCCAACTCTGATCTGTGCTCAATTATCTTACATCTATCACTCTGACATCTGACTGCATTAATCTCCATTGATCCATCCTGCTACTTTGTACTATGGGCTCCCGTAGCAAGGTCATGGTCCATGACACAAGAAATCTCAATGGAACCTGCCCAAATTTATTCTCTTGGGATTATGACTTCACATTTCCCCACCTCTCACCTGGAGGTATGGTTGCATGTACTCCCTCTGCCCACCTGGCTTGAAATTTCCCCCTACTGGAGGTCTCTTCTTGAGTGGAGGCCTCCACTCAGTTTCCTCTTTGCTGCTCCAATTGTGGTTGCTCCACAACCTTCTAAGTCTGCATGTTGAGAGGTAATTTATGCTCCCTCTTAATCACCAAGTCTCTAACCTTTTATTTGCTCCTCAAATCTTTGCATGCATCGTCGACCTCGAGAGAATATAGGTATTGAATTGCATGTCGATTTATTTCACCTATCTCGTGGCGATGTGTCTATGGAAAACCTATCATTTTCTAAATATCACATCATATCCACGGTCTTCCAATACTGCTACGGAAAGAAGATTCCTCTTTAGTCCTAGAACAAACAAAAAATGTGTGAGTATGAGAGGGGAGCCAGACTCCCTCTGAAAGGTAATTGTACCTATGTTGGTTGTGCTATACCTTTCGTCATCTCCAAAATCTATGTTTTGCTGGAGCTCCTTCTCCTCCAAGTCACTCAAGATATCACTATTTCTCGTCATATGGAACGAGGCATCGTTGTCGATATAACACATACATCTAATCACAGTGTTTTCCATGCATGCAATGAGAGTCAAAACAAGCTTGAACTGTGAAGCTAGAGCTTCACCTACTGCTGCAACTGCAGGCTCCTTCTTGTTTGCCTTATGTGGAAATTTTGTGGCATAGTTCCTGTACTCGTGACAGTGAAAACAATTGGTCTTGGACAAGACTCTCATGCCCTCTTCTCCTTGGGACTTATTTCCCTTAGATTTATTTCATTTTCCAACTAATGAAAAATCTTCTTCTATGCCTTTCGAATAGGTCTCGTCTCTGGTGCTCCACCTTATATCTTCTTGTACCAAGTTGGACCTCAATCGGTCCCACTATGGTAATTTCTCCCTCCCATTTACTGAATCCTGGTATATTTTCTAGCTCTTGGAAAGGCCTAGAAGTGATAGGCTCACCAAATCATCCTCGGGAACAATAACACCAACACTTCCAAGCTCATCTCGACATTGAGTGAACTTCATCAAGCATTTTGGTATTATCTCACCCTCCTCCATCTTGATCTTTTTGAGCTTGTCCTTTAGCGTCAACTTCCTATGGTCGCAGCTATTCTGAAACAGATTTGTTAAGGCCTTACACATAACATATGGAGTTTCATATCCATGGAGATTCGATACAATATGATCTTGAACTCCTTCTAACATAATCCTTCTCACCTTTGCTACGTTATTCTTCCATGCATCAATATTTTGAGCATCTATTGTTGTGGGCTTGGGAATATCACTGTCTATGAATTCCTTCAACCCATTTTCCTCCAACACTTCCTCCATCCTATCCTTCCATGCTATGTAATTCTAACTACCCTCAAGGGAATATTTGAGTCTCAATCCATAGAAATGCATCCTGATTTGTTGTTGGTTCTAAAGAATAAATATGAAAATTTGGTTCACTTGTTCAAAACAAACTATGGTTCTTCTCTTTTATAGTGATTCTTGCTCTGATACCATGTAGAAAATATCTAAATATATTCAACTAATCTTGTAATGTACTAAAATAAAATACTAAATCAATTCTATATATTGCGAAAACCAATTACGATCACACAATCACATAAACAAGTAAGAGAAATAATTATCAACCGCACAACGCAAGATGTATCTAGGGAAAGCCTCAGCTAAAAAACCCCACTATCTATATATTGCATAAATTCAAGAAGATGAAACAATACAAAGTTATTTCTCTTCTTGAGAAACCTTTGCACTCTGTTGACTACCTCACTTTGATCCTGGCAAATTTGGTCCAATACTTAGCCAAAAAACTTGCACCTGACTGACCAGCCCTCCTTATGCATTCTTGATGGAATTGAGCCCCTATTAAATATTAAATTCCAACTAATTTATTTTTCAATACATCCAAGGCATCTTGATGACCTCATGCATGACCTGTACAATTTTCTAATTATGCAATTGATAGTTCTCTTCCCTTTAACTCCAATCTCAATCGGGTCACTCTTAGAACTGACATGCAACAACTATTTATAGTGAACTATCAGTTATCTAATTGATCACTACATGTGAATTAATTCATATTTAATTCATTGTACCTCTCACTAGCCCATCCATCAATTAGAACTAGTTAAATTGATTTTAACTCAAAGAAAATGAGTTAACTCATTACAACTCAAAATAAACTGCAACTTGACCCCCTAACACTTAGAGTGACCTCGACATGCCTCCAGTTTGACCCTCAACTCGAATTGACTGAGTTAACTAATTATTCCCAATTCAGTTAACTCGGATAAGTTTTCATGTCATGTGGAATTACAATTTACTTATAATTTAATGAAGGGAAAATTAAACTAGAAGCCTTATAGGTGCCATTTTCAATATTTCGTGTTGTTAATCTCAAAAATGTGTGTGTGTGTGTGTGTGTGGATAGTTTGTAGAAATTAGTATACATTAAGCATGCATACATCCAGATTCCCCTGATCTCACAATATTTAAATTCTTGCAAAATACAGAATCATTCCACTGTTAATATTTTGCTGAAAATTAATTGCACACACATGTGAAGCATAAATTAAAACAATCGCACATAACACAGTTCTTTAATGGGAAAGCCTGAAGCTGAAAACCCCAACTATCATATATTATGTATCATGGAGATCATGTAACAATCTCATACAAAGCTTAGTACATCAAGCTCTCAGTACAATCAATCGTCACACACTAATCACGAAAAATCTACAAATTCATGCACCAATCTTTGCCCTCCTGCTAGCCTACCTCCACTGTGCAATCCCTACTGAAGAATAGCTCTGAATGAATTCGAATTATACTTGTCTTGGCTTCGCAATACTCATTGGCAACTCCAATGTGTGTGTGATGCAATTAATGCATCACTATATTCACAACAGATAGTCCATCTTGCCCTTTCACCTATCTCTCCATTGGGTCTCCACTGGAACTTCCATGCATTGTAGTTAACTGTTGTATTGTTCAGTTGATTAATGAGTTATTATTTGTGAATTAATTAACTAACTAATTCACTCCACTCTCACTAGTGTATCATTCAGTTAGACTAGATACAACTAGTTGAACTAAGTCTAATTGAGTTAAACTGAATACAACTCCATGAACTACTCTTCCAACTCTGTCATAAATTTTCCACTTGAGTTCTAACTGATTCCTCCGTGCATCAACCACCAGTTTCCCTTGGGAATTGCGTAATTCCCTTAGCCCACTGATTTTCCAAATCTGTGCACTGAAACTAAGTGCTCTAGGAGAATAAGTTGTTGTTTATTGTTGGATTATTATTAAGAGCTAATAATAATCGACACTTCTATTTTTAGATCGACGATCTATAAATAAACTTCGCACAATATTCTAAAAATATAATTTCATCTATTTTTCCAACTTGATCAACCATCCACAAATAGCATCCTACAACTTCTGAAATATGATCACCATATCTAAAAATAGACTTGCGCCAAAAATAGCCTGCGGGCCGACTTAGTGAAGTCGACTCTTTTCACTAAGCTCATCATCTTGTTGAATCTCAACATAGTTCTCTCTGAGACATTTACAATGGTATATTACACTTCGTCGGACTCCTTTGAAATAAGAAGATAATTCAGTTTCAAAGTAACATGGAAAAACACCAAATTTGTTAACAGTCATGCATCTTTAGAATGGATCCATGTTTTTTTGAAGCAATCAATGGTAGTTCACGCACATAAATTCGCACTATTTATTAGGCTTAAACATCATGTATCTTAGGGAAGATCTAGCGATTATGTATTTCATGAAGAGTGGATGGAGTGCGAACTTGCGCAAGGTTTAACAGAGGTCACACCCCCATGTTTTCCAACCTCAGCCATGTTGGACCAATAAAAATGTGACATGTGGTAGTGTCAGTTGGTCCTTTTGATGACACATGAACACTTTAGGAGCTATACACATGGAAAAATGATGTAGGAGAATGATGACATGGCAACATAGTATGGGTGACAAGTGGCAGTGCACGTACATGTAATTGATGTTATGGACGTACACACAAGCGATGACATGGTAGTAAGATAGATGACATGGTAGCATAGTAGGGAACCACATGGCATATCTAGTCAACAATTTTGATTGGCCAATCATGCCAAATATGGGTGGCACATGGCACTAATCAGAGAGTGTCACATGGCATGATGATGTCAGCATCGGATGGACCATGGACTCCTAAAGACCAGGTCACATGGATCAATAATATGAAAATTGGGCAAGCCCTAAGGGTTAATATAGAAATGGTCCAGGCACAAAATTAGGTCATATGGAAGACTATACACTAGCCAAAATTCAAATTTACATTGCCTAGTGACTCAAATTGATGTTGGCCACAACGTGACCCGGGGAGAGCACACACACACACATACATGTGTGTGTGTGTGTGTGTGTTTGTGTTTGTTACCATTGAGCATCCATCATTTAGTTATGAGACATATATAGTATGTGTATAGGCCCAAAGGCATTTTGATTGTGGTGCAACTCTTTGTGTAAGCCCGAAATAATTTTTATTGTGGTGCAAATTTGTGTATAGGCCCAAAGGCATTTTGATAATGGCTCAACCATGTGTATAATATTGAATGAATTTTAATTTTAGCACATCTCTATATAGGCCCAAAGGAATTTTGATTATGTGTTAATTTTTTACAACTATGTCCAAACTCCATGTTGTGATGCTCAGATGAAGATGTCAATATTTTTATTGGACTCCTCTTTCGGAGAGGTGCAATATCAATATAAAGATCATCTTAATCTGATGAGCAGAACATTCATTTTGAATTTATTCAAAATATGTGCAAGTCGGCCTTAAGGTTTTGTGCCCCAGAAGTTGCGTCACACACCCTCGCTGATGGATATAAATTGGTCAACGTTGGAGGAAATTTTCACTCATCTCATCCTCACACATTTCTCTCTCCTCATTTGATTGGTTCGATGACCTTGGAGGCTCTTCTCTCCATACGTGGGAAAATTTCAGCAACAACACATTTCTGTTTTCGGCCTAGGTTTTTGCAGCAACGTTGACTTTGGTCAACACAAGGTCAATCGAACCTGAAACTTTCCCATAATTTCGATTTTCCAAATTTGCATTTTTTGGCACTATTCCGGAGGCTAGATGTTGACTTTGACTTGGCTACGTTGACCTAGGTACTACTGTTGTTTGTGTTGATCGTTGACTAACAGAGTTGACTTTTGGTTGACTTTTGAGTTGACCGTTTTGGCTGTCTTAGAGGTTTGTGTGATATTGCTGGTTGGATGAACATATTGAGACTTTGGTGGTTGAAGCATCCTACTGACCACCGTAATGCACTAACACACTTATATATTTTGGCTTGTCTTCTGTCGATCTACTGGTATGTTTTATCAACATTTTACTTTGTTGTTTATGTGATTGTTGACTGATATTGGGATAAAAAGTAAAGTTGCATCAAGCATAGAGCATCTACAAAATTTTACATGGTATCAGATCTGAGGTGAAGACAAAGCCCTAGTTTGTAGCAATCTTCGAAGAAGAGGAAGGGAAGGATGATTTCCATGCCTGGAAGATGACATTGGACCTTAATTTGGAAGACCAAGATGTCATGGACTATGTGCAGGGAAAATTCCAAGAGCCTCCATCCACTGCAACTGTTTCTACCAAAACAAAGTATAAGAAGGGAGAAATCAAAGCGAAGCTGATGATCAGGAATTATTCATAAGAGTCTGGTTGCCTACATCTCTGAGCTGGGAACATCTAAGGACATGTATGATAAGTTGGTCAACATGTTCAAGGTCAACAATGTGAATCAAGTCCTATTCTTCAAGAATCAATTGAAGAATCTGAAGAAAGGCAGGGATGAGTCTGTTCAATCATATTTTCTGAAGCTGACCGAGATCAGGAATAATCTGCTAGCTATTGGGGAGACAATAGCTGATCGAGAGATGGTTCTCATCGGACTTTGAGGTATCTCATCCGAATGGCATGTGTCCACTCTCAATAATAATGTGATACATGACTTTGATGAAGTATTATCGAGATGCGTACAAGAAGAGACAAGGATGAAGGAATACGAAAATGAAGGAAATGTTGCCTTCATTGCTCATTCTAGAAAGAAGAACTTTGGTGGTCCAAAGAACAAAGGAAGAGCAAGGGCCTAAGGAAAGCAGGGAAAGTGTTACACTTGTCACAAGCCATGTCACTATGCTAGAGAATTTCCTTTCAAGAAGGATTCTCCCGATGATGATGACAACAACAAAAACTGGAGGAATGGCAATCAAAGGAACAACAGGTTCAAGGGGAAGAGGAAGGCTCGGTCTAGCAGAAATTGTCAACCTTTCAAAAGGTTGAAAAATTCTAGGTATGAGGAATCAATTGTTGTTGATAAAATAAATGAATTCATTCTTGTATTTGCTCTCTCTGCTGCATCTCCACCTGACACTATGGATGTCTGGTTGATAGATAGTGGTGCCTCAAGGCACATCACTGGGTTCAAGGAAGCACTTTCTGATATGGTTGAGAAGGATACTAATCTAGAAATTATCCTTGGAGATAATGCCACATATCCCGTGAAAGAGACAGGGACTGTGACCCTCAACTTGTCTCAAGTTCAAGTCCTCTGCTTGCAGGATGTACTCTATGTACCTGATTTGAAGGAAAAACTTGTGTTTATTTCAGCCATGGAAGACAAAGTTTTAAATGTGGCATTCATTGATGGGAAGGTGCATATCTGGAAGAAGAGTTTCAAGGAAGCTATCATGATTGGGTTTAGAGTTGATACACTCTACCAGGTTGGTGGAAGTCCACTAGGAGCAATGACGTGTGATACTATCCGACAAATGGAACTATGGCACCGAAGGTTTGGACACCTTCTCTACAAAGCCCTTCCCGAAGAAAGGAAGGTGGTGACGGGGATGCCCGAGTTCACAAATGATAATGAAGGTGTATGTCAGGGTTGTGCTGAAGGAAAGAATACAAGGGGACCTTTCCCCTTAAGTGTCACAAAGACATCTGATGTCTTGCAATTGATACATTATGATCTGTCTGGTATGTTGCCTGTGACATCCTTGGGAGGATGTTCTTATTATATGACGTTCATAGATGACTTATTTCGCCAAACCTAGATATACTTCTTGAAAAAGAAGGATGAGGCTTTCATGTGGTTTCATACCTTCAAATCCTTGGTGGAAAATCTGAGAGGGAAGAAGATTAAGAATAGGACCATTATGGAAGTTTCCCATGGTATGCTATGTGACCAGGGTCTACCGAAGTTTCTGTGGGGAGAAGCTGCGAACACTGTGGTGTACATACAAAATCGATGCTCGCATTCCGCTCTGGACTCCAAAACTCCTGAAGAGGTTTTCTCTGTTAAGAAACTTGACATCTCACATTTTAGAGTTTTTGGATGTCTTTTTTATTTTCATGTGCCGAAGGAGAAGAGGAGCAAGCTGGATGCTTCTGGGAAGAAGGGAATGTTTGTGGGCTACATCGAAACTTCGAAGGCCTATAGAGTCTATGTTCCTTATCAAAGGGAAGTGGAGATATGCCACAATGTTACGTTTGATTAAGATGCTTCCCTGGGGAAAGTAGTCAATCTTCCGAGATCTGAGGAAGATCATGAAGCAAGGCCTGGAAATCAAGAAGAATTGAAGGATGAGACAATGCCCGATGTTGAAGGGCTGATAGACCCAATTGATCCACCTCCTTTGATGAGGAAGAGACCATCATGGCTCAAGGACACTCTCAAGGATGTCGGGGGATATATGGCCCCAAGGGAGACATTATGTGAAAGCAAGAAGCCAAATAGATACCAAGGGTATCTAACATCCATGAGTACTATTGTACATTCTGAGCCTGGATATTTTGAGGAAGTCGTAAAGCATCAAGTTTGGAAGGGTGCTATGCACGAAGAGTATGAGTCCATAATGAAGAATTATGTCTGGGATGTGGTTCCAAGATCGAAGGAAAAATCATATGTCACCTCGAAATGGCTCTACAAGATCAAGCATGGATATGATGGAAGTGCTGAAAAGTTCAAGGCAATATTCGTTGCCCGTGGCTTCTCTCAAAAGGAAGGCATAGACTATGATGATATGTTTTCACTTGTGGCTCGATATACCACCATCTGATCTATCATAGCCCTTACTGCTACGAAGGATGGATTCTTCATCAAATGGATGTGAAGACCGCATTTATGCATGGTGCGATAAAGGAGCAGGTGTATGTGGAGAAACCTCTGGGGTTCTAAGTCCAGGATCGGGACACCCATGTCTACATGTTGAAGAAAGCCCTCTATGGGTTGAAGCAAGCACCCAGAGCTTTGTACGAGAGGATAGATAGTTGCCTCATGAAGCTGGGCTTCACTCGTAGTAACGTTGATCCAAACCTTTACTTAAAGGTTGATAGAGAAAAACCTCTCATTCTGGTGTTGTATGTGGACAACCTCTTCCTGACAAGTGCTTACCCTCTCATTCACCACTGCAAGAGGGAGCTCGATGCTGAGTTTTAGATGAAGGACCTAGGACTGATGCATTACTTCCTAGGCCTGGAGGTTTGGCAGAGACCTGGCGAAATTTTCCTTTCTCAAGGAAAATATATTGTGAAGCTTCTGGAAATATTTGGCATGGTGGACTGTAAGTCCGTGTTGACACCTATGGAGCTCAACTTTAAAAATTTGAATGGTAGCGCTACTGGGCCCGTTCTAGAAAATCCTACTGAGTATCGTCAACTCGTAGGGGCCCTGATGTTCTTACTGAACACCCATTCGGACGTATGTTTTGTAGTGAACACTTTGAGTCAACATATGGTTGAGCCTCATCACATTCACTGGGTTGGTGCCAAGAATCCGTTGAGATATATTCGGGGCACGATAAACCATGGGCTGAAATACACTACCGGGAGTGTGACACTCCATGTATATATTGATGCCGATTGGGCTGGCAGTGTGGTGGATCGTAAGAGCACATCGGGATGCTGCTTAACACTTATTTATGCTTTGATATCATGGATGAGAAGAAAGCATAAGTCGATGGCTTTGAGAAATACGGAGGTTGAATACATTGCAGCAAGTATGGCCTGTTGCGAAGCATTTTGGTTGCGATAGCTCTTCAGTGAGTTGTTCGGGCATGTGCTAGATACCACCGTAATACTCTTTGATAACCAGAGTGGGATTCGGTTTTCCAAGAATCACGCGTTCCACGATCGATCCAAGCATATTGATATCAAGTACCACTTTATTCGAGATATGGTACAACGAGGCACTGTAAGGCTCGATCATATAGGAACTGATGAGTAGGTCGTGGATATTCTCACAAATCCCCTAGGGAAGGTCAAGTTCCTAACCTTCTGTGAGAATCTTGGTACCATGGAACGACCCTGTGTTGAGGGTCTTGTTGGACGATGAGCTCTGGGAGCTCTAGGGGGCTTTGGGGATAGCTTCTCAGAGCTATAAGCAACCACAGGGCTAGGCTTGCCGAACCTTTTTTGTGTGCTTCTGCCCCACCATTATGATGATTGAGTTGGTTCACCTCTCATTATCTGTGCCCCATATGCATCCTACCCATTGAGTTCAGGGCTCATGGGAAGTACCACTCATTTGGCCAGTGAGGTGGGAAAAGATAGAGACTAGTAGCAAAGATTGATGGACGCATAAGAGATTTCCGCACTCTTTATCTAGGATGGCACGGTCCAACCACTTGATCTGGGATCAAGTATAGTGAGGTTTCAAACCTCCAACTAACTTCGGGTCAGTTAAACCAACTTCGGGTTGGTATGAGACTCTTTGTGAGTCCTATAGAGGTTTCGGACCTCTGGGCTGAATCTGTCAGTCAGGAATGATGTCTTTGTGACTGACCCACTTTTGTTCTGAAATAAAGAAGCCAACAAAGCAAGTTACGGTGGGATGATGCACGATGTTTGGATTGCACATGTGGATGGATTTCTCCCTAGTTGAGAGGGAGTGTTAATTTTGGACAACTAGGTCCAAACTCCATGTTGTGATACTCAGATGAAGATGCCAATATTTTTATTCGACTCCTCTTTCGGAGAGGTGCAAGATCGATCGAAAGATCATTTTAATCCGATGAGCAGAACATTTATTTTGAATTTATTCAAAATATGTGCAGGTCAGCCTTAAGGTTTTGTGCCCCAGCAGTTGTGTCACACACCCTCATTGATGGATATAAATTGGTCAACGTTGGAGGACATTTTCACTCATCTCATCCTCACACATTTCTCTCTCCTCATCTAATTGGTTCGATGACCTTGGAGGCTCTTCTCTCCATATGTGGGAAAATTTTAGCAACAACACATTTCTGTTTTCGGCCTAGGGTTTTTGCAGCAGCGTTGACTTTGGTCAACGCAAGGTCAATCGGACCTGAAACTCTCCCAGAATTTCAATTTTCCAAATCCACATTTTTTGGCACTATTCCCCAGGTTAGACATTGACTTTGACTTGGCTACGTTGACCTAGCTTCTGTTGTTGTTTGTGTTGACCGTTGACTGACAGCATTGACTTTTGGTTGACTTTTGAGTGGACCGTTTTGGCTATCCTAGAGGGTTGTGTGACATTTCTAGTTGGTTGACCATATTGAGACTTTGCTATGCACCAACACACGTATATATTTTGGCTTGACTTCTGTCGATCTCCTAGTATGTTCTATCAGCATTTTACTTTGTTGTTTATGTGATTGCTGACTGATATTGGGATAAAAAGTAAAGTTGCATCAAGCATAGAACATCTACAAAATTTTACATTATGGAATAGCTATTTGTATAGGCCCAAATGCGTTTTGATTATGGCATAAGCTATGTATGAGCCTGTTGCCATTTTGATAATGAATTGAATGGTGTAGCTTTGTAATAAGCCCAAAGGCGTCTTGATTATAAAAAACGTACAGTGTGGATAAGCCTAAAGGAATTTTGATGGAGTAGTGTGTGGATTACCACAAAGGAATGTTAGTTCGGTATGTATGAGACATATATATTATATACAATGGCTCTTAGTTTATGGTTAACCTCGAAGGTGTAATGGTTCAACCCACATATACAGTGTTGCTCTTAGTTAAAGCTTGAAGGCATTATTAGTTTTTTCATGATTTCAAGTATAGCTTGAGACACATATACAATGTTGCTTTTGGTTAAATCATGAAGGCGTTATTAGTTTTGTCACGAGTTTGATTATGAAATATATATATGATGTCTTCTCTTGGTTAAATCCCAAAATAATTTTTCATTTTATGGTGTGGCTCTATAGTTAGGCTCGAAGGCATTATTCATTTTGTCATGATTTCGAGTCTAGTCAAAGACATATAGATAGTGTGGCTCTTAGGTCAGTTACTAAGCCTGAAGGTACACCTTCTAATTGTGTCACACAACGTGTTGTTAAGGAATTCTATCTGGTTCGAATGAATAATGTGGCTTTTTGGTTTCGATAAATATATTCTTCATGATTTCCATAAACAAGTCACATGGTAGTTGAATTGGTATAGTTCTTTATTGCTTTACGAGTGATCACAAGTTCGAGTTAAATCGAGAAAATTGAAAAATAATAAAATAAAAAAATAAAAAATATTAGCCTTGGAAGTGCATTCTATAGAACCCTTTGACAAGCTAGTGGAGTGCATTTTGTCTAACGCACGTTGGAAAAGTGTATTTTTGTAGGCAATGGAATGGAAAGGTTCATTTCGTAGAACAATTAATTTTTATAATATTTTATGGGTTATTTTGATGGCCAACTTGATTTTTTTAAAAGAGGGAAATGGCTAGAATTTCCTTATGATTTAGAAGGGGACAAGTTATGAAGATAGGTTTTTGAGGGGAAAATAGATATTTTGTTTATCTCAGAATGTGTTGGGACTTACATACAAGTAAAAGAAAATGAGAATATGTTATTATTGAATATTGAAGAACAACTAGTTGAATACAAATGAGCATATGGACCTAGTTTGAAAGATTGTAAAAAGTGGTCCACTATGTTTTGGTGAAGGAGGTTGGTGTCTCAATAAAGTTGGAGCCTACAAGTCGGTGTTGGCATAGTTCAGTGATTGGGACCTATAGTGAGTCGGTGCCTGCATATTTCCAAGGTTGGTACCTCATTCAGGTTGTAGCCTACATCAAGTTGTTCATCTTAGTGTGTTGGTGCCTCCATCAGGTTAATGTCTATAAATATATTTTGGGGGTTGATGCCTCCATCGGGTTAGTACTTGCAAATTGATGTAACTAAATACCAAAGAAGATAAAATATTTGTGTTTTTCTCCCTCAAGGATTTCCACGTACGCTTGGTGTTTTCATGTGTTGATGTGATGATGATGTCTATTAATGCACTATTATGTTTACAATTATGATCAATTGTAAAATAATTTAAATTGGTTAAATACAATTGGTATCAAAGTTGGTTCCTTCAAAAATACTTAACCTCAGGAAGGTTGATCATAGGATGATCAATCTTAGATCTTCATGAAAGCCTTCTTATTTTGATGGAAAAAACTATGTTTTATAGAAAATAAGAATGGAAACCTACTTCATGTGCTTGGGTATTAATGTATCAACAGTTGTAGAGAATGGTTTCCAAGCACCCGCTACTCCTCCTACTCATGTAGTTGGTAAAGCTCCCTATACAACTAATGTAATAGCCAACACTGTCATCTTAAGTGGTTTATCAGATATTAAATTTGTCAAATTAATGGATTGCAAATCAGCCAAGTAACTATGGAACAAGTTGAAATTTGTTATGAAGGGGATGACAAAGTAAAGGAAGCCAAGCTACAAATTTACAGACGGATAGTTTTAAGGTTTGAAAATGGAAGAAGATGAAAATATCACTTCATATTTCCTTCGAATAGACAGTATTGTCAACTCTATCATAGGTCTCAATGAAGAATTCAAGGAAGTTGATATTCTTCGAAAAATATTGAGATCACTTCCTTCACGATTCAATCCTAAAGAATCATATCTGGAAAAGCTATCTAACATGAAAAATTTAAGCATGGATGTCCTTCATGGAATTCTTACTACATATAAACTGGGGACAAAAAAGGACAAGACGAGACCCATAGAAGCCGCATTCAAAGAAACCAAGGAAGGAAGGAAGCACAATACTCAAGAAGACTCAATCATGAATCATATGAAGAAGAAGTTGAATTTTTCAGAAAGCTAATGAAGGGAACTATAAATTTCAAAGGTAAGATTCCATTCAAATGTTTTGAATGTGGAAGAACAGGAAAATATGCTTCTAAATGCCCTTATGTAAAAATGAATGATAATGATGATGAAGTAAAAATCAAATCTAATGACTAGAAAAGAAGAAATGCCAAAAAGAGAAGCTTGTACTCCAAAGAAGACAGACATTATGAACACAATGGAAGAATGTTTAATGATGAAAGAGGAGAAATATTGTTCATAGCTAAAGAAGAAATTGAAGCAGGAGTAGGTTATGAAGGAGAACTCATTAATGCGCTAGAAAACTAAAAACTCCAAGAAACATGGTAGATCGGCTAGAACAACTGCAAGAATATGAAGATAAATATTGTGATGTAGATTCTATCATCTCTCCCAAAATTGAAATAGAAGAAACTAAGAGGATAAAGGATATTTTATTAAAGAAGCTAATAGAAAATGAAGAATGTTGTGAAATATTCGAAGAAGAAATTGTTCTTTTGAGAGAGGAATTATAAGAGACATAAGATGATCTCAATCAAAAGTTGAAGTTCCTCAAAGGTTTTGAGTCTTTGGATCACATCCTTATCCTATAGAGATCTAATCTCATCAAAACAGATCTCAATTATCAAGAATATCATGAGACACCCAAAGATGAAGCATCCACAAGGACACTATATGGAGAACTGCCTAAGAATAATTTCATAAGATCCAACAACAATTCAATTGAAGATATCAATCAAGTAAAGGGCTAGCCTCTACATGTTTTCTTCTTAGGTGACACTCAAAAAGGAATAAAGGATTAGCAAGTTGCAACTAGCTCAATCAAAGGAAGAATCCAAGATGTAGGTATAAGGACCACTATGATAGAAAATGTTCTGAAGGGATCTACGAGCGGAAATGGAATATGATTCAAATATTAGCAAAGAGATGAATCTCTTCCAAGAAACAAGTTTAGAAGAAATGCTTCATCAAGATAAATCCATTCAACCAGGTATCAAAATATGTTTTTTGGTCATTGTTTCTCATGCATTAGATTTGTACATAAAGCAAGGGATTGTAGTACTTATGTCATGAATGATTAGATCGGATATAGAAGATATTATCAGACTTCCAAGAACAAATATATGGGAAATCAAATCAAAAGTTATAGCAGCAAGTCATATGGGCCAATCCTGCCAATATTCAAGCTCAATACAAAATGTTACAAGTGCCACAATGGAGGACATATAGCTCATGATTGCAGAATCAATTTGAGATGGTTCAAATAATAAGGTCTCTCTGCTAACCCAAGCATAAACACCAATGCATCAAGAAGGAAACAAGAAGAACCAAGGATAGATATGACCACTCAAATCTAATCCATTGGTGAAAGCTTCTTCAAGGATATGCATAATTGAAATGAAACTTGAAAAAGCAGAAATATGCATGATAGATGTTGATTTGAAGAAAGAAGGGTGCCCATGCATAGGGGGAGCAACCATCAAAAAGAGAAATTAAACAAGCCAAAAAAGTTATATTATAAAAATTTTGCAAGGGGAGTATAGCCACATGAAAATAATCTTTCACTATAAATAATTTATGCTCAAGGGAAGAAGCTATCAAAAAAATTAGTTGGTCAATCCAAGAAATTTGTGAAACAACTTAGATGTTGAGACACATGTAGGGTTTACCTCCAACCTTCTGATAGAAGAAGTATGACCATAGCAGGAAGCTTTCACTAGAGGAGAATTTATTCACAAGAGCATGTCCGTAGGTAGATAAAAGAATAGTTGAAGTGAGAAGTCGTCTACAATGGGTCCCTTTTCCATGGATTTCAAAGGGGGAGAAAAAACAAACATCGAGGAAAGAAAGAAGAAGGCAGACTTTGGACTAGCAGCTTGATAGAGGGAATTCAATGCATTGAGGAGAGAAAGTAGACTTTGGACCAATAGCTTAACAGGGGAAATTCAATCCATTTCCATCAATGCCCATCAATGTTTGCTGGTGTTGCCATCAATGATAAAGGGGGAGATTGTTGGACTTAGTGTTGTCATTGATGACAACCAATTTCATGTCATTGATGTCAAAGGAGGTTGTCAGGAAAGGAGATTGTTGATTATAGTGTTGTTAGTAATAAAAACCAATGTCATATCATAAATGTTAAAGAAATTATGATTTCTTGGAAGTATAATGCCTTAAAAGATGATTTCAAATATGGCTTGAAGATTACTGAGTTTTTTGCTAAAGATATGATGATCAAAGGAATATATAGATGGTATGGTTGGATAGTCCTCTTCGAGACCTTTCTAAAGGTATATTACACTTGGTCAAAATCCTATGAAATAAGAAGATAAGTTAGTTTGAATGTAACATGGAAAAAACACCAAATTTGTTAATAGTGCACATATTCAGAGTGGATCCATGTTTTTGTGAAGCAATCAACGATAGTTGACGTGCGAACATGCACTCTATTTATTAGGCTTAAACATCTACATCTCAGGGAAGATCTGGCATTTATAGATTTCATGAATGGTGGATGGATTTAATGGAAGTCTACCCATCTCGTTTGACCTTAGCCATGTTGGACCAATAAAAATGTGACATGTTTCATGTGCCAATTGGCCTTTTTGGATGATAGGGGGACCCTACAGTGGGACACATGGACGGATGACGTAGGAGAATGATGACATGGAAGCATAGTGTGGGTCACAAGTGGAAGCGTAGGTACAAGTAGTTAATGACATGGACATACACACAAGCAATGACATGGCAATACGATAAATGATGTGGCAATATGATAAGGTGCCACATAGCATGTCCAATAAGCAGTTTTGGGTAGCCAAACAATCCAAATCTAGGTGACACATGGCACCACTCCAAGAATGCCACGTGGCATGATGATGCCATGCTGACATCTACATTGGATGGACCATGGACCCCTGACAATCAGGTCACATGGCTTAGTGATATGAAAATTAGGCAAGCCCTCAAGGGCGAATATGGTCACAGTATAAGCACCAAATCAGGTCATATGGAAGGTTCTATGTTAGCCCAGATTCAAATTTATGTCAGCACGGGACTCAAATTGATGTTGGCCCCAACATGACCCCATGGGAGCACCCACACTAGCCAAGAGCATCCATCGTTCAATTCTGAGACATATATAATATGTATAGGCCTAAAGGCATTTTGATTGTGGTGCAACTCCATGTATAGGCCCAAAAGCATTTATATTGTGGCGTAGATCTTTGTATAGGCCCAAAGGCATTTTGATTGTGGTGCAACTCCATGTATAGGCCCAAAAGCATTTAGATTGTGGTGCAAATCTTTGTATAGGCCTGAAGGAATTTTGATTATGGCATAATTTTGTGTATAGGCCAAAAGGAATTTTGATTATGGCATAAGCTCTATATGAGCCTGAAGGAGTTTTGATAATGAACTCAATGGTGTAGCTCTGTAATAAGCCTGAAGGAATTTTGTTATAAACAACGTAGAGTGTGGACAAGCCCAAAGGTTTTTTGATGGTGTAGTGTGTGGATGAATCTGAAGGCACATTAGTTCGGTCTGTCTGAGACATATATTATATACAATTGCTTCTAGTCCATGGTTAACCTCAAAGGCGTATTGGTGGTTTAGTCCATATATACAATATTTCTCTTAGTTAAAGCACAAAGACATTATTATTTTTGTCATGAGTTCAAGTATAGTTTGTGACACATAAAACATTGTTCTTAGTTAAATCCCGAAGGTGTTATTGGTTTTGTCATGAGTTCAAGTTTGAGACATATATATGGCATTTTCTCTCGATTAAAGCATGAAGGCATTCATTAGGGGAATTTTGAGGTCTAAAATGGGCCTCCTAAGGAAAATATATGATCAAAATTTACTTTATGAGAACCAATCACATTTTAAGGGATGACATCATCCCTAATTGTTGAGGTGGCATTTCTTGAGTTAAAGGTACTTACTTGTCACATTCTCAATGGTGTATAAAAACTCATGGTTAACCATGGTACTGCTCTAAGTACTTTTAAAGTCAAAGTAAAGTACTCATAATAAATGTCATTTCACACTTTTTGAAAAAAATTGATACATAAAATAATATATTACATTTATTATATTATTTTTATATAGTATATTAATTACATATTATTATACAATTTAAATAATATAAATTTTAATTAATAACATATTATATAATTAAGAATTTATGAATTTATATTTATATTTTATTTTAAGTTATTTAAGTACAAAGGACAAATGCATTAGTTATGCAATGATAATGACTTTTTCTTGAAACACTCATTCTTATTTATTGTCACATCAATACAATTTTTTTATTAATTTTATTTTGGTACAACTTTTGAATTGAATTTAACCATAGTTACATGGATTGTTGTGCAAAAAGTGAATTGCAAATTAATAAATTTTATTTTTTTGATTTAGCTATTATTTTATTATTTCCTTAGGAGGCCCATTTTAGACTTCAAAATTTCCCTAATGTTTCATTTTATGGCGTGGCTCTTGGTATGATATATATAACATTGCATGGTTATGTGGTTTGGCCTAAAGGCATTATTGGTTTTATCATGAGTTTCAATCCAGTCTAAGACATATATACAACATGGATCTTGGTTCAATTGTTAAGCCCAAAGGTACACCTTTCGATTTTGTCACACAACGTGATGATTAGGCATGCAAGTATTTGATCTATTTTAAATGAATGATGTAGCTCTGTGGTTTCCATAAATATATTATTCAAGACTACCATAAACAAGTCACATGGAAAATGAATTGGTATAGTTTATGATTGCTTTACGAGTGATCATGGGTTTGAATTTAATTGGGATCACCGAAATATTTTTGGCCTTGGAAGTGCATTTTGTTGAAACCTTTGTCAAACTAGTGAAGTAGATTTTGTCGAACATGCGCCAGAAAGGCACACTTTGTAGAATAGTTAACTTCTATAATGTTTAATGGGTTATTTCAAGGGCCAATTTGATTTTTTGAAAAGGGTAAAATGGCTAGAATGTTCTTGTAATTTGGAAGGGGATATGAAAAGTTATGAAGACAAATTTTTGAGGGAAAAAGGGCTATTTGTTTTTGCCAAAATGTGTTGGGGCTTATGAATAAGTACAAGAAAATGAGAAGACATTATCATTGAAGATGGAAGAACAAGTTGAATGGAAATGAGCTTGTGGATCTAGTTTGAAAGATTGTGAAAATTTAGTCCACTATGTTTTGTTGAAGAAAGATGGTGCCTCAATCAAGTTGATGTTTGTTTATTTTTTAGGTTGGTGGCTCAATCAGGTTGGAGGCTATAGTAAATCTATTCTGTAATATTTTTGAGATCGTGCCTCAATCTGGTTGTAGCATATAACAAGTGGGGGTTTACTCATCTTTGGGGGTTAGTGCCCCCATCAATTTAGTTCCTGCAAATCTATTTTTGGGATTGATGCCTTCAGCAATTTGGTGTCTGTGAATCTATTTTAGGGGTCGATGCCTCCAGTAGTTTGGTGCCTGCAAATTAATCTTGGGGGTTTGTGCCTCCAACAAGTTGTTTCCTGCAAATTAATGCAACTCAAGATTGAAGATAAAATATTTGTGGTTTTCTCCTGTAAGGGTTTCCACATACATCTAGTGTTTTCTTAGGTCGATGTGATGATGATGTTTATTAATACATTTTGTTTGCAGTTATGATCAATTGTAAATTAATTTAAATTGGTTAAATTGGCCATTACACTGATCCGTCCTCCCACCCCCTTTATAAGTGTGATAATTATTTTAACAAGAGTTTTTGATAAGTACCTTGTATAACCATCACTGGGTGAGAGAGGTGTGAATTTTGGAGGGAAAATAAGAAAACTACTTTTTTAATTGTATTTTTGGCTTATCTTCTTATAAGTTTACTTCAAATTTCAAGTGTAGACACTTATTGAATGCATATTTAAATTTCACACTAAAGAGATCCCATTATGCGTACTTCTAAGAAGACCCACATTGATAAAATAAAATGAAGATACATTAAAAAACAGTGTTGAACACCTTTTTTTAATGTATCTTCATTCAACGCCATTTAATGTATCTTCATTTTCTTTTATCAATGTGGGTCTTCTCAAAAGCATGCATAATAGGTATTCGTTGGATGTGGAATTGAATTCTGTATCCAACAAGCGTATACACTTGAAATTTGCGTAAACCTATAAGGAGATAAGCCAAAAACACAATTTAAAAAAGTAATTTTTTTATTTTCCCTGCAAAATATTTACATGTACCTATTTTTAAATTTAAAATTATTTTATTAATTTACATATTATGTACGTGAAAATTTCTTGGGCACTTTTAGTATAGAATTTCCCCTAATGATACTTGAGCATTTGTCGAAGATTGAAGGCACATCAATGTTGGAGAAGAGCTTTGACCAAGCATTCACTTGCATCTGAAGTGTAGAGTGAATTTGTTCAAACAAGTGGTGTTGAAGTTAATTAGCTCAATTCAGTCACATTCTCATTCTTCTCTAAGCATGGACTCTATTTTTTTGTGTCAAGAAGCGAAAAAATCCTTCTACATCAAATGGACAACCACCTACAGATATTGAAGTCCCTTCTATTGTTATGTCTCCTCTTAACAAGTAACAATGATTTTCTAAATATGAAAGGTCTCAATACTTTTTGTACCGACTTATATTTTGTACCTTTGGGATATGAATGCAAGTTTACTAGGAAAGTTTGTAATGAACTTTTAGCTTTAAATTTGTGGAAGCTCTATTTCAAAATAGACAAGTCTATCCACATAAAAATTGTGGAATTTCTATTCCAAAATAGACATGCCTATCATCATAAAAATTATGAAGTCATATTCCAAAATAGACATGCCTATCGACATAATTATACTAGTAATGATAAATCCTAAAAAACAAAGATAACCTAGTTATTTCTCTTTAATGTGTATTTATATCATGTTCCCTCTTATTTTAAACCAGCCTAGATCCATCTGAACTCCAAATCTATCAAGCGCCGAGAGGGATCAAATCTCTAGAGGTGTAAACCTCTTTTTTGAGTGCAAAACTTGAGGAAAAGTTTGCTCCTCTAAAAATTTGATCCCTCTCGGGGCTTGATAGATTTGGAGTTAATAGATCCAAAGTTGAGATGGATTTAGGTTATTTTTTTACACGTTTAGAAATAGATTCTTGAAATCACTTTGTTTTAAAGTCGGGCAAGGTTTCAGGCAAGACATAAATCATATCATTTTAATTTGGTGGTCTTTCGCCAAAGGCAACAACAATTTAATCATTATAATTTGGTGGTAAGAGTGATTCATTACACATGATTGCATCCATGGAGTCCAAGTAGATGAAAAGGTAAAAACAAAAAGGTAGAAAAAAAAAATCAAACCTAAAAATCTATAGGAGATTTCTTACAAATATTATTTTCCACTCCACAGAGCTCGAAAATCCTTTCTCACAAATATTATTTTACTCTTCGCAATGTCACAAAGATCTTCCTCACAAATGCAATTAGACACTTTATGTGTTAAATTAGATTAATTAGATTAAATTTTAAATATTAAATGTTAAACATTACTTTTACATTAACATTTACGTGTTTACCTGATATAGTCAATGCATGTAGTGTATAATATATTAATATGAATATTATAATTAATAATATTATTGGTAATAATTATTTAATATTAATATTAGGGTATTTGGCCCTTAGGCTTCACCTAAATAAAACATAAAGAGAGATTTAATATAAAGAGAGATTTTATTTTTTACCATATCTCTGGATTGTTTATATTTATATTATATTTATTTACCATACATCTTTTATTTACCATAGCATTTGGCCCATAGATTTGGTTTATACTTAGATTTGATATATTTTTATGTATTTACCATACCACTATATATCTCTTTTTATTTATTTACTTAATACCGTATTTAGTCCATGGTATTAATAATAATTTGTTTCATGGTATTTGGCCCATAAGCTTCACCTAAATATAAAAAGGCCTATGGAGTAAATATAAAAGGAGGTTTTATTTATTTACCATATCTCTAATTTATTTATATTTTTATTTATTTACCATAACTCATAAAAGAAGTTTTACAATGACCAAAAATTAATTATTAAATATAATTTTTCATTAATTTATATTTTATATTATTTTAATAAATAATATAACATGTATCACAAATTATAAAATAAAGATATAATAGTTACAATTAAAATTAAATAAATTTAAATAGTAATAAATTAATTAACTTTAAACGATAAAGGGGTAACCAATAAAGATCAATTTTATTATATACCATTTAAAAAGTTCATAAAATAAATATATAATAGTTGCAATTAAAATTAAATAAATTTAAATAGTAATAAACTAATTAACTTTAAAGGATGAAGGGGTAACCAATAAAGGTCAATTTTATTATATACCATTTAAAAAGTTCAAAAAGTAATTAGTTGTATTTAAAATTATTTTATTTGATATTTTATATTATTTTAATAAATTATTTTTTTTATATACAATGTGATGGTTCAAAAAGTAATGAGTTGTATATAAGATTATTTTATTTAATATTTTATATTATTTTAATAAATTATATACTATAGATCACACAATAATTAAATAAAAATTAGAATAATTAGATTTAAAATTAAAAAGTGAAATAATAATAAATTAATTTATATTGAATGATGGTAGAATGGGTAACCATTAATATTAATATTAATTAATAAATTGTAAATTTTTAAAATTATATTTTTTATAATAATATTATTGTATTATTCATAAGTTTTTATCTTAATTATATTTATTATTTTAATTCTAAAATTCTCAACTAATAATAAATAAACCATCCTTGGGGTGTCCCAAAAGGGGAAATTTAACACATCCTTGGGTGGTCCCAAAAGGGGAAAAAATTTCTTCATATCTTAAAAAAAATATTCACAATTTCTCAGACTCAAATCTTAAATAAAATCGAAAAATTGATTAATACAAATCGTTTCTTTCCTTGCCAGTGCTGAAATGAAACATTCGTATTAGAAAGCTGATCGTGCAACGTAGGATAATAATGACCTTCATGATTAGGGACTTCTATGTTGATCATGAACCATGATCCACTGAAATGATTCCACTCTTAAATTTATGACCTTATGTCGATCTCACAAAATTGAATTAATTCCAGCACTGGAAAGTGTCGGTACTTGTCTGCTCCCTCCACCATCTACTTCGAAAGACTTTAGTGTCTCTGTAAGTTAAGACGACATGGCCTGGTTACCTTTGCATGCAGTCAAATAGTCGAAGGTTGCAGAGTTCGTATAACAGTATCGTTTATTTGATAAGAAATAAATTTCGTTGACTGATATTTATTTAGCTTCACTTAAACAGCGAACCTCGACCACATTCACGGTCGATGATTTCAAATAAAAATAGAACAGGGGCAAAAATACAAGCCGTAGTCTTCCCAGACAACATTTTGGCTCAGAATCCGGCAAAGATTTTATCAGAATCATGTTTACAGTTGTGAAACTTTAGTATTTTGAGTGCCTTAAGGATTTTTGGTAGTGCTGAATCCATTTCCACTGTCAAAAATGGATTCCAAACACTCCAACTACCTGATTTCTTAAATTTTACTTGCCCGAATTCCGACAAAAAACTGCCATCCAGGCTATTTCGTTGCCTGATAGACAACTCCAAAATACAAGAAAATCATAACTGTCATTAAAAACCCCATCTACACACAGACACTCATGCCAGAGGGTTTCGTACCGTATGAGAAGAGTAATAAGAGAGTAATAAGCCGGACCCCCGCGACTCTGGGATTTCCGTGGCATTGTGGTTTCTCTGGTACATGCCGCTGCACGGGATGCACAACAGAAACCCAGGCCCACCCATGTCAGGCCCGTGAAGATAATAAGTCTTCATCGGTGCCTCACATTACCCACATAACTTGCACGCTGGATCTTCGCGCAACACCAAATGCAAACCTTTTCAAAATTTTATAAAACATTTAAACCGTAATAATATACAGACGACCATTTGAAGCTGTATGCTTCAAAACAGAACGTAAATAATTAATGGCTACGGCCAATACAATACAAGATAACTCTGCTTACCTAGAGAGAAATATACCTGTGAATCATTAATGGCTATGGCCAATACAAGATAGCTGCTAAACCAGGGAGAACTACATCCATTTTCTACTGATGAATTCTCGGCAGAAAGCTCTCGTATAAACAAATGCAACAAATTATTGTAATTTTATCTATTCTCCATATGAAAAACCCTGTGATTTGTCCCTTTCTCGATAAGCTGCTTTGATAGATTCATATGATAGTTTACCGTAATTCACCGGTGCATCTCCGTTCAAAGACAGTTTCCCGCTATAGTCTGCCAGAATATAACCGGCGAGAGAGCCGCTGTGGCATATTGCAGGTGAATTCGGAACCCCAATTCGATGCATCAAGTGTTCATTGGACATCCTGCCACTTCGGCTGCCCCAGGAGTAAGTATCATAAACAGGTGTTGCAGCACAGCTTGAATCGATCACTACATCACCCTCGAGTATACGGAGGACCTGCATTTCAGTTTTAGGAAGTCACATGCTGCTAGTTGGAAGGATACAGTACCATGCCCCAATCATTGCCAAGCAAGTAAAATATTTTGTGTGATTGTTCACATACCTGGGACATTCTAGGCCTCTGGTGAGGATCCCTCCTAATGCAGAGTGAAGCAGCATGAAGCATGCAATAGACTTCATATTCAGAATAACGGTTCCCCAAACGTGGATCCACCAATTCATGGATTGCATGTTCTTCTAACAAAGGGCGAGCCTGCAAATGTTTCATAACAGAGGAAGTGTAAATTCCTCTCGTGACTATCATCAACAAGATTTTCAAAAAGAATACATCATCGGGGAAATGAGAAGAATTGTTCAGTGCAATAGATCCCAGATGGTCCGAGTAGATGTCTAAAGAAAGAAAGGACAGTTTATTTTCTTCGGTTCGGGAAACAGAGATTCCTAGAACTGAATTGATAGCAGTAACTAACCCACTCAGTGAGGCATTGCTCTCCCCTGGGTCGATTAATATCCACAGCTTTGCGTCCTGTGACAAGCTCTACCAGAACTACTCCAAAGGAATACACATCTGCCTTCTCTGTAATTTGCCCGCTCTGGGCATATTCCGGGGCCAGATACCTTCATAAAAATAAGAAAACGAATTTCAGATGATAAATTCAAATGGCAATAAAAATCACTAAATGGCATCATGGTAGAATGCAGCATAATAAATATGACTGATAATTTACCCGAAGGTGCCAATAACTCGGGTTTCGACAGCTAGATCACCATCAGGTTGCCACCGCGCAAGGCCAAAGTCTCCGACCTGTTACAATCAAACACAAGCAATATAACATTCAATCTGGCATATTTCTTTCAGACGGATGTGATATTTAAGGACATATTTCTCTCAGATGTGTTTGATCTTTTAGGATTTGAGAAACAAATTATCATTGAGCTGACTAATGACCAGCCTTCTTTTATATAACATAAGAATTTCTTGGCTAAGAGTGGACGTTCAACGTTTAATGTCTATTTAAATAGGAATAAGCTTATAGATGGAATGCTAAATTGCTCCATGAATTACACCATGTCTTGCAAAACCTGAAAATGAATGAACTGCCTATATCTTGAATTTAAATTTGAATAAATGCAAGACTAGAAAAGGGCTCTACGAGCGGACTGTATTTATCTGCAAAGCCCTAAACAACATAGACAATAAATGCAAAGCCCTGAATAACATAGACAGCGACACAACAGTAGACTCTCTGAAAAATTTAAAGAGGTGCCCTTTTTTAAAAAGCTTCGAGGGCAGCCACGGGACGTAGAATAGATGGTAATGGGGTGTGCTGTTAAGGCACTCCGTGATTTGAAGGTCACCAGTTCGAAACTCCGTAAGAAAAAACTAAGCCATGTTAGGGGCTGGTGTGGCCCAGGCCGGGTTGCGATCCCAGGGTTATTTTCTCAACCCAAAGGTTAAGCATGTAGTCATCCCAGGACTCACACCACTTAGCAAACAAAAAGAAAAGGCTTTGAGGGCCTGTAAAACTTACATCTCGAATCTTTCACAGCCACTTGCATTGTTTACTTGGTTATGTCCTTCGCATATTCAGATTCCAAGTAGAAGGCAACCCAAAATAAATTTTCTTTTACTCACTCGTGTTGTTTGTCTTGGAAAGGAAATTCAGTATAGTTCACATGCCCTGTGCCAAGAATACAGAATCATCCTCTAAACGGGAATCATAAAGGAATTGCATAGCATTCTCATAAAATATTCATATTTTGTTTGTGAAATTCCTACTTGCCAGACCCGTCGTAACAATTTTGCTAATCCGGTATTATTGATTGACAAGGATTATGCTACTGGATAAATGCCAGTTCAAGTAAAGCCTACTCCCAATATAAACCACTATCAAATACATTATAGACAATAGTTGGCATATCCTGTCTTTCATAGTTAAGCTCATACCCCCTTAAGTGATATCTAAGATTGCAATAACATACAAGAAAATCCCCTATCCGGTGACAAAGAATATTGCAGTAGCTCTGAGAAAATCCCCTAACCGATGACAAATATTTAAGGATCAATTATGCATGGAGCAGAAGTTTCCAACAACAAAATCTCTCAACTTATAAAAGCTACCATGCCTCTGACAATGGTGGAGCTATCCCATCTGTTTCATGTAATAAAATGTGTAAGTTGGAATCCATAGTTTCGTCTGGACTATTAAGGAGCTAGCAAGGGAAAAAGTGCTTCCACATACTACAAGCGGCTTCTCTGACCTGTTCTGAATGGTTACTAACACCTCTGAACCTCGAGGCTTTCTCTTGAAAAGGTTGTTCATTAAACTATGAGGATTCCCTCAATGGGGCCTTGGTTCACTGATGAGCTCCATGAGGTACTAAGATGTTGGTTTCCATTCTCACTGTGGTCTGACTCACTCAAATGGCATCTGTCAAAAATGGATGAGGTTAGCTTCCTGGGAGATTTTGACAAAACATTTACCCTTCAATCCTGGTACCTAAGCTGAAAGAAGTCCATGTCTGCATTCCAGTCCTTGACCTGTTCCCTAGACCTCAGGATATAAATCTTAGAGCAATTTTAAAAAAAAACTATGAAGATTCTCAAAGGCCTTTTCAGTTGCTTCTTTGATACCAAAACTTTTTTACTTGGTGCTCACTTTGGTACCATAAACATTCCTGGCAGGGAAACTGTGAGGAAACTCTTGGGAAATATGAGGAAAATGTTTGCTAGAAACATTTCCCAAATCTTTACTAGCAGATCCAAAAATGTTATGCCCAGACTGTAAAAGAAATTTCTCATTCTTTTCTAGATTGGATATGGGTGGGCTGCATGAGATAGAAACTAAATCAAACGTAAATAATTAGTCAAACAATAAGATTACATAAAATGATAATATTTTGAAAATTTCCACCTCTACATGTACCAAAAAAATAAATAAAAACCCTACTTACATCTATCTCTAAATATGTCCTTTCCTGGTTTCCAGAAACTTTGTAAGCGTTCTTTCCAAAACCCACCCATTTCCGGAACTCAAACCCATTTCAGAAGTGCCCTGGAAAGGGCTAAAGCATATATCTGGTGCTTCTTGCCTAGGTAGAGAAGGGTGATCTGCATCTTCATGCCTGTGCCCAATAATGTATGATTTATCGATGCATCCTTTTATGTATATTATGGAGTCATGGACCAATCAAATATAAGATCCATCTTCTTCCCTTTTAATTCAGACCCATTTCCCCGACATTGAATTTTTTTAAAGATTTACCACCTTCAAAAACTGAAGTATGCAATATTATCCTAGTCAGTTCAAATGAGTGGACTAGAATAGGCTAAACATATAAAGACAGCTAGTCTTTCGATTGGGAGGAGAAACAATACTGCTCTGGGTGCAAACCTTTGCCAAAACAAGAGATGATGCCCAACCTTAGCTGTGAGTTTCTGCAGTGTATAGAGGCATCCTGCATTGAATGTTTTTAAAGTGGCATATAGAAAAATTACCAAAGTATTTTGGCATGGCAACGGGAGTGTACGGCACTCCCCCAGGCAAAGTTTCAACAATTTACCCATTGTTGAAACACCCACAGGAAAGGACTCGAAAACGACCCCAAACATTTCCCGAAAGTGGAAATGCCTGTGAAATTTTCTGAGCATTTATTTCCCAATCATTTTCAAGTTTGGTGCACTTCCTCTATTTTTTCTTAAATGCAACCCACCAATCAACAATTTAAAATAAACTTCCCAGAAACCCTAAAACTTACCCAGTACACATGAACACTAAAGCAAAAAAATAAGAAGTTGAAGACAACTAGTATTTTGGTGACCTTCATCCAGAGTCACTAGAAAATGCCTCTGTAGGCCTGTTCAAGGGCTGTAAGCAAGAAGTATTTGGGGGTCTTTGGTTTCCCCAAAGCTGGAGGACATTATTCAAAAAAAAATTTATGCGATTTCTGGTTCTGCCCGTGGCCTCGAAAGAGATATTGTGAAAGATTAAGGATTAGTTTCCAGTATAGGATCTAATTTTCTTAGTCTTTTGCTATCTTTTTGAGATCAACATCATAGACTATGGTTAAATTCAGACGAAGTACCCAACTGTTAAGCCTTTATGAACATAACTTCGGCTCCAATGTGGATTAGGCATTCCAACCTATCGTTCAAATTTTGGAGTTTTGACACTGTAACCTAGAGAAAAGCTCATTAATTTTTTGAAACCCCTGTTAAACATATCACAACTTATGTGAAACCCTTCATGTTTTTTGTCCAATGCAATGTGAAGATAATATGATGAATCGTTGAAATACTATCAATGGAAAGGCATGCAACTAATATTCTCTTTTAGTAATTTATGCCAACAACACTCTGCTAGTGTGGGTGACCTAAGACAAAAGGCTCCTATTTTAGACAGATAAAAAGGACAACTAAATAAGAGCTGCCTATCATTAAGCTGGGAGATTGAAGAAAGAATGCATGAACGGAATTGCTACGTTAGCTATTTACTATTTTTCAATGCAACATACTTCTCATAATATATGAAGAACTAAGACAAAAAAAGGCGCTAATTTAGACAGATAAAAAGGATAACTAAATAAGAGCTGAACATTATTAGACGGGGGGATTGAAGAAAGAACCCATGACCGGAATGGTTGTGTTAGCTATTTATTACTTTGCAATACTTAAAGTTCTTCGACAGCAGAGTTTTCCACAGCATTGTGTGAAGAGAAGAGTTTGATGCATAGTTGAAAAACACATTGAATCTTCCAAGTCAAACTCTCCTCAGCTATGTTGCCACGCTGAATTAAATTGATCTAGAATCTATCTACTGTTGATTCAAACTCACCAGCAGCAGAGTAAGACCTGCGAGGTTACTCACTGGTCAGTCTTTGACCTGCAAGATATCACAAAGTTCAACTTGTAGGTGGATGAAAAAAGTCACTGACACCAAATATGTGTCAAAAATAAAAGGAAAAATCTCAATCTGATATTTTTTTGTGACCAAGTTTTTGTTGAGTTTTTTCGTAGTCCAAATCAGACTCTTACATTCCCGCCTCTTACAAATCATTTGCCCTTAATTTGATGCGGCATTGAAATATGGAGAAAACATAAAACATAGACAGAAAACCTACCTTGGTTACCTCCATATCTAGTTGAAATGATCAATCAGTACTCATGAATGAGATTCCAGAAAGCCATTAATAGACAAAAATGCAGCTAAAGCAGATTAGAATGTCATTCAAGGTTTTCTTGGACTAGATATGATTCTTGTCAAAATTTAAAAACAATGTTAAGTTTCAACAAGCAGAGGTACCAAAAATCATCTCTAATTAAGGTGTTTGACCCCTTGCCCATGTATCATTTCATGCAGAACTTCCGTATCACACTCCCTTCTGAAACAGTCAGCTGAGGAAGGACTGGTCGTTCATGTTGTTTGCAGCAAAATTATAAGGTGAATTTTAAAGAAACTCACATTGCCTCGTACAAGTGACAAAACTGCAGGGGTGCCATCCATGGGCAGGCAATAAAAACTATACCTCAAAAATCCAAAACAAACGTTTCTCCTCGGTAGTTTAATATAGTGCCATATTCAAGATCCAAAGAATGAAGACTCACCATCGGTTCAAAATCATGGGTCAAGAGAATGTTATTAGGACGCATATCACGATGAACAATGCAACCCACTCTACACTCTTCATGCAGATATCTCAGTCCTCTGGCAGCCCCTATCGCTATTTTCTGTCGTGCAGTCCATTCTAAAGTTTCTCGACCTCGACCTGCATAGAAATCAGAAATTGAGGAGACTATCCAGAACAACATTTTCTAGGCAAACCGTATTGTGAAAAATATCTAACAATCAAAGAACATAAAATTAAGTATTACTTACCATACAAATGGGAATCCAATGAGCCATTACAGACATATTCATAAACTAGGAGCCTTCTCTTATCTTCAATACAATACCCAATCAGCATCACAACATTACGATGTTGAGCACAACTTAAGACTTCCACCTCCGAACAGAACTCCAAATCACCTTGAGAGCTTGCAAGTTTATGCTGTTTAACAGCTACAGCCTGGCCATCAGGAAGTATACCTCTATGAACCGATCCAAAACCCCCTTCTGCCAAGAAATTAGCCTGAGAAAAACCACTGGTGGCACGCTCCAATTCAGAATAGCTAAACCATCTGGGAGGCTTACCAAAAACAGGGGCCTTGTGCTGGCAAATAGAACAGAGAGGCGGAGGCCCAGGAGGTGCGTTTCTATTCAAGGACATGGCTTTTCGAACACTAGATGTACGATCTAAATCTTCGTCAGAGTCTTGCCTGCTTATTCCTGCCTCTCTGTCCAACTCAGAAAATCTCTCGAGCAGAGTTTTTGCAGTCTCGGTTTTGGAATTGTGTTTGTTCATATCCAAATTTGCTGCTGGATTTTTTATCATATGTTCTCTCCATTTTGAGGAATGTTGCCCAGCACTAGAAAACTGGTCCAGTCCAGTCGAAGACAAGTAAGGGTAGGATAATAATCCAACTCGAGAGATTGAAGTTCGTGGCATTGCCGATTTTCGAGCTTCAACAGCTAAAGGATTCCTGCATACTGATTCATCAACAAGACAAAAATGCTAACATCAATACAAGCAGAAAAATCATCCTTGTAGGAGAACGAGAAAAAAAGGCAGTTCTCCAAGTGCGGAACCTACTGATTGTATGAAAGAGAGGACCATCAACATGAACAGAAGCCAAGTTCGTAAAAATGTATTAAAAATAAATTGTTTATAGGATTCCGGACACATCAATCTTCTATTGGGATCGTACCTGTGTGTGGCTTGGCGTCCATCCAGTGCTGGGCAAGGAAGTTGAAATTTGTTGAAAGGGAGACTGAATCGTCACTATCAGAATCTGAAATAGCAATTGCATCTCCAGAATCTGTTGCTTCTTCATCGCATATTGGTTCTTTAATTCTTGTTTCAACAGACTTAAATATATTTGAGCCCAAGGCAGGCTCAGAAACTAGGAATGGCGAGGCTCCCGGTTCGGAGCTTGACGTAGAAGACGTGGCAACCTCTGTAGCTGTAAACGGCGTTCCCAATTCTGGACTACTAGAGGGAGCAGCAACTTCTCCATGAACAGAATCCCCCGATTTGCCTGAATTTTTTCCTGTGGTTTGGTCTTCAACTTTGAGCACATCCACGAAAGCCGGTGAGCAGTCTACGCCCTCTATTCTAGTGGATCCTACTAGGTTTAGCCGGAGAATTTTGGGGTTAGAACGCTTTATTACCACGAGATTGCAGTGCAGTTCTTCCATGCAAGATTTTTCTTCTTTCTTTAGCTGTCTGCAGGGAGAAGAAATCACAGAAGCAGGAAAACACCATTAAGTTGACTTCATAGCAATCCTAAAACTTCGAAGGGGAGATAGTTTAAAACCCAAAATAAGCGATAAACTGTTTTTCCATAGATTTGTAGTTCACACTCCTAAAATTTCCGAAGCACAGGGGACGGAACTATACTTGTCGAGGACGACCCAGGTTGCATGTGCCTTTTTCGCTTCAGCAGCTGTGGCGCCGGGTAATCGAGAGGAAACTATCTTCACCTTCACATTCACCTGGCAAATTAAATTTCAAAGCTTCAGCAACAGTTTAAAGACTAATGAATATGCAGCAATGAATGCGTCCATGGCAAATATTTCAATTTCGCGGCCCCGCACTTACAAATTTGTTAAGTACTGCGAAAGGATTAAAGGCAAGTTTCTCGTTTTTCATTTCAGTTTATTTTGATTTGGAATCACATCCAATATAAACTGATACAAATTTTTAAAAATAACCGCCATGCTGAGCTCAATATAATAAAAAGATTCAACAAAATCAATGAATTTTGATTTTACCTTCTTTGAATCGCAGACTTCGTTTAGCTGCATAACCATCTGAGAGCATGAATTCTTGATTTCGTTGCGAAGCTCCTGAGAACAATATCCATTATTATGTTGCTTCTTATCACCACTGGTACAGTTTCCAGCTAATCTTGGGCCGCTGGCACAGTCTCCAGCTAATCTTGGGAAAGCCCACATTTTCCGACCTGAACACATAAAATCGCGGCAAAACATGATAGACGCAGATGGTAAAATTTGCGAAATCATCGCTAGCGTTGGTAAATCAAATCCAACAAAATATTGAACTGAAAAGCCAATATGATATCTATCGTTTATCAAACAAATCATGTAAGACTGGAGTTGAAAGAAGCCGCAGTGTCGTTACCAGTTTTATCGCCGGCGATAACTGCCAGTAAAGTTATAGAGTCGCCGGATTGCACAACATGCGTAAGTGCCCATTCCAAAGCATATTTGGTAATCTCCTTCGAGCCGTTTACAGCGACTAGAATTTTATCGGCGCTATCCGCGATCGAGGTGCGACCTCGGCGCTTTTTCTGGCCATTACTGTGCTTCGAACTGTCTCTGCATTGTTTAAAATCAACTTTTTTCTGTGGATCTCCGGCCACAACCGAATTCATCACAACCTGCCTGAGAAAACTTGGAAGCCAAATCCCTGCTCTCACACTAAATTCCAGCTAAAACTGATAGATTTCTTTGAACATTATGCACGTCTTGAAGCTGGTCTTCGATACCTTAAATATAAAAGAATTCGAGTTGGACTGCAGAGTTATCCAAAGGAGATAGAGCTTTAATAGCGAATCTGACTGATCTTTTGACTGAAAATGCAAGTTTGCGCTCCGCTCCTTCACCGGCAATCTGACGGTCTGGTCGCACCACAGACAGCATTAATAGTAAACCTGTATACAGCAGAGCACATTAGAATAGGCATAGACTAGGAAATCCTCCTCTTGAAGGAACGCATACTCCCAAGGTGAAATGACGTACTACCTGTCACCGCTTTGGAAAAATCATCTCCAAGTTTACATTTGCCAAAATCGCATACGCTTTGGGAATGCATCCCAGCAATTTACAGAACGCAGGCAAGTACCGCTCGAAAAGCCTATTCTGCCACTAATTCCATACAAGCAGACATATACGCAACCAAAAGCTGATGCTACAGTGCCTTGTTCCTCAACCAAGAGCCAAAAGATCGCGCTGTAAAAGGTATCAGAAGAAAATTAAGAACAATCACGCCATCGCTCTGAAGATTTCTCGATCCACTACATTATACAGAACCATCCATATTTTCCAAAGCAATGCAGCTTCCAAGCTGAAAACTCAAACTTTCAAAAGCACAATACCCGGAGCATTTCGAATCACTGAATATTTGATACAAATCTCTCCAATGAATCAGCCAGACAAACAAAACAAATTTCCGAGAATTAACAGCCAATATCCTTTAACAAGAACTCCCTTCACAGCAATTTTCAGCAGAAACGAATAATAGCTAACGGCACCAGCACATCTTCACGTGAAAGCACAAAACTCCGTCTCCACGAAACGCCGCCAGTGCCTTAACGACTCCAACCGATTTCTTCCTAATTACTCCATCAAACGCAATTTCCACCGCTCTGGAGCTCCGATTCACACAATAAACACAATCTGCTACCAAAAGAAGCAAACCTTCCCCAAATCTCCAATTGACAGTCGTTCCTTTTCCTGCAAATTTCGCTGAAAAAAGCCGTTTAAAACCAGTAAAGAATCATCATCATCCATTCATCCATCAGATTCCACGAGATTTCAAACACTTCCCGCCGTTTGCCAGCCACCAAAACCGGATCTCGGCAGTTGATCTTGGCACAAAGAGCTCCTTAGCTCCTTCCCTCCGCCCATCGCCGCAACTGCAAGGCAAAGCATGGACTCCAATCAAACTAAACTACCTATCAAATGATTCCAACTGGCTCAACCCTGGTTAACTCTCTCCCCAACTTAACCTCAACCCCGTTTACGAGGCACGTGTAAATTGCAACGCAAACCTAGACTAGACTAGTATTGAAAACGAGGCTCGGAGTCGCCGAGTCACGAACCCAGACCTGAGCTGCACATTTGTCATGGCTTTTAATGAGTGGGAAACCAAGTATTTTCATATTTACTTTACACCCCCGCGTTTTCAGATTTCCAAATCCGAACTACGAGAAATAAAAACAGGTTGAAAAGGTAGTGTCCGGTTACTCCGTTTTAATTTATACAAATATGACGTCACACCCTCACTTCACCTCACCCCACCGTGCCAGAAAGCTGGCAACTTCTTTACGATGGGACGAGAATATAGGAGGGCCTCGTGCTGAATCAATTTGTTTACCGTTGTGTATTATGTCTTAGTGACTGAGACCAACAACGATTTCCTATAAAATACCATTTCTCCATCGACACAAGGCGAGCCGCAGGCCATACAATCCTCGTGCAACCGTAATATCACTGTTTGATTTGACTCGGGAATAAGACAATACGAATCGAAACAAAACATACTGTCTACTTCATTGTTGGCTAAGTCTCCACGATTAAATTAAACATATTTTGAAATTATCATTCCTTAAATATGATGTAACCTTAGGCTTTCATTTTTTATATAATTATTATTATTATTGCGCTACCAACCCAACCCTCGATATTTTGAAATTATCATTCCTTACATATCGATGTAACCTTGGGCTTTAATCTTTGTTTTATAATTATTATTATTATGATTATGATGCCAACCCCAACTCTTTGTTTTATAATAATTATTATTATTATGATTCCAACCCCAACCTGAGTTGGGTGCAATGTCCCTTTTGTCATCAACAAGAATACGGTATTCTTGTAATAAAAAATTAAGGGACAAAATGTAGTAAATCGAGATGAGGCAAGGCCCAATCATGAAAATGTAAATTAATTCATTATACATGGGTAATACGTGAAACTCGCTGCCATGAATCAGTGCACCTTCGTAAGGAATAAGAAGTAATGGGTAAAGTTCATTATGCATGAACATTGGGCCATGATATGGTAAATAATGCAATCTTCAACCTTGGACTATCCGCTATTTTGTTTTGTATTTGTTCAAGTATGATTTTGTATTTTGCTTTAGCTTTTCCATGTGTGAAAATGCTAGTAACAAAAATGTAATAAAATTGTTTTTTAATGTTATTATTATTATTTTTATTTTAATATTATATAAGCACAAATAATAATAATATTTATTATTAAGTGTGAAAGGGTTAGTAATAAAGATGTTGTTTTTAATGTTATTTGGGTTTCAATTTTAATACCATATAAATAAATTAACTTAAAATTTTTAAACAATTTTGGAATATTATAAATTTATATATGGAAAATTATAATAATAATTATAACTATTATTAAAAAAATTATTCCAAAATATTTTAAAAGTTATATAAATCATATACTAATTATAATATTAAATAAATGGATCTATTATAAATTTTTAAAAGCTATATAAACTTGAATCATATACTAATTATAATATTAAACAAATGAGTTTATTATAAATCTTTGAAATAACTTTGTAAAATTATAAAGTTATAATGGAAAATCATAATAATTATAACCATTATGAGAACTCTATACTAACTATAATATTAAATAAATGAGTCTATTATAAATTTTTAAAATAACTTTGTAAAATTATAAAGTTATAATGGAACATCATAATAATTGTAACCATTATAAGAATTATATATAAGAGTTTCTTAAAGGTCATGTAAAAATAAATTATATTGAATGGTTAATTATGATATTATATAAGAGTTTCTTAAAGGTCATGTAAAAATAAATTATATTGAATGGTTAATTATGATATTTTGGGATATTTTGTATATTTTATCTTTTAATTGTATTATTAAAATTATTATGTAATGTCGAATTATAAGTAAAGGCATATCATTATTATTCATCTTAGAGCCAACCATAATGAATTGATATGTTTTATCAATATAATTTGTAAGTAAATATCTTTTCCCTCTTATTATATATATGTTGTGTGTATGCATCAATTCAATTAATTGGAAAAGTATGACTTGAGCAATAACATCATTTTTTAATATTGTATCATTATCATCCCTAGAGTAACTCCATGTAGTAATAAGAATTAATTTAGGATTTTTTTATATATAAATATGTTTGCAACAAAAAAGAAGCTACAACCCAAATTTGCTTCTAGTTAAGAAGAAAATATCATCAACATTGGGTTAGAATTTATAGTTTATTTATGTCTACATAACAAAGAATATAGACATGAAACTCCTTTCATTTTGAATGAGACATACAATATCTTTTATTTTGTATACTATAACGCTAGTGGAGTTCGCATCACCATTATAACTATGATATGTGACATTGTTGTGAAAGTCAAAGATTCTTGGTACATAAGAATATCCATTGTTGATCAGTGGTTGTTATTGATGCCAACCCACGCAGCACCAAGGGCTACCTCGATATTGCATGAGAATTTTGACCTACCAAATTACTATATTCCGAGTCAAGGATATTTTTGATGGTTTTTACTTGTTGATATGTTTTTGTTGATATATGGCACACCACGTAATTCTTCACGGTTTGAGAGATATTCATGTTTGAAGTTAATAACCCCAATTAGTGGGCTAAAACCCCATGGGGTTGTGGCATGACACTAATCATTGGTTGTGGTCATTGAACAGTCAATAAATAACAATTTTTAACCTCCTAAAATCCCTCCTAAGTTCACTTGTTGAAGACCCTCTCAACCTAATCATTTGTATAGATTGTGATCCTCATATCCTCCTCATGTAGGGATTTCGCTACTGGAAATAGGTCATCGTGGCATTTTCGCTATAAATGTTTTTCTACGAAGGTTCAGAAGCTGAAATTTTTATCACGCGAAGCCAAAATCCTGAGGAAGCTAGATTGTAAAAATTCTAGATCATGATTCGCAATATTTTCGGAGATATGATCTGTGGAAGTTAGGGTTTTTGTAGGCTCCTGAACTTCATTTCAAAGAGGTGACCTTGGGAAAATTATCATAACTCTCTCTCTGAGCATCAGATTGGAATTTGTAAAAAATGGTGGATAATGCACAGACTATAGTTTTCTATGTATCAATTTCAGAGCTGAAGGAGGAAACAGTGACACGTGGCACGTCGTACAAGTTCGCTCTACTAAACTAGTCCATAATTAGGTAATTGTGAGAGATTGGGCATAACTTTGTCTTGAAGAATCCAAATTGGGACAGACCTGTGGCATTGGAATAAGACTCAGAGGGCTACTACAGGACCAAAAATCACATATTGGCGATCTGAAATAACAAAGTTATATCATATTCAATATCGAGCTCCTAGAAGGCAAGAAAAAGCTAGATCATGTGATGTCAAGGGCTGCAAAGGACCAGACTTTCTAGGGCAGCAAAGAAAAGCAAGGTGCAACAAAATGATGCAGTAGAGGTAAGCCAGGTAAGTATATCTTGTATATGCATGTTCATCTCTTAATTGCATTAGGTTCTTTGTATTCTAATTTGTTTTTTTTTTTTTTAGCATTGACATATGCTCTGCAGGATAAGGTAAGTTTTGCTATTTTCATGTCATGGGTATTTCCTTGAAGACCTTTTGCAGGTATTATATATTCATCAGGATAAGACTCAATGCATGATCTAATGTTCTGAAGAGTGAGAAACGGTAGCATGACAAGAGCAGCAATCAAGGTGCAGAACAACAGCAAGAAGTTCACACATGAAGTCTTCCAGTGGGTAGCATTGCTTACAATCATTGTAAAGGTATCATTGTACAGAGTCATTGTAAAAGCATCATTGTAAAATTTGTACAAGTGTCTATCTGCCAAGAATTGAAGAGGCAATGTCGGGAGGTCTAGGATCATCATTAGGTGGTTGTGTCATAGTTGGGGTTATGGTCTAGTGTGTCTTCTTCTTCTACATCACTCTATATCATTGTAAAGTGGACCATTTTCCCTGGTACGAGAGTCCATTATTCTTTTATTCTTCTATAGGGTGGTAGGCTGGTGCTAGGCTGGTGAATGAAGTCACCAACAGGTTCAAGCCTGTGAAAAATTCAGGGTGGTAGGATGGTGTTAGGGTGAGTTGTAGCTCATTGGGTATTGGGGCATCCGTTCAGTTGACTACTAAAGAATCTCGAGCATTGAAGCATCCATCCAGTGGGAGTTGGAGAAGAATGCTTTTCTATATTATAGGAAGTTGGAGCTTTCTTTTCAATTGGAGTCTAGTATTAAATAATTATTAGAAAATCATTCAGGTGGTTTTTGTCACGGAGGGGGTTTCCACCTTAAAAATTGTGTGCATTTGTGTTCCTTTTGTTTACTGCTATCATTATACAAACACTGATAATAATTGAAGATTAACTAATTCTCTAAAAGATTAATAATAATACTAAGGAATAATTATTCACCCCCCTCTTAGTATTTCCAACATCCATAACAAAGAAGAAGTTCCAACCCCATGCCACTCTTATTGGAAAAGAAAATTTCAAAGAGGGTGGATTTGAATCAATAATTTATTTGTATCTAAACAATAATTTAAGAATATACATGTCCAATGGTCTTGGATAGATGGTGGTCAGGTGCTCTATTAAGGCACTCCTTGATCTGAAGTCACCAGTTCAATTCCCTGCCCAGATTGGGGTGATATGTTGGACATGATGAAGATGTAGTACTGCCAAGCTTACAAAAGAAAAAAACAAAGAATATACACAAGAATGTTCATTCTTTCTATGTGAGACATACATTATCTTCTATTAGAGTTAAAAAAAAAACTAGGTGAAAGAGGAACAACAATACACTTTTCTTTAGCCACCACAGTTGTATCATGGTTTAGAATATACACGCACCCAAAAACCATAAAATAAACTCAAAATTTTATTTATTAGCCACCACAGTGGTATCACGGTTTACACACACTCAAAAACCATAAAAGAAAATCAAACTTTTATTTATTATTAGAAGTTGAGACCTTTCTTTCCTCCTCAACAAATGAATTACAACCTTATTTTACTTGAGGAAAGAAACATCGAGAGGTATTTCTTCTCCTATACATTCGGAGGAAGTTGAAGGGAACATATATTAACTATATTATAAACAAATGCAATTAGCTTTGATAAAATATTTTTCCTATAATTTTGCATGATCTAGTATTTTCTAGTCAGTTCTTAGACTTAGGAAAAATTGAATCCACATATTTTTGATAATGCAAGATGCTCCTGCATTAGACTCCTTAGGGAAAAAAAAATCATGGACTCTTCTCCATAAATTCTTCATCGTTGTTTCCTTTAATCAAGAGTCAAAAACAGTTCAGATGCATTAGTAAAATGAATCATTTTCTTCAACTATTTTCCTCCTCGATCCCAAGGTCTATTTCTTGTATGTATACCTGGTTTGCTTCTCAATTGTACCCTAGTGTTTTGATCTAGAAATTTGATTTTTTTCTTGAAATTGGGAAAAACATAATAATCTTGTCCGCATAGCTAAAGTATTTTCATGATTTATTTCTTCAACTTTTATCTTTCATATGTTCTTATGTTCTTTAATTTCACCTGCACATGGAGAAAATATGTTAAAGAACGTAATTTTTTCATTATGCTTTTGAATCCCATCCTCAACCATCAAAATCACGACCATGTATATAATTGCCAGGATAAATTGAAAGAAAGTTGTCTTCTTATTCTTCCTTTCTTCCATACATATACGCTCCACTATCTCATTTTGTGCCTCATATGCGTGGAATTGTACTTGTATCACTTGCTTATGCTCATTCTTTCTCAAACCCACAAATATTTCATCTTCCACAATCTGCTCACTCATATCATTTTTAATATCAAGTTGATATTCAAGTTGAGGTTTATCACAATCTATTTTTGAAAATCCTCTCTTGTAGTGGATAACACTGGATGATCTATCATTTATCTTGTCAACACTTAACTGGACAATTCATTGCTCATCATATTATCATATTCATTTAACAAAATTTTATTTTCTAAAGGAAAATCAATTACTTCATGTTAGGTCCCTATATTACTAGTATATTCCCTTATTATTGTTAGTGTAACCCCCTTATTGTTCATTTATATAATGTATTGGAGGTTTCCCCCTTGAAGTGGATTATTTCTAAAGCATTGATCTCTCTTTTCTTCTAATCTAGTTTCATAACGTTTGGTATCAGAGCTTTGGATTATAGGGTTTTGCTACTCCAAACAGGTCATCGTGGAATTTTCACTATATCTTGTTTTCTACAAAGGTTCAAAAGATGAAATTTTTACAGAGAAAAGACGAAATCCTGAGGAACATATTGTAAAATTTCAGATCTTGGTTCACAATATTTTTGGAGATATGAACTGTGGAATTTAGGGTTTTTTAGGCTCCCAAATTTCACCTAAAACAGGTCATCATGGAAGTTTCGCTATAACTTTTTTTCTACTAAGGTTCAAAAGCTGAAATTTTTACAAAGCGAAGCCAAAGTTCGGAGGAACGTTGTGTAAAACTTTCAGATCTTGGTTTGCAATATTTTCGGAGATATGATCTTTGGAAGTTAGGGTTTTTCCGGGCCCCAAATTTCATCTCAAAGAGGTGATCGTGGGAAAATCGTCATAAATCTCTCTCTAAGCATTGGATTGGAATTCTGTAAAAAGTGGCCACAAGTACACGGACTGTAGTTTTTTGTGTATCAATTTCAGAGTGGAAGGAGGAAATAGTGACATGTGGCATGCCATACAACTTCGCTCTATTGAACCAGTCCATAATTAGGTCATTGTGGGAGATTGGGCATAACTTTGTCTTGAGGAATCCAAATCAGGTTAGACCTGTGGAATTTGAAAGAAGCTTTAGAAGGTTACTACAGGGATGAATTTCAGATATTTAAGATCCGCAATTACAGAGATAATTCAGTCTCATTATCGAGCTCCTTAAAAGAAAGAAAAATGTGTGTAATTTTTTTTCATATTGCATAAGTCTTGTGTGAAAAATAAGTTTAAATTGATTCCAAGGGCATATTTTATAATAGATATCAGTATTGGGTTCTAAAATTTACCCTAAAAATAATTCAATACCCATTAAGCCTTTAGAAGGCTCTACTATGACTCATGAAGACAAAGAACTGCAGCATGACATGTCAAAATTACAAGAGCAAGTGCACCAAATTTCGCTCTTGCAAAGAGAAAAAAAAAATGAAATGGAAGTTTTGAAGAAAGGCATGGAAGCTAAGATGGATGGTTTGAAGAAAGGCATATAAGCTAATATGGATGACATGGAAGCTGGCATGGAAGCTAATATGGATGACATGGAAGAAAAAGTGAAAGACAACATGGAAAACATGAAGAATGATCTAAAAGCAGACATAGAAGGTTTGACAAAGTTGATACAAGAAATTTTTTTTAATGGCGAAAAGATAGCAGAGGAAACTCATGATGAGAACAAAATAAATGTTAATCATGATTTTATAAACTCTAATGTTGGATGGAAGAACCAACATATTCCAAAGTTGGATATGAGGAAGTTTGATGGCAAGGATCCCGTAACACAAATACTACAGATGGAGGAATATTTTGATCTCAATAATGTGAAAAATAGCACAATGGGCATTATTCGGTCAGAAACCCATACATTCTGAGATTGTATTTATGTGTTCATTTACTAGAAAGACATTTTGATTTTATCACATATCAACATATTCCTAGACGAATGAATGCATTAACTGATACAGTGGCTAACATTATATTAGATAGACATTTGTGTAATCTATAAAATCATCGTCATATGTAAAAGATCCATGTAGGCAAATAGATGTATATATATATCGAATGTTTGCATTAGTGTGCATCATAAAATCAAAAAATATGTGTGTTTTTGTTACATCCTGAGACACCATGTCTCTCAAAATATGCAGATATAAAACCTAGGTGTCTAATCTGCGTGATGCTCATGATAGCATGTCACTGCCCATACGAGCCGCCTCAGTAAGCGGTGAATGTGGCTTGGCACCCCTACATTATGTCTCTGGTAGGCACGAGGAACATCATCGAATCGTGAATAGTTTGGGACTCCACATGTGATTCCCTATAGGTTGTGCACGATCTCCTCCTCCTCACCTCCCTCACCATGGGGGTCAAAATCGCAAGGGATTCGCCTCGCTATCGGAGACATGCCTGCGGGTCTCTCTAGGCCAACATCTCCAAGTGCATGGATTTAACATCTAAACATACATAATAAAAAAATCATAACACTCATGAAAATTAAAAAATGAGTCTTACCCAAATCTTCATCCCAATCTTCTCCCTCTAGTAGTGGGAGGTCCAGATCACCAATAAAATATGTACCAGAGTAGGGCCAGTCCTCCATGACAATCAACTATCGGCAGAGCCAATCAATGAACTCCGGTCTCCAGGACATCTGTTGGCCGCCTCCTGCCCTTGGCATCAGAGTTGCCCATCGAGCCATCCGTGGTTCCCTCGCTAGTGGTGTCAGGACTATGACCTCCTGACGCTAGAAGAATGGTAGTTGTTCTAGGAAGAACAATAATAGGATAAACCCATAACCAAATTGCTTCAGTTTGGTCTTCTTGCACTTTTCCAGCTGGCGTTTCATATTTATTGTGATCACCTCTGCCCAGTTGTAGATGGTCGGTGTCAAGCAGTCTACAGCAAGAAGTAGTTGTGCCTTTGTTTCTTTGTGTGGTGCTTGTGATCCTGTAGCCCGTGTGATGGTATGTAGCACTAATTTTAGTGCCAAGTCTGGGATAGTATGGGATAGTTTAGATATTGACTTTCCCATTTCCTGATCTCTTCCGTGCCCCTAGACATACCCTGTCAATCACCATGGACATGCTCTCCATGCAAGGATGGGTGTCGGTTAGGATTGGTGCTGCTCCCCTCCGCGATAATCCTATTATGAAGTAGACATCAAAAACATCAATCTCAAGTTCTTGATCTCGAAGGATGAAATTTTCTTGATTCTCATCCCATATGCTGATCAAATACTGTAGTAGCTCCGGTTGATCTCAGAGACACGGTGTCAAGAAGAACTTCTTCAGTCCATAGTCTCTGAGAGCTTCCATGCATCTCTCATTTTCCATGGCAAGCTTATCCTCTACACCATGTTCCCGTTCTTTCCATTCGATTACCATTTTGCTGCTTTCTACCTGCAAACATGTTCATATGGATAGTATTAGCTATTTTTGAAACTTGGATTTGTAAAAAAATGGGTATTTAACTTGCATTTTTAAACAGAAATGGTCTGCGCGGTTGGCGCGCCCTAGTTCAGAAAAATGGGCGATTGGCGCGAGTCCATGCCTGAAACTTGCGCCAACCTTCGTGCCCTAAATTTTACTTTTCTTCCCCCATAAATCAAAATTTAGGGTTGCAGGTAGTAAAAGAGGACTTAAAATGAAGGGAGAGATATCGACTCTTACCTGGAACTGACGGATTCGAGATTGGTCTGCCGGATCGTTCGCAATTGTCGCCGCAAGATCACACTGTAAAATGGGTAACTATTGCTCCACAAAGGGTAAAAAGTGAAAAGTAACTATTTTTAACATTTTTGGTATTTTTATAACTTTTCACAACCCTAATTAGGTTTTAAGACATGTTTTTCAATTATTTTATTATATTATTTTCGAGAAATGGGTTTTACACGTGTCTCTTGTGTAGCAACAGGTTTTTCAGGCCAAAGTGATGAAGTAACGAGTTATATTTTATACTTTTTCAGACTGGGTAAAAACATGAAAAAGTCACTACTGGAGTCATCTTTCAGCTCTTTTCTGACTCTCTAAAATTGAAAATAATGTCGAGACTCTTGTCGTTTTGAACTCGTTAAAAGGTTGCGAAGCGATATCTACCCAGTATAAGTTTACCCTTTTTCGGGCTGGGATGGATTATTTACGAAAAAGGAATACCTTATCCTATCACAACTAAGAGGCTCTTTCAGATATTGTTTTCTACCTTTTCGGATCTGAGAGACTATTTACAAAGAGGGCCATGTTGGAGTTTTCTTTTCTGCCTTCTTTTCAAACTCTCTAAATATGAAAAAATGTCGAGTTCTCCCTTTGTCAGACTCGTTAAATCCTGATGACATCAGACTTCATCACTATGACGTTATTCGAGTTCCTCCTTCCTAGGGTTCATAAAATTTACTAGGTTGGATTTGTCCGAAGGACAAACTTACATCGCAAGCATATGCTATCCCCTTCAAGCTTGTTTAAAAAAAAAAAAATTTGGGGTACTCGCCAGAAATGGTGGGGGGAAATTGAACCAGATTTTAGTTGTGTCGACAGTATGTCGCTCTTGAACATGGCACTTATCTGCATTCGTGTCGGGTTGGGGACATCTCACTTCGTCATTTTTTTCCTCCATGGGTTTGGGTAATCTCTTTTGACCTCTCATTTTCTCTTTGCCACGTCATCATGACCTCAGATCCCTTGATGTCAAATACTGCCAAATCCAGTGTCCTATCGCTAATATGTTCAAGAGAAGTTTGCCTCTGCATTTTTCAACCTCCCTCTGATTCTTTGTTGGTCCTGACTCACTAGTATCATGTTCCTCTGTCTTGTGTCGATGATGTGGGAAACATTATGGCCCTCCTTCGACCAGGTCACTTCCTGTCGACTTCAGCTCATTACCTAGGAATATGATCTAGAGACTCCCTTCTGGTACCTTGGAGCCTGCATGCCTCAATGGCAGGTTCTTCGCATTTGACGCAAGGTTCACATCATTGGCCTTTGATCGAGTGATTCTGCGGGTGTTCAATGTCAGCTCACTGTTCACATTCCGTGGATTGTACCTTTAGTACCTTGAGGTCCATTGTCATTATTGGTGTTTTCTTTCACGTTTGTTAACAGCTTCCATCATTGGCTAGTAATCAGACGATTTTCTTGCATGTTTGACTTCAGCTCATATATTCGCATGCTTGAATTTGTACTTGTTCGGGTCGAGATGGAGCGCAAGACCCTAGGTTTTGTTTGATAAAATCCAGGTTGCGGATTCTTGTGGATTATCATGACTCATTACATGACTCTTTTGATTGGATGGTTTCGACCATACCTGAGTCTATTTGTTGATACTTACTGCTGGATGGATGCGTCCATACCTCGGATCTCAGTTTTTATGTACTCTATTATGGATGGTTGTGCCCATACCACATATTCATGTATCTGAGATATCAGTTGTATTTGTAATTGTAGGTTTCCGACAGCGGCGTTTAGTTCGAACACATTCTCATAAAGCATTTCACCCCTCCCTCCCCCTCGGACCTCATGCTTTAGGGGGTATCTATTACACATCATTTTGTCACTGTCCCTGCAATGCCCATCTCGCCCATTGGAGGGTCATTTATGTGATCAATAATCAATGTCATGCCTTGCAAAGACCATCATTTCATCCCTTTACATGAGAGAAATATTCTTTCTGTTGACAATTCCCTGAGCAGAGCTTCAAAAACCCCTATTTTTGCCTTGGCGCAAGTAGTCAGTTCTGCCCTCGCACCGATGAGGAAGATTAACACTGGGCCCCGTGCCATTTGGCACTCTATCTCAGTTAGCCACTCATGCCAAGCTGTTTATGGAATGTTTTTAAAAAATAGAGGCAGAGATTCCACTCCAACAACTTCGAGGATGAGTCATTGGGGGTGGTTGGAATGAATAACCACGGACTCTGACCTTTAGTTTATGGTTTCCACCTCTTATGGGAACCTCCTAAAGGATAGGCATCCTACCCACCTTTGTAGGGATCCTAACCTCCTCCTTTTCCTCTATAGAAAAAAGCTATCTCTCCTTGCATAAGCTAGCTGAACATGGAGAATTGAGTACACTATAGCTGAATTGTTGAAGAGATAGAACAAGGAAGAACTTCATTGAGAGAGCTTAAGCCCATGCCTTCGTCTCGTTCGAATCCCCTGACGAGTATTTGAGACGTGCTTCGGCTGAACCCCGCTGGAGGAGACTACGACGTCAAAGCTTTGGTTATACCTCTTCCTTCTATCAATACATATACGTGACTATTGTTTGGTTCCCATTTTGTGTTATGTCATTTATTTAATGCAATATGCTTAGCCCTCTTTGTCTAGATAGTAGTTATGAATGAAGTTATTATGTCGTATGATGTTCTTGTTTGTTGATCTATGTGCAGGTGTCCTAGCATGACTGCAAAATGATTGTGACTTGCCGAGGCAGAAGCGAGAGGCCACCACCACTACAGCCACGACGACAGCATTGGATTCTAGGTAGGTCGATCTACCATGTCCTCTTTTCATTTAGTAATTAGGAATAAACACTCTAGCATGTCTCTTTGTTTCTAGACCCACTCTAGGGCTAGAGGGACCGGCTCTGTCCGTAGAGGGGATTTACCTGCTTAAAAGTACTATGGTCCTTACAAGGTGTTGCTAAATATTAGTACTATGGCATACAAATTGGAGCTTCCCGCTTCTTAGCGAGTGCATCCAGTTTTCCATGTTTCATGCTTGAAGAACGTTATATGTCACAAAATTCCAGTTCAAACAATATTTCCAAAACTTGATGAGGAAGGAAAAATCATATTGGCCCCGTGAAGTAGTCACGGAAACAAGAACTCGACAGCTACGTCAATTTTAGAGTATCTCATAAAGTGGAAGAACTTACCCACTGAATATTCTACATGGGAGGATGAGAATTTTATATGGAAGCATCCAGAGCTACTCAAGCGTTGAGGAAAACACTTTTTTTGAAGGAGAGGGGCATGTTAGGTCCCTATATTACTAGTATAGTCCCTTATTGATGTTAGTGTAACCCCCTTATTGTTATTGTTGTACCCTTGTAACCCTAATATTGCTATTATTGTGCCTTTACATTATTATTGTTAGGTCGGATAGGATTATATTGTGATCCCATGGACTCCTATATATAGAAGGAGGTTTTTTCATTTGTATCATCCAAGAATTGTTCACTTATGTAATGTATTGGAGGTTTCCCCCTCGAACTGGATGATTTCTAAGGTGTTTATCTCTCTTTTCTTCTATTTTTGAAGTTGGTTTCATAACACCTCAACAATTGTCTATGTCTTATTAGGTAATGTATATCATGTTTCCTCTCTAATTTCTTATTTTCTAAACTCCTTCTCACTCATCTTTAGCACTTGATTAGTAATATTTGTTATTGTTCCTTCATCCTTTAATGATAGCATTATGTGTTTCTCACCATCCTTTTCAAAAGTGTAAGTTTTGTTCCTACCATCATACGCTATGTTTATATCACATTACAAAGGTCTGCCTAATAGAACATGACATACGTCCATTGGCATGACATCACAAAGTAATTTATCTTTGTAGCATCCAAACTATAACTCTACTTCACATTGTTAATTTACCAATATATGATGTCCTTCATATAGCCATGACACTTTCTATGGAGTACGATGCAATGTTTTCTTTAGGTTTAACTTCTCCACCATCTCTGTAGGTACCAAATTTTCAGTACTTCCATTGTCAATAAAAACTCTATAGCATTTACCTTTTGACTTACATGTGTTTTGAATATGATTTTCTTTGCAAGGGCTCCTTAATATCCTTAACACGCCTCAACTAGAGTCTCTTAATTATTAGATATTCTCCAACTTTTAGTGCATTATTATGCGCATAGGACTTCACACTTTTTGTATCTATTTGAGTAATGTGGATGCTTCTTGTATTTGTGGAAGTTTTCTTTGGACATTCATTTGATTTGTGGCCAAATGTGTTTCATATGTAACATCTAACAACAAAATATTTTCCTCTACCACTTTGATAGGTTATTCTCCCTTTGAAGTATCCTTTTCTTGATGATTGTTTTAGCTTGTATGATTTGCTTCATTCTTCTATGTGGGATGGAAATATTGTTCGATTTATTTTATGTCCTTTGCTTCCCATTATACTTTGCTCCTTTCCTCTCTGAATTTGTTTCCTTGCCAATTTCTCTTCCAACTTGAGAGCTACATGGTATGCTTCTTCAATAGTTCTTAGAGGAAAAATACTTAGCTTTATTGGATTTCATATCCTAAACAATTAATATATTTATCTACCTTTTCAATTCCTTATTATACATAACTAGCTCTTGTACTTATCTTATAAAATTATTCTATATATTTTTTCATCGAATTTGATTTTTTCTTTAGGTTTTAAATTTCTCTGAAGAGATTTAGTTGATAATCTTGGGGTATAATTTTACCTTTTAATTTCACCACCATTTAGTCCCAACTAGTAATCTTCTTCTTTCCTTTGTTCCTTCGCTCTACTTGCATATTTTCCCACCATAGCAAGGCATGTCCCTTCAATCTAGCCACTGCAAATTTCACCTTCTTCTCCTCAACTACATTTTTGCAGTCAAAATGTTTATTTGTGGCGTTGATCCAATCAATCAATTTCTTATCATTTAAGTTTCCTTCATAAATAGACGCTTCCAAATTTGGTTTTTTTCTCAATACTACGATTACCTTAATCATTCTTTCTGCTTGATTTTCTTCTTCAACATCAAATTATTCTTCTTCTAAGGACTCCTCATAGTCACTAATGTCATTGGACTCAAATCCTCTTCTTTGTTTCATATCCAATTCATTTAATCTTGTCTGTATGCTTCTTACTTCTTCAACTAATATTTGGTTAGCTATTGGTCTTCCTCGGCCTATTCCCAATCCTTTGGCTCCTAGGGCTATAAATGCCATTTTCCTTTTCTTCTTTTTTCTTCAATATAAAAGGACAAATCCAATCATAAATTGTAGAAGATCAACAAATTTCAATTTCTTGTGTGTTTCAATTGTAGAAACAGAAGAATTGATATTCAAAATTGTATCTACCATTTAGAGATAAACTAAATCACCGAGTGTCTAACAAAATATTATACTACAAATAAATGAAACAATATAATATTTTCATGTAAAGCGATTATAGATGTTATCCAATGATATATCGATAATGCCAAAGAGGTAAAGTATTATTTATTTTCCATTCACTACATTTAGGAAGATGATCTTTGTGATATAGATGGCCCCTCCCTTGGAAACCCATGTACTTCCTTGCAGTTGATGTAGGTCCACGACACTCCCTATGCTTGTGAATTGTATTACAAATTTCAGGTTACAGACTATGTCTTGAATGGATGAAGAGATCATTTGAAAAATGCATACTTACTCTCTTATGGATAAATTACATTTCTCTAATTCCATTGGTATGCCTGTTCTTCTTCACTTTGTTGAGCCCAATCACTACACTTGCACTTTCACTCCACACCTAGGTCAAACAAATGAAATAAACATGCAACACAAATGGGTGAGGTAATGATTACCTCTACCATAGCCAAATTCTCATGTTGCTTATGAAAAACATTAGATTTAGGTAATATGAATTGGATTTCATAAACCATTGATTGTCGTAAACATTGTCACTATGTTTCTTAACTCACACCAAAATGAGATTGCACCTCCCTTTATGTAGTTTTCCTTGATATATGAATCTCACTTCATAGCTGCTCCAAGTAGTGTGACACCTGGATTGAAGAGGTCGAGCACACTCATAGACGATGCTCTACCTCACACACTCTTACAATAGATATTTCGTCGTATAAATGGCTTCATTTTTCCTTTTCTCTTTCTCTTAGTAGTGGCAACAACATTAAACAAAAAAAATTCCATACACCATCATTCTTGGGCATTCTCATAGTGGCAATGCCTATAATCCTTCAATGCATCGAATTTTACACAACACCTAGCAATAACATATTTTATCTAAAGTGTTGTTGACAAATTTTCACACAAGATTTATTCAAAAAATGATCTGTAAACTATTGTGGATATTCCACTGGATAAGTCATCACCACAAATCTGATAAATTATATTTAAAATATGAAATTCTACACTATTACAATTTTATTTCCTTTTAGTTTTACGCATATGTAGATTAATATTAATAGTGTATGCATGTGAATTGAAATTATGAAAAAAATACAGAACATTGAAATAAAATCTCACACAAACATGTGACACAAGATATGACCTGGGAAAACCTTTCGGGAGGAAAACCTAGTTGGAAGGTGATGTCGCTCCACTTTCTTTTCTGAATAGAAAATGTTTCTGAGTACAAATCCTATGGCCTGTGGGTTACTACAATGTATAAATCCTCTATGTGTGTGATGTCTCCTATACCTCTTGGTTATTTTTGCTTAGCTATGGAAAAAATGCACTCAAAATAATATAACCCCTTCTCCTCCTAGTGGCCCACTTATAACGCAGCCTGATAGTCCACTATTAGTTAGGTTTGAGTACCTCAACACTTAACCAAAGTTACAATATAGACTCCTCTAGATTCTTCATGAAAAATCATGTGGCTATCCCATTTTTCATGAATAATGGGGGATGATATGGCATCCTCTCGAATTATGGTGGTGAAAACAGGAAGGTCAACATCTAAGTAGCATAAATTTCGCATACAGACTCTAATTGACACAATTCTTATGTCATTGGAAAGGTACTTGCATGTAGAATACGAAGAAAAAGTGAAAAGGTAAAGAGAAAAATTTACCCCAAAAAAAAAAATCATTTGATCCTCAAAATGCTCTCAAAAGTTTTCATACTCCAATTTACCAAACTGGGTCTCACCGATAAATAAGGTCATGAGAGCTAATTCCTCCACTTTTTCCACTTTGAAAGTATTGATATGGATGAAAAACAATATTAAATTCCATTCTAGATCACACCTCTCCATTTTAGGAGGCTTTTGGTCCCCAAAAGCTTCTACTGAATGACGTGAGGAAATTTTTTCTCCATCTTCTCTAGCGTGTACCATTTAGCTTTGTCTGGAAGTTGTCCTTTAACCTAATTTTCCAAAGGTCATGCTTCCCCTGTCTTCTAGTTATAGAACTCTTTTGCAAAATTATATCTTTTGTCAACTCTACCTTAGCATTTGGTGTCAAATCCTCCATAAAAGGTAGGAATTGTTCCTCTTTTTGATCTAGCATGGAAGGCTCATAGAGTTTCTGATTCTCTACATTAACAACTATGTAAATGTGCAAGTATGGTGGTAAACTAAGTTGATAGGAATTATCATCCACATTTTTTTGTATCTTGAAGGGACCATACCTTAGAGCCTTGATTTTCTTACCAGGCCCCTGTAACCTCTCTTTTTTCAATTTTAGCCATACTATGTCTCCCACCTTGAATTATTTCTCTATTCTATGTTGATCATGCCTGGCCTTATATTTCTCTTGTGACTTATGCAATGTATCTTGTACTTGTATATGGATATATCTGATCTTCCCTATAAATATTTTAGCCCTCAAGGCATCTCTTGTAGATCTTCCCTCTGTCCTCTTTACTTCCCATAAGCAATGTCCAAAGGTGAAGGCGACTAATATCCAAAAAAAGTTTCAAATGGAGACTTTCCTGTAGAAGTGTGGACTTCCCTGTTGTAAGAATGTTGTTTATATACCATATTTTCATCCCAGGTATTTGAATGCTTCTGGTTGTATCCCCTCAAAAGTTGCACCAAAGTCTTGTTGACTACTTATGTTTGACCACATGTATGTGGATGGAATGTTTTAGATCTCTTCAACATTGTATCCATCTTCTCCCACAATTCAGTCTAGAATGCACTGAGAAATATTGTTTCCATGTTTGAAATGATGCTCCTTGGTATCCCAAAGAACAAGTTTTCTTCTTATTTCCCACTGATGGTCTTTTTACAGGGCATCACAACACATCTTGTTGAACATGTCAACTACCATGAACATGAATTCATGTCCCTTTCTGGTTGTTGGTAAACCTCCCACAAAGTCCATGGAAATTCTCTCCCACGTGTAACACCCTCCTCCCACACTTACCAAAGTTTACTGGTCCATATGGGTAAATATGTGACAAATAATTACTATGATATGACTCAACCTCCTAAGTACAGTTAAGGAAGGGGAATCAACAAAATAAAACTCTACTGACCTTTCTTAGGAGCTATAAGACCCTAGGAGCCATGCAACCACTCTAGGTGCCAAAACCTTGAGTTAACTTTATCTTTTCACTAACCCAGACTCCTAGTCACTATTGGGTATGTGTTATATTCTTTCCACGACTAGCCTCACGCACTGTAAGTTGTGCTAGGCGCAGCATGGGGGTCACAAGGGGGCAGCAACCCCCCCTGTCGGGGTCCGGGGCAACACCCCGGTGAATTTTTTTTTGGTATGCGGTCCCACTCATAGGCGGACCCACCCATGTTTTGTGCATGAGTTTGCACATGGTTTTTTGGGGTACGATGGTTTTCGACCCCTGGTATTTTGTAGATCTGGTCAAGGGAACTACAGTTATTTTCTAATCCAAGGTTAATGGATTGGGGTTTATGTATGCTTCGGCATGTATATATATGTGTTGTAACACTAAAAGGAACATAATGAAAAATCAAGCTGGTCATCCCGATTTGGGATCTAGGGGAAAATCTATGTGTTTATCTGTTTTATGTGTTATGCTCTCGCTATTGTTTATTTTCTGTTATAAGATTCGTGTGTAGATAATTTATGTTTAGGGTTAAAACCTACATTTGGTATCAGAGCTGTTTTGGCTTCAAGGGGACGCCTTTGCTACTGAGGGTTTTTTGCTCGGGCCTGAGGTAGACCATGTTCAGTGGGAGATCTGCGGGATCGATTCTTGTGGTGAAAGAAGATGGCGAGCGGTGGGAAGATAGAGATCGAGAAATTTAATGGTCAGAGCTTTGAGTTATGGAAGCTCAAGATGGAGGATCTGCTGGTGGATAAAGATCAGTGGATCGCAGTAGATCCAGGTACTAAACCAACGGCAATGTCAGATGAAGACTGGAAGAAACTGGATCGGAAGGCTAAGAGCACAATATGGTTGTGTGTCTCAGATTCAGTATTGTTGAATGTATCTGGGGAAGCTACGACAAATAATTTGTGGGAAAAACTTGGGACTTTGTACCAATTTAAGTCTCTGGTGAATAAGTTGTTCCTGCGGAAGAAGCTGTATAACCTGAGGATGAAGGATGGAGACTCGGTGATAGAGCATCTGAATGCCTTCAATACTGTGGTAAGTCAGCTGTCATCTGTTGATATTAAAATCTCAGATGAAGATAAGTGCATCAGTTTGTTGTGTTCTCTACCAGACTCGTGGGACAGTCTGGTTATTGCAATAAGTAGCAATACAACTACCTTGAATTTTGATGACATTGTCTCAGCCTTGCTGTCGGAGGAAATGAGACGGAGAAATATGGAGGGCCAGAATGGAGATGCCTTATCTGTACGAGGAAGGTCCCAAAACAGAAACAAGAATAATGTTTCGAGTGGGAGATCCAAATCTAAAGGGAGATCTAAATATCCTGGAAAGTTTGTAAAGGTATGCTGGAAATGTGGAAAGGAAGGTCACTACAAAAAGGACTGCAAATCTAAAGCTCCTGAGAAAGGAAAGGGATCTGATGATGCTCCTTCTGCAGAGGCAAAAACCACCTCGGATGAAGGTGGGGATGTGTATTTGGCTTCTTCTTCAAGTACACAAGTAGATCATGAGTCATGGTTGATTGACTCGGGTGCATCCTTTCACTTCACTCCCCATAGGGAGTGGTTCTACGAGTATGAGAAATATGATGGTGGTGATGTCTTCCTAGGGGATTATAGGAAGTCCAGAATCATCGGATGTGGAAAGGTCAAGATGAAGCTGCAAGGTGGAAGGATTAGAACACTTCCTGGTGTTCTGCATATTCCTGCATTGGCCAGAAATCTGATTTATGTAAGCAAGATGGATGATCTGGTGTAAAAACAGTGTTTGAGAAAGATGCCTGCAAGATGGTTCGGGGAGCACTCGTATTAATGCGGGGAGTTCGGATTGGAACTCTGTACAAGCTACAAGGTAGCATTTTTATTGATGGGTGTAACAGTTCTGTGGTTCCTGAAAGTGGAGCGGAAAGCCTAGCTATCTCTGGAGAAAAGACCATGCTATGGCATCAAAGGCTTAGACATATTGGAGAGAAGGGCCTTCAGATACTACATAGAAATGGTATGGTAGAAGGTATGTCTAATTGCTCTCTGGATTTCGATTTATGTGAACTTTGTGTATATGGGAAGCAGAATCGGGTGAGTTTTCCTTATGGTGCTAAGAGGGCGAACAAGATATTAGAACTTGTGCACAGTGATGTGTTTGGACCTATGTTAGTTCCATCACTGGGAAAGTCTGTGTACTATGTTTCATTCATAGATGACTTCTCAAGGAATACATGGATATATTTCTTGAGGAAGAAATCTGAAGTCTTTGACAAATTTAAAGAATTTAAGGCATTGGTGGAAAACTAGACAGAGAAGAAGATAAAGGCACTGAGGACAGATAATGGTGGGGAGTTCTGCAAGAAGGAATTTGAAGAGTTCTGTAAGAAGTGTGGCATAGCACGGCAGAAGACTAATCCATACACACCTCAGCAAAATGGAGTTGCAGAAAGAATGAACAGAACACTGATGGAAAAGGCAAGAAGCATGCTCAGTGGTACCGGGTTAGGACAAGAATTCTGGGCAGAGGCAGTGGAGACTGCATGTTACTTAGTTAACAGATCACCTTCATCAGCGTTGGAGGATAAGACTTCACATGAGGTATGGACTGGTAAGAAACCCTCTCTTTCACATCTAAGGGTATTTGGATGTGATGCATATGTACATGTTCCAAAGGAGAAAAGGACCAAGTTGATAATAAATCTGAAAGGTGCATCTTTATTGGGTATAAGGATGGTTTAAAGGGTTACAAGCTTTGGAACCCAGAAACAAGGAAGGTTGTGTACAGTCGAGATGTGGTGTTTAGAGAGGTGAAAGATGTTGTTACACATGAATTCCTACCAAAGGAACTTGAGAAGATAGAGTTTGAGCTAAAGGAGGATGAATCAGACTCTACAACAGAAGAAGACTCAGAAGAGGAAGAGCCACAAACTCCAGCTGTGAGAAGATCAGTTTGGTAAAGAAGGCAACCAGAAAGGTATAGTCCATCTGCTTTCTGTTCAGGTTTTGCCTTAACTATAACTGATGATGATCCCAGAACTGTCAGGGAGGCAGTAGATTCAGAGGATGGAAAACTCTGGAAGGAGAACATGGTTGATGAAATGGCATCCTTGCATAAAAATGAGGCATGGGATTTGGTGGATTTGTCGGCTGGAAGGAAGCCCATCGGGAGAAAATGGGTGTTTAAGAAGAAGAAGAATGTAGTAAGCAAGGTGGAGAAATAAAAAGCTCGGTTGGTAGCAAAAGGTTACTCCCAGGTGCTGGGAATTGATTTTGGTGATATTTTTTCTCATGTTGCCAAAGTCACTTGTATTAGATTACTTTTATCTGTTGCTGCTGCATTTGATTTTGAGATAGAACAGATGGATGTGAAGACAACATTTCTTCATGGGGATCTAGAAGAGGAGATCTACATGAAGCAACCTAAAGGCTTTATGGTGAAGGGTAAGAAAGAACTGGTATGCAGGTTGAAGAAGTCTCCGTATGGGTTAAAATAGTCACCAAGGATGTGGTATCAGAAATTTGATACCTATATACGGAGATTTGGCTTCACCAGAAGCAAGGAGGATCAATTTGTTTATTTTAAATTAATTGGTGACCATGTTATTTATTTGGTCTTATATGTGGATGATATGTTGTTGATTGGAAATGACAAAGAAATTATCCAAGATTTGAAGACCCAACTATTCTCCAAATTCGACATGAAGAATCTTGGTGCTGCAAACTATATTTTGGGCATGGAAATTAAGAGAGTTTGGGAAAAGAGGAAGCTCTGGTTAAACCAGAGGAAGTATGTCGAGACTATATTGCAGAGGTTCAATATGCAGGATAGTAAACTGGTGAAAGTTCCTATTCCTGTAGGTGTAAATCTATCTGCTGAACAATGTCCCAAGACACAAGAAGAAGAGGAGGATATGTCCCGTGTTCCATATGCAAGTGAAGTGGGTAGCCTGATGTATGCAATGGTCTGTACTAGACTAGACATTGCACATGCAGTGGAAGTATTGAGCAGGTTTATGTCAAACCTAGGGAAGGAGCATTGGACAACAGTGAAGCAGGTTTTCAAATATTTACGTGGCACTAGTGATTATGGCTTGTGCTACTAGGGAAGACCAGGATTGGAAAGAATGTTGGACATTCGTGGTTTTGTTGATGCAGACTAGGCTGGAGATCTGGACCAAAGAAGATCTACAAGTGGGTATGTGTTTAGCCTATTTGGAGGTGCAGTCAGTTGGATGAGTAAAAGACAGTCTGTAGTGGCGCTTTCAACTACAAAGGCAGAATACATAGCAGCCACTCATGCAAGCAAGGAAGCAATTTGGTTGTAGAAATTGTGTTCAAGTATGGGGTTGGTACAGCAAGCTATAAGGATAGAATGTGATAGCCAAAGTGCAATTTTCTTGGCTAAGAACCCTGCTTATCATTCAAAGACAAAGCACATTGATGTTCAATATCACTTTGTTAGAGATATGGTTGAGGCTAAAAGGGTGTTGCTGGTAAAGGTGCACACTTTGAAGAATGTTGCAGATGCATTGACGAAGTCTGTGAGCACTCAGAAGTTCTCTTGGTGTAGAGAAACAATGGGTGTTGAAGAATTGGCCCAATGACTAAGCTCTCCTGTGGCCCCATGTGGAAAGAAAACAACAAGTGGGAGAATGTTGGGTATGTGTTATATTCTTTCCACGACTAGCCCCACGTGCTGTACGTTGCGCTGAGCGCAGCAGGGGGGTCACAGGGGGGGCGGCAACCCCCCCTATCGGGGTCCGGGGTAGCGCCCCGGCGAATTTTCTTTTGGTATGCGGTCCCACTCATATGCGGACCCACCCATGTTTTGTGCATGAGTTTGCACATGGTTTTGGGGTACGATGGTTTTTGGCCCCTGGTATTTTGTAGATCCGGTCAAGGGAACTATGGTTATTTTCTAATCTAGGGTTAATGGATTGGGGTTTATGTATGCTTCGACATGTATATATATGTGTTGTAACACTAAAAGGAACATAATGAAAAATCAAGCTGGTCATCCCGATTTGGGATCCAGGGGAAAATCTCTGTGTTATCTGTTTTATGTGTTATGCTCTTGCTATTGTTTATTTTTCGTTATAAGATTTGTGTGTAGATAATTTCTGTTCAGGGTTAAAACCTACAGTCACTTGCATAAAAAGGAAATCCAATGAATGAAAGCTTCCAGTTGCATGGATAACCTTGCCCCCCAATCATTGCAGTCTAAATTACTCAGTTATGTGCATGTGACACCGAGAGCTGAGCCACTTTTTCAGGGCTAGGATCTAGACCTCTACCCAGAACTTGATAGAACTTTCTAGAATTATGAATAACACTAGGACAAAGCCATTAACATAAAAATTAGACAAGAAATTGACCTAACCAAGGCTAACCATGACAAAAATTTCATCAAACAAATTGTAAACATATGATCTATAGTCATAAATGCATTTCTAAACATAGGGGTCTCATAATTATCTGAGAATCAACAAGAAGGTCTAATTCCCTCTCATAATAGCTGCAAAAACATCTATTAGGTCATGCATTCAATAAAAATTCATTTACTAATCAAAATATGTTAAGAGCCATAACTATAATCTGCCATAAAACCATGCTTATAACCAACATATAACTATAATAATAAGAATGATAGAAAAACCATCGCAACTGCATAATAAAAAACAAAAATATTCATGAATAACAAGAAGAAAAAATCTCATATTAACATATGCAAATCCAACCAAGTCAGGGACTTCCATGTATCACCTGACCATAGATTGGGCTAAACCAAATATTTCTTTCAACCAATCGCCCTTATGTCATATTCAAAGCATGAATGTGGGATCTCATGGAATAAAAAACCAAAACCAAACCAGGGATTCTAGATGCAAAACCACCTCAACCCTCAAATAGTGATTCCACCTCATCGTCGAACATCACTAACCATCACTAGATCAGTCTCTACCCAAGTTGTCCAGGGCTCTAGCGTGTTTTTTCCAACACAAATCCAAGACTAGTAACTCAACCCACAATTTTCGCAAGGCTCTAGATTTTTTGTCCAACCAAGGCTCCAAGACTAGTAACTCAACTCACCAAGGTCTCCAAAGTGCTTTTCCAACCAAGTCTTCCAGGACTAGTAACTCAACCCAAGTTGTTTTAGGGCTTCTAAAGCATTTTTCCAACCAAGGCTCCAAGAACTAATAACTCAACCCACATCCATAAGGAACATGAGAACCAACCAAAAAATAAATGGGAAAGCCCACAACACTATGGCTATCTAGAAAATGGAAAGGCTAGGAAAAGCCATTGTCAATCCAGGAAATACTCCATGTCAATGACAGATCATGACCAAATAACTGCGTGCATATACCATGCATGCCAAAACTAGCAAGGAAATCTTACATGAAAATTGGTACCTACAAAAAAATCCATTATAGTTGTTGATATCACTTCCCTCTTGTGCTTTTGTGCTTTTCCTTTACCTTCTTTCTCTAAATCCAAATGTATGCCAAAAGGCTCTAAGAATGATCCAACAAACTCTAAGTGTTCAAGAGTATGAGAGAGAGAGAGAGTGAATAGAAGAGATCTCAAAGCTAAAACTGATAAAAGAATTATCACACTAACAAAATGATATGAACCGATCCTCAGAAGCCTTTGTGTCATTGAAGCCTATATTTTCTTCATTTTCCTCTATTTTTCCTTCAATTCTCATCACTTGGAACTATGTGACCTTTCACCCTCATTTTCTCCTATTTTCCATTATTTCAAAAATAAAAGGCCAATTAATGCCTCTTTACCAATTTCCATAGCCATTTATTAATCATAAGTGATCCCCATCACTATTATTTTTTTCCCAACATTCAGCTTGGAATATGTGTCCCATGACCTTGGTCTTATTTTTCCTTTATTAACTTTATTACATGGTTTTTTAACCGGGGTTGTTACAAAACCCTACTCCTTGTGGGAACACTGTCCTCAACGTTCAATGACATTTATAAACCAATAAACACATACTCCCATGGAGCTTTATAACATAGACTGATATAACATTTACATCATATCCATCTGCTGAAAACATAACCAACATATCATGAGCACCATACCACTTATTGGAGCTTTATAACATAGCTTGATGTGGAATTTACATACATATGAATATATAGACATAACCAAAACACAACACCAAAAAATATACCAGAGACATTCGCTCAACTAGCAAATAGAGAAGGATACATAGCCCACATCTGACCATCCATCTCCCATGTAGCTTCATTGGGCCCAAAGTGCTTTCATTGCACTTTAACTTGCTTAATTGCTCGATTATGGAGCATGAGAATCTTTCACTACAAAATTCATTGAAGTTTTGGTTGGAATTATCCTTCTGGCTCCACCTGCCATACAAACCAGTCAATCACATGATTAACATATTTCACATACTTCTTAAACAATGAAACATGGAAAAAATCATGGAATTTCACTGTAGGAAATAATGCAAGTTGGTAGACTACTAGTCCAATCCTCTTAAGAAACTTGAAAGGCCCACAATACCGAGGTTTCAACTTGGCACATGATCCAATCCTCAAGGAGCTCTTCTTGGGCTTGATGCACAAGTACACCTGTTCCCCAACTTGAAACTCTTTAAACACCTTGTGTTGATATGCATATCTCTTATGTTTTTCTTGTGCTACCTTTAGATTCTTCTTGATTACCTACATTTCTTATTCCATCTCTACCAACATGTTTGGTCCTATCAGTACCCTGTTCATTGGATCACTCCAACTGATGGGAGAATTACAAATCTACCCATAAAGCACCTCAAACAAAATCATCTTCGGTGATTTTTGATACCCATTGTTATACACAAACTCCACTAGTGGAAGATACTCATCCCACTTTCATTGTTGATGCATGACGTACATCCTCAAAATTTCCTCCAAAATCATGTTGACCCTCTTTGTCTATTCATTTGTTTATAGATGATAAGTTGTATCGAAGGAAAACTATGTACCCAAACCTGCAAATAAATCTTTCCAAAACTAGAAGTGAACTTGGCATTTATTTCTGACACAATCTTCTTCGAAACACCATGCATCCTTACTATGTCTCTGATGAATACTTGTGTTACTTCACTAGTTAAATTCTTAGACTTTACTGGAATGAAGTGAGCTACCTTTATCAACCTATCAAACATAACCATAATATAATCATGTTGTCTATGTGTCCTCGAAAAACCTATGATTAATTCCATGGAAATGGCCTCCCATTTCCACTTTGGAATCAGAAACAATTGTAGTAATCCACTTGGATGCTTACACTATGCTTTTACGTGTTGACAATCCAAGCACCTTGCAACAAAATCTCAACACCTCTTTCTTTAAATTCGGCCATTAATAGAAATTCTTCACAACTATCAATGTCTTTTGATATCCTAGGTGACTTGAATACAACTTAGCATGAAATTATATCAAGATAATATTCTTGAGTTAATTGTTGTCTGACACATAGATTTGGTCCCTAAATCTCACCAAACCATCGGTCGTGAGATGATAGTCCACATACTGTTCACTTGTACCCTGCTATTGTAACATGTGCCTAAGATGTTGGTACTTATCATCTTATTGTCCTGCCTACAATATCCGTGTAGATATTATGGTGTAGATTTTAAAATGCTCATGAAATTTACTAAATCACAAGACTCAAATCTACACTACTGCTCTGCGAAATTCAATTCATAATTTTGAACAATAATATTCAAACATGCATTAAGAAATAACAGTCATGCACATGAAAACATAGATATATATATAAGGGTAAATAAACTGCTAAAAACCCCTTCAGCATTGTTTTTATTAATCAAGTGAGTAAGAGAAGCTATTACAATTGTGAGCTCAATCCCATATCTCAACCTACAAAAGAAATTCTATTCTCTCCTACTGAATGACTGATATGAATAATACTTAACCAATTCAACACGCTACACCTGCACGCCTCACATTTATTTCCTTGCACAAATCCTTGAGGAATTGGACCCCTATTAATTATGGAATTCCTCTAATTAATTATGAAATTCCCAAGGATGGTCCACCTGACCTGATGCAACACTTGTAAACTCAACTAGTTTACAAATACTGGTTAAATGCCTTGGAAACTCCACCACAACTAGGAAATTCATATTATTTGATGCATGAGCTAATTATTAGTTGATTGATTAGTTAACTAGATGATATTTGAGTTATACTAATGTCCTACTACTCAACTGACTGCCAACTAGTTCAATTAACATTTAGAATTAGTTTAACTGGTTATAACTAAAATTAACTCAGCCTCGACTCCTAAAATTTAGGAATCAATACACAAAACTAAACTTCATGCCCCTAACTCGAATTAACTGAGTTAAATGAGTGATAAGTGCCATGTCACCTGAGTTAAATACTCCAAGTTGTCTACTAATGTGGAATTTCAAATTTCTTCAATTTAATTAAGGAAAAATCAAATTGAAAATTTCTTGTTGCATTTTTTCAACACTCCTTCTCAACGAGAAAGGGATTACCACCCACCCCTATCATTCCTCTATGGAATTTACTTCATGCAACACTTCTCACTATTTTTTTTGCTACTACAAAATCTGCAACTGAGAAGCACAAAAACTTTGAATTAATTATGTCTGCAACTGTCTACTGGGAAAATTGTGCTTCTCTTGACTCTACTACTGAGCCTCCTGCTTTGTTGTCAACATGGTTTTGCACTCCTCAATATCTGCCTAAAAATTATCCTCCTGCTATTGAATATTGTGGGCCCCAATAGAAAGGTAATGATCCATGAGGAGAACACATCAATGGATCCTTCCCAAATCTCTGCAACTATGGGACTAAGGATCTACATCCCCCCACCTCACACCTGGAGGTGTGGATGCATGCATGGCGAAATCAGATCTACCCATAATTCTAATGCTACAGCTACTTCTGCACTGATGTTGCAACTACTGCAATAATGAGTCTAATATCCTCAGATCTTGAAGTACTAGCTTCCATAGGGATGCTCCCTCTGAAACTAGACTCCCTCTGAGTCTCGATGTACTTGTGGGAAATATCTTTGCTCCTCAATATTCCAATGTCACAAATAATTTTTGTGTCACTAAACATTGGCTCGGTTATCTTCCCACTAGCAGCCTTCTATCTCCATTAAGAAGTCTGCACATAGGGTCTTTTGGATCTGCCCTGAACTAGGGCTCCATCAACTCTACCTCCTAACATCTCATTAGATATTCAATGATCACTATACATGAGGACTTAAATGAATGGTTCTAATGTGAATCCTACTCTGATACCATGTAGAAATTATGGTGTAGATTTGAAACTTCTCATGAAATTTACTAAATCACAAGACTCAAATCTATTCTACTGCTCTATAGAATTCAATTCACAATTTATAACAATAATATTTAAAACATGAATTAATAAATAACACTCATGCACATGAAAACACACATATATATATAAAGGGAAAGCAACTGATAAAAATCCCTTCATCCTTGTGTTCATTAATCAATTTAGTAAGAGAAGCTATTACAATTTCTAGCTCAATCCCAGAGCTCAACCTACAAAAGAAATTCTATTCTCTCCTATTGAATGAATGATCTAGCTAATACTTAACCAATTAAACACACCACACCAACAAAACACACCCCTATTTTCTTACACAGATCCTTGAGGAATTGTGCCCCTATTAATTAGTGAATTTTATAATTGATTACACAATTCCCAAGGATGGTCCACATGACCTCATGCAACACCTGTACACTCAACTATTTTACAACTGTCGGTTAACTACCTTGGAAACTCCAACACAACTGGGAAACTCATATTATTTGCATGCATGAGCTAATTATTAGATGATTAATTAGTTAACTAGATGATATTTGAGTCATAATGATGTCCTACTACCCAACTAACCGCCAACTAGTTCAATTAACAATTAGAACTAGTTTAACTAATTACAACTAAAATTAACTCATCCTAGGCTCCTAAAATTTAAGAATCAATACACATAACTAAACTTCATTCCCCTTACTCGAATTAACTGAGTGAAAAGTGCCATGTCACCTCAATTAAATACTCCAAGTTGTCTGCTGATGTGGAATTTCAAATTTCCTCAATTTAATTAAGGAAAATTTCTTGCTACATTTTTTCAACAATTTGATTCTTTAAATTTGTCCCATATGAAATCATAGTTGCTATGTGATTTACTTGTAATCTCCTGATAAGAGCATCTACAAACCTGCTCTCTTTACCCTTGATGTACCTGATTTCGAAGTCAAACTCACTAATCATGGCCAACCATCTAGCTTGTTTAGCATTTTGATTCAGTTTATCAAACAAGTATCTCATCCCACTGTGACCACTCATCAGAATGAACCTCTGACCAAGAAGATAGTGCCTCCACATCTTCAGTGCATGGATTATCGCTACCAACTCAATATTATGTGTCACATAGTTTAGATTGTGCTCATTCAGTTTCGTTGACTCATAGCATACTACACATCCTTCCTGCACCAGAACCCCAACAAGTCCTCTCTTGCAAGCATCTGTACACACCACAAACTCTTTATCTGGATCTGCAATATTTAGAACTAGAGAATTTGTAAGCAACTACTTCAACTGCTTAAAAATAGCTGCACATTCTTCTGTCCATTCAAATTAATTTCCCTTTCTCTCCAATGATGTAATAGGATAGGAAATCCGTGAGAAGTTCTTGATGAACCTCCTTTAGTAACATGTTAGCCCCATGAATGATTGACCTTATCCACGTTCCTAGGAGTTTCCCACTCCATGATAGATCTTATATTTTCTGGATCCACTGCTATTCCTTCCTTGGAGACAACATGTCCCAAGTAATGTATCTATGTTTGAAAGAAAATACATTTACTAAGATTTGCATACAATTGATGCTATCTTAGCAGACTTAACACTGTTGGTAAGTGTTCAACATGCTCTTCCTCATTCTTATAATGTATCAGTATATCATCAATGAATAGAATCACAAACTTGTCTAGATAAGGACACAATACACTATTCATTAAACACATGAAAGTAGCTGGAGAATTAGTTAGACCAAAAGGAACTATAACAAATTCCATACTTGGTCCGCAAAACAGTCATATAGATGTCCTCTTCTTTGATGTGTACCTGATGGTATCATGATCTCAAATAAATATTCACAAAAATTGTGGCTCCCTTCAACTTATCAAACAAGTCATTGATCCTTGACAATGGAAACATGTTCTTAATGGTTACCTTGTTCAAATGCATGTAATCGATACACAACCTAAGGGTACCATACTTCTTCTTCACAAACAACACTGGTGTTCCCCAAGGTGACACACTTGGCCTTATGTATCCCTTGTCAAACATTTCCTTCAACTGAAAATTTAGTTCTACTAACTCTGGAGTGCTCATCCTATTAGGTGCCTTCGATGTTGGTGTTTCACTTGGTACCAATTCAATAAAAAATTCCACTTCCCTGTGAGGCAGTAACTCTGAAATATTTGCTGGGAACACATCATGAAACTGCTATAAAACCAGGTACCTCTTGAAGACCTCAACATCCTCAACTTCCTTAACTTTATCACTGGAAATATGCACTGCAAACAATACACACCATTTATTGTGACTACTCTTTTCCTGCATATTTGTAATCATTCTAAATGACGTTTCCTTCTTTTAACCCTACACTATTCTTTGTTCTCCATTGTCCGCTAAGCATTCAATCTCATTTTCATAACAATCCACCTTAGTCCTGTGAAGATACAACTAATCCATACCCAACAACATATTGTATAATCCCAACGAAAGCATATTCAAATGTGCTAATGTAGGCATACCATTAAACTCAAATGCACACGCTCTTACCCAATGATGAATCCTTTTCTTAGTACCTATAGCTAACTACATTAACAAAGACTCTGCATGCACTTCTTTATTCTAACCACACTTATCCACCAGGTCAGGGATAACATAACTACAATTAGATCTGGGGTCAATCAAAATAGAAAAAACTTGATGAAAACACTTACCATCCATCTCAATAATATATTCTTGATGATCCACCTGCATATTATCCAACACTACATAAATATGAGGAACACTTTGTCCAAAATCCCCAATTATTTGTGCCTCCTGAGCACTGTAGATCTGTGGTCTGCCACCCTGATGTCGTGGACAATATCTCCTGCAATTATCCTTGCCACAAGTGAAACACTGTAAAGGCTTCCCGCCATCACCCTTGTTCTGCTCCTCATATTGAAATACCTATCCTCTATCTGATGCATTGAACTTCTTGTGCGGTGTTGCATTCTCTTTACTACTCATGTCTTGAAGTCTTCCTCTCTTCTTATCCCATTTTCCCTTAGTCTTGTCATTTCCTTTCCAATCTTGTTTAGATTCATACACGTGTTTCAATTTATCATAACAATGCTTCAATTTTCAGATGGCTTCCTTGAGTGATATAGGCTCATCAAAATCAATCCTATGTTTGAACATTATCAACAACCCACAAATGAATCTCTGAATGTTAACTCTCTCTTCCTTAAGATAAGGCACATACCTCAACAACTCTAGGAATCTTCTAGTATACTCCTCATTGGTCATAGATCCCATCTTCAACTCATAGAAATCCTTTTCCCCGCCATTAGAAACTCACTCCAATTCAACTCCTCTTCCAGAATTTCTATATCATTCTTCATGTCTTCCCACCAAATGTCTTCTTTAATTTAATATTGAAGGTAGTTATTGTGGCTTTCATGTTCTCTAAATAGCCATGCAATTTGAATAAGTTATTCCTCCCAAGCAACCAAGCTTCTACATCCTACAACTTCTTCATTTCTCCATCAAATGTAGGTGGCTTTGGTTTCTTGAACTCTTCTGGAAAATATTGCTTCTCACTCCTCATATATGGATGGTGATAGTGATGACCATACTATCTCTCTGAACTAGAACTAGGATAGAACCCATTATCATTTCCCCTTCAGTCAGGTGTATCCAAAAATTTTCCATCTCTGACTGTATCCTCTCTATGCAACTCATGTTCTAATCGAGACCTGCTGCCATATGCACCATTTTTCATTTCTTCCCATCCATGACTAATCCTAAGTGGTCTTGGTCTCTGCAAATATGATAAACTTTGAAGAATAATTTCATTTACATCTACTTGCTTCTCTTGTGCCCTATCAAGTATTTCCTTTGACTAAATTATCCTATCATTATTTGTTATGTGAGGGGAGTAATCATCACCATGTTTCTCATATGATCTATAGGGAGCGTCACGTGAACTATAATCCACCATTTTTCTAAGCATCTTGATCTTCTTCCTGCAAACATACTATGTCAAATAAACCAAATATAAACATAATCAACGCACCTCAGTGAGGTTCAAGGAAGTTTATCTTGTCTACAACATCAATCGAGATTAGCACGACACACACACAATCATATCAATATACCAACATCATACATGACAACAAAAACTACATAATTATTATAATTATTATGGAATTTTGTATTTTTATTTTAATAATTATAACTATGATGATAACTTTTTTTAAGTTATGTAAATGGCAATCATATTGAATGGTTAATTATGATATTTTAAATACTTTGTATAATTTTAAATTTTAAATTTTATTATTAAAATTATTATATAACATTAAATTATAAGCCAAACCATATAATTTATGGTTATTGTTAATGGAGTTAACAATAATGATTTATTATGTTTTATCAATATAAAATTTGATTGATTGTAAGGTAAATATATTTCCCCTTTTAGTATTGATATGTTGTGTGTATGCATCTATTTAATTAATTGGAAAAATATGACGTGAGAAATGATTTTTTTTTTTAATTACATCTTCATCATTTAGTAATAAGAATTATTTATATATATATATTTACCAGTGAACAAGAAAATGTTATAAAGATAGGTTAAAATTAATAGTTTATTTTTGTCTACTCGACAAAGAATATATACATGAATATTATTTCATGCAGAGTGAGACATATATAATATATTTTATTTTTCCTACTATAACACTAGTGGAGTTCATATCACCACTATAAATACGATGTATGCCATTGTTGTGAAAGTCAAGGATTCTTGGTATATAAATATGTCTATAATAAAGAGAAGTTACAACCCCACCCAACTCATATGGGAAAAGAAAATATCAAAGAGAGTGGATTTGAATCGATAATTTAACTATATCTAATCAATAAATTTAAGAATATAGACAACAATGGTTGTTCTTATACATTAAATTTTATTTGAGTTAAAAAAAAAGGTGAAGGAGGGACAATAATTCACTTTTATTTATCCACCACAGTTGTCTCATTGTGTAGACTCTACACCCACTCAAAAACCATAAAAACAAACTCAAAATTTTGTTTATTATGAGGGATTAATAAATTTCATGCCCCCTCAACAAACAAATTACATCCTTATTTATACTTGAGGTAAGAAACATCCTGAATGGTTCAATAAATAATTCCTTTCTTATAGATTTGGATGAAGTTGAGGGGAATCTTCTCAAACTTAAGAACCTATATTAATTATATTATAAATAAGTACAATTATAATTAGTTTTGATAACATAGTGTTTTTAGAATTGTACATGATCTAATATTTTCTATACACTTCTTAAACTAAGGAAAAATTAAATACATATATTTTTAATAATGCAATATTGTCCTTCATTAGAATTCTAAGGAACAAATTTTGTTCATGGAATCGTGTCCATAAATTCTTCATTTTTGTTTCCTTTACTAAGAAGTTAGAAAAATTTAGGTGCACCGGAAAATAATTTATTTTTTTCAAATATTTTTCTTGTGGATCCCAAGGTTTTTTTTGTTGCATGTAGACCACTTTTGCATCTCAATTGTACTCTAGTGCTTTGATTTGAAAATTTTGTTTCTTCTTGAATGTTTTCAAAACATAATTAACTTTTCTTTTTTTTATGTGGTTGACAGACCGAAGAGATCGGTGGCCACTCCGTCCATATAATATTTGTACTCGGAAGATCTGCCCAAAGGGATCACTTCCTATGGATCAACCATGGAGCCTAACCATGAGAGTTTCGAGAAAATTGAACCCGTGGCCTCTCAATAACAAAGGTTATTTTTTGGTGGGGACTCAACTGTTTGATCTACCCTTCAAGGCTCAAAACATAATAATCTTGTCTGCATAAATTAAAGTATTTTCATAACTTATTTCTTCAACTTTTATCTTCATTATGTTCCTATATTCTTTAATTTCACTAGCACATGAAGTAAACATGCTAAAGAAAATAATTTGTACATTATACTTCTGAAGCCCATGCTCAACCATAAAAATCACAGCCATGTATATAACTGCTAGGATAACTTGAAAGAAAATTGTCTTCTTATTCTTCCTTTATTCCACACATATACGATGCATTATCTCATTTTGCACCTCATATGCATGGAATTGTATATGTATCACTTGTTCATGCTCATCCTTTATCAAACCCAAAAATATTTCATCTTCCACAACCTTCTCACTCATATAATTTTTAATATCAATTTTAGGTTTCTCACACAAAAACCCCTCATTGCCTCTCAAGACAACCTTTTCTCTTCATTTTCATGTTGTTCAAATGTTACAATTTCTTCACTACTTCCTTCCATCACCATCACTTTTTGAAAATTATCTCTTGCAATGGATATCATTTGATGATCTATCCTTTCTCTCACCAACACTTCACTGTATAATTCATTAGTCTTCATATTATCATATTTATTTAACAAAATATGATATTCTAAAGGAAAATCAATTACCTTAACAATGTCTCTGTCTTATCAGGAAGTGTATATCATGTTTCCTCTTCAATTTCCAATGTTGTAAACTTCTTCTCACTCATCATTAGCACTTGATTACTTATCTATGCTACTGCACCTTCATCCTTTAATGGTAGCATTGTGTGTTTCTCACCACCCTTTTAAAAAGTGTAAGTGTTGTTCCTTCCATCACGCATTGTTGTTATGTCATATTGTCAGGGTTTCCTAACAAATTGTGACATACATCCATTTACATGACATCACAAAGTACTTTATATTTATAGCATCCAATCTATAACTCTACTTCAAATTGTTCATTTAACAATATACAATGTCCTTTTTGTAACCATGACACTTTCTATGGAGCAGGATCCACTGTTTCTTTAGGTTTAACATCTCCACCATCTAGGTAGACACCAAATTGCTAGTACTTCCATTGTCAATAAAAACTCTACACCATTTACCTTTTGAATTATAGGTGGTTCTGAATAATTATTTTCTTTGTGAAGGCTCCTTAATATACTTAACATGCTTCAACATGAATCTCTTCATTATTAGATATTCTCCAACTTCCGGTGCATTCTCACGCACGTAGTACTTCACACTTTTGTATCTATTTGAGTAATGTGGATGATTCCTATATCCATGGAAGTGTTCTATGGAAATTCATTTGATTTATGGAAAATTGTGTTGCATATGTAACATCTAATTACAAAATATCTTCCTCTACCTCTTTGATATGGTATTCTCCCTCTAAACTATCCTCCTGTCAATGATTGCTTTGATGATATGGACTAATTCCTTCTAGTGTGTGGGTTGGAAATATTCCTTGATTGCTCATCTATCTTATGCTTCCCATTGTACTTTTCTCCTTCCCTTTTTTTCTTTGTTTCCTAGCCAATTTCCCTTCCACCTTGAGAGCTACCTGATATGGTTCTTCAACAGTTCTTAGAGGAAAAATACTCATCTCATATTAGATTCCATATTATAAAAAATTAATAAAATATCTAGATACCTTTTCAATGCCTTATTCTATATGAATAACTCCTATAATTATCTTATAAAATTATTTTATATAATATTTCATAGAATTTGATTTTTCTTTAGGTTTTACATTTGTATAAAGATATTTAGCTGATAATATTGGGGTATAAATTTACATTTTAATTTCACCATCATTCAGTCCTAATCTTCTTCTTGCCTTTTTTCCATAGCGTTGCTTGCATGTTTTCCCACCATAGTGAGGCATGTCCCTTAAATCTGGTCACTGGAAATTTCACCTTCTTCTCCTCGACTAAATTCTCATAGTCAAAATATTTATCCATGATGTTGATTCAATAGATAAATTCTTTGACATTTAAGTTTCATTCATACATAGGCACTTCCAATTTTGGTTTGGTGCTCAATCACACAATTATATTAATCATTATTTTTTCTTGATTTTCTTCTCCAACGTCAACTTCTTCTTCTTCTAAGGACTCCTCACAGTAGTTGATGTCACCGGAGTCAACTCTTCATTTTTTTGTCATCTCCATCACATCTAATCTTGTTCATATGCTTCTTACTTCTTTGATTGAGATTTGATTAGCTACTATCCGCCTCGGTCTATTCCCATTCCTATGTCTCCAATGTATCTATATTCTATTTTTCTTTTCTTCTTATTTTTTTTCAATATAAAAGGTCATATCCAATTAGAAATTGTAAAAGATAAAAAAATTTCAATTTCTTGTGTGTTTCAATTGTATAAACAGAAGTGTGTGTATTCAAAATTTTATGTCTCATTTAGATATAAACTAAAGAGCCAAATGTATACAAAAAAAACATTATACCCCAGACAAATTAAACAATATAAGTTTTGAATGTAAAGCTATTATAGATGTTATCCAATTATCTATTGATAATGCTATAAAGATCAAGTACATTGAGGAGGATGAGCCTTGTGATATATATGGTCCCTTCCTTGGCAGCCCCTGTACTTATTTCCAACTGATGTAGGTCCAAGAAGCTCCCTATGCTTGTGAACTGTATTACAGATTTTAGATTATAATGTGTGCTTGCTATGGATGAGGAGATCATTCAAAAAATGCACACACACTCTCCTATGCATAAACTACATCTCTCTAATTCCATTGGTTAACTACGTATAATTACATTGGTATGCCTATTATGATTCGCTTCATTGAGACCAATTTTTGCACATGCACTTTAACTCCACAAGCAAGTCCAAAAAATGAAATAATCATGCAAAACAAATGAGTGAGAAAAAATTGACCTATACCATGACCAAATAATCATGTTTCCTGTGATAAAACATTTGACTTTGATTTCATAAACCATTGGATTTTATAAAACATTGATTGCTGCGAACATTGTCACTGTGTTTCTTAACTCACACCAAAATGAGATTGCACCTCCTTTTCTATGCTCGTCCTTGATATATGAATCCCACTTCATAGTTCCTCCAATTAGCATGACACCTGAACTGAAACGTTCGAGCACACTAGACAATGCTCTACTTCATGCATTCTTACAATGGCTTTTCTTTGCACTCTATTACAATAGATAGTTCATCCTCCAAGTGGATCCCTTTTTTTTCTCTTTCTCTTAGTAGTGGTGACAAAAATAAACCACACAGTCCTCATACACCATCGATCTTGGGCATTCTAATGATGGAAATTCCTATAATCCTTAATTGCATCAACCCTTACACAAAACCTAGCAATAACATAATTTATCTATAGAGATGTTGACAACTTTTCAGACAAGATTTCTTAAAAGACTATTCCGTGATACCAAAAACTGGCGTAGACTCTACATGTACTCAAAAACCATTAAAAAAATTAATAATAACCAAGAGAGAAAAAAAAACTTTTATGTATTATTAGAGGCTGAGACCTTTCTTTCCTCCTAAAGAAATGAATTACATCCCTATTTATACTTGAGGAAGGAAATATATTGATGGTTCAAGAGATAATTCCTCTCCTATAGATTTGGAGGAAGTTGAGAGGAATCCTCTCAGATTTAGAAGCTTGTCTTAACTATATTCTAAATAGATATAATCAATTTCTATTATAGATATTTTCTCTATACACTTCTTAGACTTAGGAAAAAATAACTACATATATTTTTAATAATGCAAGATGCTCATACATCATTTAATAGTAAAATAAAAGAACTTAAATTGCTCATTTGTGTGTATATATATATATATATATATATATATATATATATATATATATATATATATATATATATATATATATATATATATATATATATATATATATATATAACACTCTTATAATAGATCATCCCACACCTCTATTAGTAATTCCCCATTTGAAACTTGTTTTGGATATTTTCTACCACAACCTTTGAATATTGCATATGGGAAAAAAAAGGAGCGAGGGAAGATCTCATAGGGGATGCTTTAAAGGTAGAGGAATTTGTAGAGAAGATCAAGCAGATACATATTCTAGTATACAAGACATTAAGGAAGTCACAACAAAAGTATACGGCCAGATGTGATCAACATTAAAAAAATAAGTTATTCAAGGTAAGAGACAAAGTATGGTTACAATTGAACAATGAGAGGATATAGAGTTTTGGTAAGAAAATTAAGGCTTTGTGATCTAGTCCCTTTGATATACTACAAAGGTTGGGAGATAATTTCTATTGACTAAGTATATATACCTTAATACATGCTCATATACTCGGTAGTGAATGTCAAAAATATAGAACATTGTGAGGCTTCCATGCTACACTAGGAAGGGGAGCAAGTACTATCCTCTAGAGAGGATTGAAATCTAGAGGCTTAGGTAGAGTTAACAAAGGATATGGTTTTGTAGAAGAGGTCCAAAACTACAAGACAAGTAAAAATATTGTTAAATCACTAAAAACACAAAAATATTCATCACACAAATGAGCATAATCTCATTATAAATATTGTAGTTGTTGATCTATTTTTATGATCTAACCATGCGAATATCGAAAGGAAATTTATAAATAACCAGTTGATCCAACTCTCATATAGGATACAATCTTGGTATCGATGAAAACATTATAAGGTTTTATATATGTAACACACCTATCCCCATAAGTCATCTTAAGGACGTGTGGTTATAAATTTTTTCATTTTTTTCTCACTTCAAATCCCACTTCTAAGGCCATCATTTTCGAGAGCTTTCCAATGATGTAAGGATTGTCCCATTGGGAGTGAAGGAAACCAATATATAGCCCTTATAAGGTTATTATAACAACACCACAAAATCATGCCCATACATCAAACACATGTTACATGACATGTAAACCAGTGCCACATGTGACTTGGGAGGAGTGTGTCGTGTTGGCACTAGGGCCACATGGCCATGCCATGTAATTTCCCCATTCCCATAAAATTACTTTTATAATTATTAACATAGGGTTAAACTTAAATTATTGATATTTATTATGCAACCGTGTTACCAAGGAAATTCTTACCTTTTTACCCAAAACATTTCTGGGTCATCCATCATTAAATTTATTATTTACGAAGAAGTATGTGCAAGTAAAAATATTTGGAACACTTTCCCAAAACAATATTAATTCAATATCATTTTTTTTTACCTAATCTTTTGTGGAATGGTGGAATTTACCCTCACCTCCGCATTTTTGCATCATTTAATTTGCACCCAAAGTTCCTAGCCATTTAATTTGCACCCCATGCTTAGTCAATTTTTCCAATGACCCGACGTACACAAACCTCTACAAGCATTAGCTTTTCACTTCTTCATAATTTAATTTTCACTCCAAATTTCAAGTCCTTTAATTTGCATCACCCATACTTAGTCAAGTTTTTTCAATGTTAATTTTCACCCGAAGTTTTATGTCCTTTAATTTGCAAACCCATACTTAGTCAGTTTCTCCAACATGTTATGGAGAGGTTTAACACTTACCCATTCTCCTCGTTGCCTTACTCTTATACATTAAACAAGCTTTATATTTAGTGATATTTTTCAAAGAGTACATATGCTTATAAACATAAAAACATAAGTATACATTTTCCTTGACGAGATTAATAAATCTTGTTAATAGGAAAGTACAAAATAGAATTTTATTTCATAAATGTAAACTCCACAACAATTCTAACCAAATAAAAGATGAAAGGTTACATTTGGACACATTTCCTTCTTTCACACAATGAGTAACTCTAGTCCACAGAAATTATAGGGAAAAATACAAGATTTCCACCCATGAAGGAGAATGTCTTAACAAGCTTGCATTTAAATTTGACATAATTACCATTTAATATCTTTCAAGTTGGAATACACCAAATTTGATAAATTATTTCATTTATATAATTGGCGTGAATCTAATCCTAGTTATCTAAATTCGTCTTTAGTTTTGCAATCATACATGTGTAAGTTTATTTCTCCATTCTTTCACACATAGCTAGAAATCAAAATAAAAATAAGAAAAATCATAAAAAAGTCATATGGTCATGAGAATTATTCATCTTTCACACACATACCATAATAAGCATTAACTTCTCCCAATATTTTGAGAGGTCTTAAAACATTTCAACCCAAAAATATTTAGGGTTCTATATAGGTGAAATATAATAAGGATAAACCATTCAAAATGTCCATTAATATTTAAATGTCATGTGACATCATTTTGCTTGAACAAATGATAATTTCCATGTTTGTGACACCCCAAAAATACACTCTCAATAAATTAATTTAAAATAAATCTAAAAGTCCCAATTTTACAACAGACTCATAGGCTTCATGAATTCATTGATGATTTCTCTAATTTGAAAATTTAAATGTTCTATGAAGGATATTTCGACAGTATTCGCTACAAAACATGGACATTTCAGGCGTTATTCATGTTAAAATAACAAATTTCAGTCATATATCTATATTCAATCCCCTTCTTGAGGCAACATTCAACCATTCAAACATGAAATGAAAGTCTATCTCATCATTATTCATAAAATATTGAGCAACAATAAAATTTGATTAACACAAAAAAGTTTATACACTTATCTGATTCACTATAACTTGTAGGAAATTGAATAAGGGAGAGCCACTCTCTACCCAATGATAGGCCCAACTACACTATGAATATATTACAATTATCCACCTCTAATCCAAATCAAATGCCTTAAGGGTAAGTTTCTCTTAGGGTTTTATAGATTCAAACCAAGGTAGTAGACATGAAGGCCACTCTTCTTCTCATATAGGAAATAAATGATTAAAATTTCAATTACTGAGCCTAGGCCTATTAAATTTCACAATATTGATTCTATGGGAATACAAAAAAAAAAAGGGATACCTTCACGAAACTCGTAGTCCCTTCGTCCTTCCATTTTCTCCATGCCTTATTTGCTAAATTAAGGCCAACTATCTAGATGAATTCTTTGGCCTCTAGCTCTGCCTGAAGGTTTTCACATTGTTTTCCATTTCCAATTAAGTAATTTCACAAACTCCAAAAAAATCTACTATGACTTAGAGGGTTCTCTATCATGCCCCAACATAGTCACACTTTCATCGCCACACGTGGTTTTGTATTTTTCTCATAGATTCTATTGGTTCATTGGCATGCGCTTTTCTATCTCTCTCACACACATTTCCTCCTTCCATTGCTCATTGCTATCTTCTCCTCTCCTCTCTATTTTTCCCCACACACTCCCAACATGAGAATTTATTTTCGGTTGCTCCTTAGGATGCTAGTTATCAGAAGTCCCTAGACTAGATACATAACCCATATACTTGGAGTAGCTTAGTACCACTCCCATTCTTTTCCATAACTACTGGTAGTTGGGTGGTTCAAATATCAAATCATAAATATCCCTTACATATTCCCACCTCATGCATTAGGATCTCTATTAGCTACTCTCTTCTTAATCTTTAGAAATATATATAAAGAAAATGCATATTCTAATTATTTTGGTACTTTGACACATTTACATTTACTTTCCCCTACAATTATCATTAACATAATTAATTACAGTTACAATATTTGTGGGAGATTAAAGACTGAAGGTGTTACAATGGAGACTACAGATAATTTCAATACATACAATATAATGATATGTAAACTATTATGGATATTCTGCTAGATAATTTGTCGTAATATATCTATTAAAAATATATTGAAATATGAAATCTATACTATGAGGGTTAATTTTCCTCAGATTTTATGGATTTATCAAACTGCTATTTTCTGTTTATGCATGCAATATATAAAATGTGGGAAATATATAACAGATAAAATAGTCATTTAAAAACCACAATAACACCAAGATATGACCTAGGGAACCCTTTTGGGAGAAAACACGACTGGTAGGTGAGGATGCTCTACTCTCTCTTTCTCTAAATGGAAGTGGTGCAAATGCAAAGGAGTTATACTTGTAGCTCATGGGTTGTTATACAACAAAACCCCTCTTTATTCTACCCTCTCTCTATCCACTTACAAATCTCTAGTATGATATGGAACAAAATATAGAATAAAACTGAACCCCTTCTCCTCCTAGTGGCCCAGTTAGAACACAACCCAATAGCTAACTAGGGGTTAAATTTGACCCATTCAACTATCAATATGAGTTAGAACTTGACCTTTCTAAATTATTTTTCATAGTGGCTACATAACTATCCCATTTTCCATGAGTAAATAGGATTAACATGACATCCTCTCAAACTATGATGGTTAAACAAAATAGGTAAATTTTAGCTAGGCATAACTTATGTGGAAAAAAATCTGATTGACGTGATTTTTGCACCTTTTTAAATATATTCAAGAGTATAATAAAACCAAGGGGTTTGTTCTTAAGAAATAAATTTTTACCCCTAAAAAACATCGCTTAAGAATTGATACTGGCCCCAAAGGTTTTGACCCCAATTCTCCAAATTAGGTCCCACTACTAAAATTGCTCTTGTAAGCTGATTTCTCTTCTTTTTACACATTGAAAGCATCAATATGGATGAAAAATAATATAATTATCCAATATAAAACATATATCACCATTTTCAGAAGCTTTTGATCCCCATAAGGTTTTATTAAATGAGGTGAGGAAATTTTCCCTCTACTTTCTCCCTGAAGTACCATTTAGCATTTCCTGGAAGTTGTCCTTTCAACTCAACTACCAAAGGTCATTCTACCCATGTCTTGTATTTTTGGAGCTCTTGTAAAAAATTGTATTGTCTTTAACTCTACCTAAGAACATAGAGCTAAATCCTCTGTAGAAGGTAGTACATGTTCCTCTTCTTGATCCAAGATAGAGGCCTCATAGAATTTCATATTTTCCACATTCACTACTAAGTAAAGGTGCATGTATTAGGGTAGACTAAGTCGATAGGTGTTATCTCCTAGATTTTCTAGTATATCAAAGGGACCATATCGAAAAGACTTGATTTTCTTACTAGGACCCTAAAGTCTCTCCTTGTTAAAATGTAACCATACTCTATATCCTACCTTGAATAACTTCTTTGATTCGTGTCAATCATGCCTAAACTTGTACTTTTATTGTGAATTATTTAGTGTCTCCTATACTTGCATATGGATCTTCTTGATCTTCTCCAAAAATTACTCTACAGTTAAATAATCCCTTTTGAGATCCTCCCTCACCCCCCCTGTTTCCCATATGAAATATCCAAAGGTGAAGGTGGAAAATATACAAAACAAGTTTCAAGTAGGGACTAACCAGTAGAAGTGTGGGTTGCTATGTTATAGAGTGTTGTATTTGTACCAGATTTTCATTTGAAGTCTTTGGATTCTATTGATTATTACCCCTCAAAATTTGCACCAAAGTCTTGGTGACTACTTATATTTTCCCATATGTATGTGGATGGAATGTTGTATACCTATTCAACTTTGTGTCCATATTTTCCCATAATGTAGTCCAAAGTTCACTAAGTAATATTGTGTTTCTATCTAAAATGATGCTCCTTGGTATCCCAAAGTGCACCCAAACTTGTCCAAAGGACAAGTTTGTTACCTCTTTCTTACTGATGGTATTTTTAGATTGCCTGAGAATGCACATATTGATGAACTTGTCAATTACTACAAATAGGTAGTCATGTCCCTTCCTATTTGTTGGTAAACCTCCCATAAAGTCCATGGGAGTGGGTACAGACAAGGGATGGTATAAACACTGTTTCTAGTTACTAGGCTTGTTGGTACAACAAAGTATAAATATAATTATGAGCCTAGCTACATCTTCGTGCATATTGGGCTAGTACACATAAATTTGTAAGTTAGCCATTGTATTCCCTAAAAAAAAATACCCTTCAATATTAAAGGTGTGAGCCTCTCTCATTCATGGTAGCGCTCACCTTTAGGAACAAATACATGTCCATTATATAGAGTAACCCATTATGGAGATGATAGTAAATTGTTCTATTACCATCATGCACTTGAATATGGATTTGAAACTATTGAAAATCCTCCTTTAAGTCCTCATCATTTATATATGACTCTATCTATGCATCATGAGTGAAAAGTTCCATGTGCATCAGAGTTACCAACATTTTGATATTTGATGTCGGTGGCATTGAAAGAATTCCATCCAACTTTTTTTGCTACCCTTATTGTACTTTATCACTAAATTCAGTTGATGTTAAAAACTCATCCACTTTTAATTCTTGGTCTTTTGTAACTTATTTTGGGCGTGTAGGTACTATAATGGCTAGCAATCTATGTGGATTACTATCTCCTTTCCATCAGATATATTTCAACATTTTGACAACTTGTACTAAGGCATATAAATCGTATCATAAGTAGGGTAGTTGTTAACTACCCCTTGAAATATTTTAGAATGGTAGCATATGATCCTTCCTCATTGTACCATGACCACTCCCATAGCATGCCCATTCACATTTGACTCGACATCAAAAGGCTCTTGCAAGTTTGATAATTCAAGAACCAATGTTTAATTGGTTTTTCTTCTTTAACTCCTCAAAGACATTCTGTTGACCCTTTCAACATTGGAAACTCTTTCCACTCACTATTATGCATGGATTGGCGCTACTACTAGTGAAAATTAGGCTATCAACTTCCTCAAGCATTGTGTTTCATCAAAAAAAATATTGACCTAAGAAACATTAGTAGGAATTGACCACTTCATGATGGCCTCAAACATGGAAAGATCTATCTTCATCTCTCCTCCACCAGTCACATATCCTAATTACGCCAAATACTATTGTGCATATTCACATTTCATGATATTTTCTAGTAGTTGGTGCTTCTATTTTCTTTAGCACCCGCATTAAATGTGATATGTGCTCATCCTAGATAGCACTATATACTGGTATATCATCCAAATACATAGAAAAAAATGAATGAATATCGATGCAATATATAATTGATTAATATCTTGAACTTGGCTCGTGCATTTCTTAAACTAAATGGCATGAATAAACACTCATACAAACCTTGTTTGGTTTTGAAGGCAATTTTCTAGGTATCTTCTTCTCAAACTCAAACCTAGTGACACGCTAATTTTAAGTCCACCTTGGTGAAGTATTTGGCTTGTTGTGACTAGTCAACCAAATAAACCATGCTTGGTAGGGCATACCTATTCTTTGAGAATAATTTTGTTTAACGTCATGTAATCAATGCACATTCACTTACTCCCATCCTTCTTTGGTATACTTATGAGGAGTGACCTGCATGGAGAGCTACTTGGTTTAATAACACCTTGATTCAATAGTGTTTGAAACTACTTCTTCACCTAAGTTGCTTCTATAATATACTACCTATACAACTCAATGTTTGGAAATGGAGAGTTCGGCAACATTTGGATCTCGTGCTCCACTTCCCTCTTAGGTGGTGGCCTTTTATGCTCATGTAAAACTCCCTTGTATGCCTTTAAAAAATGTTGCATTTGTTGTCTTTATTCCTTAATGCACTACTCTAGGTATTCCTTTTCTCTCATTGACTCTTCTACAAAATAATTCTATACTTCTTGCAAGTACTTATTAGTTTCTTGGCTTGGTTGACACGTACTAGTTAAATTTTAGACTTGCCATTTTGCGTGTTGATTGTGAAGGATTTATGTCCTTGATGAGCCGGTACTAATTGGATATTTGCAAGAATATTTCATCACACTTATATATATATGGATTCCCAAAAACCACTCCACATAAATCAAGTGGAACTAAATCCAATTCGACTTCATTAATAAAATCAATACTAATAACAAATCTAATTTTATACTATTTTTTTACCTCTATTTTTGCATCCTTATTTACCCATCCCAACGTATATGGTCTTAGATGATCTCAATACTCCAATCCTAGTTTGTTGACCAAATCTGTTGTAACAAAATTTTCTTGTGATCCCGAGTCAAACAAATGGCATCAATTTTTCTCTTCTTTACTTGTATATTTACGTGGAAGAGTTTGTTCATATCCTTCTCTTCCTATTGTTGGAGGCTAATCAAATTCACCTCCTTTCGCACTAATGTGTAGAAAATATTCTCATCCACATCTGAGCTACTTTCCACTTGATTTCTTGAATATGTGGCCATGATATTTTTGTTTTTACTATCCTTCTTCTACTGCTTGAGGAGTACTTTTAGGTTATTCATTCAGAGAGATGCTCAACATTATTGTTATCATCCTGAATTGTATGATGTAATCCTATACACCTTGCCCCTATATCTTCTTAAATAAATACCATTAGATCCACTGGTCCTTTACCTACCTAATATGGTAGAATTGGGACTTTATGGAACTTTTAAAACATTCCTACTTAGAAACTGGGGGATCGCCCTCTAGCCTTGGGGTTTCCATGTGGATGTCCTACCATGTTATGAAACCAACTCAAAAATTAGAAGAAAATATAGATCAACGACTTAGAAATAAGCCTCTTCGAGGGGAAACCTCCTTTACATTACCTAAATGAATAATTCTTGAATGATTCAAATGAAAAAACCTCATTTTTATAAATAGGTGTCCAAGGGGTCACAATTTAATCCTAGCTGACATATCAATAACAATGTAAGGGCACAACAATAAAAATAGTTAGCTTCTATGGGGCACAATACTAACAATCTGGGGACTACATGGGCACAAAAATGACAATAAGGGGGCTACACTAACAATAAAAATGAGGGGATACACTAATATTATAGGGACCTAGCATACACCTCTCCTTCAAAAAAGTGTTGTCCTTAATTCTTGAGTATTTCTAAATGCTTCTATATAAAATTCTCATCCTCCCATGTCAAATCTTCAGCGGGTAAGTTCTTCCATTTTATGAGATACTCTAAAATTGATCGATTTCGTAGTTGTTGAGTTCTTGTTTCCGTGACAGCTTTAGGTTCCAATCTGAATTTTCCTTCTTTTTCAAGTTCTGGAAATATTGTTTGAACTGGGAGCTTGTCACCTATAACCTTCTTTAGGAATGAAACATGGAAAACTAGATGCACTTGGGAAGATGCAAGAAGCTCCAATTTGTATGCCACAGTACCAATATTTTGCAACATTTTTTAAGCACCATAATATTTGGTGATAATTTATTATCCTTCTTAGCTTGCTTGGGGGACATTTGTTTGTATGGTTGTAGCTGTAAAAATACGCAGTCGCCTACATAAAAACTTCTTTTGCTGCGATGTCGATATGCCTATTGTTTCATTCGATTCTACGCCAAGGTGAGGTTATCCTTTAAGAGTTGGAGAAATTATTGTTGATGCTAAATGTGATCTTCCCCTGTTTGAACCTTAGAATTTTCTCTTAAAGATGATGTGATGGAGGGTGGATGATATCCATAAAGTGCCATAAATGGGGTAATTTTTGCTGCAGTGTGGAAGGAAGTGTTATACCACCATTCAGCCAGAGGTAACCGCTTGACCCAATGTGTCTGTTTATTAGATACAAAGGAATGAAGATATCCTTTCAAACATTTGTTCACTATCTCAATTTTCCCATTAGATTTCAGATTTCATGATGAGCTATGAGCTAATTGAGTATCCAAACAAGAAAATAATTCCGTTCAAAATTTTCTTGTAAAAATGGGATCTCTGTCACTTACAATCATATTTGGGTTTCCATGTAGGTTTTGAATTGTTTCCATAAATGCAGTAGCAACTGTACTCGCTTTAAATGGATGAGATAATGCACAAAAGTGTGCATACTTGGTAAGTCTATCAACTACCACCATGATGATAATCATTCCTTCGGAATAGGGTAAAATTGTGATAAAATCCATTGAAACCTCTTCCCAATGTTGACTTGGAATGGATAAATATTGTAGCAGACCTTGGGTCTTAATTGTCTCAACTTTATTTTTTTGGAAAACCAAACATTCTGCCACAAAATTTTGAATATCAGATTTAAGGTCATCCCAAAAAAACCCTTCTTGACCCTATAGTAAGTTTTTAAAAATCCTGAGTGCCCTCCTAAGGGAGAGGTGTACAATTCCAAAAGAATATTTTATTTGAGTTGGGAATTCTTACAAAGATATAAGCGATATTTGTACTATAATGAATCATTTTTCCAACGAAATGTTTCAAATGTACTGGGATCTTGCTGCAAATTTTGAATGAGTGTCCACACCTCTTCATCATTTTTCCATTAATCCCTTGCTTCGGTTATCCATTCAGGTTGGATAATAGAAATGGCATAAAACAATGCTTCCACATCCTCATCCTTTCTTGAGAGTGCATCTGCAACAACTTTTTGCTTCCCTTTTTTGTAGATGATTTCAAAGTCATAACCCAACATCTTTGTGACCCATTTTTTCTACTCTTCTGAAGATAATATTTGTTCCAAAAAAGTATTTAAGACTATCATGATTCGTTTTTACCTTGAAGTGTCTTCCCATTAGTTAAGGTCGCCATTGCTTTAGTGCATGTAGTATTGCCAACATTTCCTTCCCATAAATAGGTTTCAATAAATGCTTTCCTTTGATCAGATGCCTTTCAAAAGAAATGGGTCTCCCTTATTTCATTAATACCGCACCAATTCCATTTCCTGAGGCATCGCTTTCCACAATAAAGGTTTTTGTGAAGTCTGGCGTAGCTAAGACTGGTGACTGGCACATTACCTCTTTAAGATGTTCAAAGGCCTTAGTTGCTTATGGAGTCAAATAAAATGCCTCTTTATTTAGTAATGATGTTAAAGGTGCCGATATTCTCTCATAATTCTTAAAAAACTGACGATAATACCTTGCTAACCCCAGAAATCCTAGAAGATGCTTTATGGTTGTAGGGATTTTCCATTCCCTAATGGATTAATTTTTTTAAGGGTCTACCTTAACACCCTCATGAGAAGAAGGCACCAATTTGTTTCCAACCAACATCTAAAATTCACCAAATTGATAAGCTTTCGAGAGAATCTCCTCAATAACGCTCTCTCTAAAAGAACATCTATCTCTGCAAGGCCCACAACTTTTCCAACTACCATGGCTACAATTTTTCGAACCTTCATTAACCTTATATGTTTAGATTTTAGGTTTGTATCAGATTTAGCATGAAGAGAATAGGATTTCATCATAGCTTAACACTTTCTACCATGCCATAGATCTCCATAAGGATTTGCAACCTTACCCTCCTTCGCCAAGCTTGAGTCAATAATTGCTCTAACATTGGGAAAAAAAATCGCATGAGATCGTGGGAGTGAAAGTGGCTTCTAATTATGATTAACATGATTGTCAATCTCTTCATCTTCAATATGGAAACATAAAAATAAGTGTAATTGTCACTTGGGAATGTTGTACTTGCATTGGTTGTAATGTTACTTTTTGGGCTTGATATACATGACTTGCAACAATTGATAAATTTCTTTCTTTTCTCCTTTTTTATTCATTGATTTAACCTCCACGTTTATTTTGCCCTAAATATTTTAGACATTTATAAGATGCCACTTAGAAGGTGCTTCCTTTCAATAAATAAAAATCTAAGATCTTGCTCTTATATTAGATTTTGGCCACCTTTCCAAAAATCCCTAACTAATATAAGGAGACCATCTACCTACACTTGAACCTTAAATCCTCTTAAAAGCTCAAAAATATAAATTACATGATTTTTTTTATTCACATATCATTTTTGATAAACTTACCATAACATTCATTGCTTTATAAACAAAATACATTATTTTAAGAATCCTTATAACAATTGCTTTCATTATTACCAACTTCATATTGGATAACAAAATTTAAATATAATTAAAGGTGTATTATTGAACCAATATTTATAAAATAAGATAAAGTAAATATATAACTTTTTTTTTTTTTTTAAATTTATAAAATATGATAAAGTAAATATATAATTTGTTTTTTTTTGTTTTTCCTAATTGGATAGAATATAGATGTTGGAAGAACCATCTACCCACTTGTGATTACCACAATTGTGTGAGACTTTATCAAACCTTTATACTTTATGCAACAATTTTTAGTCCTAACACTTGTTGCCACTCTCCTTAATGGTCTTTGATGTTGAGCTTAATTATATTATTGCAGAATATGTTTGGAAATCTAATCTACAAAAGAGAGTTGACTTGGCTTCACTTTCCAAAATATTTCCAAAATCTACATTGTAATATTTAATTTTAAATTAAAAAATATCAGGAAAATCTAAATAGCTGATTTTCAATTCCAAAATATTCTCAAAATCTATTAAAACTACCCAACCAAACCAAATAAAATACACTTCATAATTAACGTAACTAATTACAATGCATACTTACAACCACATCATACACAAATTACAATTCACAAACGCCCTAGTCTAACTAGACTGCTTTTTCGCCTAGAAAATCATGGAAATTTTGGTAAGATTTTAAGAAAATCCGGCAGGGATTTTTGTAAATCCACTTTATAACTATCAAATTTTAATATTTTGGGAGCCCTAGAGGTTTTTGATGGTGCTGAATCCATTTCCACCATCAAAATAATGATTCAAACATGCTACTATAATATTTCTTAATTTTTTTTGGCCCCTATTCTTAAATTCTTAAGATGTCAAGTTCTGGCAATATTGTTTGAACTGGGACCTTGTCACCTATAACCTTCTTTAGGCATGAAACATGGAAAACTGGGTGCACTCGTGAAGATGCAGGAAGCTCCAATTTGTATGCCATAGTACCAATATTTTGTAACATTTTTTAAGCACCATAATATTTTGGTGATAATTTATTATCCTTCTTAGCTTGCTTGGGGGACATTTGTTTGTATCGTTGTATCCGTAAAATTACCCAGTCACCTACATCGAAACATATTTTGCTGCGATGTTGATCTGCCTATTGTTTCATTCGATTCTATGCCAAGGTGAGGTTATCCTTTAAGAGTTGGAGAACTTATTGTTGATGCTCAATGTGATCTTCCACTGCTTGAACCTTAGAATTTTCTCTTAAAGATGATGTGATGGAGGGTGGATGATATCCATAAAGTGCCATAAATGGGGTCATTTTTGCTGCAGTATGGAAGGAAGTGTTATACCACCAGTTAGCCAGAGGTAACTGCTTGACCCATTGTGTGTGTTTATCAGATACAAAGCAACAAAGATATCCTTTCAAAAATTTGTTCACTATCTCTATTTTCCCATTAGATTGTGGATTTCATGATGAGATATGAGCTAATTGAGTACCCAAGCAAGAAAATAATTTCGTTCAAAATTTTCCTGTAAAAATGATATCTCTGTCGCTTACAACCATATTTGGGTTTCCATGTAGGTTTTGAATTGTTTCCATAAATGCAGTAGCAACTGTACTAGCTTTAAATGGATGAGATAATGCACAAAAGTGTGCATACCTGGTAAGTCTATCAACTACCACCATGATGATAATCATTCCTTTGGAATTGGGTAAACTTGTGATAAAATCCATTGAAACCTCCTCCTAATGTTGACTTGGAATGGATAAAGATTGTAACAGACCTTGGGTCTTAATTTTCTCAACTTTATTTTGTTGGAAAATCAAACATTCTGCCACAAAATTTTGAATATCAGATTTAAGGTCATCCCAAAAAAGTCCCTTCTTGACCCTGTAGTAAGTTTTTAGAAATCATAAGTGCCCTCCTAAGGGAGAGGTGTGCAATTCCAAAAGAATCTTTTATTTGAGTTGGGAATTCTTACAAAGATATAAGTGATATTTGTATTATAATGAATCATTTTTCCAATGAAATGTTTCAAATGTATTGGGATCTTGCTGCAAATTTTGAATGAGTGTCCACACCTCTTCATCATTCTTCCATTAATCTCTTGCTTCGGTTATCCATTTAGGTTGGATAATAGAAATGGCATAAAACAATGCTTCCACATCCTCATCCTTTCTTGAGAGTGCATTTGCAACAACATTTTTCTTCCCTTTTTTGTAGATGATTTCAAAGTCATAACCCAACATCTTTGTGACCCATTTTTGCTACTCTTCTGAAGATAATATCTTTTCCAAAAAGTATTTAAGACTATCATGATCCGTTTTTACCTTGAAGCGTCTTCCCATTAGTTAAGGTCGCCATTGCTTTAGTGCATGTAGTATTGCCAACATTTCCTTCTCATAAATAGGTTTCAATAAATACTTTCCTTTGATTGGACGCCTTTCAAAAGAAATGGGTCTTCCTTCTTTCATTAAAACCACACCAATTCCATTTCCTGAGGCATCACATTCCACAATAAAGGTTTTTGTGAAGTCTGGCATAGCTAAGATTGGTGATTGGCACATTACCTCTTTAAGATGTTCAAAGGCCTTAGTTGCTTCTGGAGTCAAATAAAATGCCTCTTTCTTTATTAATGATGTTAAAGGTGCTGATATTCTCTCATAATTCTTAAAAAACTGATGATAGTACCTTGTTAACCCCAGAAATCCTAGAAGATGCTTTATGGTTGTAGGGATTTTCCATTCCCTAATGGATCAAATTTTTTAAGGGTCTACCTTAACACCCTCATGAGAAGCAGGAACCAATTTGTTTCCAACCAACATCTAAAATTCACCAAATTGATAAGATTTTGGGAGAATCTCCTCAATAACGTTCTCTCTAAAAGAACATTTATCTTTGCAAGGCCCACATCTTTTCCAACTACCATGGCTGCAATTTTTTGAGCCTTCATTAACCTTATAAATTTAGATTTTAGGTTTGTATCAGATTTAGCATGAAGAGAATAGGATTTCATCATAGCTTCACACTTTCTACCATGCCATAGATCTCCATAAGGATTTGCAACCTTACCCTCCTTCGCCAAGCCTGAGTCAATAATTGCTCTAACATTGGGAGAAAAAATCGCATGAGATCGTGGGAGAGAAAGTGGCTTCCAATTATGATTAACATGATTGTCAATATCTTCATCTTCAATATGGACATAAGAATAAGTGTAATTGTCATTTGGAAATGTTGTACTTGCATTGGTTGTAATGTTACTTTTTGAGCTTGATATACATGACTTGCAACAATTGATAAATTTCTTTCTTTTCTCCTTTTTTATTCATTAGTTTAACCTCCAGATTTATCTTGCCCTAAATATTTTAGACATTTATAAGATGTCACTTAAAAGGTGCTACCTTTCAATAAATAAAAATATAAAATCTTGCTCTTATTTTAGATTTTGGCCACCTTTCCAAAAATCCCTAGGAGACCATCTACCTACACTTGAACCTTAAATCCTCTTAAAAGCTCAAAAATATAAATTACATGATTTTTTCCATTCATGTATCATTTTTGATAAACTCACCATAACATTCATTGCTTTATAAACACAATACATTATTTTAAGAATCCTTATAACAATTGATTTCATTATTGCCAACTTTATATTGGATAACAAAACTTAAATATAATTAAAGGTGTATTATTGAACCAATATTTATAAAATAAGATAAAGTCAATATATAACTATTTTTTTTTTAAATTTATAAAATATATATATATATATATATATATATATATATATATATATATATATATATAGTGGATAGAATATAGATGTTGGAAGAACCATCTATCCACTTGTGATGACTACAATTGTATGAGACTTTATCAAATTTTTATATTTTATGCAACAATTTTTAATCCCAACACTTGGTGCCACTCTCCTTAATGGTCTTTGATGTTGAGCTTAATTATATTATTGCAGAAAACGATTGGAAATTTAATCTACAAAAGAGAATTGACTTGGCTTCACTTCCCAAAATATTTCCAAAATCTATATTGTAATATTTAATTTTAAATTAAAAAATATTAGGAAAATCTAAATAGCTGATTTTCAATTCCAGAATATTGTCAAAATCTATTAAATTTTAAATTAAAAAATATTAGGAAAATCTAAATAGCTGATTTTCAATTCCAGAATATTGTCAAAATCTATTAAAACTACCCAACCAAACCAAATAAAATACACTTCATAATTAATGTAACTAATTACAATGCATACTTACAACCACATCATACACAAATTACAATTCACAAATGCCCTAGTCTAACTAGACTGCTTTTTCGCCCTGAAAATCATGGAAATTCTGGTAAGATTTTAAGAAAATCAGGCAGCCATTTTTGTAAATCCACTTTATAACTATCAAATTTTAATATTTTGGGTGCCCTAGAAATTTTTGATGGTGCTGAATCTATTTCCACCATCAAAATAATGATTCAAACATGTTACTATAAGATTTCTTAAACTATTTTGACCCTGATTCCCACCAATTTTAGCCATTCAAACAATTACAATGCACAAACATCATACACTAATTACCATGTATAATATGTCCTTATATTTGTTGGAATAGCAAGCATTAGCTTTGGGAATGCTTTAAAACTAGCTGGAACGTGGGGGAGATCAGCAAGAATAGCCTCTCCGCGAAGTATTGCACACAAACAGATTGATATGCAACCGACCGCTCCGAAAATTTCAACATCTGCTGGCTTTTACAAAACTGTCTATGTTTTCCAAATGCAACTTCCAAGGCAAAGTCTCAAAGTTTCAAAAGCACAAATACCTACAGCAGTTCGAAGCACTAAATATTTGATAGAATTCACGGCAAACATAAAAAATTTCACAGGAATTAGCCCCTTCCACCTCTATTTCATCGTTTGTAGAGCCAAAATCTTTTGACATGTTTTCATAGCAATTTTAATGTAAATTAAGAGTGGTTTAAAAATTTGTAATTCACACTCAGAAATACTGATTGTCACTCAATAATAGTTAAACTTGTAATTTTAATAAAATTTTAAAATAAATCATAAAATCTCAAAGACTAATAATAATAATAGAAATTCACAAAATTAACTAAGTCCACAACTAAAAATTTAAACATGCCAGTTGTTCGTTGCCTGCACAGTAGGGTTTGAATCAAAATATCTGAATAGTCATCATTATCCATAAATTCCACTACATTTTAAACAATTTGCTTGCTGCGTCACCCAGCAAAACTGTGTCTCCACGAAGGTTCCCTTTAACTGTGGCCACAACTCCAAAAAAAAAGCGATGGAAGCTTGATCTCCAATCAAGCCAAACCGCCTTTCCAGTGACTCCAACTAAATCAACTATGGTTAATTGCTTTTCTCTCTACCTTGATAAAACACTTTTTGTCAGTTAGCTCTAATTCTGCTAGTTATGTTAGTTAAGAGAGTTGTGAGTTGTTTTAGTGTGATTTTTGGATTTTGTGGAAAATTTTGAAATGAAATCTTGATTTGTGTTATTTAAATTGATTTTTTTAAGTATATATAGATTCAATACTTTGAAAAATTTCTAAATCTTGTGCAAGGTTACCCATGAAACTTGTAATTTCAATAAATTTCTATAAGATTTTAGAGAAAATAAAAAAGAAAAAACCACTGAAGAAAACTTCCAAAAAAATCTAACTAAAAACAATCTCACTGAAAACAACTAATTACTTAACAAAACAAAAAAAAAAACCACCAAAATATACCTCCAAAAAATCTCACTTAAAACAAACAACAACTAGTTACACCTAACAAGATCAGGAAACATGCCGATTGTTTCACAAACCTAGCCCGATATTTCAAACCTAAAAATCTCGAGGCCACCGAAGCCCAGATCCTTGACTGGTCGGGGGACAACAGTATTTTTACATTATTTTAATCCCTCAGAATTTGAGATAACTCGATCTGAATATGTTGACAGATTTGTCTGGTTACTGCTTGTAATTAATACAAGTATGACCTACATTGACGTCACAACCCTACCCTTCTCTACCTCTGGAGATTCTTCAAACTGGGCAGTAATTTGCATGTGAGTATTTTTTTATGAGAATATCTAAGAAGTCGACTGAATCACTGTTACCACTTGTGTATGACTTGTGAATAAGACCGTGAGGGATGTGGGATAAAATACTAGTGCAGTAAAGCGTTGTTTGTACACATTAGGCGATGATAGTAGGCCATGCAAATCCCCTGCAAAGGCAACATTACTGCTTTGTTTGACTTGGGAATAACACATTGCCCATTTAAACAAAACATGTAACTATCTCATTAAATATCTTAGAAGGGTAACGTGATTATTTTTTATAATTATTATTATGTTCATTAAATATCGTAGAAGGGTAACGTGATTATTTTTTATAATTATTATTATGTAAGGCCAAAAACATGTAACTATCTGATTACGTATCTTAGAAAGCTAACCAGATTTTTTTTAATAAATATTATTACGTAAACAGTGACTTTAACTTAGACTTAGTTGTAATGCCTGTTTTATTATGAATAAGAATAGGGTATTTATTATAATGGAGCCCAAAGATTTATTCTACAATCAAGTGTGAGTCACATGTGTAAGTATGTCACGTTCTCAAAAAAATAATAAAAATAATTTCATTCATGCTAGCCAAACAAAAAAACAAAAATTAAATAACCATAAATAATTTTGGCTCATGTTGACCAAACAAAAAAACAAAAATTAAATAACCATACAAATAAACAATTAAAAATTTATTACCACAATAATTAACTAAGTTGTTGATATTTCACTTTCACTCTTCAAGTAATTAATTGAGTTGAGAGACTCATCACCCCGTAAGCCTCATTGAGCAAAAAAACTCAATTTGCAATGCATTATGAGAAGCATGTCTTATTAATATCCCATGTATAAATATTCTCAATGTGTCCTATTTATAAATATTCATATTAACTAATATATCTCATTATGAACTTTCTCTCTCCACAGAAAGTGTGTGTTTATATATATGTGTGTGAACCTTAGATCTAAAGGAAAAATAATTAAAGGTAAAGTAGAGTAATTACTTTATATATGTGTGTGTGAACCTTAGATCTAAAAGAAAAAGTAATTGAAGATAAAGTAGAGCAGTTACTTTTTAATAAGAGGGAAATGTGTAACTCATTTAATTTTTATTATAAAATATTAATAATGATAAATTATCAAAATATACAATTTAAACAATGAAAAATTAGCACTATAGATTCATTGACTTGTAAATCTCTTTTCAAGTTTGAGATTTGATCCTTCTAGGATCTTGGTAGATCAGTGGTTAAAATGGGTCTAGTAGTTTTACAGCGAAGTAAGATGTTTTAACCCGATGCTTTTCAAAAATATTTTAATGCCTGATATCAACTTTATATATATCTATATATAGAAAAAAATGTTAAAAGAAATTATTTTAATGTCTTATAGAATAAAATATCCAATTTGACTTCTGAATAAAATATTTTAATGTCAATTAATATAAAATGGCTCAATACACATGTTATGTAATCTCTATAACATTAAAAAATGCAATTACAGTAAAACATTACACATTGTTTTTTGCACTCTAAAATAAGTTTGCAACAAAAGAAATTTGATCCCTCTGAGCTTATGTTAGATGAGGGACAATGAATTTGGAACAAAACAAATTTGATCCCTCTTGGCTCATGTTAGATGAGAGACAATGCATTTTTAATTAATTGTCCATATGACCTAATATCATGTGAAATAATTAGAAGTAAAAAAAATGTGAATAAAATGTTTAAACCTTATGCTTTTCAAAAATATTTTAATACGTAATATGGAATTTATATATATCTCTATATAGAAAAAAAAATATTAAAGGAAATTATTTTAATGTTGTATACAATAAAATATCTAATATAAATTATGAATAAAGTATTTTACTATAAATTAATATAAAATGACTCAATACACATGTTATGTAATCTTTATAATATTCAAAAATGCAATTTAAATAATAAAAAAACAATATATATTATTTTCTGCACTTTAAAATAAGTTTGCAACATAAGAATTTTGATCTCTTTCAACTCATGTTAGATTTGTGCTTTACATGAATCTATACTGACATCAAAATAAATCTAGGCAAAGAGAAAGTTCAATCTTGAAAATCTATATTAATTAATCATACACAGGAAATAAGTGAAGCTTGTTACCCAGGATTGATGTTTTAAAACTTCGAACTCGAACTCTAACTTGGGTAGAGAGAAAGAATGAGTAAAGTCTAAGTGAAATGATGGAGTAAAGTTAAATTGTGCCTTCAATCTTGTAGCAACCGCTGCTTTGTTTTGTTTTTGTTAGAACATGTTCTTAAACTTGTATGTTGCTTTAGGTACCTATTTTCTTGCTTACAAAACTAGCTTATCTTTCAAATGTGGTCAATTTTGAATGAATAATGACAAACGTAATGCTAAATGTCAATTAATTTTTTCTTATTCAAGTAAGTTTAGAACTCATAAAAATAGCTTGGTAGTACCATGAACCTCTACATGGAACATCATAACAAGTACAAGGTCTTTGAAAAGTATGTGAGCATGGAGGTGAAAAAGTAGTTGTTATGTGGATTGAAATAGTAATTGGATAGGGTTATTTTGTCTTATTGTGTAATAACACACACATATATATATATATAAACTATTTTAAATTTGTTTTGAATATTGATTTCAACTTTATAGAAAGCTTAATTTATTATAGCTTTTATATTATAATTTTTTAAATATTGTTATGTATTATTTTAAATTGATTGTGAATATTGGTTTTAATAATATAAGTCTTAACTCATTGTCTATAAGCAATTCTAATAAAGAGATGTTTAAATAGAATTTACTATTAGAAAGGATGATGTAATTAAAAGCTCTAATCTACACCTTTTTAAGTAACAATGATTATTGGTACTTCATTATAATTAGAACTAGGGTTTTAAGAAACAAAGAGAATATAATATATGAGTCATCTAAGGTGTTCAATAAATAATCATGCTTAGTACAACTAGAATTACAACTAGAACTATGGTTTTAGGGTTTTAGAGATAGAATAGATATTGTAAGTTGCTCCAAGGTGTCTATCTTATTTCAACAAAAAATTATCCTTAGTACTTGATCACAACTAGAACTATGGTTTCTACTGAAAAATGTTTGTGAATGTACACACACAATTTGTTTTTTCAAGGAAAATAACTGTAATTTTATTCATTTTGGAAATGAGAAAGTTACATTTTGTAGAAGCACGCGTTTGTGCTTGCTGTAGAGATTCAAAGAGGTTAACATATAAACTAGTCTACTATGTGCATAGAACCATAAAAAAATATGGTTGTTCAAGGATATCATAAAGGCGCTGAAAAAGTAGCATAAAAAATTCTCAAAAAAGAGGTAAAAAAACCCACATTTTTTGTTCGTGTAATGATCCGATTTAGTGAAGAAAAATAAAGATGTTTCTAGTAGCATCCACATATTTCCATATGATATCATGTAAAATAGAAATTTAACCAAGAGAAGCCACAAGGTTCAAATATTTCAATATCATGTGCTTGTTGTCTTAGAAAATAGGTCTCATAAAGGGTTGTGGTAGATAGTGAGATTGTTAATGCCATTTTTGTCTTCCTTTACTTCCCATGTGCCAACTTCCATATGTAAACCTTCTTTTGAAAAGTGCCAAGTAACTGATTTGGTTCCTTGTAAATATGAGAACACGAGAACAAATTAAAATTGATTTTTAGTGTGAGCATTTCCTTTTGTATGGGATGTAAATTAATATTCCTACATGCTTGTTTGTTGTTTAGCTAGTTCACAATAATAATCGAGTCACCATAAAATTGAATTTGGGAGCATTCCTATTTTAAGGAAAACAACAAGTTTTTACAAGACAAAATTTCAACCATATTAGTTGAAATTGGAACAAAACCCATTTGACTTGGAAGAAACATGTGTCAGAGAGGAAAAGAGTGAAGCCATTGCCATTGAGTTGTCTTGAATTTTTATATGCTTCGTCAAAAAATGAACATGGGACAAAATGATTAGGATTATTTGAAATAATTATTCTAGGGGCATAATAGATTTTTCTGAAGAGAAATGAGCCAACACAGCCAAAGATTTAGAAACCACATGATCAAGAATGGAGGAAATGTCTTGGTAGATTCCCCTATTCCACATCAGCCACACACCCCAGAGATTGATTAGTGGAAGAGCTTTGAAGGACTGATTTGAATGGTTTTCTAGATAACCTCCCCAATCCCTCTTAAGGTCCTCAAATTCCTATATCCTCGAGTGCCATGAAACCATTTTGTAGACAAAGCATACTTTTTTGAAGAAAGGAAGAGTCATAAAGACGTGAGAAGAAAACTCCTCCTCATTCTTACGCATGACACACCAACTAGGACCCGACATAATTTTCTTATTTAGAATGTCCCATGTCGAGACCTTGTTTTCCACTAGACACCATGTGAATACTTTGGTATTTTGTTGTATAACTAGATTTTCATAGATTTTTCTATCATCATTTAATGTTAACACCTTCTCTGATTCCAAAAAGAACAATATATCCCAAATTTTGGGTATATGTAACAAAATGAGATATGTTCCAGATCAATTCAACGTATTTTTCCATCAGTCGAATGTGACCTAATGATAAGGCATTAATATATTCATTCAAAGCCCTATAATCACCTTCTAGACCCAAATTCTCAACAAAGTGCCACCCCTGCCTCCATATAGGTGTGGAAGCTTGATCTGCTATATAAAATAGTATGGTGACTCCCCTATCTCATAGAAGATCAATGAAGAGTGGGGGGAGGATATGAATTTTACCGCAACCTAGCCAAGGGTCCATCCATATTCTCACTTAGTCCCCCCTACCCAATTTCCAGGTAAAACCTTTTATTATAAGGTCAAAAAAATTTAAGACCTCGCAAAACCACAAGCATGTTTTCTCTTGAATTATCAACCCTCCTAAACAAAAATTCGAGAGATACAGGGGTGATATATTTCTGATATACAATTGAATTCCGTAAATTATACGAAGAGATAAGACGCCAACCACATTTTTCATCCAAAGTTTTTTGGAAGAGAAAATATTCTCGAGACCCCATCCTCCTAGGAGATTTGGCTTTGATATTTTTGTCACTTAACCTATGGGAGAGCGCCTTGGTCATGTTTCCCTAACCATAAGAACTCAAAGAAAATTCTTATGATTTTTTTCTAGAATAGGAATCTAGGTCAAGGACATCCAATAAACTGGGATAGCTTCTAAGATAGATTGGATTAAAAATAATTGTCCTGCTCGTGACAACTAGTGGTAAGACCAACATTTCATGATTTTATCAATTTTGGATGTGAGCCATAATGATGCAGGAGCATCCGAACAAACTTTATTAAAATTGGAATCCGAAGCTGTGGAAAGGAACATGTGGACAGTCATTGTAAATCGGGGAAAAATTGGTTAAAGCAGAGCTAAATTGCTCGAACTAATTAAATTAATTATAATTATCTACCATGAGAGATTTAGGGGTTGTTGAGAAATTGAAGGAGCGAAATCATGGATCTTAGATGATCCACACTCTTGTAAATTCTATACAAAGAGTCTGTGTTGTGTGACAGAGTGTGCGTGATAGATTATGAGATGATACAATGTAATCATAGGAGAAATTGTGGCTAAGGTTGAGATGCCTTAGACTGTAATCCAGAGTTTGTATATAATAGAAATATTTTCTATGTGGATTTTTGTGTGTCTGAATATGCTTATTTATGATTTAGATTTATAAGTTAAATGTGTGTTATGAGTATACTGATTAACCATCGATCACTGTAAGGATCGATGGTGATCCAAGGGTAATATCAGATTATAGAAGGAGTGATTGTATTTAGTTTAGAATCTCAACGCATCAGTGGATTGTTATGTGGAATGGAAGTGGATTATGCAGATCTGAACGAGAAGGCCGAGTGTTGAGAATTGGATCAAAGTGGAGATCGAGAAAGGTCGATGGCAGAGATTGGATCGCAGATCAGAAGCGAGAGCAATGGAGGGTTAAGATCTTATTGCAGATCTGAAATGGAAATGGACGATCTCGATTTCATTGCATCAGACCACAAGATTTTAGCGCACATCACATTCAACAAAAAGAGTTTTGGCGATGCGATGCGAAATCGTAATAACCAATATTGCGATGCGATATTCACCATCGCATATCGCATCGAATCAAATAAGGTTGGAATTTGCGATGAGTCTTGATTTAATGTGACCAAAGTTGCGATGCGATTTGGAACCACGAGTGAAGGAACAGTGAAGATGATTTTTTGAAAACCACGAAGGGTTATCACACAACTTGATGGCTGTTAGCAGTAAACGTTGAAACCTACGTGATACATTCCAGCAGATGAAACGTGGTGGCTTAAATCCACTTATTTCTCATGCCTTAGAGCTTTAACTGTCGAAGCTTATTTGGATGCGAATATCGTCAGATCTGGCGGAAGGTTGTGACTACCGTTTGATCGAGGAGAACAGCTCTCAAGTGTTAACGTGTGTAAGCGGACCCGACAAGTTATGGGCTCAAATTAAATCTTATTTGGGTTCCGGCTTACGTGTTTAGGTGGGCTAGTGGTTGTCTTGGTCGAGATTAATAAAAATTTGTTGATTTGTTTTGCCTCCGATATATATATATATATATATATATATATATATATATATATATATATAGATATATATATATATATATATATAATCCATGTAGATCCAATTAAGAAATGAGAAGCTTCTACGTAATAAAGTAATTAGTGTGAAATATTCTATGAGAAGTTTACATGCGAGGAAGAAGAGGTATAGTTGTTAAAGATTTGTGTTTGTGGTTTTTATATTTTTGTGAATGTAGCGTAGAGGAAGGTGAGAGTTTCAAAAAAGAACCTAGGGAATTCACTCCCCAAATGGTTCGAGAGGAAGAGAACCAGAGATATGCCAAAAGACTCGGGCTCGTAGGAGAGAAGTCAGGGTGAGGTATCTGGTAGCAGGGAGGACTTGCTATTGCAGAGGTTTTGTTGCAGCTCACAAAGGACAATTCCACAGAGGATGTGGGTAGAATTGTTCAAGGATGTTGTTATGGGAAGATCACAAAGGGAAATTCCACAGAGGATGTGGGTAGAATTGCTGACAGATGTAGAAGACATATGACCGGGAGGTCATAAGAATTTTTTGTACCTCGGGAGTCTGATGCAGGAGCATCCGAGCCATTTTCATTTAAATTGGAATTCGAAGTTGTGGAAAGTAAAACATGGACAATCATTGTGAATTGGGGCAAAATTGGTTAAAAAAGAGCTAAATTGCTGGAACTAATTAAATTAATTATAATTATCTGCCATGAGAGATTTAGGGGTTGTTGAGCAATTGAAGGAGCGAAATCATGGATCTTAGATGATCCACGCTCTTGTAAATTCTATATAAAGAGTCTGTGTGGTGTGTTAGAGTGTGCGTGATAGAATATGAGATGACACTATGTAATCGTAGGAGAAATTGTGGCTAAGTCTGAGATGCCTTAGACTGTAATCCAGAGTTTGTATATAATAGAAATATTTTATATGTGGATTTCTGTGTGTTCGAATATGCTTTATTTATGATTTAGATTTATAAGTTAAATGTGTGTTATGAGTTTACTGATCAACCATCGATCACTATAAGGGTCAATGGTGATCCAAGGGTAATATCATATTACAGAAGGAGTGATTGTATTTAGTTTAGAATCTCAACACATCGGTGGATTGTTATGTGGAATGGCAGCGGATTATGCAGATCTGAACGAGAAGGCCGAGTGTTGAGAATCAGATCAAAGTGGAGATCGAGCAAGGTCGATGGCAGAGATTGGATCACAGATCGGAAGCGAGAGCATTGGAGGGTTAAGATCTTATCGCAGATCTGAAATGGGAATGGACGATCTTGATTTCATCGCATCCGCCCACAAGATTTTAGCGCACATTGCATTCTGCTAAAAGAGTTTTGGCAATGCGATACGAAATCGCGATAGCCCATATTGCGATGCGATATTGGCCATCGCATATCGCATCGGATCAAAGAAGGTTGGAATTTGCGATGAGTCTAGATTTATTGTGACCAAAGTTGCGATGCGATTTGAAACCACGAGTGAAGGAATGAAGATGGTTTTGAAACTACGAAGGGTTATCGCAGAGTCATGGTCGTTAGCAAAATACGTTATGAAACTCATGAGATACATCAAGTGCAGTATGACACATGGTAATAAATCACTATTTCATGTTCCTGAGCTAACCGTAGCTTATTTGGATGCGAAGGACCTTGCTCTTGCTGGTTGTGACTCGTTGCTCAAGATCAAGGAGAATAGTTCTTAGGTGTTAACGTGTAAGCGGACCCGAAAGCCGGGGCACAAATTAAATCCTATCTGGGGTTCCGCTTACGTGTTTAGGTGGGGCCCAGGGTTGTCTCTGTCGAGATTAATGAAAATTTGCTTCGATTTGTTTCTCATTTCTCCGATATATCGATATATATATATATATATATATATATATATATATATATATATATATATATATATAAATATATATATATATATATATATATATATATATATATATATATATACATATATATACGTGGGCCCATAACCCCACAGGATCCACAATTTGAAGAAATGAGAAGCTTTTCTACACCACATAACTAGTCTTCTTTACAATAAGAATTTGGCTTGAGCATGAAACTTAAGTAATTAGGTATGCTTCAAATGAACTAATAAGAAAAGGAAAAAATTAAGAAAAGTGTTGTGTCTCATCTTTAGTGAGGTTAATCACCAAATGAGTGGATTTTTTGTTGTTTATTTCCATCCCCATGGCCTGCCCAAATAATTTTAATATGTACACCACCGTTTTCACCTTTCTGAGTGAGCCATTGCAAAAGATAAATATATCATCTACAAATAAAAAATGTGTTAAATATGCAACATGAGCCACTTAGGAGCCCTAAACAACTGCCATACATTTTGTATAAACCATTAGATGGTTGATACCCTCAACAACCAATAGAAACAATAGCAGGGAGAGGGGGAAACACTATTTGAGGCACCTCTAGCTATGGAAGAAATGGGATACAAATTTTTTTACTAAAGCAACAAGTGTAATAGGCTATATATAGATGTTACCCTTATTAATCCCTCTTGTGGACAAGAGCGATCTTCCTAGAATCCTAAAGGAAAAATAGAAACAAAAAGACAAAAAAATGACGCTTTTCTTAGCCTATAACTGAAACATGAAACATGTAGTATGTGAAAGATCACTTACCTATTAACGAAGTGCTTGTAGAATTCCTTTCAGTGCTTTCCAAAAAAAACTTTTCCTCAATGCTTTATAGCCTCTCCAAATGCTTTCCACAACTTCTCCATGACACACCAAAAGAGATCTCCATAGACAAAAATATTCAAAGGGATCAAAGCATCTCTCATATAAAAGCAAAAGTAAATGAAATCCTTAGTCTAACATACAAAATATAAATGAATCAATAATCAGTTATAAACCATGTGAGTGATGAAGGAATCCCACAAATAACATCGAAATAGACCCAATTAGAAGGAACAATTACTTTCTATTAAAATAAAAAGGGAAAAGAAGCTTACAACATATTGGTGCCTTGATGTCACATGCCTCTTCCAATGATATCCTTTCCTTCCCTTGATGACAAGCTCTTCGGACCCAAAACCAACAACATGATTTTACCAATCCAAGTCTCTCTATAGCCTCACATTCCTATGTTGAATTTATTGAAAGGATGAGGAGGTTTCTAGTTCCACTTCTCAAGGGATATGATCCTTAAGAAAAGGAGATTAATTCCATATACCAAGGGATGAGGCACAGGTATGTAGTGGTTCTAGGTTTCTAATTTTGGATAATATTCCTCAAACAAAGCTTCTAGAACTTACTTTTTTATTTTTACGTGCGTGAATGGACCTGTGCACTTTTTGTTCAGGAAAAGTACGTAGGTATGAAGGTTTTGTTCAAGAAAACTGAGAAGGTGCTCAAAGATGGTTTTTAAGAAGTGAAAACCAAAATTCCTCTTTTCCTTGGTATTATTTTACTTCAAGCTTCATAGGGGATTCACTTGAGACAATCCATCGGATGGCGAGATATACGAATTGACAGTCATGGTGACAAATTTTAGTGTAACAGATTGGCCCATAAAGTGAAAATCTAGAAAAATGTTTGATGATTGAAGTGATTTATCATGTCAAAGTTTTGGATCAGAGACCAATTAGTTCATCACCTAAAACAAAAAGTCAAGGATTACCATATCAGGCTTTCACATAAACATCACTAGGGTAGGTATTCCCATACTCAGAGTAAATATAACTTGATGAAATAGTATGGAAATACACAAAGATCCATGTCAATAGTAGACATAGTATGGAAACAACCATCAATGGATCTATATTTAAAATTATGAATATTTAATAACTCCACGCAACCTGGATGGATGAAAATAGATCTAGGGTCTTGATCTTCATCTCTATCTATGCACGAAGTTGACCATGTGAATGAATTTCTTGAAGTCGAACATGGTAGAAACCACTTGATTATTGGCCAATGATGTGAATCATTAACAAGTGCTAGAGAAACCACCAATAATGTCAATGGTCCTCAAGGTAATCCCAGTACAGTCTATAGAGTGCGATTACATGTCTTGAAGTAAAACACTCATATAATCATTCGATCGAAGGTCAATGATGAGAACCTATTGTCGAAAGAGAGAAACCTGCCATTGAGGCATGCAAGTTCCAAGGTACCAAAAGGTTTCTAGATCAACTTCCTAGATAGTGAGTTGAAGTTGATAGGAATTGATTCGATCATAGGTGGGCCTACACCACGAAACTCATGTCAAGTTTTGAAGAGAAATTTGAAGTAATTCAATACTGACTGAGGGATGACCGACGTGATTGAAGGTTATGAATAGCAAGGTAATTTTTACTAAGGTTGGACTTCTCTTGAACATGTTGGTGACACGACACTTAGAATTGGCAGCATTTGACTCAGCGATAATACCCAAAACCAACTGAAGACTTTCAATGAGGTTTGATTAACTTTGAGGCAAATGGATTTCCCAACCCGGACACAGATGTGATGGAGTGTCATGTTCAAGAGTGACATACTACCTTTAATAATACAAAGATGAATTTTATTTACCAATTTTCCCCCACCATTATTGGCAAGAACCTCTTTATTTTTGTGAAGCTTGAGGAGGATAAAATTTGTTTGTCATATAAGCTCATCCTTCGGACGAGTCCTTCGAAGTATTTTTAACGACCCTAGGAAGGAGTGGTTTGACCCCGTTGTAATTGAAAGGTCCTACACTGTTTAAATTTTACGAGTCCAATGTAGGGTTATCTCGATGTTATTTTCATGTTTAGAGAGTTCAAAAACACACAAAAATTAAAATCTTCAACTCTTTCAACATAAATATTTAACAAGCCTGGAGAAAGTAAAACTCGATGTTTTTCATTTTTAGGGAGTCATAAGAAAAAAATAAGTAAACTCCAAATGTTATTTTTCGTGAATTTAGTCCTTCAAGCCCGAAAAAGGATAAAATAATGCAGGAGATAACTCTATTTACCATGATTAGTGAACATATACCTTTTTTTTGTAAATAGCCTAATTCAGTTCGGAAAAGGGGTAAAATTATACTAAATAGACGATTGTTCATTTACATGTATGAGTTTGAATAGTCAAGTGCTTGGAAATATTTTCATGTTTAAAGAGTCTAAAAAGGGCTTAAATGAGAGCTCCATGGTTTCTCTTTTTCATAAGTTTTATTGAGTTTGAAAAAGTGATAAAAAGTGTACTCATATGGCCGACTTTCAATTTAATTAACGAGTAGGAAAAGACGAAAGTAACTTGGCATTTTCATATGTTTTATGAGAATTAAAGATAGCAAAATAATCTTAGTATTTTCATGAGTTTAATGAGTCTTGAAAAAAAAAAAAAAAATGGACTCAAGATAGGTTTCATTTTTATACAAGCTTGAAACAGAGGAAAACTGTGCTTGACATAGGTTTGTTTCATTTTTGCACAAGCCTGAAGCATAGAGAAAACTATGCTTGAGATAAGTTTCAATGCCCCCCAAGTGTCGCCTGCAAGAGCACATGCCCCCCAAGCTTCATTTTATTCACCTAAATAGAATACTGGTTACTAATAGCTGGATGGAGTGAAGTTTCATTTATGAGATCATATGAAAGACTCGACTTAATTAGGAGAGGATTTGTTTCATTTTTTAATGAGCTTGACACACGAAAAGAAATATGCTCATGGAACCTTGTTTCATTTTTTAACGAGCTTGACACAGAAAAAGAACTATGCTCATGGGAACCTGTTTCATTTTTTAATGAGGTTGACACAGGAAAAGAAGCATCATCATGAGGATCTGTTTCATTTTTTAACGAGGTTGAAACAGTAAAAGAACCATCCTCATAAATATGTCTTTCATTTTTTAACGAGGTTGAAATAGTAAAAGGAACTATCCTCATAAGGATCTTGATCATGGCTTCCAACTGGAAGGAACACATGTCAAGGGACATACCTCGATCATGGCCTCAAAGAGGTCTTCATGAGAAGGAATAAAAATTCTCTAGAAGGAACCCATGTCAAGGGACTCAAAATGGATAAGAACATCATGTTCAAATACCCCCATAGGGTTTACCATGTCAATTACCAAATCTAAGTAAAAGGAAGTCGAGAAAACAGTGAGAGGTTCTCTTGCGTCGATGACTGAAAACATGGGACTGGTTGCCATATAATTAACCCATGGCGAGGTAGATACCACTTCTATGTAAGGAAAATTCAGGGGTGTCAAATGATTGGTAGTTGAATCAAGACTAACGAACGAAAGCTGGTCAACAGTCACAATTTTTCCATTGCGAGGGAAAGACATCACGCGAAAGAGTGTCAATATGACATATTTCATTGCATAGACATAGTCCCTCACAAAGAGAAAATTTAAATCCAAGGGGCCTCAGACTACTATAAGATCAATACATATAGTTTTACCTTCCAAGGTAATAGGAAACTTAGGAAGGATCCCTAAAGGTTCACTAATAGTTCTGTTAAAAGCTGACAGGTTCTGTGTAACACGTACAAGCTATGGAGAACCCAAAGATCGCCAAGCATTTGAGGATAAAATACTAACAAAAGCACCTTTATCTACATTCGTGCGATGCACATTGTAGAGGAGGTAAATCCCCTTTGTAGACAGAGGCGATCCCACGAGCCCAGATTGGGTCTAGCAACAATCAAGTCATGCAATGACATTGGTTCCTAGTTACAAAAAGACAAAGATCGCGATGAGTAGCCTAATTGAAATCCCACGCAGTTTTCATTGGAGAAAAGATGATGTTTCCCGTCCCGCGCTTGACAGATCACAATCCTTCCGTTCAACACATCCGAACACCTGTACACATGCAGGGAAACAACGACATACAACGTAAAATCTAAAGCATGTAGCTATATATCAGTCAAAGAGGATATAATTGATTGCATTACGTAAAGAAATGAACACATGAATGGAACCGAAATCAGAGTCGCTTATATTATAAATGACAAAAGGGAGATTACAACCAAATGCTCTGACGCTATGATCTTCCTTCGGCGGGGCTTGCAGTGGAGCGTGTCTCAACAAAGCCTGTCGGGATTCTGGACGAAGCTCTCTCTCTTACGGGATTCTCTTCGGCTTGATTCTCAATAGTTTCCCGGCTATAGTTTCCTTCCTACAAGTTCAGCTAGCTTGCTAATGGAGAGGGCAAGCTTTTATAGATGGAGGAAAGGAAGTTGGGATCCCTATAATCATGGGATAGGCCCTATCTCTTAGGAAGGTTCCATGATAGGTGGAAAACCACTTTCTATACATGGAGATCCGGAGCCAAACCACTCAACTCCTTTTGATCATTCATTCTGGAGTTCGTTAGAATCAAAATTCCTCCATTTATTTTTAAAAAACATCCCTTAATAATCTTGGTGTGAGTGAAACACAAGGACAGAGCGCCAGTTGGCGCGCCCTCTAGTATGGATTTCCCCCATTAGCGCGAGGGATGAACTAGCTAGTCGCACCAAGGCTAAAACATCTGTTTTTAGGGTTTTTCAGAGGAAATGTTCTTGAGGAGAAAGTTTGTCCTTATGCAAGAGGATGCCATGAAGGTGGTTTCAGGACATTTTATTGTTCACAGGTCATAGGAATATTCCTCCAATGTACAGGACAAAGGATTGCAAGGATGGTGACAAAATGATGCGTAACAGATGCCCCTTAAAGCATGAGGTCCGAGAGAGAGGGAGGGGTGAAATTCTTTATGAGAACGCACCCAACTGAAAACAATGCCGTCGGAAGACCTGGAAATACAAATACAACTGATGTATCTGATACATGATATGTGGTATGGGCACAACCGTCCATAATAGAGTGTACAATAACCGTGATCCAAGGTATGGACACAGCCATCCAACAAAGAAGGATCAACAAGAGACTAAGGTATGGTCACAGCCATATAATCAAATGAATCATGTAACTAATCATGATAATCCACAAAGAATCCATAGCTTGGATTTCCTGAGACAAAATTGAGGGTCTTGTGCTCCATCTCGACCCGAACAGAGTACAAGTTTGAGCATGTGAATAAGTGAGCTGAAGTCGAACATGCAAGAACATCATCTGATTGCCAGCCAATAATGAAAGCCATTAACAGACGTGAGAGGAACCACCAATAATGAGGATGACCCTCACAGTACTATAGGTACAATCCACTAAATGTGAACAGTGAGCTGGCGTCGAACACCCGCAGAATCATCCGATCGAAGGCCAATAATGAAAACCTTGCGTCGAATGCGAAGAACTTGCCATTGAGGCATGCAGGCTCCAAGGTACCTGAAGGGAGTCTCTAGATCAGCTTCCTGGATAATGATTTGAAGTCGACAGGAAATGACCTTGATCAAAGGTGGGCCATAGTGTTTCCCACATCATCGACACGAGACAGAGGAATATGATGTTTGCAAATCAAGATCAGTATAGAATCAAAGGAAGGTTGAAAACTACAAAGGCCAACTTCTCTTGAACATATCGGTGGCACGACACTGGATTTGGCAGTATTTGACATCAAATGATCTGAGGTCATGATGACAAAGCAAAGAGCAGATGAGTGGTCAAAATAGGTTACCCAAACCCATGGAGGCAAGCAAATAATGAGATGAGATGTACCCAACCCAACACGAATGCAGACAAGTGCCATAATCAAGAGCGACATACTGCCGACACGACGGTGATACTGGTTCCATTTTCCCCCACCATTTCTGGCAAGTACCCCAATTATTTTTGGAAACAAGCTTGAAGGGGATAGCATATGCTTGCGATATAAGTTTGTCCTTCAGAAAAATCCAACCTAGTACATTTAACGAGCCCTAGGAAGGAGGAACTCGAGTATCGTCATTACGACGGAGTCCAATGTCATCAGTTTTTAATGAGTTTGACAAAGGAAGAACTCGACGTATTTTCATGTTTAGAGAGTTTGAAAAGACAGTGGAAAAGAAAACTCCAACAGTCCCTTTTCTTAGATAGTCTCGCAGATCCGAAAAGGTAGAAAACTATGTATGAGAAAACCTCCTAGTTGTGATAGGCTAGGGTATTCCTTTTTCGTAAATAATCTATCCCAGCCCGAAAAAGGGGAAACGTATATTGGGTAGATGTCATTTCGCAGCCAATTTAACGAGCCCAAAACGACAAGCGACTCGGTAATATTTTTAGTTTTAGAGAGTCAGAAAAGTCTAGCTAAAATATGACTCCAGTAGTGAATTTTTCGTGTTTTTACTGAGTCCAAAAAAGTATAAAATGCAACTCGTCTCATCGTCCTAGTCGCGTGAAAACCTGTCGCTGCACAAAAAGAAAGTGTAAAACCCATTTTTCGACAAAAATATGATAAATATCAGAAACATAAGCTCCAAAACCTAATTTTGATTTCGAAAATTTATAAATATGACCAATAGTAAAAAGATATTTACTTTTTACTTCTTGTGCAGAGCAATAGTGAGTTATTTCCCTGCAATCTTGTGGTGAAGATTGTGGACAATCCAGTGCACCATTCCAGATCTCGTCTTTTCCAAGTAAGAGCTGCTTCCATTGTCCATTTTTTAAGCCATATTTCATAGCTTTCCATTGTGATTTGGCATCCCTGAGGGGAGGATTTGCAAATTTAGGGCTTCCGCGATTGGTGCAGGTATCAGGCACAGACCCACGCCAATCGGGCTCTTTTTGCAAAGGGGTCATGCCAGTTGGTGTGACTATCATCAAAACAGTCGCGCCAACCGTGCAACCTAATATTCCGCTCAAATTTCACAAAAATTGAACCTATCAATTTAATTTTTGAATGCCTAAGGGACCTTACAATGTGTTTATGACCAATTCGATGCAAGTGTAAAACAAAAATGGTGATTGAATGGAAAGAAAGGGAGCACAGTGAAGAAGATGAGTTAGCAATGGAGGATGAGCAATGAATGAATGCTCTTCATAACTGCGGTTTAAATAAATTCTTCTTAACACCATGTCTCAGCGCACAACCTGAATTGTTACAATATTTGATAAGTATCTGGGATGAGGATGAAGAGAAGTTTAAACTTCAAGATCAAGTACTTGAAATTGAAATGTCTGATGTCTACTTCCTTACTGGATTGTCCTGCAGAGGTCCAGTTCCACTTATGACAGGTACCAGAGCCTCTGGTGAAAAAATGGCAATGGTCATACAGAGGGTGTGCTCGGGGGCATAAATCGGATCAGGTAGTGGGAAAGTTGATATTCATATTATTCCTGATCTACCACTCAGAGTGGTGCTACATACCATCACGCAGGCTGCAGGGTCGCAGGCGCCGCATGAGGCTACCAAAACACAGCTCCTCCTGGTGTCAGAGTGCATGAGCCCAACGATATTTGATTGGGCCACAACCGTAACAGTGAACATCAAACAAAAATTGACCAAATGCAAAAGGGCCAAAATGAAGCAGTTTGGGTACAGGTTCATCTTGGTATCGTTCATCCTAGAATGGCTACCTATCTTCCAGGGCGAGGGGGTGATAGTCCCAGATCCACCATTGAGAGAGCCACAGATGGCTCGCTGGGAAGCATTGATGCCAAGGGCAGGGGGCGGCTAGAAAATGTCATGGCGGCCCAATTTCTTTGGATGGATGCGATGATAACTGATTGTCGTAGAGGACTGGCCCTATGTGGGCACTGATTTCACATGAGACCCAGACCTTCCGCTCTCAGAAGGAGAGGAATGGGATGAGGAGTTGGGTAAGACTCTTTTTTGATTTTTATGAATTTTGTGATTTTTTTTTTGGTATACATGCATGTTCTAACAATTGATCCTATATGTATGCATATGTTATCCCAGAGAGGCCTGCCGGGATGTCACCGATCGCATGACGGACCCCTCTCGCCTATGACCCTCAAGGTGAGGGGGTGAGGGGAATGAGCTGGTTCAAAACTTAGAGGGAATTGCCCGTGGGATTCCTAATTATGCTTGCCTAGCTGATGTCCCTATGGCTTATCATAGGCACACCGTAGGGGTGCCTAGTCGCCTTCATTGCTTACTGAGGTGGTTGGTGCGGGTAGTAACATGCTACCATGAGCACCATTCTGATTAGTCGCCTAGGCTTTTCATATGCATATTTTTGAGAGACATGTTGTCTCTAGATGGAATTAAAACAAACATGTATATTTTTTGGATTTTATATGATGCACATGCTGCAAACATTTGACATATATATATATATATCTATCTATTTCTACATGGATATTTATCACATATGATGATGTTCTTATACATTATGAAAATGTCTAATACAATTTTATCTAATGCACTAGTCACATAATCTGCATAGAAAACGACCCAATGGAAAAGTTAAAAGTTCACAAAATGCATCACACCAACATATTTGATTTTTCACAAGCTTAAAAGCACAAATGCAGACTATGCTTGAAATGACAAGGAAAACGGGCATGCCCCCAGCATGGTGTCTCAATTCGAGGTACATGCCCCCTAAGCTTCAATGCATATGCAAGGAAAATGCAATGAAGGTTCAAAACACAAGATTGAGATCATATCAAGGAGTCGAACAGGATCATGTTTCATTGTTTTAACGAGGTTGACACACTTAAAATAACTTTCCTCGAACGCAGCTTGTTTCATTGTTTAGGGAGCTTGACAGAAGAAGAGGAACTATGCTCCGACGAGCTCAAAGGAGCAGGTTCAAGAGGGGTATAACCAGATACAAAACACTTGAGAAAATCAGACATTTCCCCCTGGCTAGGCATGAACGAGGAACGATGATTTCCATCGCTCCATGATAGATCTTTGAGAGAGATCCTTTCCACGATAGCTTCGTTAGACGAAAAAGCTTCTCTCAAAGGATCATGCGAATCTTCATCCCCGAGCCAAGGGGATTGAGAATAAACATCAAGAGCCATGCTCAAAGGAGCATTTTAAGTAGGAGGAGGATCTAATGCGGCAACAATGTCGCAATAATTGATTTCAACTGGAGTCAGAGGCATCGATTCTCCGAAAGAGGCAATGTGTTTAGGAGAAGGGATGATCCATGGGTCATCCGACCTAGATATCATGTTGACTTGAATGGTGTTCGGTGGTGGAATGGGGAAAATAACCATGAGAACGGGGTCCTTGAAAAGACCAGGTCCTACACTGTTGGGGGGATTAGGAATTTGATCCACGTATGGCACGTTGTTCTCGGAGGATGAGGTAAAGAAAGACAACTGATCACAGTAATAATCTTGCCCTCATGTCGAAACTTCAAAAGTCAAAAGAGGGTGGACGGAACACACAACATGGTGTGGGTCCAACTGCGACCGAGTAGAAGATTGTAGTTGAGTTTGGCATCAACAACATCCACTTCAACGTTGACTATTTTACCTTGCAATGTGATTGGTAGACTCGCGAGAACACCCAAGGGTTTTGATTCCCTTCCATCAAATGCCCCGAGGACATTGGGAGATGAAGTGAGGGCTGGAGAGCCGAACGGATCTGTGAATATTGAGGTCGTTGTGCCGACTTGTATAACAAGGGAAATATAGTGAGGAAGTCAAGTGACGAAATTTTCTAGATCGAAGGTGAGAAGGCTAGAATCGGCAAGATCAATTCCGTTGATTGCAGATAACAGAGCTTTCTGTTGAGATGGGAAAATTTGAAGCACTTCCAATGCAGAAATTACGGAGGGCGCTTGTGCCAAATCCTCAACAATGTTGTAATGCTGAGCAGCACGGGCGTTTGGATTATAGGAATACTTTTAGAGAACACCTTTGGAAGGTGGCCGCACAATGGGTTCAGCGTTGGGCTTCTCAATTTCAAGAGGACCAAAGGCAGGTGGGGGAGGCGGGCCATCAACGACCTCCTTCCCAACTGCCTGGCATGATCTGGCATAATCCTTCGACCTAGTGACAATAGAAACAGGTGCAACACCATTCATCATGAAAACCTGAGACCCAAACAGTGTAGATGGTGAAGGCTGATCGACCATCTGGGTCTGCTGAGATGGAAAAATTTCCTTAAGAACTGCTGGAGTTCCCTTAGAGCCTTTAAGAAGTTGACTAACCTCGGATCGTCGGGGAAAATCTTTGGTGTAGTGGTCTTCATCACAGATCAGGCAAGGGTACTTCGGTTTTCGTTGCGAACCATCATCAGCACGTGGTTTGGAGGATTCTGGTTTCGGGGCATCAGATTTGGCCTTGCCTTTGCCCTTATTCTTCCCTTTGGAAGCCTTGTCCGCAGGATTGGCCTAAATGGTATTGACCTCCGCGGTCTTACCAGAATCTGGAGTAGCTGGAGGAGCAGAATTGTTGGAGGAATTCGATTTCTGCTTCCCATTAGAAGACTTACGAGAAGTCTGAGAGACAGAACCAATAACACCGTCAACTAATAGAGTAGCTGGTGCTTTAGAGGTCCCTGGCCGTAAGGCATCAATCAAGATATCATATAACATTCCGGACTGAGAGTACACTAAATCGAGGTACTGGGCACGAGAAATGGCTTGTTCCTCGGTTACACATGCCCCCATAGCAATGTCTTGTGCAATCTTGTTGACAAAGGAGGTAGTGAACCAGTGAGTTAGAAACTGATCAGGAATGTCAAACTTGATCAGATGATGACGACATCTCCACTCATGAATATGATCTGAAATATGAGTGGCTTTGTCCTATTTCAGAGATGTTAGGAGATGCGTCCCGGCTTCATAACCAATCGGTAACTGGAAATGTGTCAGGAATGCCATGGCTAGAGTATTAAAATCTTGAAAAATACCATGGGGCAACTCTATATACCATTTAGCGGCAACACCGATAAGAGTGCGTTGGAAAAGACGCAGACGAATCGAGTCATCTATCCAAGAATTAAAAGAACATCATAAGTGGTATGTCATGACATGCGCTTGGGGGTATTCACCAGATTTACCCTCAAACTTAGGACAGTCACCAGGCACCTTCGTCGGAACCAGAGGCTAATATGGATTATGAAGAATCGGATCATTGGTCAACTTGGATACGTCTGGTAACTCCAACGTGGTGAGAAAAGGTAACTGAGGATTAAAAGGCATGCTAGGTCCTCGATAAGGACCTGTACCTATACTCCATCTTGGTTGAGCATAACTCTGCCCCAACTGGTTCTGTCCTGGAGGATTCTGACCATAGGGGTTATAAGCCGAATTGTGAGGTTGATATGGTGGCTGATAACCAGGATAGGGGGGCTGATAACCAGGGTATTGACTCTGATGATATGTGGACCCCGCTTGAGCAGTGTATGGATTTGACTACGAAATATAAGTATAGCCTGGCTGTTGAAGGTAATAACCAGAACCTTGTGGCGGGTTGTAAACCGGTCGAGACTGACCTTGAAGGTAATAGCCACCTTGGGGTCGAACGGGCTGCTGGTAAGTGGGACCCTGCTGAGTTTGATAAGTCAGGTGCATAGGTGGGTTCGAATATGGTGTAGAATAGATCGGTTGCTGAGTAGGGTTAACAGGTTGTGCAAGTTGTCCTAGTTGAACATGTTGACCTGGCTGTGCAGGTTGCCTTGACTGAACAGGTTGGCCTGGCTGATGAAGGAAACCAGGCTGCCCCGGCTGAGCAGGTTGGCCTGATGGAAGAAGACGGCCAGGTTGTGCCTGATAACCAGGTTGACCTGTGACAGGACCATAAGATGGCCCTGGTTGTGCAAAATTTTGACCAATTGGAAAATGAGGTTGCTGAGGTTGCACCAACAGTTGAGAAAGATGGGTTTACCACCGGGACCGTACAATGGTCTAGGTTGATACCTCGGTTTCCCCATGGGTCCTTGAGGTTGCCCCTAATGGACCACAGGGTGAGGCTATAGAGGTTGAACTTGAGGGTTGTAATACTGCCCTTGCGGACTGCACAACAATCCCTACTGGCCCAAAGGTTGTCCCTGTAAGGGTTGTCCTTGCGGGTCATATAGATAACCTGGCTGGGCCCAAGGTTGTCCCTGGAAGGGTTGTCCTTGTGGGCCGGATGCATATCCTTGCTAAAACAAAGGTTTTCCTTGTAAGGTTTTCCCTTATTGATTAGAAGGTTGCCTAGCCTAGGCAGATAGAAAACCGTTAATAAACTAATAAGCCTCAGGAGCAGGAAAACGAAGGGGGTTGCCCTGCTCATCATATTGATATGGAAATACGTAAATTGGGGCACCACACGGTCCATCATGGGAAAAGTAAGGACGATTAAGGTCTTGAGAGGATGGACCAACCTCAGAGTTCGACGACTGTAAAGACAACTGATACTCCTCGGGAGAAATATTCTTTGGAATAGCAGAAGCTATATAAACGTCTTCAGGAACTGACAAGGTCCTAGCTGACTGAGTAGTGACAGCAGGCGTAGACGCAACCACGTAGACAATAGGTCTAACATGTTCCGATGTAACAAAAGGAGATGCTGTGAGAGGCGTCAATGGCGACATCCCCAACGTGGGGATGGTTGGCCTTGTGGACGGAGTAGAAACTCCGATAGAGGCAAAAGCGGCCATGACCTGACTTAAAGACCTATATCCAGCTAGGAGCGAAGGACCAGGTGAAGACATAATAGAAGGTTTGGGGATGTCTTCGGGAAAAATCTTGTAATCTTCACTAGAAGTAGGAATTCCCTTGCTAGGAGAAGGACTGGGTGATTCCATATCCGACCCTACCGTAAGATCTTCCAAAAGACGACGGGGACTAGGAAGTATAATAGCAGCCATGAAAGGCGATCCCGATGTAAGAGGAGGGAAGCGTTCCCCTACTCCAAATCCAAACCAAGCATTGGACAAGGGCCAATTGAAGTCAACTGGTCCTCCAAAGGGAATTTTAGATATAACTGGTCCCTCGTCGGGAAACTCGGATACAATGGGCTACTGATACTCAGCAGAGGACTAGGAGACCTCTGATGAATCGTCTGTGTAAGGACTACCAATAGACGAAACTGAGGGTTCCACCACTATGACTGTAATGAAAAGAGGAAGAGATCAAAATAGAGACACACGGGAAAAAACCAAGGCAAACAATAATAGACCGAAAATCAATCTCTAAATGGGCGTGTGATCGTAGGTGATTAATTTTACCACATTGAAACTAGAAATTTACTGTTTCATGTTTTAAGAGTCTAGAAATGAGTAAAATGTGACTCTATCACTTTCAATTTGGAAACAAGAGTGAAAGGACAAGTGCTTGATGATCTTTTCAAATTTAATGAGTCAGTAAAGATCAAAATGACTGCTCTGGTAATATAGGAAAATGGGTGTACCAGATATTTGTGAACTGCCATATACACCTTGGTAAAAATGAAATAAAAATCAACCAAGGACTTGATGTACGTCCAGGTAATCTCCCTGAATGCTGTGTCTGATGTATCACAGGTAAAAGGCTACAGACTCAGCTTCCTACAGATAAAGGATTTCAACCTAATGGGGTCTCCCTTTATATACTTGACGGTACAGGGAGCATAAGTCCGTACTAGCACTGTCTGTAGCTAGATGGCGAGTGACAACTACTAGGTTTAAAGATGCCAGAACACATCTCTACCTTAGACTACTAGATGTTCCGTTAATGTTTCAATGTTGCCTTAGGTTAATTTAGTAAATTTTAGAGTTGATCTTCAATTTATGTTTCAATTTCGAAGCCCTATCAAATGTTGGATCTCATGAAAATCCTAAATGCAAACTACATGCCACAAAACATTGTTCTGTTCGATGAAAATCTATATACGAGAGAGTTGAGAGCTTTTCAAATGAAAACAAAACAAAAGGCACAAAAACATCCACTACTGCTTCCAATGCAAGCTAATGAAATGAGAAAAATTCTCTCTTAGAGTTATATAACACTAGTAATGCGAAAGAGCTTTCAATTTTCACTAGGCTAATCAAAATGCAGAGAAATTTGTTTTTGTATTTTCCAATATTTTAGAGAAAATGCACTAAATTAATGAAAAACTAATGAAAACACCAATTCGAGAAATGACGGTGAGAGAGCTAAAAAAAACAAGTTCACTCAATATAAATGCACACAATCAAGACTCAAACTGATGACGAAATCCCTCAAAACGAAGAAGAATATCGAAAAAGACTCACACAAACCATGTAATCTAGGCTTGGAGTGACACAAAGAGAAACTTGAATGAAATAGAGAACAATCACTCAACTAACGCAATGATACAATGGAATCTGGAAAAAAGAATGCAAAGAAGAAAAAACAAAGTTGACCGGGAAAGCAAGGACCCAAAACTCCCTCGAGAGGCTCAGCACACTGAAGCACCTAGAAGCCCTAGGGCTAGAATGCAAAAATGATAGTAAAGGGCAAACAATCGGAGGACAAGGGCCAAACACAGTAAAAAATGACTTCAAGACACTCAATCAATCCGAAAAATGACACTAGAACCTAAAATCAAGCTCAGAGAGCCCAAAATCAAGAAAACCTTAACACCAAACAGAGTTGGCGCAACTGTTTGGCTGTAATCCGCGCCAAAAAAGCGTTGGCCTTGGGGCGTAACTAGAAACTAGCACCAGTTGACGCGACTGTCAAGAGCTAAACCATGCCAATCAAGTTTACTATGGGAAAATATGAAAAAGGACAAATAGAGACTAGATCAGGTCTTCTGGGGGCTGAACAGGGGTTTGACACTAAAGGAGGTGAACCAGAAGAGAAAATAAATCAATCAAAAGCCAAAACAACGAAAAGAGGAAAGACTACTCCAACTGACTCCCTAGTGGAGTTGCCAGTTTGTTGAGGAGGTAAATCCCCTCTGCGGACAAAGGCGATCCCACTAGCCCAGATTGGGTCCAACAACAATCAAGTCACGCAATGATGTTGGTTCCTAGTTACAAAAAGACAAAGATCGCGATGAGTAGCCTACCTCAAATCCCACGCAGTTGTCGTTGGAGAAAAGATGATGTTTCTCGTCCCTCGCTTGACAGATCACAATCCTTCTGTTCAACACGTCCGAACACCTATACACATGCAGGGAAAGAACGACATACAATGTAAAATCTAAAGCATGTAACTATATATCAGTCAGAGAGGATATAATTCATTGCATTACGTAAAGAAATGAACACATGAATGGAACCAAAATCAGAGTCGCTTATATTATAAATGACAAAAGGGAGATTACAACCAAATTTTCTGATGCTATGATCTTCCTTCAGCGGGGCTTGCAGCAGAGCGTGTCTCAACAAAGCCTGTCAAGAATTTGGACGAAGCTCTCTCTCTTACGGGATTCTCTTCGGCTTGGTTCTCAATAGTTGCCCGGCTATAGTTTCCTTCCTACAAGTTCAGCTAGCTTTCTAATGGAGAGGGAAAGCTTTTATAGATGGAGGAAAGGAAGTTGGGATCCCTATAATCATGGGATAGGCCCTATTTCTTAGGAAGGTTCCATGATAGGTGGAAAACCACTTCCTATACATGGAGATCCCGAGCCAAACCACTCAACTCCTTTTGATGATTCATTTTGGAGTTTGTTAGAATCAAACTTCCACCATTTATTTTTAAAAAACATCCCTTAATAAGCTTGGCACGAGTGAAACACAGGGACAGAGCGCCAGTTGGCGCGCCCTCTAGTATGGATTTCCCCCATTGGAGCGAGGGATGAACTAGCTAGTTGCAGCAAGGCTAAAACATCTGTTTTTAGGGTTTTTCAGAGGAAACGTTCTTGAGGAGAAAGTTTTTCCTTATGCAAGAGGATGCCATGAAGGTGGTTTCAAGAAATTTTACTGTTCACAGGTCACGGGAATAGTCCTCCAATGTATGGGATGAGGGATTGCAGGGACGATGAAAAAATGCTGTGTAACACACATTCTTACCATAAACCTTCAAAATTATTTGGAAAGGGATGTAAGAGGGACTAAAAGGTTCTATAAGTCTATTCCAATAAAAGGAAAATACATTAGTACTTGGAGGGGGTTCTGTAGAAACAGGTGAAATGCACTGCGGCGTAGAAGAATATAATGTAACAAGAAGAACCTGAGTGGTATGAATTTCACTCTCTATAGGGAGAGTGGGATTGACAGAAAGTGAAATCAAGTTGACCACTTGATCAAATAATGGATCATCAACTTGAGTGATATGAGTTTCACTCTCCAATGGCATAGTGGGATTGACTGTACTTGGAATTAGAACATTCACTTCGTCAATTGATGGTAGATTGGGAGAAAGTTTACGGTAACCAGTTGGAAGTTGTTGCTATGGAATAGTAAGGTTTTCCAACAATTTTGAGGCTTCATTCATATGATGGAAAACATGAATATGATGACTCACTTTACATAAACTACAAGGAAACCTAACTTTACCCTTTTTCCCAGGAACTTGACAATCACTGGTTGATGGATCAACAGTAAGTTGATGGGATTTTTTTGACCATACTTCCAAGACCTTAGGAATACCAAGACAATGGATAAGGAAGTGGCCACCCTTACAAAGCTTGCAAAGTTATTTGGGTTTACGATGCACGTTGGAGGTCTCCTCAACACTACTAACACTTACAACCATGGTTGTTTGGTTGACTTCTTTCTTATCTTACTTGTTCTTCTTCCCGTTATTCTTCTTATTAGCCACCTGGTTACTAGCATCAAGGCTTTTACCAAGAAAAGTAGAATAAAGGGATGAAGACATGTTGGGCGAAGAAGGTAAAGGGTGAACATGAGGTTGGTGGTGTTGAGATGGTTAACTTTGTTGAGGTGACGCATCCAGTTGAGGTGGAACAATTTGAGTATTGGAAGCCAACGAAGTTGAAAATAACCATACCCGAAACCTATGGTAAATCCAAGTAATGACATTGTATCCATATAAGGAGGACCAACATTTCCAAAGCAAGGAAAAGTACTAGGAATCTTGATAAGAGGGGTTCCTTGGTTGGTAAATTCTCGAACTGTTGCCATTAAATTCAACTTCAGTGAATTTTATTAAAAAGTTAAAAATATTAACAATTAAAATTCACAATCCACACCTAAGGTCTCTAAGAAGTAAAAAAAATTCAAATGAACATGTGCTATCAAATCTAGGAGTCAAACGAAACAAGTTTTTTTTTTTTCGCACCGAAAGCACTAGTTGGTGATGAAATCCAATGTCGCAGAGATAAATGTGAAAAACTAATGGTTGGAACAGTTACCCTGACAACCTTCTTAATGAAACAGTCTGGTGCAAGTAACTCCGTTATGCCATCTCGAAGTGAAGACTACCCTTTGGAAAGTCCAAGTGAGTCTAGTCAACGTCTGATCCAGGTAGAATGGAACCTTCCCTCCACCATCACCTTGGAAAAAATCCTAAATATTATGGCCACTAAGGTCATCAACTGAGACAATTTCCCCTGGGGGAACAATCTATGGTCCGATATACACACAAGGGAAGAATATCAAAGCACAATCCCCTTGAAAGCTCCTCGACATGGTAAATCCGAGGTTTGCTAACAGGTGATCCCAGACTCCTTGACAATGGTTAATCCGAGTTTTACCATTTTTATTACGTGCACATCTTCTATCTTCGCCAATGAATTAGGTATGATTACCTCAATGGGTACGACATGACCTCGTGCTTGACTCTTTTAAGAAGAGCTTCCCAGAGTACAAATGAAACAATTGGGTTTTTCCCTACCGCAATATGCTACTTGTTTGTTTAGTTGCTTTGGAAATTTAACTACTCCCTATTCCAAAGCACTAATCCTAAACTTGATTGGTGGAAATAGGCCGAGAAAATGTAAAAATTTCTAGATGAATTTTATTTAGCACTGTGTTATTTTGGCTATTTTTTACTCAAAGGTTTAATGGATATGAAACCAGTGGTGTTATGACATGACCCAAAACTAAATGCAATCGAATATGATAATGTAATCTTTTTACTTCGATGAATCCTAACTAAAGTAAGGAGAGAGGTTCCATTCACTTCCTACAATGAAAAAATTGATAAATAAGAGAAAATATAACAAATTCTCTAATGCACTAATTTCAGTAAGAAAAAATAATTCTAATCAATTCAATTTTTATTTTTTATTTTTATGTTTTAAAACAAGCATAAAAACATGTAAATTCAAATCAAGGCTATCTTTCAATGAGATAAAATATCTTTCAATCGACGAAATAACTCTTTACAATAGGCATAAATGAATGTATGATGAGATTCATTGAAAGAAAAGAGATTCACACAAAAAATTCCAGAAGTGAAAGACTCTTTTTTGATAGATCAGCAAACCAAAAACCAACTTTCCACAACTAGCTTTTACTCAATGCTTTACAGTCTCTCCAAATGATTTCCATAGCTTCTCCATGATGCACCAAAAGAGATCTGCATAGACAAAAAACATTCAAAGGGATGAAAGCATCTCGCACATAAAAACAAAAGTAAATGAAATCCTTAGTCTAGCATACAACATATAAATGAATCAATAATCAGTTAGAAACCATGGGAGTGATCAAGGAACCCCACAAATAACATCGAAATAGACGCAATTAGAAAATAGCAATTACTTTGTATTAAAATAAAAAGGGAAAAGAAGCTTACAACCTGGTGCCTTGATTTCACAGGCCTCTTCCAATGGTCTCCTTTCCTTCCCTTGATGACAAGATCTTAAGACCCAAAACCAACAGCATGAGTTTACCAATCCAAGTCTCTCTATAACCTCCCACCTATGCTGAATTTATAGGGAGGATGAGGAGGTTTCTAGTTCCAGTTCTCAAGGGATATGATCCTTAAGAAAAAGAGATTAGTTCCATATACCAAGGGATGAGGCACAGGTATGTAGTGGTTCAAGGTTTATAATTGTGGATAATATTCCTCAAACAAAGCTTCTAGAACTTAATTTTTTATTTTTATGTGTGTGAATGGACTTGCACACTTTTTGTTCAGGAAAACTGCGTAGGTGTGCAGGTTTTGTTTGGGAAAATTGCGCAGGTTTTGTTTAGGAAAACCAAGCAGGTGCTCAACAATTGTTTTTAAGATATGAAAACCAAAATTTCTTTTGTCCCTGGTATTATTTTACTTCAAGCTTCATAGGGGATTCACTTGAGACACTCCATCAGATGGCGAGATATCTGAATTGACAATCATGGTGACAAATTTTAGTGTAATAATAGCTCATGTTCCATTTGATGAATTGAGGAGAAAACCCCACAAGGCTCAGAAGGAGATTGAGATAGATCTAATTAACACAATCGAAGGCTTTTGTCAGGTCAATCTTGATTACAACCCATTTTGAGTTTGATATTTGTAGGTTTTACAATCCTTCCTGAGTGGCCCTAATTACCTCATGGATATGTATTCACTCAAGAAAATCAAATTGTTCACTTGATATCGATCTTGAGAGAATGGGCTTTAATTGAAAAAAAAATTGATTTTAGCCACCAACTTATAAATGGCATTGCATAGAGAGACTGGGAAAAAATATTCCAAAGACGTTAGGTGAACAACATTCAAAATGAGAGTTGGCATGAATAACATTCTATTTATTTTAATTTTTGTTTCATTTTTAAATGCTTTGCAAGTGGAATCAATAGTCCCCATAACAACCTCGGCTTATATCAATTTGCCTTGGAAAACAACTAAGTCTTGGGTCCACTAGATAGAATAAACAAAAGAAGAAGGGATAAATGGGAACTCACTAATAGATTTATATGAAACCCAATTTAGGACACACCCACTCAGAGTATTCTTATCCCAATAAGTAACAAAATGAGTAAAAGTGGATTTTTCCAAAGACAACACTTGAATAAAGAAAGGGCATGTAATAAATAAATGATATGTGGTTTCCTCCTCAGGCTTGCAGAAAACACTTACTAGGTCCAATCCATCCTTTCTTTGTTCCATTTTCCCATGTAATTATTTTATTATTTGATGTCAAACTTTTGTGATCCATATTGATTTTTGTAGCTTGCTTTCGAATAAATCACATTGACAATGTTTTATGGTCAGCGTTTTAAACCCGTTAATGAGGTTCATATTCAAGACCAAGTTGAGAAAACCGATCTATCAAGTTCCATAATTAGCCGTTAAAATTATAATATTATTTAATGAAAATTAACCTTAATGACTAGTTTTTGGTTAAGGAATTATAACTAATTTAGTCAAAGAAATGATTATATTAGTAATAATTTAAATTATTATGTCTTAAATTATTAATTATTATTAATTACTAAATACTATTTAATCCAAAACTAATATTCACCCCTAGATTTTGGTTAATATGTAAGAAATTATAACTAATTTAGTTTTTCTTAATATTAAAGAGATTATTAAATTAGTAATAATTTATTTTATTAATTACTAAATTATTATTAATTATTTAACAAATTTTTTTTTTAATATGGTTAAAAGAGAAGAGACCAAAAATTTATTTTATTTTAACTTTTTATTATTATCATACCTTAAAATAAAGGAGATAAAGAAATGATAAAAGAAAATAAAAAGTATAAAATAAAATAAAAATAAAAATATAATGAAAAATATAAAGTAAAATAAAAATAAGAAAAAAATAAAAATAAAATAAATTAAAAAATTTCCATGGGGTCTTGGATAGATGGTGATCAGGCGCTTTGTTAAGGCACTCCTAGATGTGAATTCACCGGTTCTATTCCCCGCCTTGATCAGGGTGATATATTGGAAATGATGAAGATGTAGTCCTACCAAACTTACAAAAATAAATACATTAATAAATTAAAAACTAAGAAAATAAATAATTGCAAAGAAAGGGCAAAAACTTAACACTTACTTAATTTCTAACCATCGTTTCTATTGATATTTTTGGTTTGTTTCTCAATTTTCAATGGCCTCTTTCAACTTTCTATGGTGGAAATGATCAATCCCTGCAATGACCTTGGAATTATCAATGTAGACATGGTGCTTAGTTTTCTTCGTATGTTCATCAATAATTGAGGAGCATGAATGATTATGCCTAATGTCTGCTACATATTCTTGAATTCTCAGATTAATGGAGCGACCCGTTTCTCCAATGTAAGGAATCCCACATGAGCAGGGGATTGAATAAACTCCTTTCATGTCCTTAGGGTTCAAAGGGTCCTTAACATATCTAAGGGAGCTCCTAATGGTATTAAGGGGATTGAAGGTAACATTGACATTATTCTTCTTAAGAACATGAGAGATCTTATTAGTGGTTCCTTGGATGAATGAGAGAAGAATCTATACACGATTTTTGAAAATCTATAAGACGTCGATGTTTGCTATAACCATTGTTTTCAAAAACTCTAATAAGGTGGGATTTATCATCTGTCAGGTGGTTTTCATCTGAGATCCTCATTGCACATGTATCAAGGGTGTTAAGAACTTCATTTTTTTGCGCTTGGAAATGGTAAGAATTGACATGAAGATATTTTTATTCATGCCAATTCTCACCATTTCCGAGTGTAGAAAATTGAAGTTCTTAACACCTTGCTACCCGTGCACTGAGGTTCTCAGATGAAAACCACATGGCAGATGAGAAATCCCACGATCTAAGAGTTTTTGAAAACAATGGCTATAGTAGACATCAAGGTATTATAGATTTTCAAAAAGCGTGTAAATATGATTCGATTAAGAAATCTTGTGATGAACATTTTTCAAATGTTCTTCTACCATTCATCCAAGGAACCATTGATAAAGTCACTCGTGTTCTGAACAAGAATAATGTCATTGCCACCTTCAATCCCCTTAATACCATTAGGAGCTCCCTTATATATGTTAAGGACCCTGTAAACCCTAAGGACAATAAAGGGGTTTATTCAATCCCCTGCTCATGCGAGATTCCTTACATTGGAGAAACTAGTTGCTACATTAATGAGATAATTCAAGAACATGCTGAAGACATTAGGAATAATTGTTCCCGCTTCTCAACTATTGCTAAACATGCAAAGAAAACTAAGCACCATGTCTGCATTGAGGATTCCAATGTCATTCCGAGGATTAATCATTTCCACCATAGGAAAATGAGAGAGACCATTGAAATTGAGAAACAAGCCAAAAATTTCAATAATAGTAATGGTTGAAAATTAAGGAAGAGTTGGATTCCTACCCTTTCTTTGTGATTATTTATTTTCTTAATTTTTAATTTAATTCTTTTTCTTATTCTTATTTTATTTTATATTTATATTTATATTTTATTTTATAAATTTTAATTTATTTTATCATTCTTTCTTTATCTCCTCTATTTTAATCTATGATATTAATAAAAAATTAAAATAAAATATCTTTTCTCCCCTTCTCTTTTAACCATATTAAAAATAATTATTAAATAATTAATAATAATTGAAAAATTAATAATTTAACAATTAATAAATTAAATTATTACTAATTTAATAATTTCTTACATATTAACTAAATTAGTTATAATTTCTTACATATTAACCAGAATCTAGCCGTGAATATTAGTTTTGGATTAAATATTATTTAATAATTAATAATTTTATATTTAAGAATTAATATTTAATTTAAATTATTAATAATATAACCATTTCTTTGACTAAATTAGTTATAATTCCTTAACCCTGGTTTACCTCGATTTGCTGGTTACTTGGGTAGATGTGGGCGGAGGGTGTTACACTTCGACAAACCATCCAAACTTGAAACAACCCATACATTAGTTTTGTGATAAAAATAAGCCTACAAAAGTAGTTCTAATGTCAAATTATAAGTAGAACTAGATTGAGAAAGCAACAAGTGAAAAAGGACATACTTAGGTGAATAAGGACTATTATAGTAATAATATATGGTTCCGTTCGTAAAAAAGGATAAAATAAATAGGAAAATAATAGGAAAAAGTTGATAATTCTATGACCCAACATCTCCCCTCAGCTTAAAATTTTGCATGTCCTCATGCAGACTCATGTCACTGATGCCTGACATGCTGAGAGTGAAGTTGTGTGAGGTTGTATTTTCATGCCATGTATTCACCTCTGACCCTGTTGATGAGCCCCAATATTGCAATAATAATGTTGCAACTCCCAAGACTACCAACTTAAAATTTCAACCCGGGGTTCATACAAACTTAAGAGGTTTCGACACTATATGTGCAACATACAATGTGTCCCACTTTCGTTGATCTGATGTAATGGAGTGAATGTCATGAAATAAAAGCCTAAACTAATTTTAGAAATGGAAATTTTACCCTATTTGAAAGAAATGGAAATGCTACTTGCTCAAATGTAAACACTAATCCTAATTGCAAGAAGGTAAATGTTATGTTATTTGTAGGAACGAAAAGGAGTTGTCTATTTGCAGAATGTAAACCTTGTGCTAATTCCAACAATGTGAATCATTATTATAATTTCAGAATGCGAAATTTTTCTTTGAAAAAAACTAATCCTATGCAATTTTTTTTTTTTTTAATTGAATTCCTAAGAGCACGAATTCAAAGAAATAGGCCTAATCGACTTTGTAAAAAGAAAAGTCTTTAGTGGTGTTTTTTCTTCCCCAATAATGGATTTATAGCCTATGGGTAATTATTCAAGTCCAAGGGACAAAAATAAAGCTTTTGGAGTAGACATGGTCAATTTTACATGTGATAAATGAGGGCTATATGGGTGCTATAGGAGGTGCTACAGGAGGCCCTGTTTTTCTACAGGAGGAGATAACTTGCCGAATTCCCAAGTAAATAAAAAGAAATTGGGATGAATATTTTTTTATTATTAAGTAGGATGTATTATATATCCATTTCAAGTGGAATAGCTCCAAAATATCCCTGTTAAAACATGCTAAAAATAGCATAAAATTACTTGTCTAAAAACTGGAAATTCAAGAAATAGTGAGCTAGTTAACCTACCAAATTCCTAACCTAATCAAGTGAAAATTCTATGGGGTAATTTTTTTTATTAATTTGAATGTATTTATGAACCCATACAAGTGTAATCAACTCAAATTTATCTCATTAACATGTTATAAACGATAGCAGAAATTACTACTATTTGCTACAAGAGACTTCCAGAAATTATAGCTTTGTGAACTAGTAAACCAATCCAAGTAGCTCAATGATGAAGGTTACTTTTCGATGATTTTATAAGGATGAATCATGCTTGTGAATTTGTAAATAAATTGTAAATAACGCACTTCAATAATTTAACCCAATTCTACAACAAAATAATAATCAATACTAAATGAAGAAATAGGAAAAGAAAGAATAAGAGATGTGCGTGAATAAGAAGTGAAAATAAGAAAAAAAGTTATACAAAAGGGTTCTGAGGCTCCTGGCATGGCCAAGGCCAAGTATTTTCATAGTAATATGAAGGATACCAAGCTTTAGAAGCTAAAAATGACACCAAATTTCATTATTTGAATCAATCCAAGTACATCCCTGCTAGAAATGAAAGTGGAGCTGCTAAATAACAATATTTCTCCACATGAAGACTAAGAAATACCTACCTCTAGGGGAAAATTGGAATTTATACTTATAAAAACTGACGGGGAAGCATTCTCCTTGAAGGGAGAAAGCTTTACCCTCAAAAATCCCTAAAAGAGTGGATTTGGTTCCCAACACTAAAAATTTGTGTTAAATGATAGGGAACACATTCGTAGATTTTTATCAATCATTGGAGCTCCATAATTTGTCAATAATTTCATGATATTTTGTTCATTTATTACCCAATCTTGATCTTCCTGTAGTAGGGATCAAGTCCCTAGATTATCTGTGCCTCCAAATACTCATAATCTTCCCAATATTTTTACAATATTCTTAAAAAATAAAAATATTAGGCACATAATATGAAATCATCTCTAAAACTTCCTTAGAAAATATTAAAGCTAAAAAAAATTACTAAGTGTAGAAGGATAGGTTTAATATAGCCTTCAAGTGCCTAAGAAATTTTATATGGGCTTTAATTTGCCTCTAATTTAGAGTCCCATCACATGTATCCTTGAAAACAAACTAATTCTTCCTCCCAAAAATTATCAGTAATAATGCATGGATGTTGATATTGATAGGTGGGCAACCAAATAAGAGGGAAATTGAATCTCAGTCCTATCTAGCCTGCACCACTCCTAATACAGTAAAAATACTAATGAACTCGGGAAAGTTCTTGCTAATTTTTTTAATAATAATAGGGGTCTCCCTTCTTTAATTATTTTCGGGAAAGATCCCATCTCAACTTGCTTCCTTCTAAGACACAATTTCACATTCCTTGTATATTTATCTTGCATCTATGTAGAACTGATTCTCGATGGTCCACCAACAATGTCCTAGTGAATGTAAACTGCCATATATTATTGTATTTGTGTGCAAGATCTTTAGTTGAAATAGGTTCTTCTCTAATAAGCTATTCTACTCATTCTTCATTAATTGTTACAGCATCATGGGAAAATTCCCACCCTATATGATTTTTCATAAAACAAAAAAAATCCCTGAGTTATACATCTCCCACAAAAGGAGTTAGATTGAATTATTTGTCCCCAAAGAAAGTGAGATCATTCAGGAACAACTCGGGTAACAAATGTTGTTTTGAGAAATTAACACTTTGAAATGTTTCCCAAAAGTCTTGTATCTCCCTCGTCTTATATGGTTTCTTTTCCTTTATGGTTTTTAATTGGAAGAGATAATGTTTTTCTTGCATATACAAAGGATAGTAAGGATAAGGAAGCCTACCGCAAAATAATCCATTAATGATCTCATAAATGACCTCTTTTTATTTCTATAACAACTTAACCTCTCCTTGCAGTTCCTTCACCTATTTCATTGCTTGATTCCTCTCCTTTTGAATTTTCACAAAAATTTCAATTCTTAATTTTTCAGCCCACTCCTTCTTAAGCTTATTGAACATTTCCTCGTGCTGCTTTAGGAAGATGAATTCATCTTTGGGAAAGAGCACTAATTTCTCCCACTGCTCTAGTACCCTCATCAAATCTCCAAATTTAACATGAGTTGTTTCAAATTTTGTTTCAACATCCTCCTTCTGATCCCTTTTCTCCTCCCATTGCTCAATCTCAACTAATGGTTATTTTCTAACAATAAAATCATCAATAGGTTCTTATGGTACAATAGTATTTTTATTTTTAGCTTTCTCCATCTCAATTATTGGTTCTTATGTAACAACAACATCATAAACATGTTCTTGTGGATTAGCAGTCTATTTTTATGCTTCCTGCTCTGCTTCGATTGTTGGTTCTTGTGTAACAAAAACATCATCAACACGTTGAAATTATTTATCTTTTTCCCCAACTTGACTATACTCCAACTGAAACATTAATAGTCTCCATGATTTTAGCCTTCGTAAGGATTTGTTGGAAACCATTACAAAGTCCTTCTGAGACAGCAGATGATATTATTTCTATAACCTCTGCCAACATATCAAATCTAGTTTCATTCTTAAAATGAAGTTTTTCTTTGACCAAGACAAGTTGCTTCTTTAACTCTTATTTTTCCTTTCTCAGATTTTCAATTTGAATAAGAGGGTCAATTTTTGTCTTACCTGGTGAAGTAAAAACCTCTTGTTCTCCTGTTTTCTCTTCTGTTACTAGTCCTTCTGTCTCCTACTATTTATCTGGTTCTTGTTTAGGATTTGGTGTAACAACTAGAATTTCAGGTGTAGAGCAACCTTCCTCTGCATAATTCTCCTGCTTTTATTTGTTCGATTTCTCCTCAAACCCATCACGTACAACTTTATCAACACATTCCCCTTCAGCTGTAGTAGTAGGTTTTTGAGTCTCTTATGGTATAAAAAATATTCACACCCTTTTCCTAGGGGTTATTCCACCATTTGGATAATTAAATTCCTTTTGATACTCCCTAACTGGTCCCTTCAGGTGTCTTGACTTCCTCGACTCCAATCTTAGGCATAACTTTTGTTCTAGCAGTTTATTTCTTCAACACTTCCTCTGCAATCGGAAACCCACCCCGTCTTTCCTCTAATGAGTCCCTAGACAACACCATAGGTTCTTCTATCTGTCTCCTTTCCTCGTGAGGACAAACTAGGGGTCGTTGTAATGGAACTCCACCTCTTATGGTTTTGTCGCCTAGTCATAGGAGGTGTATCATAGGGTGCTGCTTCAGTACTTGATGCTATTTCAACACTAGGGGCTTCTTCAGCACTAGGTTGCTTCAGGGCTACGTGCTACTTCATCGCTAGGTGTTGCTTCAGTGCTAGGTGCTACTTCAACACTCTCTCCATGCTCCTCATTCACACCAGCAAAAGGTCTCACTATCAAAGCATGGCACGAACTCCCTTGTCTATGTAATGAATACATGATGATTAATTTAATGAGCACATAGCTAGTGACACAATTTTTTGGATGTTTTTCCCCTTTCATAGCCTCTACGACATGATGTAATGAATTCAACAAGAAGTATGGTAAATTAATCAACCGCCCTGTTCTCAGGTGTGCAAACAATTAAAAGTGATAACTGAAAATTATCCCAAAACGACTCTCACAGGTAATGAATTTTTGGATGAAGAGGGCTACATCTACCCAAGAGAGGAATATATGCTCTATAAAAACCCATATTCTTGGGCGTCATTTCTTCTCCCTCATGTAAGAATATGGCCTTAACTTAACGATTTTCCACTTTCCTTAAGAACCATCATTCTCCTGTCCTAGGAGGCCCTGTCACTTTTACGATAAATTATTTTGTAACAACAATTTTGAAGTTGCTAGCCACATAGTGTTGTTTAACTAAGGCTTGGTAAAATTCTAAAGTGATCAATTCACTAAAACTATATAATTTTTCAAAATAACTCATCCATACAACCATTCAAAAAATTTACAAAGCTTTCGAATGTTGTAAAAACACATTAACAAAGTCAGGTTCGTGTCTGACTGCTGCTCCACCCATAGCTGCTGACAAGCACACTACTCAACAATGCTAGGAACCTGTTACAGAGCTGCTTTAGTGCACAAAAATTCTTTCTCAGGGGATAATGTCAAGGTTTTGGAATTACATGAAGTTACTCCTCCTTATTGCCAATTTGGAAATTTTAAATCAAAAGGAGTTTCTAAACGATTTCACTGATCTCCAAATATAACAACACGAATAATAAAGAAAAAAAGTAATAATGATGGAGTATTGTTACTAATGGTGGTAGTTACATTAGTTTAATTGTAAAATGTAATAGTTTCAAAATTGTTTAATCTTTCAGTATTATGATAGGGCGAGGTGTTTATTAATTGGATGTATAATTAGATTTCCTAGATCTAGTTTGACTAGGAAAGGGAACACATGATTAATAAATTGTGTGTGTAACAACAACAACTCCTGGATCATTAACTATTAAAATTAGTAAAGGAAGAAAAATGTAATCTGGTAACAACAAGCTTCGACAGACCATCCAAACCTGAAACAACCCAACCATAAAACATTAAACTAATTAAAACGTAAGCACCAAATACCTTGTCTCTTTACCCTTAATCCCTTAAACCCTAACCCCTAATCCCTTACCCCTTAATACTTATACCCTAAATACTTAAATCCCATAATCCTCAAAATCCCTATCCACTTAACCCCTAACACCTCAATTAATTAACTATTGAGGCACTTTTGGCAGTGATTCCATGGCTAAAAAGGGAGGAAATCAAGGAGGTAATATAGGTGCAAAAAAAGGAGCTAAACCTGGTGCTCTTTCTAGAAAAAAAGATGACGCCATTTATGGTGCTATTTATGATACTATTTTCGAACACTATTTACATTGATATTTACAATGTGATTATTTCTTGAATTAGTGCTTGAATGTTTTGGTTGGCAAAAAAAATGCCAAAAATTGCACCATCCTATAAATAACACTGGATTTTTCAAAAAATTAGAGAAAAGTACACTAAAACGGTGCTCAGAAGCAAAAAAGGGAGCTAATCACTGGGATTTGTTGTAGTGAATTGTGACCAATACTAATCAATTTCCTTTAGATAGAAGTTTCTTCACCAATATTGAGATTCCGACCTCAATATTCTTAATAAGCCAAATCCAATCCTCCACCTTGTATGCATTAGGTTTAAGGAATAAGTCCAGACATTTGAGGATTTATTGAAAATATTTATAATGAAAAGATAATGATTTATCAAGAAAATTCTTAAGATGAGAAACCATATTAAATGGGGTAGTAGTAGATTTCCTTTCATTAATTTTAATGCCTATGACTAGTTCAAATTGAGAGAGTATTATTTTTATATGTGAACAAATAGGTATATCATCAATGAATAAAAGAAGTGAAATGGTCATCAAAATGGAGATCTTGATACCCCTTAAATCATCTTGTTAAATTGTAGCAAGAAAAAGCTTCATTTTACTTGTGCCTTAGTCAAATGAGGAAATTCAAATTTCCACTTTAGCAGGATGAGTTGACAGGAAGTTAGAAGGAGTGACATGGCCAAATCACAAGGTTAAGTCAATCAATTTGAGTTTGTGGGAAATAATTAGAGTTATGGATGAGTTGATTTCTAAGATCTAGCTATCTAGTGGAGTTATATTTAGTGCAAGTCAATTATCCAATATCTAGTCTAGAATAGAGTCTGTATGAGTTTAATTGACTAGTTGCAACTATTTTTAACTCACTAATATCTCAGTTAACTAGTCAATTTACTAAAAATAGCCCTAGTCATGCATGCAGTTCTAATTGCCTAGTGGAGTGGAGGAAAAAGGCATAATTGTAATCATTATTTTATACTAGTGAGTGTACATAGTTTGCATCAAGAAGGTGAGCTATTTCTCTTGGATTTGTGCAAGGAAATAAGAGCTTTCCTTATTCTTTAGGAGAAATAATTGCGCAAGGAAATAAGAGTAAGCGGGATGCCTATTTTGGCTAAGTATTGGAAACTAAAAGCACATGTGGGGATCAATATTTTAGTGTAGGTTGAGCTTCAAGAATTGAAGTAGTCATTGTAATAAATCATTGTTCACATTTGATATAATACAAACAAAAGAGGGCCTTTTTCTAATTGGGTTCCCTAGTAAAAATTCTATTCATTGTGATTAAATGATTGCATGTGTTTCTATTATATGTTTTCCTTCCATAAAATTTATTAGAAGAAATTTTTGTCTATTGATTTCAATTTTATTTCATTAACAACTACAAGTTTTGAGTTATTTCTACACATATAATGATATAACATGTTGTATCATCTTACTCACTGCTTCTGCAACTAGAAAAATAAGAAGAAAAAACAAATATCATTGTTTGAGTCCTTTTTTTACCTTTAAAAATGTAGAAGGGCCTTCATTTATGAGAATTGAAAAATTGGCTCAAGATATACATCCAATAATATAGTTAATAGTTTCTAGACTCATGCCCAACTGAATGAGAAATAGCCTAATAAAATTCAAACTTACCCAATCATAAGCCTTGGATAATTCTATGTTCAATACTATGGTAGGGATTTTCCAAGTTCTTATTGAATGTAAAGATTCTTGGGCTAGGGACACCACATCATGAATCTACCTATTCTGAAGGAAATTGAGCTAGTTTTTTGAGATGATAGAACTTAGAACGAGCCTTAATGTCATTGAAATGATTTTTGTAACCAACTTGTAGATAACATTGCATAATCATATAGAGCAATAATATTTGAAAGAGTGAGCATCATACTTTTTTGGAATGAGGCATATAAATGTTGAATTTAAGGAAACATGCATGTAACCGATATGCTGAAACTCTCTCACCACCTTGAGGACGTAATTTTAAAATGTCGTAAAATCCCAAGTATAATTCAATACTATATCCATTGGTCCTAGGACTCTTACATTTTTGCATGGAGGATAAAGCCCCCAAGAGCTCCAATTCAGTTAATCCCACATTGAGTACTTCATTCATTTCATTTGAAGTAGCTCGAGGGAAAAAATTCAGCACATCTAAAGTTTTGAGAATAGGGTAGCTTGGGGATTTTTCAAATAGATTTTTAAAGTAATAGACACCTGCTTCTGCTTTACCTTTAAATTAAATCACCATATTCCCATCTCTATATTCAATTTCCTATATAGAATTGATATTTTTCCTAAATTTTGCAAATTTATTGAAGAATATGGCGTTATTTTCCCCCTCTTCAATCCATATGGATTTGATTTTCAGTCGCCATAACTCCTCTTCTTGAGCCAAAATTTCTCTTTTGGAAACTATTAGTGATTTGAGGATTCAAGCTCTTCCTATGAAATAACACCTAAAATATTTGAATGAAAAATGGAGTTGATTTTAGATTCAACTTCTTTTAGAGAAGCCTCTTGTTTCTCTTTCAAAAATTTGCTCCAATTTTTCATTTTCCTCTTTAAAAACTTAATATTTTGGGATAATTATTACATATATGGGATAGAATCATCATCATTGAGGTGAGTCCAATTGTATTCAACTAAATTAATGAAATTATTTTAACCAAGAATAACTGAATTTGAATGGTGTAGGGGGCTTTTTCTTGTTGATCTCAATTTTTGGGAGAATTGAGTAGTGGTCTGATATCCCACCTAGATCGACTCATGATTTAAGAAGTATAATGGTGGAAATTATGGATTCAAAGATGAAAAATATATCCAGTATTTTTGATACTACCTCCTTTTGGGATCAAATATTCTGCCATGTAGAGCCAATTTGATGGGATTTACATCAACCAAATGAAGGCTTAAAAATAATGACTGAAATAAGTTTCCAAAGGGTATGATCTTGGATTTTTCTTTAGACTTAACTAATGGAAGAAGTGAAATTTAGGTCACCTCCGAGGATGAAAGGAGAGTGTGGCATGATAAAAAAAACTATCATGTCATCCAAAAAAATACTTCTTGTCCACATATGGAACATAAACATTTAAAACCTTCCAAAATCTATTGAACTCAGATTTCTAGTTCCACTAATACAAATTTTTTGTGGGAAGTGGAAGAATTTTCCATCAAAGAGGGCTTCTAAGAAGAGTTCAATCCTCTAGATAAACCAACTAAATAAAGATAACAAGAATACCATTTTTTAAACCTTGGTTCACTAATAGACCGATATTTTTCTCTTGATGTCATTTTTTATTACAAGAGAACAAAGTCAGGATTGTGGGTTCTCAAGAGCCTATTGATGGCCAATTTTTCAGGGGGAGCCCCAAACCTCATTTAATTTAGTGATAGGATTTTTGAACCCCTAGAAGGATTTTTTTGTTCTAAGGACCTCCCTAATGTTATTTTGTCTACCTAGTTTTATGTCACTTTTTTCTCTTTTTTGAGCCTTAGATAGGAAATACTTTCTTCTAGCATGTCCAACATAAGAGGCGTCATCTACCAACATGCTTGTTGAAATATTACCCTAGGAGGATTTGATTTGTGATCAAAGCTCATAATCATTTCTATTTCCCACCCTTTCACAACAAATATCCTTTTCCCTATTAGTTTGATCTACTTTTGGGCATGAAGAGGAACCTGACTCGCAAGTAGTGGATTTCAAATAAGGCACAATAGATTAGGGGTGATAAAATTAAGAATGAGGGTAGGAGAAAAGGTAAGTTGTGTATGGAAGGGGAGGGAAAGCATTATTGAGGGTCGTTCTAGTGGCCAAAGTAGGTTCAAAAGTGGAGAGAGAAACCATGTTTTGTACATCATATGATAATGCAACATGCACCATTTAGAACACAAAATCAATTATACTCATATTGGGAGGGTTTTAGAATTCATACCTATAGGTTTTGGTGCCAATGGGGAAGTATCGATGTCCACTTTTTCCACTAGGCACAAAGACAAGCTCTTTTTGTTCTAAGTTGAAACCTTAATAACCCATGAAGGTTTGTAATATTCCCAATTAGCCCAGCTAATGTGAATATACAATTTTTTTTCAATTTTCTGTTTCATGAATAAAATTGTAAAGGAGGATCAATAAAACTCCTAATCAGGAAAATAAATCAATGCCACATGTGAACATGGATAAATCTGGGCTATTTACATAAGCACACTTAGGTGTGAAAGAGATTGGAGCACTTGACCAAGTCAACCAGGACCAAATCAATAGCGCTATCTAGATACAGTGAATCTCCTAATGGCACATTGCAGTTTTATTTGGAGGCTTCTCATGTGAATGGAGCTAAATCATTGAGATGGTTTAGGGTGTGACAAGACTTTCATCCTATAAAAGGAAGAGGAGGACAACAGAAGAAGGGTGTTGATTGTGTATATTTCTGAATATATTGTCTGTTTAGACATATATCATTCTCTGTTTTTTAGCTGAGGATAGTGCTGTTTAGCACTAGCGTGTTCCTATTCAGGAATCCCACCTCTTCCATTGAGGAGCTCTTGGAAGAGTCTTGCTGATCACATCCATTATCAAGAATTTGGCCAAGCTTATCTTCCAACTATAACGCAGATCCTGTTGAGGTTTTGGTTGTCCTTGTAGGCTACAACAAGTGGAGGCTATATTTGCTGAGATCTAGGCCATTCTAGGGCCTCTTTTCACTGGGAAAGTCTTCTATCCCATTGGTAAGAGAGTTCTGAACCTTTGGAGCTGAATTTTCAGATCTTGGCATTAGGACAATCTAGTGCTAGAGCCTACAGTGTAGTTTCCCTTCCAGGACTGCATTATTTGCAAGAAGGAAGTTGCAGGGCATTTTGATACACATTTGGAGGAGAGATATCTGGTGTTTGGGTTCTGCCCTTCACTATGGGGATCCATGGATTAGATTCCTGATCCATGTTCTGTATAGATCTGATCTTATTCTATTTTATTCACCTTCAGAAATTTCTGAATACTACTGCAGATATGGTACTTTAGATCTCAGAGCTATTCTCTTTGTTTCATGTTTTGATCAAAACCCCAAGAGGAATTTGTAAAGGAGCTCTTCTAGTGTACGGATCTGAAATGGATCTATTATTTTGTAGAAATATTTTCTCTATATCTATAGTGTAATATATAGCTACGACAGCTAAAAAAAAAACACTGTCAAGCCATTTTTCAGTTAATACATGTGCTGCAGCCCTCTTTCTTGAGGATTTTCTTCTATTCTTGTCTTCTACATTTTGTTATACATTGTATTGGCATCAATATGGATCTGATTTATTTCTATATAAGTGAATATCGAGCCTTCTTATTGGTCTCCTACTGTTGCTCTAAAAAAATGCGTTATTTTCCTGCAATATTGTTGCATATTGCTACAACCCCATTCTGGGGTGTTTTTCAGCCATACTAAGTGTGGGAGGTCTGTTTACCTCACCTAGTTTGATTTTTTTTTGCTCCCATTTTTGATTTAGATGCTATATCTCTAGACCTAAGGGATCCAAGGGCTGCAAACACATTTCAGTGCACATACTTATGAAAAGTGCATTATTTTAGGAGGCATTTCTGAGTGTTCGCATTTGGGAATATTACAGTGGTATCAAAGCAATCATCTTGGCACAGCCTGTGATTTGCTTTCTTGAAGAGCCAAGATGTCTTCAGAAGAATATGAGCCTCTCACTGACAGAGAGAAGAGGTACTTGAGAAGAAGACAAAATAATTTTGATTACACCAATGATGATAAATACAAGGGAAAAACCCATGAATCTGGAAGTGATGAAGATGGGAAGGAGTTTGCAAAAACCCTTCTTAAAGTCATGCAAGATATTTCTAGAGAGATCAAAGAGATGATATTGGACAGGATCAAGGAATATCCTAGGGGGTTTCATCCTGAAGAAAGCTCTGGCATGTCTCACCACTAGAATGATCAACCAGTGAACCAACCACAAGCTCCACAATGATCTACTATGCCTACTTTCTTGGCTATGGAGAATGAAGGGCCTCATGAGAAAGCATCCCTTGAAGACTACATTAAAGAGTATGAGTCTCAGAATCAGAGATTCAAGGATCACTTGTTTTTTCACCTCAAGGACAAGGGAAGACCAAGGCATCGGTATAGAGATGGCAGATTCACATAGAATCATGATCGACATCACCCTATGGGAAGATTCTTTTTACCCAAGTTTTATGGGTCATCCACTAGTTCTGCCAAAGCATGGGTAGAAAAACTAGATATATACTTCCAGTTGAACAAATTCCATGAGATGGAAGCTATCAAGATTGCAGCGCTACACTTTGAAGGTGAAGCACATAACTAGTGGTTCCATGGGTTATCTACATTGGGCCATGCCAATGTGACTTTCTATTCTGAGTTCACAAGAAGACTGGTGGAGAGGTTTGATAGAAAGGATCCAAAAGCACCTTTCATGAGCCTTGCAAAGTTGAAGTAGTCAGGTAATGCAGAGTCTTATATCTCTAAATTTCTGAGATTATCTGTCATGGTTCCTAATCTGTCTGCAGCAAGGAGGGTGTACATGTTCATCGATGGCTTGGATGAACCTCTGCATGGGTTGGTTAAATATACCAAAACCACTACCTTACATGATGTCATTGAGAGGGCTAGAGACCTTCAAGATGCCTTGCCAAAAGCAAAGGAAAACTTTCAGAGCAATCCCTCTTTTCCTTTTAAAGGAAAGGAAGAGAAAGATGCTCCTTCAAAGGAGAGCTCATACAATATGCGTCTTGATGATGAAGTCCAGAAATATCTAAGAAGGAGGAAGCTATGCTTCACTTGCCAAGAACCATGGGTACCTGGACATAGATGTGCTGCTGGTAAAGCACATTATATAGAGGTATTCTCAAATCTTGAAGAAGATGAAGATGATGAGCCAAGGAGGGCTCACAGCGCTGACAATGTTGGGGGAGATCCAACACCATCAGGGGATGAGAATGGAGCATTTGATCCTATTGGAGGAATTATTGCATCCTTGAGGGGAGTACCTAAGTACTTAACCTTAAGAGTTCAAGGGTCAATCATGAATCAAAGGGTTTCTGTATTGATTGAAAGTGGGGCTACCCATAATTTCATTAACGCCCATCTTGTGAAAAGGAGGGAAATACCCATTGATACTTTTGAGGGGTTCTTTGTTTTGGTCCCAAGAGATAGAACAATGCAATGCATGCATTATGTTCCATCACTTTCAGTCACCATGGGATCCTACACTTTGGTGGATCAATTCTTTGTAGTTGACATAATAGACACCAATGTTATTTTGGGTGTTCAATGGTTGATTACATTGCGGAAAGTCACCATTGATTGGGAGGCTTTGAAAATGGAATGGGTGGAAAAGAAGAGTGGTACACTTCAAATAATCAAAGGCATACATAATTACCCCTCACAAAAAACTTCCACATAAAAAACAGAGATGGATTTTCATAGTGGAAGCAAGGACCTCACTGTCCCCTCTATCATGTTCATGAGATTTATGCAAGGGACACACTTATCTAGTGGAAAACCACCTGGGTGGCCACCTGATTCAGTTTTGGCGAGAGATCTCTCACTATTTGATGCTCCAAAATTATATCTAGGAGTGATGGAAGCATTAGAAGGCACAACTACAACACTGGAAGGCTTGGGAAAGCACAAGAAGGAGGGATAATTTCTTCTCTCATCATCATCACCCACTTTCATTTCTGATTCTGCGCCGTTGCAGGAGAAGAAGGGAAGGTATGTCCTTCCTACTTGTACCTTTGGCATAATAAATTTCAAAGAAGAGATCAGAAACATGACAGACATTCCTATTGATGCATCATCAACGCTGTCATTGTTGGGGAGTGTAGATCTATATTGGAAATCCCAGCTGTTGGTGGATTAATCCAAAGATCTTCACACTTGTATGATGCTTGATGACTAGTTGCATGAAGAGGGCTATCTAGTCCATGAGGGAGTCATCTATAATCATGATAGGATCTTCTTACCTAGAGCCTCCAAGCTCAAGGAAAGGATGCTATAAAGGGCCTTCAAAGAGTTATGTTTTAGCCCTACCTATTCTATGAAGATATACAACACTATCATGAGATGCTTTGAATGGGAAGGCTTTGGAGGAGAGCTACATCATAATTTTCTAGAATTCAAGAGCTATGTGGAGTTTGGGCAGCCAAAGGACTCTATGCAAGAGTCATTTCAGCCATTTCTTCCCTCTCTTGAAAAGGGAGAAATATCTGTGCACAATTCCATGTATAGAAGAAACATTGATGGTGAAAAATCTGATCATGTAATGGAGGCTTCATTTTCTGATTTGACACATTATTTCACCATGTTTTTGCAGGCCATGACTCCCAAGAGGAGTGTTGTATCATGTAAATCTCATGGAAAACATTGGGCCACTAAAATTTCTGAATTTGGCCACTCCCTTTTTGTGCAAAGGGAGATTCTCTTTCATGATGGGTGCTTCCCAAAGGCACCAAACATATCTTACATTTTCAGCCATGGTGAGATAACTTGTGCAGCAAGTAAGTGGTGGGGAAACCACTTACAATTCCTTGATTTGATGCAGGCAGGAGATGCACTGCGCTGGTACCATATGTGGGACTATGACCCACCTCCTCATGCTCAAATTTCTGTTTGTGTATATGTAATTATGCTTTTATACTTGTATGATATAGTTGTACTTTTCATGGGATTGTATGGAGGGAGGATGGGAAATTTGTATGTACCACATGGGATGGAAAATCTCTATGTACCTTATGATACATGCTTTAGAGAGAGTATTGGACGAACCATGCTTGTTTCTGTTGAGTTCTTGACTCCTTGTGGGATGGATCTTGTACATCTCATGATGACTTTGGAGGAACAATTCATGGAGGCTTGGATTGGTGAAAACCTAACTTGTGAGGAGAGCTTGATATTTGATGTTCTCACTAATGGATAAGGAGAAGTGTTGCAGCACTCACCCTATCAGTTGCTTGAGGACAAGAAACATTTTGGAGGGGAGGACTGTAATATTCCCAATTAGCCAAGCGAATGGGAATATAAAATTTTGTTTCAATTTTCTGTTTCATGAATAAAATTGTAAAGGAGGATCAATAAAACTCCTAATCAGCAAAATAAATCAATGCCACATGTGAACATGGATAAATCTGGGCTATTTACATAAGCACACTTAGGTGTGAAAGAGACTGGAGCACTTGACCAAGTCAACCAGGACCAAATCAACAACGTTGTCTAGATACAATGAATCTCCTAAAGGCACATCGCAATTTTAGTTGGAGGCTTCTCATGTGAATGGAGCTAAATCATTGAGATGGTTTAGGGTTTGACAAGACTTTCATCCTATAAAAGGAAGAGGAGGACAACAGAAGAAGGGTGTTGATTGTGTATATTTCTAAATATATTGTATGTTTAGACATATATCATTCTCTGTTGTTTAGCTGAGGATAGTGTTGTTTAGCACTAGGGTGTTCCTGTTCGGGATTCCCACATCTTCCATTGAGGAGCTCTTGGAAGAGTCTTACTGATCACATCCATTATCAGGCATTTGGCCAAGCTCATCTTCCAACTACAATGCAGATCCTGTTGAGGGTTTGGTTGTCCATATAAGCTGCAACAATTGGAGGCTATATCTGCTCAGATCTAGGCCATTCTAGGGCCTCTTTTCACTGGGAAAGTCTTCTATCCCATTGGAAAGAGAGTTCCGAACCTTTGGAGCTGCATTTTCAAATCTTGGCATTAGGCCAATCTAGTGCTAGACCCTATAGTGCAGTTTCCCTTCCAGGACTACGTTATTTGCAAGAAGGAAGTTGTAGGGTGTATTGATACACATTTGGAGGAGAGATCTCTGGTGTTTGGGTTCTACCCTTCACTGTGGTGATCCATGGATTAGATTCATGATCCATGTTATGTACATATCTGATCTGATTCTATTGTATTCACCTTCAGAAATTTTTGAATACTACTGCATATCTGCTACTTTAGATCTCAGATCTACTCTCTGTGTTTCATGTTTTGATAAAAAAGCCAAGGGGAATTTGTAAAGGAGCTCTTCTAGTGTATAGATCTGAAATGGATCTATTATTTTGTACACAGATCTGCTCTAGATATGGAGTTTAATATATATTTTCTGCAGCTAATAAAAATAACACTGTCAAGCCATTTTTCAGTCAATACATGTGTTGCAGCCCTCTTTCTTGAGATTTCTTCTATTATTGAATTCTACATTCTGTTATACATTGTATGGGCCTCAATATGGATCTGATTTATTGCTATATAAGTGAATATTGAGCCTTCTTATTGGTCTCCTGCTGTTTCTCTCAAAAACTGTGTTATTTTCCTGCAATATTGTTGCATATTGCTGCAGCCCCATTCTGGGGTGTTTTTTAGCCATACTAGGTGTGGGAGGTCTGTTTACCTCACCTAGTTTGATTTGTTTTTTCTCCCCTTTTGGATTTAGATGCTATATCTCCATATCTAAGGGATCCAAGGGCTATAAACTCATTTCAGTGCACATACTTCTGAAAAGTGTGTTATTTTAGCAGGCATTGCTGAGTGTTCCCATTTGGGAATATTACAAGGTTATTTTTGAACACATATTTTTTTGTAATTCCAACCTTGTAGAAATTACACAAACAATATGTATACCAATGGATTTAATTTGATCATGTGATATGCTAAAGAAAGATACTGAATCCTTCTATAATTAAAAATGTGGAAATTAAACATGATCGCACAATCACACCAAGTAAAATAAAGAAGCAAATCAATCCACAACACATATATTTTTCTTGGGGGAAGATTTATGCTTAAAACCCCTCTATCTCTATTGGATAATAAACCGAGGAATCATGAAGCAATACAATTCACTCTTATCAGAAGAGTCTATTGCACTATCTTGACTATCTCACACTGATCCAGAAAAATTTGTCCAACACTTAGCCAATTCTCAGCCTGTCTTCAGCCTACTTTGCTCATGCAATCCCAAGGAAATTAATCCCTACTAATTAGGACACTTAGCCTTCCTTGACTGCTAATTTTCTATAAATACAACTGATAGATAACTTCTCTTTAACCTCTATCTCAATTGGGTCTTCATCAGAACTGACATGCATGCATCTATTAATAGTAAATCATCAGTCACTTGACATATCACTGCATGTGAATTAAATCTGATTTAATTCACTTGACCTCTCACTAGTGCAATAATCAGTGACAACTAGTTATATTGACTTTAACTCACTTAATTGAGTTAACTAATTTCTCATGAATTAAACTAACACACTAAGTGAAAATTGGAATCTAAAACAAATAGAATAACTCTACATTCCTCACCAACCGCCCTCAAATCGAATTTCATGAGCTAACTAAGTCTATCACGCTCAGTTAAATATTACAAGTGATTATGAGATATGATTACAATTTATTATCCAATTTATTTAAGGGATAAATAAATTTGACACACATTTCTTCTAATTTAATTAAGAAATAATTAAATCCAAATCCTCCATGGTAGCCATTTCTGGATGCCATTTTCTGGATGTTGTTTTTGGATGCCAATTTCACTATTTCTTGTTGCAAATTTCAACACTTCCTCTCAATAAGAAAGGAATCAATCTATCCTGATAAGGTACCTTTGGAATGTTCTTGCATGCAACACTTCTCTAGTGTTGCTCGTACATGTAACTATCTTGAAATTGAATAGCCTCCAACAACTTAATCAATGTAATGAATCTATCATAAGAGTCTTCTAACTGCTGGATCCTACTGCACATGTATGCTGGACTCTCTGCGCTATTGAAATCTACATCCATGCACTCTGCACTGCTGCCAACTCTGATCTGCGCTCCAGTATCTGACACCTATCACTCTGATTGCTGTCTTCCTAACATATGACTACATCAATCTAGCCGATCCTTCTTGCTATTTCTATATTATGGGCTCCTCATAGCCAGGTTCGATCCATGAGACATACCATCTCAATGAACCCTGCCCAAATTTCTTCTTGGAACTAATTCCATGAATCGCACCACCTCTCACCTGAAGGTATAGCTGCATGTACTCCCTCTATCCTTATAGCTCAAAATTTCCCTCTCTTGGAGGTCTCTGCTTGAGTGGACTCTTCCACTCAGTCTCCTCTCTGCTTCTCCAATTGTGGCTACTCCACAACCTTCTTAGACTGCATGTTGAGAGATAATTTCTCCCTCTCAACCACCAAGTCACTAACCACTGCTTTGCTCCTCAAATCCTTGCATGCATCCTCAACCTTGAGTGCATACAGGTTCTTGACTATAGAACCGATCTATTTCACCTGTCCTGTGGCTATTCGTTTAAGGAAAAATTTTCCTTTTCTAAATATCACTTCATAACCATTGTATTCCAATACCGCTATGGAGACACGATTCTTCTTTAGGTCTCGAACATACAAAACATCTGCTAGTATGAGATGGGAGACATTCTCCTTCTGAAAGGTAACTGTAACTATAACGGTCGCGCTATACCTCTCGTCATCTCCAAACTCTATGCTCTGTTGGAGGTCCTTCTCCTTCAAGTCACTGAAGAGTTCTATATCCCCTATCGTATGGAATGAGGCATCGCTGTCTAAATACCACATGCATCCAATTATAGTGCTGGCCATGCATGCAATGAGACTAAAATCAAGCTCAAACTGTGAAGCCAATGCTTCACCTGTTACAACTATAGGCTCCTTCTTGCTTGCCTTCTTCTATGAATAATTTGTAGCATAGCGCCCATGCTTGTGACATGCATGAAACTATTAATAATAAATCACCAGTCACTTGACAGATGAGTGCATGTGAATTAAATCTGATTTAATTCACTTTACCTCTCACTAGTGCAATAATCAGTTACAACTAGTTAGACTGAATTTAACTCACTTAATTAAGTTAACTAATTTCTCATGCATTAAACTAATACACTAACTACAACTTGGACTCTAAATCAAATAGAATCACTCTACATGCTTCACCAACCACCCTCAACTCAAATTTCACGAGCTAACTGAGTCTATCACACTCGGTTAACTATTACAAGTGATTATGAGATAAGATTACCATTTATTGTCCAATTTATTTAAGGGGTAAATAAATTTGACACACATTTATTCTAATTTAATCAATAAATAATTAAATCAAAAGCCTCCATGGTAGCCAGTTATGGATGCCATTTTCTGGATGTTCTTTCTCGATGCCAATTTTACTGTTTCTTATTGCAAATTTCAACAAACCCATGAGGGATCTTATCACATTGATCTAAGAGGTTTCCTATCTGCTTACAAGCATAACAACATAATGGATTCCGCTAATAATCAACAATTTGAGTCCATTTATGTCCACGAAATACCAGCTCAACCTCCTCCATTGAACCATCTGAAAAATCAACTTCAACATTCATCCATGCACATCGACGATCACCTTATGTTAGAAAATTCTATTCTAACTCAAGAAATTTTCTAGTTTTATTCCCGATAGCTTATAGAAATTCTTTTGACTAGAACATCATGGGAAGACCAAGGAGGATGGATCATACTCTTTGAGTGGACATTGGCTCTCTAATAGAGTCAAAGTCCAAATACCATTTTTACAATACCAAACCCAATTTCCCCCATGGCCAATATTGGATCACAATACTTGAAATCTCTTTCTCAAAACAAAAAAACCACACAAAAATAAACTTCGGGTTAGTATGTGAAAATATCGTGAGTATTCTAGAAACAAGCACTAATTTGTTTCCAACCAAGGTATAAAAATCTCAAATTAATAAGTTTCCCAGAGAATATCCCCACCAACACCCTTTCTAAAAGAACATGTATCTTTGTAAGGTCCACATCTTTGCCAACTACTGTGGTTGTAATTTTGCAAGCCTTTAGTACCATTTGATGTTTAGATTTCAGGTTTGCATTAGAATTAGCATGGAGACATGAGGATTGCATCATAGCTTCACCCTTTTGACCAAGCAACAAATCTCCATAAGGATTCGCCAGCTTGCCCTCCTTCACCAAGCCCTAGTCAATAGTTTCTCTAACATCCAAGGACAAAATCACATCAAATTGTGGGAGATAGAATGACTTCTAATTATGATTAACATGATTGTAAATCTCTTCATCTTCATTATGGGAACATAAGAATCAAGTGTAATTTTCACTTGGGGATGTTGTACTTGCTTTAATTGTAATGTTACTCATTGGGCTTGTTATACATGACTTGCAAAAATTGATAAATTTCTTCCTTTTCTCCCTGTCTATCATAAGTTTGACCTCCACAATTATCTTGGTTTAAATCTGTTAAACAATTATCAATAACTTCTAAAATGCTACTTAGGATGTCATACATTTTAATAAATATCAATATAATATCTTGTTATTATAATGGAATCTGTCCACCTTTCTAAAAACCACTAACTGATATAAGGAGACCATCTACCTAAACTTAACCTTAAAACCTCAAATCTAAGGAAAATGATTTTATTTTTGATAAATTTACCATAACATTCATTACTTTATAAACCATATATATTCTTTCAAAATTCCCTACTTTATATTGGAGAACAAAATTTAAATACAATCACTATTGTACTTATATTTAGAAAATAAGAGACAGTAAATATATGGTTTTTTTTTTCTTTTTCTAATTGGATTGAGTATAAATGTTGGAAGAACAATATGCCCACTTGTGATCCCACACTTAGTCAAACCTGGACACTTTATGCAACAATGTTTATTCTCTCCATATGAAATGTTGAACTTAATTAGATTATTGTAAAAGATATTTGGAAATTTAATTAATAGTAGCGAATTGATTTACTTTCAATTTCTAAAATATTTCAGATTCTATATTGGAATACCTTGTTTTAGATTCAAAAATATTTCTAAAATCTAAATATTTAGTTTTAGATTCTAAAATATTCTCAAAATCTACTATAAATTTAACCCCACACCAACTAAACCAAGTAATATACATTTCATAATCAAGGGAATTGTCTTTTTGAAAAATTTGATGTGAAATCTTGATTTATGTTATTTAAACTCGATTTTTAGCTATATATTGATTCAACACCTTAAAAAACCCCAAACACTTTGATTATACTAAGGTTACTTATGTGTTCAATAAATTCCTACCAAATTAAAAAAAAAAAAATTACCAAAAAATGCACCAAAACAATTTCATACACTAATTACAATGTATACTACTAATCACAATGCATCACAATTAATCACGACGCATCACAATGCATGCTACTACATCATACACTAATCACAATGTTTGAATCGCAAGCATTCGCTTTGGGAATGAATTAAAACTAACTGGTGGACAACCATTTACAGATCAACGTGGGGAAGATCAGCAAGAACAGCCTCTCCGCGAAGTATTGCACACAAACAGATCGATATGCAACCGACCGCTAATTCCACATCGCATTCTTCTTCCACAAAGAAGCACGACATCGCTCCGAAAATTTCTACATCCTGGCTATTACAAAACAGTCTATGTTTTCCAAATGCAACTTCCAAGGAAAAGTCCCAAAGTTTCAAAAGCACAAATACCTACCGCAGTTCGAAGCACTAAATATTTGATAGAATTCACGGCAAATCGACTTGACAAACATAAAAATTTCACAGGAATCAATCCCTTCCAGCTCTATTTCATCGTTTGTAGAGCCAAAACCCTTTGACGTGCCTTTACAGCAATTTCAATGGAAACGAAGAGTAGCTAACGACGCCAACAAATCTGCAACTCACAACACGAAACACAAACGCCATCTACCAATTTCTTTTTAAATAATTACTCGCTCGGTCAAAATCAATTTCCATCCTTCTTAAACAATTCACAAAATTGACGAAGCCCACAACTAAAAATTTAAACTCCCACGATCGTCCATCTGCAGTTGTTCGTTTCCCAGCAAATTTCACATTAGGGTTTGATTCAAAATAGCTGAATAGTCATAATTATCCATAGATTCCACTACATTTTAAACAATTCGCGTGGTGTGCCACGCAGCAAAACAGTGTCTCCACGGCTCCTCGAGGCGTAAAAGCCAAACCGCCTTTCCAATCATTCCAACTGTCGCCGCAACTGCAAAGAGAACGCGAAGGAAAGTTTCATCTCGAAAAAAGCCAAAACTGCCTTTCCAATCATTCCAACTAACTCTGACCTAACAAGATCAGGGAACATGTAGATGGTAACACAAACCTAGCCCTACAAACCTAGCCTGGAATTTCAGAGACCACCGAAGTCCAGATCCGACCCTAGGGACAACAATATTTTTACATTATTTTGATCCCTCAGGTTTTGGGATAACTTGATCTGAATATGTTGACAGATTTGTCCGGTTACTGATTTAATTAATACAAGTATGACCTACATCGACGTGACAACCCAACCCTTCTCTACCTCGGGAGCTTTTTCAAACTCGGCAGTAATTTGCAGGTAAGTTTTTTTATGAGAATATCTATGAAGTCGATTGAATCACTATTTACTGCTGTGTATGGCTTGTGATTAAGATCGTGAGGGATGTGGGATAAAATACGAGTGCAGTAAACACATTAGGCGATGATAGTAGGCCATACAAATCCCTAGCAAAGGCAACATTATTGTTTTGTTTGACCTGGAATAAGACATTGCCCATTTAAACAAAACATGTAACTGTCTGATTAAATATCTTAGAAAGGTAACCAGTTTTTTTTTTATAATTATAATTATGTAATGCCAAACAGTCACTGTAACTTAACTTAGTTGTAATGTCCATTTTGTCATTAACAGGAATATGGTATTCTTATAATACACAATTAAATCAAGATGAAGAGAAGGTCCAATCATGGAAATGTATATTAGATTGTCATACACAAACAATAAGTGAAGCTTGTTATCCTAATGATTGCAGTATTGCATGTTTTAAAACTTATGGAACTCCAAGCAATGGTCAAAGCATCATTAATTAACGTTACAAAGGAATTAAAACTATTGAGCAGAAGATAATGAGTAAAGTTAAGTGAAATGATGGAGTAAAGTTCAATTGTGCCTTCAATCTTGTAGCAACCGCTGGTTTGTTTTGTTTTCGTTAGAACATGTTCTTAAACTTGTATGTTGCTTTAGGTACCTGTTTGGTTGCTTATAAAACTAGCTGATCTTTCGAACTGGTGAAGAGAAACTTTGCAATGTGGTCAATTGTGAATGAATAATGACGAAAACTAGCTGATATTGATCTTTCAAATGGGTGAAGAGTAACTTTGCAATGTGGTCAATTGTGAATGAATAACAATCAACAGGCTAAATGTCAATTAATTTCTTCTTATGCAAGTAAGTTTATAACTCATGAAAATAGCTTGGCGGTACCATAAAGCTCTACATGGAACATCACAACAACTACAATCGCTTTTAAAATTTTATAGGATAGTCTTTGAAAGGTATGTGAGCATGAAGATGAAAAAGTAGTTGGTATGTGGTTTGAAATAGTAATTGGATATGGTTATTTTGTAAAGGTGGGTAAAACTTTTTGATGTTGTAAAAATTTATATATTTTTTATATATTATTTTAAATTGATTGTGGACATTGCTTCTAATTATATAAAAGTTTTAATTTATGGTAATATTTATTATTATAAATTTTTATGTTTTATTTTAAATGGGCGGTGAATATCAGTTTCAAGTAATTTTAATAAATTTATGTCTAAATAGTAAGTAATTTTACTAAAAATATGTTTAAATAAAATTTACTACTAGATTAGGTTATCTAAATTAAAAGCCCTAGTCTACACCTTTTTAACCAATAATGATTATTGTTGATTAGAGTTAGAGCTAGGGTTACAAGAGAGAGAAGACAATCCATGTGTCATCTAAAGAGTTCAATAAATAATCATGCTTAGCACTTGATTTCAATTAGAACTATACTTTCAAAATAGAGAAATTGAAAAGAACTGATTTATTGAGAGGCGCCTACCCTCTTTCAAGAAGCAACCTTTCTTAGCACTTGATTAGAACTAGAAGTAGGGTGTGTATATATATATATATATATATATATATATATATATATATATATATATATATATATAGAGAGAGAGAGAGAGAGAGAGAGAGAGAGATGTGTACCCTCTTTCAACAAGAAATCATTCTTAGCACTTTGATTGCAACTAGAACTAAGGCTCTAGTGTTTTAGAGAGAGAAGAGATCTTGGAAGTTGCTCTAAGGTGTCTATCTACTTTCAACAATTATTCTTAGCACTTGATCACGAATAGAACTAGGGTTTCTACTGAAAAATGTTTCTTTGTGAATGTCCACACTCACAAATAACCAATAAAACCTGTATTTTCTTTAATAAATAATAAAAACCTAACTTTAAGTGTTGGAGGAAGTCGAACCCCGTAAGGCCTATCAATGATTTAATTAAATTGTGACATTCTTTTTGAAAAATGGGAAGATGCAAAACATAAATAATACATTTTTGTATATTAATCTTTAAAATGATAGATTGCAACCACAATAGCTAAATTTAAGGAACTAAATACCATAAAATAATGTACGTTTACTGATGAGATCAATTTTCACTTTCATATTCAAGGGGATAAACTATAATTTAGCATACTCTTGTTAAAATATATTTCACAAGACACATCATTACATTGCTTCTACTTTGTTATATGATTCTATCTACCCCATAGCAACATTATAAAGAATGAACTTTCTAGTAGGCATAAACTTGTAGTAACATTTCTTACAATTATTGCTTTCACACTACTACATGGGCCTTATTTACAGAAGATGGCCTTTATACATAGCAAACTATTTATTTAATATAGAGTTTAGGGTTGTTGACACCTAATCTATGGGATTAGGAAAGCTTATGTAAATATTGTAAATAAAAAAAATAAAGGAAGTTGGAAGACGAAGAGACATTGGGAGATGAAACCCAATAGTCTCCCTATCCTTATATATATGCATATTATCTCTTTATGCAAAACAACAATTTCATTCATGGGGTTACTCCTTGCCTGACATGGTATCAAAGCACAGGTCCAAAATTAGACTTTTGTGTTGTAACTCCTACAAAAATCTACCATGATTCTCTTTCAAATCTTTGTCCATTCTCTGTCATTATCCTCTATCCCTCTAATTGTTTTATCAATGACAAAATATTCCTCTTTTTTGAACGTTGGTGTCTCCTTGAATTAACTTCCCATGCAAGAAATACAAATATCTTAATTTAGTGGCATCCCTTGAATGCATACACTCCTCGTGCTTTGAATTGAATCACATATGATGTAGGTTTTGTTGAAGGTTGTGCAATGGATGATTCTCATTGAATTTCTATGCACTAGTTATGAAGCATGTTTATGTGTTGAATAATGTGTTGTGATGGATGTATGTATGTGTTGAATATGCTGGTGTGGACTGACTATGTTGCATAACCATGGTGTTGTGTTGGCTATTAGAATGCGAGCCCAAGTCTCATATTATGCCACTACTAGTTTGCATGACTTCTAGTTCTGAGTTTGCATGGTTGGATACTGGTGCGTGGTGTGTTGAAGCGTCATTCTCATGATGTTGTGCATTGTTTGAAGACCAGGCCTAACATTGCATACAATGTATATGGAGGATTGATCGTGGTTTGAGGTATGTTGACTTATTTTTGAAGGTTGAAATATGTTGGAAAAAGTTCTTTTGGAGGGCCAAAAACGATAAATTGTGTATACATTGAATGCCTTGGTGTGATGCAAATCATGCATTAACATATTCATTTTTCAATTAATATGTATCCCAATAGTGTGGTCATATATATATGATACATTTATTTTTTTGTGTATGAGGGTTGTATGGTGTTTTTATATGATGAACAATGATTATGTAACATCCCCATGTTAAAATTTCATGTAATAAAGTTAATAAAGGAAAAATGAGACCAAGGTCATGGGGCATGTATTCGAAGTTGAATGCTCAGAAATAGATCCTAGTGTGGGTGTTCATTTGGTTTATTATGACTAAAATAAATTGTCAATGGAAATGTAAAACGATTTGAAAAGGAAAAAAGGCATTATTGGAATTTTATTTATGAAAATAAAGGAAAATAGGAGAAAAGAGAGGCAAAAGGTCATAGGTTGCATGTAAGGAGGAAATTGAAGAAAATAGAGGCATCAATGATAAAAAGGATTGGTTCACAGCCTTTTGTCAGTTCAATTTCAGAATTGGTTCATAGAGGAGAAAAGCACCAAGAGGAGAAATCAATTAAAGAAAGAAAAGGAATGACAAGCAAATTTAAGGAAAGTCAAGGAAAGCAAAGGAAGGCAAGGATAAAGTAAGGAAAATTTGGATCAAGCAGCTTTAGCAGGAATAATTGCATGTAATAGGTTGCATATGTGATTTCCTAGCTGGGTTATACATGCATGGTATGTTAATTTTGGTATTTATCTCTTTTGATGTCACTGGCATGGGTTTTTTCAGGTTTCAACAGTGGTTTTTAGCCTCGCCTTTCCATTTCCAGATAGCCATGGTGTGATGGAATTATTTATCGGTTGAGATTTGGATTGCCAAAATGTTTTGGATATGGGTGAGGTGGTCTCAAGAAAATCACAAGGGTTTCGGGTGGAGATGGTTTTTTCCGAGAAGCCCTCAAAATGTGGGTGGAGACAGGAAAATTCCTCAAGGGAATGATGAGAAAATTCTGAGGCATCCAAGATCAGTTTGGTTTTGTGATCTTGGAACCAGTTTAGCCGAGGTCACTTTATGGAGAGGGTGGAGGTGGTTTAACCTCTGGATTCCCTTGATTGTTTACGGATTGGTTTGTCCCATGACAACCTACATTCATGCTTGGAATATGGCACATGGGTGATTGGATGAAAGAACATTTGGTTGAGCCCAATTTATGGTTGGGTGGTATGTGGAAGTCCCAAAAGTTGGTTGGATTACGCATATGTTTAATAAGAGCTAAGTTTTTCTTTCTTTTGATAAGTAAATGTACATTTTTCTTTGGGGATTTAATGGTTTTTCTATCATTGGTATTTATCTAGTTATATGGTGGTTATAAACATGATTACTTGATAGATCTAAGTATGCTCTTATGAAATTTCCATTAATAAGTGTCCAGTTCATGAATGTATGAACTAATTTGTGTTATAAAAAATATTGTGAGAAGGCATCGATCCTTATTGTTAAACCTCATAAATTTTCCAAATCCTTATGTTCATATATGCATTCATGACCTGTAGGTTGCATGTTTACCAAGTGTTTGATAGAATGTCAATCTCGGTTTGAAGAGGCCAGGTCAAGTACTGATTCAACTTTTGGTTTATAAGATTTATTTATATGTCATTCAACATTTTTGGATGTTTCACAGAGTTTTTGGAACAGGTCCCAGTCCTAGCCCTTAAAAAATGGCTCAGAATTTAGGGTCCCTGGCATATAACTGACTAGAAAAGTCCATAGTCATTAATAAGAAGTCCTAGGGGAGAAAATGGAGGGATATACTCGCTTGCATTCCTTGGAAAGGGAGCGAATGAGGCTTTAGTTCAGTGGAAAAGAGAGTTATCTCAGGGGTTGGACACCTGGAAGGGTTGGGTTGCTAGAGGTCCTGTAGCACCTGAGGGAAGTCAATAAGGTGTAAAGTTTTTAACTCCATTTCCTTAAGGTCATATAGGAGGTTGAAGCTTATCATAGTGGCTCTCAGCTCATGTTTACCCCGAGTAAATCGGTGAAAGTGGGTAAATGTGGAAGGGGGTGTTACAAAGTGGTATAAGAGCATGGTTCAACTCTTGGACTGGATGGGAGAAATGTGTTTTTCATTCATACTTGTCAATTTCATATGTGTTTTTATTCTTATGGTCTATGTTCTTGTTGTGTATCCATGTTAGTGGTCATGGTTGCAGTTGTGTCGCTACATGAAAGATCACATTTTTTTTGTTGGATATGGTTGTCATGAGTGTATATTAGTTCTATATGCATTTTTTATGCATGCTAGTTTTCTATGTGACTGTTATGCATGCATTGTAATGGTTATGGTTTCTGTGCATGAGGTCATTGTATGCATATTAGGTCATCATAATGTTGTTGGTATGTTATGATACTAATGTGTTGGCTGAGATAAAGAAAGAGATGTAGATCATTAGAGCGAGGTTTTGACACTAGATCTCAGGGTAACAGAAAATCATCATACAAGTTTGTATGTTGAGTATACATGTATGTTGGTTAAAGGATTTTTATATGCATTAGGGTTATATACATGCTTGTAATTCTATTATTGTTGTGGTTACATGTGTTAGGTCTCTGTAATTTGCAAGATTGGCAAGACTAAACATTGCAGAGACTTCATCAAAAACCACTTTGGGATTCTAGGATCTAGCCCTCCTGAATCCAAAGAGGGATCTCTCTATAAGTGCAAAGATTGATTTATCTTTAAGGTCTTGGTATGATATTAGGCTAGTTGTTAAGAACAAGGGTTTTTTGTTTGTTTGGTTGTTCAGGTATGATCTTTAATTGGATGGAATATCACAAAATGAAAGAGTTCAAAAGGTGAAGATGCAAGTATATTGAGAAGTATTCAGTAGATAGGATTAGCATGAAACAACTTTAAACCATTGGGAAATGGAGTCACAAAAGGGTTTAATTGTGCAACAATTTCAAGAGTGATCCAAGGGGCAAGTCATCTATATCAAAAGATATTTTGGTTTAAATGATGGAATGGAACATTAAAAGTGTTGAGAAGGTGGAAAAAGTCAATAATTTCAACAAAGATTTATCAACTTTCCAAACAAGAAAAGCCTTTTTAAGCAACTGTTTAAAAACCAACCAAAGACAGGGCTAACCATAAACTTCTTTGGAAAAGCTTGTATTAAAGCTAACTTATCAAACAAACAATCCAGTAATCCACATGACTACTTTCAGAAGGGAGGAAAACAAATAAGAAAATGAAGTGCAGCTTAAGATCAAGTCAGATGCATTAAAATCTAGGCCTGCTTTCAACATACTCTTAAGGAAACCTTTAAACAACCTTTGGAGAAAGAACTAGAAGATAGGGAAAACCATAAAATTTTCTAGTTTAAATCTACTCAGCATGTATTGAAAATATCATTCAAGAACTTCCTTTCAAGTTTTGCACATCAAGACATGGACTAACCAACATTCCTTGATAATGTTTACACTTAACTTAATTCATTCTTAAACAAACAATTGGAAGAAAACATAAAGATAAAGCTTATCAGTGAGAGTAGGGTACCTTTAATAATAAATCATAGCTCTATATTTGCTGTTATTTATCAGAGAAAGATGAAAAACATGGCATACATGAAAGGAAAACAAATAACAGTAAGAGGTACTTCACCAATGATATAGACCAGGATCCCAAAAAACCAGCTTGTATATTGACTGTCAATCCAGTTACATACTTCAAGTCCAATGTTTCATCACAGCAACAACTTCTCTTCTCAGCCTAACTTCTTCAATAAATTAACAGAGCTTTAGAGCTTCAGAGTTTATTTACATTCAACAATGATTCAATACAACAACTATTACATCAGAAATCCAATAACCAACCCTTAAACTATCTTATACAGAAGTATTTATAGAAGAAATGAGGAGGTGGGATGAAAGAAAATATCTTTAGGCTCAATTAATACAAGTTAATGCTTCTCGGCCTTTTAGGGGCTCAATAGAGAAGTTTTATGATATTTCTATGTATTAATTGGTTTTCATTAAGTTTTTGGCTGCTTAGCAGTTTTTTTTTACTTTAAAACTCTTGAGGCGAGTTGGCAATAACTTTGGCTGTCTCCAAACAAAATATCTCTAGCTAGGCAATAACTATGCCCTCTTTTGATTTATGGAAGCTGCAGGTGGCTCTTTGGTAGCTGGAGAGGATCCAATTAGCCTCTGATGTGGCAGTGGAGGCCTTTCAGACTGATATATCTCTTTTCTTTTCCTTAAAACACTTTTAATGTGCTTTGGTCTGTGTTTTTGGCCTAATTAGGCCTTGATCTTCATTTCTGGTCTTTATTATTTAATGACTATGGATTAGGCCTCTGATTCTCGAATTGGTGCCTTAATCCCTTTAAAATTTGTTTAAAATCATTAATCTTCACTTATGGACATATCTTATCCTTTGACACTGATACTCTTTGTTCAATTGATTTTCACTGTGTTTTGCTGTGTTGCAGGCACACAGAAGGTTTTATAACATCACCACTGCTCATGAGGCACGGGAAAATTCATAGTTTTAAACCTTGTAGACTCCTTTTCTTCGTGAATAATGGCCTGGGGGATCATCATCCCTGGCCTTCGTTTCATTTTAAAACTGTGGAGAATCCTTTATATCCTGCAAAAAACACACAAAAGTTATAAAAAAACTGGGAAGAATAGGTTAAGGCTGCTTTGGGTGGTTTGGGAGTGAGATTAAATCAGAGCCGTCGATCTAGATTAATCAACGATCGAGATTGCTCGATGGGTTCAATTGGGAGCAAAGGGGGAAATTATATGGCAGAATGGAGGAAATTGCAATAAAAAGGAGAAAACCTTTAGCGGAAGCGAAAAAGGGTTCAAATGAAGTTTGGGTGCAACTTTGAAAGAGAACCGTTAGATTAGGGCATCCAATGGTGGAGATTTCCCGACCAAATCTTTTGGGAGGATAGATGGATGGAAATGGATTGGGGTCAGGGCATAACGTGAGTCGTTCGATTAAAAGAATCGATGGCCAAGATTAAAAGGTAAAAATGGCTTTTGCGGAGGATGGGTGGTTTGGCGGACAACCATCAGTGGTTTTCGCAAAATTTTTGGGTGGTATGCGGTTTTCATAAAAAAAATGCGATACGGTACGTCGTGTGACACGTGGATTCATAAAACCACCCATTTCGGACTTTTTTCGGGTGTTAATGTGTTGTCGCATAAATTTTGCGAAACAGATTTCTAGCCGTCGAATGAATGGGTGCAGATCCAATGGTGCGGATCGTACGCGATGGAGAAGTTGCGGGGTTGGGGCGATAGTGGAATACACACGGCAGCTGGTGAGTGGATAGATGTTTTACAAGGCAGGAGGTAGGTCCCAAAGGATTTGGGCCTATCGGATTGAATCTAGACCATATGATCTTTTGAATGGACGACTTAGATTTAATCTCGGGGGGGAGTTACTTTCCAAACGCAAAGTTTTGGGGTTATCGGGTTAGATCCTGACCGTTGGATCTTTCTAATGGACGACTAGATTTGAATCGAGGACCGAAAATTGGAGGAGAAAAGGGGAGGACACTTGAGAATTTGCACGATGCAAAGGAGTGCTGTCTGTCGGATCTGAGAGTAAGATCGATGGTCAATACTCAATTGGAGGGGAAAAGGTGAAGAGTTATGGGCAAAGTGCGACGAGATCTTAGCCGTCGGTTCTTGTGTATTCGACGACTAAGATTTAATCGGGAAGATCGGCATTGGAGGAGGGAAACATGATGGATGGGCGCGATGCGATGAGATTCGGAATGTCAGATGAAGGTGGATCAATGGCTGAGGTTTTCTCTGAGGGATCGCATCGAAATTTTAAAAGACATGAAAAAAGGAAGGACCCTTTCAGATTTGCGATTAGATGAGTTGATGGCCGTTGATCAGTTTAGATCGATGGTTGATATTCGTTGAAAATTTGAGCTGTCAGGTTTTATTAAAATACAAAGGAAAGTCGGGTTTTATGAAAATACAAAGGAAAGTCAGGTTTAGGAAAGGGTTTTAAGCCCTTTAGCACCCGGTTGCGGGGCCTAAGGTATTATGAGGAAAGGGGTTACAGGAGTTAAGCCCTCAGGGGCTTTGGAAAACTTTATCTGCAGAAACGGTGTTTTTAGGCCTAAAAAATAGGGTTTTTTAGGAAAATTGAGGGTATCGGTAGAGGAGAGAGGAGTTTTTAAACCAAATGAAGGGGGAAAAAATGGTTTAAAAGGGTGTTTGGAATGATTTAGAGGTTAGATGAAGGCTTATGGAGGGATTTTATGAAGGAAATGAGAATGAAAAATGGGATTGTTTTATGAGTGAAAGGATGGGTAAAATGAAGGGGTAAATGGGCTTTTAAGCAGTCTTTCTTTTGGAAAACAGCAGGCTCTTTTAGGACTATGAGGGAAACAGTAGTGAATATTATCTCAGAGGGTAAAGATCATCATAATAATTCAAGAACTCACAATTTTGGACATGAATTGTTTCTTGAAGGCTAAAAAATATTTTAGCCACCATTTGATATGAAAATTTTTATAGGTGGCTAACAACCTGTGTAATAGATGCTAGTTGATCAATGTGGTCATATGCATGTGCACCAGTTAGTTATGAAGGAAAGTAACTTGTTGATATATGCATGATGGTTATGGTCATTGAAAAAAATATATTGATGTTATATGTATTGTTCTAATTTGGATTGGCCTATGTAGATGGTTAGTCTTGTGACATTCAGGTATGAGTTCATATGCTTATGATATTATGTCATACTAATCTAGTCTCACTGTGCATATGTGATAGTTATGCATGAATGAAATTTTTTTATGAGTATTATGATGTAAACATGTTAGACAGTTACTGTTATTGACATCACAAACTTATTTACTTTTGAGTTGATATGTCGTACAATTATATCGTGCTAATATAGATTGATTGTGTAAACATGATAGCCTTTTCTAAGATACATTGAGGTATGGGTTTTATTACGTCATTCATTTGGTGTTTCAGTTTTTTATTGTGTTACCAATTTGGTATGTGTTTTCTTATGTCGTCTACTTAGTGCTTGAATGTTTGATTATGTCATCTATTTGGTGTTTGAGTGTTTGGTGTTTATTATGTCGTCTATCTTTTGTATGAATGTTTGACTAGGTGCATGACATGATTTCGTATCTATAAGATTGCATGAAGGAATGATATTGTTTTGAGATGGCTTCACTAACACATATGTGCTGAGAACAACTGATATGTACTTGCATGCAAGTAGTGATAGCTGTAGAATTATGTATTATGACCGATGAATGTGAGTTGATTGTTGATTATGACATGGTTGCTAGACTTGGTAAAGGTTAATTTCCAATTAATAGATATGATGTCTTAATCTTTGGAACATGTGGCTAACATGTGTGTTCAGTTACAAGGCAATGTGCTTGGCACAACTGCCTTTATTTATTCATTGATATTTAGGTGTTTATTGTAGTATGATACGAGGAATTGCATGGAAAAGAGACTTCCATGAAATATTGGAGAAGGCTTGGGTTGACATTTCCTTTGGAAGTATTAGAAAGCCATGGGGATTGAGCCATGGTTTTTATTACTAGGCTTGTGACTTTGGTCTTTTGTGATTTTTTGTGCTTGATTGCAACTTCGTTTATGTCTAGTGTATGGCCATACCACTTTGTTTGTGGTGCCATATTGCTATTGTTTTTTCATGGTTTTATTCTTGTTCTTACCTTCTATGTTTTGAGGGTCTTGGGAATTGTTTGGGAAAGAGGAAAGTTAATGAAGTTCTAGAAGAGCCGAGTGAAACCCAATAGGTAATGTAATACCCAGATGAAGCTTGGTTCATGAGTAAAGGGAAGCTGAAGGAAAGAGTATGATAACCAGTTGGATTGGTAGGGCCCATTGGGGTAAATGGACAGTGGCGGGATAGTCATGAGAAAGGTAACCATAAAGGTGAAGTTAATGGATCTAAGGTGTCAAATGTTGAGATTCAACAAGATGATGAGATTAGTGAAAAGTAAGCACCTTCACTAAGTGGGGCCCATAGGCTATTTTTAGGTGTATGTCTATTTTTAGACATTGTAAGCATATTATATAAGTTGCAAGCTGCTATCTGTAGATGGTTGGTCAAATGTGGAAAATAGATGAAATTATATTTTTAGAATATTGGGCGAAGTCTATTTATAAATCTTCGATCTAAAAATAGGTGCATGTCGATTATTATTAGCTCTTAATAATAATCCAACAATAAACATCAACTTATTCTCTTGGAGCACTTTATTTCAGTGAACAGATTTGGAAAATCAGTGAGCTGAAGGAATTACACAATTCCTAGGGTTTATTGGTGGCTCATGCATGGAGGAATCAGTTAGAACTAAAGTGGAAAAGTTATGACAGAGTTGGAAGAGTAGTTTATGGAGTTGTTATTCAGTTTAACTCAGTTGAGCTAGTTGTATCTAGTCTAACTGAAAGATACACTAGTGAGAGTTAAGTGAACTAATTAGTTAATTAATTCACAACTAATAACTCACTAACAATTGAACAAAAACAACAGTTAACTACTTTCATGTCAGTTCTAGTGGAGAGATAGGTGAAAGGGTGAGATGGACTATCCGTTGTGACTATAGTGATGCATTCAATGCATCTGAAACACATTGGAGTTGCCAATGAGGATTGGGTAGTCAAGGCAAAGCCAATTCAAATTCAATCAGGGGTCTTCCTCAGCAGGAATTGCATAGTGGAGGCAGGCTGTCAGGAGGCAAGAAATTGGTGCATGGAGATGCAAATTTCTGCATGACAGTGTGTAATGAATCTACACTGTACTGAGAGCTTGATGTACTAAGCTTTGTATGAGATTATTACATGATTACATTGATATACATAATATGATAGTTGGGGTTTTTAGCTTTAAGCTTTCCCGTTAAACAATTGTGTTATGTGCGATTGAATTTATTCACTTGTTTTTGCAATTGAGTTTTAAATTTCCACAAGTTTAGTTAGTGGAAGGATTTTTTATTTTGCAAGAAGATAAATATTGTGAGATCAGGAGGATCGGGTAATTGTAATGTTCCGAAATGGAAATCAACAACTTTTACACCACTGAATCAATCCTTTTTGTCGGAAATATTAACAAGGCTATGTCAGAGATAGACTGAGAGGGCTTTTACTAGTATTTCACCTCTAAAGAGAGGATGAGAACTGGAGGCTTCCTGGCCCTTTCTCAAACTCTGCATATAGCTATGCAAATATTTCTTCCTTCAGGAAGATCTTGCTCAAAGGATGAGCTACAACAACATTTGAACTCTAACAAGCAGCAACAACAATGAAATACATTTCCTCATGAAATGTGAGAAGAGTGCAAAACTGATATATAATATGTAGCAGAAAATGATATACAAAATCCATGAGGAAAGGACCTCTCAAGGTGGGCTCAAATCAGCCTCAAGGGAGAATGTACATAAAATGGAGAAACACATCTGCTACATAACCCAACTACTCTATAACTGCGCAATATCTATGGGAAAATGACTGCAGACTGAAATATACAAGATGATATGACAATATGAGCTCAAATAAAGTTAGGGGAGTAAGATCTCAACCCTAGAAAACAATACAATAACAATCCTCCAAGGGATTAGCTAAAATACATAAAACAGAAAAATGCCGGAGTTGCAGTGTAGCTGTTGCAACTCAAATACATTACAACATGGGATAAAGATGTAGATGCTCAACCAATGTAGAAACCTCCTCCAATGATCTCCAAAGTGAAAGGATGCTCCCCTCACTTAAGATTGCACTCTCTAGTGCACCATGTGAACTCCTCCTGCAAACCCTCTCTGAAAATAATGCTGTAAGAGGAAGAGAGTGCACTGGGAATGAGATGAAACAATGGCCTAATGCCAAAATCTGCAATAGAAGCTCCAAGATCTCCTTTGCTGATATCCTAGAGAAAGAGATGGCTCCTCCTCTACAAAACAAGCTCCGGAAATGAGTGTGGATGGTCCCTCACTACAACACCAGCAACTCCAGTGTTTCTGCCCAATAGAATAACATAGTAGCTGAAGATGAATGCTTTGGCTTCAAGCCAAGATGTGAGGAAGATGAAGAATAGCTCCTCCAAGGCCTCCAAAGGAAGAGGATGAAACTCTTAAACAAGAATTCCTCTTGTGCTAAGCAGCACAAGCTATCTCAGTTGAACAACTGAAGAGAGCAAATCGAAATTCTCAAGCATAATGAACAATGGCTCTCCTTCACCTTTTTATGCAAGGAATGCTTCCTTTCCATGGAACCCACCCATTACGGTTTCTCTCATCCTATACTGTCCCTCCATTCAAAACTGCGCAATATTCTTGAGCAAGCTTCTGCTCTTAGCTACGTTGTTGACTTAGTCAACCATGGCCTAGTTTACTTGCTTTTGGCCCTTTTCACACTATGGACTGCAAAATTTAGCCACTTAAGTGAATATTTGCACCTTAGGAGAGTTTATTTTGTTGCTACATGGGCTCCCTTACCCATTTTATTAAAATAAAAGCAAAATTAATGTTCCAATTAACATAGTGAAAAATTTGGAACATTACAGTCCTCCCCTCCCAAAAATTTCTTGTCCTCAAGCAAGTGCAAGGGTAGAACTGAAAAATATCCTCCATTCAAGGCATGGATTTTGAAATATCATCATGTAGACCCTCCATCCCCAATCAATCAACCAAGCAAAATGAGTTACTCTCTAACTGAGCAACTCCTGAAAATCATCCTCCACCTTGGGCTCCTGTAGAATAGGTGGGCTGAAATGCTGAACATGGTAAGCTTCATAGCCTACCCCACGCTGTCCTCTTCTGCACTTATGATAAGTGTGGAGTGAAAGCTGAACATGGGCTGCAATAGTGTTGCCTTCAAGAGGCAAGATGAAGTCTAGATCCCCAAGGATCTCTCCTCCAACGCTGCAAATCAAGTTGGCCCAAATCATCCCATATGTGATGAGTTGGAATTCATCATCATATGGAATCCAAACAATCATATGGTTCACCTCATGGAAAAAAGAATGGCTGAACATGGTGACCATATAACTCCCATACTCCCCTTGGAGCATGTGCTGCAAAAATAATGGAGGTCTTCTCTCCCAAAGGGTACATCCACCCAATGAGTCTCTCCCTCCTCATGATACATATGGGGCTACTACTGATATATGGCTGAAACATAATGGTCTTCAAGAGAGATCCAAGCCACCCCATCAAACATGTAAACCATGAAATGCCTCCTCCAAAAATTCAGACTCTCTAAATAGCTACTCCCACATGAAGGAAAGAGGTGAAGCTTGGAAATCATGGGCTGCCCATTGTTTCCCCTGAAACATACACCATGAAAAGTGGGGGGAATCATACTCCCAATTGGCATCTTCAATTCATTTCCCCCCCTCAAAACAGTGCTTCCTCTGAACAACGTTCCACTAGCAAAATATGGAAGCATAAACTTATGAGAGCAAGGAGGTGAAATATAGTTCCATGTATTGAACCAGTGTAGGGCACCATTGGCCTGCCTCAACATATGATGCAAAAAGTGTCTTTTCAGCCACTTGTTTGTTGCCACATCCATCCTGCAATATGTGATCATGAAAACATATTTTGGTGCCAAAGGTGCACACCAAAACCCATGTGGATTTCCCCCACAATCCACTGCTAAAATAGCCATCACATTTGCTGCAATGAATCATAAGTACAACCAAAAACAATGTGCAAGAAGGAAATATACCTCTTGATCTGATATGCTACTCATAAATATAAGAGAGTGCAAAGCATGAAACAAATAGTTACCTCCCTCATCATGTACTTTGGCCTTTGACCTGAAATGGCTCAAGTGAAAAGTCCCCCTTACTGCAACATAGTAGGGGAGTGGTTTTTCCGACCATCTCATCATCTCTTGGGCTATGCATCTAGCCATATGCTGATATACATCCATTAGAAAGCCCTCCCAAGTGGACTCCTCCATCAGTAAATGGTATGCATAAGGATGCATGGAAGAAGAATCCATGATTGCTGCATGTATGTGTCTCCTCTTGTGCTTGTGAGCCCAAGCCAAGAAGATCAAAACATAACAAGGGATGCTGCCATCCATCACTTCCTCATCCTCATCTCCTACATGCCTCCAAGATACATCACTTGTGAAGTGGTTTGAAGGACACTCCAACAAGTAATCCAAGCTCTCAAGTGACAGTGCTGCTGGCCTTTGGAGTAGGGCCACTATCATCTCAAAGCTCCCCTGTTTGACATGAATCTTGCCAAAGACTCATCCCATCATGTTGCTGAAAATGTAGAGCCCCTCCCATGAAGAAGGTGCTGCTTGGGCATACAAGATCAAAGAGAAATCCCCTTGCACCATGCTAGTGTCTCCTCTTGCTCCCGCAACATCCAAACAAAATCTGAGCAACAAGAATGTTTGCTACTCCCTCATACTTCCACCACACCAAATATGAAATGGGAACATGATGAATGGTAAAAAGAATGCCATCCCATCATAATGCACCCATGCTCCTTTCTTCTCCATGGTGTAAGTATCCTGCCATCTCCTCATCCCTTTCAAATCCCATGAAAATGAATAGGTCACATGTTGGCCAAACTCCCTCAAGAGAAACCAACGCAGCATGGCTTATTTCTGCCTTGTATCATAGATTTGCAAGAGGCTCACCATCCTCTTGCCTCCCATCCACATCCACTCAGCTCCTAGTGGATGCTCTTCATCTTTCTGCAACTTGGTACCTCTCCCACAAGAGCTACCATCATCCCAAAATAGGTTTTCCCTTTTGCATTTCATGGGACATTGAAATGCAATCTCCTCCATGGAAAAATTTCTAAACCCCAACCTCACATGTGATACATGGCTCATCAATGGTGCATGAAGAGGATGAGGGTTTCTTTCCTCAAGGCACAACATAGTAAGAGTCTCATGCTCTAGACAATCAACTTGCCATGGTATGCAGTCCCTCATGGCATGTATTGAATCATCAGGAAATGAAAACTCATGCATACCTTGGTAAAGTTTGGAAGAGTCTTATGTGGCTGCAAGGGTCTCTTCCCCAAATGTGTTGGCTACCTCAACTACTAGAGATGAAGGCTGCTCCTTCATGATAAAGACAGTGCTGGTATGTGCCCCTTTAACTGGTGGTGAGGGCTCCTCCCTCCTTTGGCCAAATATTCTTATCAATATCTGAGAAAAATCAACAAGAGTAGAAACCCTTGCATGTCTCCCATGGTTGGACCACCAAGCCTCTGCTTCTCCCTCAAGGTGCACCGCTGCAATTGCTATAGCCTCTTTGTCTACTACAGGATGTAGCAGGAAGAAAGCCTCTAGCTTCTTCACCCAAGCCTTTGCTGCACATGTGGGTGACCCATCAAAAGTGGAAAATAGAAATCTATTGCCTTTCATATTCCCATGACTATGGGGTCTTATTTCCTCTCTTTGCTGAAAAAAATGTGAAAAAGGTAGAGTCTCTTGGAAGACTCTAGGGTTTGCTCCATATTCAACAAGATACTCACTTAGAATTTTGAATTCCAAGTGCCCTTCATGCTTCTGCTCCATTCTTCTGTGAGAATAGAAAGTGCATGGTCCTTCCTCTTCTCCTTTTTCTATCTCCTTAACATCCTTGGAGAGGTTCTTGCTGGATCTGAAAATTGATGAGATCAGTCTCATCCTCTGCATCATCTTGACCTCTTCTTCTCTGAAATTTGAACTTCACAGGCTGAGCCAAGTTCGAAGCTCTGATACCACTGTAATGTTCCGAAATGGAAATCAACAACTTTTACACCACTGAATCAATCCTTTTTGTCAGAAATATTAACAAGGCTATGTTAGAGATAGTCTGAGAGGGATTTTACCAGTATTTCACCTCTAAAGAGAGGATGAGAACTAGAGGCTTCTTGGCCCTTTCTCAGACTTTGCCTATAGCTATGCAAATATTTCTTCCTTCAGGAAGATCTTGCTCAAAGGATGAGCTACAAAAACATCTGAACTCTAACAAGTAGCAACAACAATGAAATACATTTACTCATGAAATGTGAGAAGAGTGAAAAACTAATATATAATCTGTAGTAGCAAATGTTATACAAAATCCTTGAGGAAAGGACCTCTCAAGCTGGGCTCAAATAAGCCTCAAGGGAGAATGTACATAAAATGGAGAAACACATCTGCTACATAACCCAGCTACTCTATAACTGCACAGTCTCTATGGGAAAATGACTGTAGACTGAAATATACAAGATGATATGACAATATGAGCTCAAATAAAGTTAGGGGAGTAAGATCTCAACTCTAGAAAACAATACAATAACAATCCTCCAAGGGATTGGCTAAAATACATAAAACAGAAAAATATCGGAGTTGCAGTGTAGCTGTTGCAACTCAAATACATTAAAACATGGGAGAAGGATGTAGATGCTCAACTAATGTAGAAACCTCCTCCAATGATCTCCAAAGTGAAAGGATGCTCCCCTCACTGAATATTGCACTCTCTAGTGCACCATGTGAACTCCTCCTGCAAACCCTCTTTGAAAATAACGTTGTAAGAGGAAGGAACTACGTTGGGAATGAGATGAAACAATGTCCTAATGCCAAAATCTGAAATAGAAGCTCCGGGATCTCCTTTTTTGATCTCCTAGAGAAAGAGACGGCTCCTCCTCTACAAAACAAGCTCCAGAAATGACTGTGGATGGTCCCTCACTGCAACACCAGCAACTCTAGTGTTTCTTCCCAACAGAATAACACAGTAGCCGAAGATGAATGCTTTGGCCTCAAGCCAAGATGTGAGGAAGATGAATAACAACTCCTCCAAGGCCTTCCAAGGAAGAGGAGGAAACTCCTAAATAGGAATTCCTCTTGTGCTAAGAAACACAAGCTATCTCAGTTGAACAACTGAAGAGAGCAAATCGAAATTCTCAAGAATAATGAACAATGGCTCTCCTTCACCTTTTTATGCAAGGAATGCTTCCTTGCCATGGACCCCACCCATTAGGGTTTCTGTCATCCTCTACTTTCCCTCCATTCAACACTGCGCAGTCTTCTTGAGCAAGCTTCTCCTCCTAGCCACGTTGTTGACTTGGTCAACCATGGCCTAGTTTACTTGCTTTTGGCCATTTTCACACTAGGGACTGCCAAATTTAGCCACTTAAGTAACTCTTTGCACCTTAGGAGAGTTTACTTTGTTGCTACATGGGCTCCCTTACCCATTTTATTCATTTTATTAAAATAAAAGCAAAATTAATGTTCCAATTAACATAGTGAAAAATTTGGAACATTACATAATACATTAGTAATTATAAATTTATACATGGTATCAAAGCAGTTTTGATCACTGGATATTGTAATTGTGAATAATTGATGAGTTTTGTGCTGGTGGACAATTCGAATTTGCTGCAGAAATTTCTTGGTGCGATAGTTGAGTATTCATTGAAATGTCTTTCAATGGGTTGTGATTAGAGTATGCCCTTGAGGGTTGCTCGAATTACATATCCTGGAAGGATAGGATGGAGGCAGTTCTTGAAGAAAATGGGTTGAAGGAGTTCATCAATAGTGATGTCCCTAAGCGTGCTTCTAGTGATGCTACAGGACATGACACATGGAAAAAGAAGGTAGAAAAGACAAGAAGAATTTTGTTGGAAGGTGTGAAGGACCATATTATGTCAAGCCTTCATGGGAAATCCACTCCATTTGCAATGTGGAAGGCTTTGACAGATATTTTCCAAAGCAACAATGACTAGAGGAAGTTGGCGGTGAAAGATAAGCTTAGAAAAATAAAAATGGAGAAGGGCGACAGTATTCCAAAATATCTCACGAAGTTTTTCCATTATAGGGATGAACTGGGAAGTGTGGGGATTACAGTTGATGTTTATGACTTGGTGAGATTGGCTCTTCTTTGGCTTCTAAAGAGTTTGCATAGCTACAAAGACTCTATCAATGGACGGGAGAAACTGCTGGGTTGGGAGAAATTTACTGACTGGGGAGTAGAGCAAGGCATTGTGTGATGGATTCTATCAAGAATGATGATGCCAGAATGTATCTTTGCTGCCAAAGGGATGGTGAAGGGAGAAATTTCTCCAAAATACAAGCAAAGGAAAAGAAGCCGGATTTTTCCAAAGCAAGGAAGTGTTTTCATCATTACCAACATAAGATTCCGCCACTAACCGCCCATAGAAAAATATGAACAAGAAGGAGCAGAGCTGCACTGAGAGGCATTAGCCATCTAACTGATTTTTGTTTCATCACAGATTGGTTGCAAGCTCAATGGGATTGCGTGGCATCTTGATAGTGGTGCATCTTTCCATATGATGGGTTTGTAAAGTTTATTAGTATCGATAGATATAGTATTCCAAATGCATATAGAGATGGGAGATGATCTAGTATTGTTGCTAAGGCCCGACATTGGAACTGTCAGAGCTGAGAGGGATCTGCAATCCATTTTTGTTAAAGGTAGTATGGCATGTCCAAATCAAGAAGAACTTGAAGGTCACTAAATGTTGAATAGTGATAGAAGACAAAGGCATGAGAGAAAGCTTTCTTGCGACATAAAACAACAGGTCAAACCAAGAGGATAGGGATGTGAGTAAAGAATCTCTACAAGATGGAGGTAGATGGATGCGCTACAATGATGGGCAAAGCAGAAGAAGTGGTGAGCTGGGAGGAGGGCGAATTATGGCACAGGAGATTGGGCCATCTTCACCATGGCGCCTTGAAGATTTTGCGGCAGATTTATACTGGACTTCCCAAGGGTACTCCATCATCAACGTTAGAACAGAAGAAGACCTTTCTGAGAAGGAGAACCATGCTAGATCCTGATAGGCCTCACAGAATAATGTATCCTTCTGTTATTTAAAAGATGATATATTTGTTGATGAATACTTGAGATTGACTTAAGAAGGATCAAACATTCTCAAAGTTTTGTGAGTTTAAGGCATTGGTGGAGAAAGAGTCGAGAAAGTAAGTGAAGGCTCTACGGAGTGATAATGGTGGAGAATACATCTCTAACGAATTCAAAGACTTCTACAGCAAAGAAGGAATTTGAAGAGAACTCATAGTGCCTCATAACCCACAGCAAATAATGGGGTTATGAAGGGCAATGATCAGAAGGGCACACATCAGGATCATACTGCCCATGTATTTGTAGAAGTATACACTTGCTGAAATGAACTGCAGATACTCTTCTTCGTGAGTACACCGAAGAATCGAATGTAGTCTATTTATCATTAACATTATCATCCACATTCATAAGATAGACGCCTATAATAGTCGAGCCATTTGGTAGCTGGGATATTTGTGGGTGGCTGTAAACACCCCATAATTATCATGTAGTAATGTAAATGTGTTTATTTATATATATATCGCAGGAGGAACTGCTCCCAAAGATGAGCCTAGATGTGGATCACCATAGGAGGAGATTCATGAGAGTCCACCTGCGGTAGAACCAACATCGAACAGGAATAGCGACAAGGAGCTGAGGTCGAACATATGAGAAAGAGCCCCACAGACAATCACCTGATCGATTTACTAGATACATGGCTCTTATGAGCAAGTGTATCGTGACAGAGCCATCTTATTTTGAAGAAGCAATGTAGGAGCCCACATGGGTAAATTCCATGGTGGAGGAGTATGATTCCATTGTCAGAAACAGTGCTCGGGAGATTGTTCCAAGGCTGGTGGGTAAATCAGTGGTAGATTCGAAATGGATCTACAAGGTAAAGCAAGCTGTTGATGGGAGCGTCGAGAACTATAAGGCAATATTTGTTTCTCGGGGCTTCTCACAGATCGAGGGGATTGATTATGAAGAAACATTTGCACCTGTCGCACGGTATTCTTCCATAAGTACCATACTTGCTCTCTTAGCGCAGATGGATTGGCACATTCATCAGATGGATGTGAAGACCGCGTTCCTTAATAGGATCATTGAGGAAGAGGTGTACATTGAGCAGCCTGAAGGATTTGAGATCTTCAACAGCGAGTCACATGTGTGTAGACTCAAAAGAGTGATGTATGGGTTGAAGCAAGCACCACGTGCTTGGTACACACAGATCGACAACTATTTCACTGGACTTGGCTTCACCAAGAGTGAGGCGGATGCAAACTTGTACCAAATTGTGGTGGAGGGTAAGATTTTAATCATTGTTCTTTATGTTGATGATTTAATATTAACAGGTGATGAGAAGTTGATACACTCATGAAAGGGAGATCTTTCAAAGGAGTTTGAGATGAAGGATTTGGGCCTCCTTCATTATTTCCTTGGATTGGAAACATGGCAGCGAGAAGGTGAACTATTTGTGTCTTAAGGCAAGTATGCTCGGGAGATACTTGAGAAGTTTCACATGAAAGGCTGCAAGCCTATTGATACTCCTCTTCTAGGAAATTGGAGGAAAGAGGATGCTACATAGGTAGTGGTAGTGGATGCCACTGTTTATCGATAATTGGTGGGTTCACTCATGTATTTAGTTAATACAAGACTGGACATATGCTATGCGGTGAACCAACTTTCACAAGCGATGGTTAAGCCTACCAAGATCTTTTGGAAGGTAGGTAAGCATGTCCTGATATCAGGCACATCCAGCAAGCATACATGGCAGTTGTCATGATAATAGTATGTCCAATTAAAAAGAGCACATCAGGAGGGTTTTCAGTATCGAATCTACAACAATTTCTTGGTACAACATGAAACACAGATCTGTGGCACTCAGTTCAGCGGAAGCAGAATACATGGCAGCAAGTCAAGCTACATGTGAGGCTATCTTGATGAGGAAGATCCTGGTCGGCTTGTTTGGTTCACATTTAGATCCTACAATGATACATTGTGATAATCAAAGTTGCATTAAAGTCTCGATTAATCTTGTGTTTCATTATAGATCTAAACATATTGATATCCGATATCATCATATCAGAGATTGTGTGCAGCAGAAGATCATGTTGCTTCAGTACATTCCTATGCAAGATCAGGATGTAGACATTCTGATGAAGGCACTCGGTAGGAGAAAATTCGAATACCATAGAGGCCTGATCAGGGTGAAGCATAATCCCTATATTGTTGAGAGGCAGTGTTGAGATTCAACAAGATGATGAGCTTAGTGAAAAGTAAGCACCTTCACTAAGTGGGGCCTGCAGGCTATTTTTAGATGTATGTTTATTTTTAGACATGGTGAGCATATTATATAAGTTGTAGGATGCTATTTGTAGATGGTTGGTCAAATTTGGAAAATAGATGAAATTATATTTTTAGAATATTAGGCGAAGTCTATTTATAGATCGTTGATCTAAAAATAGGTGCATGTCGATTATTATTAGCTCTTAATAATAATCCGACAATACACATCAACTTATTCTCTTGGAGCACTTTATTTCACTGAACAGATTTGGAAAATCAGTGGGCTGAAGGAATTACGCAACTCCTAGGGTTTATTGGTGGCTCATGCATGGAGGACTCAGTTAGAACTGAAGTTTCAAAGTTATGACAGAGTTGGAAGAGTAGTTTATGGAGTTGTTATTCAGTTTAACTCATTTAAGTGAGTTAAAATCAGTTGAGCTCGTTGTATCTGGTCTAACTGAAAGATACACTAGTGAGAGTTAAGTGAATTAATTAGTTAATTAATTCACAACTAATAACTCACTAAAAACTGAACAAAAACAACAGTTAACTACTTGCATGTCAGTTCCAGTGGAGACCCAATGGAGAGATAGGTGAAAGTTTGAGATGGAATATCCGTTGTGACCATAGTGATGCATTCAATGCATCTAACACACATTGGAGTTTCCAATGAGGATTGCACTATCAAGGCAAGGCCAATTCAAATTCATTCAGGGGTCTTCTTCAGTAGGGATTGCGCAGTGGAGGTAGGCTGTCACGAGGCAAGAAATTGGTGCATGGAGATGCAAATTTCTGCATGGCAGTGTGTAATGAATCTACATTGTACTGAGAGATTGATGTACTAATATTTGTATGAGATTATTACATGATTCCATTGATATAGATAATATGATAGTTGGGGTTTTTAGCTTTAAGCTTTCCCGTTAAACAACTGTGTTATGTGCGATTGAATTTATTCACATGTGTTTGCAATTGAGTTTTAAATTTCTGCAAGTTTAATTAGTGGAAGGATTCTTTATTTTGCAAGAAGATAAATATTGTGAGATCAGGAGGATCCAGTAATACATCAATATTAATAAATTTCTACATCAAATTCCTTGGATATGTTGGGAACTGTTGTTCTCAATGTTGTGCATGTTGTGCACATATAAAGGGAGTTCTCTTAACCTTGACCTTATGATACCTGGTAATTATGTTGTGATCATGATTATGTTGATCTTTATATATGTATACATGTATGTCTGCACGTCGTTGTCTGACATGGTCATAAGGGGCCATTACTGTTTTATGCTAATGTGTTTGTGTATTTGTGTGTGTCTATACATATATATTCCATTTTCTGTCAGGGTCATCATGGATCATGATTTTTTTATGCCAATGTTTATATGTATATATATGTATGTATGTATGTCATTGTCTGAAAGGTTCATCAGTCATCATTATTATGGAGGAATGATTGCTTATTGTTATGTAGGGCCAATAGTAACTCAATTTTAGACTTAGTTGTAATGCCCATTTTGTCATGAACAAGAATAGGGTATTTATTATAATATAAAATTTAATGGAGATGAAGAGAAGGTAATCCCATTCTACCCTATGTGAAGGTAATATAAAATTATTTTTATTTCCCCAGTTACCTAATAATATAGTGAACCGTGTTACCGTACTTATCGGAGGGTTGATGTTTTGGAACTTCGAACTCGAACTGTAACTTGAGCAGAGAAGGAAATAATGAGTAAAATTTAAGTGAAATGATAGAGTAAATTTCAATTGTTCCTTCAATATTGTACCAACCGCTACTTTTTTTTTTTTGTTAGAGCATGTTCTTAAACTTGTATGTTGCTTTAGGTACCTATTGTCTTGTTTACAAAACTAGCTTATAATTCAAACGGGTGAAGGGGAAATTTTCAATGTGGTCAATTGTGGATGAATAATGATGAATGTAAGGCTAAATGTCAATTAATTTCTTCTTATTCAAGTAAGCTTATTACTCATGAAAATAGCTTGGTAGTACCATAAACCTCTACATGGAACATCATAAAAACTACAATCACTTTCAAAATTTTATAGGATAGTCCTTGAAAGGTAATGTGCACATGGACATGAAAAAGTAGTTGGTATGTATTTTGGAATAGTAATTGGATAGGGTAATTTTGTCAAGTCATGTAGTGGCTATTATTATTATACAATTTTGTATTTTATTATGTATTATTTTAATTTTCTTTTGAATATTTCTTCCAAATATAAAAGTCTTAATTTATTGTAGCTTTTGTATTATAATTTAAAAAAAAAACATTTTATGTATTATTTTAAAATGATTGGGAATATTGGTTTCAACAATATAAGTATTAACTCATTATATATAAGCAACTATAATAAATAGATGTATAAATATACTTTAGTATTAGGATGAGTTATATAAATTAAAAGGCCTAATCTACACTCTTTCAACTAACAATGATTATTGGTACTTCATTACAATTAGAACTAGGGTTTCAAGAGACAGAGAGAAGATAATATATGATTAATATAATATGTTCAATAAATAATCATGCTTAGCACTTGATTTCAACTAGAAATATGGTTTCAAAATAGAGAAATAGAAAAAAACTTCTAAGTTACTCCACGACATCTACCCTCTTTCAAGAAGCAATCTTTCTTAGCACTTGATTAGAACTAGAGCTAAATCTTTAGGGTTTTAGAGATAGAAGATATATTGTAAGTTGCTCCAAGGTGTCTATATTATTTCAACAAATAATTATCCTTAGCACTCGATCACAACTAGAACTAGGGTTTCTAGTGAAAACTGTTTCTTTGTGAATGTACACAAACTTTTTTTTCTCCAAGGAAAAAAAACGCAATTTTATTCATTTTGGAAATGATTAAGTTACATTTTGTAGAATATCATTTTTGTTCTTTCTATAGAGATTTAGAGAGGTTAACATATAAACCCGTATGCTACGTTCATAGAACCATACAAAAATATCGTTTTTCAAAGACATCATAGGGGTGCTAAAAAAACAACATAACAAATTCTCAAAAAAGGGATAAAACAACCCACATTTGTTATCCATGTAACGATCAAATTTGTTGAAGAAAAATAAAGATGTTTCTAGTAACATACACATATTTCTACATGATATCATGTAAAATAGAAAGCTAACCAAGAGAATCCACAAGGTTCAAAATATTTTAATATCATGTGCTTGTTGTCCTAGAAAATAGGTCTCGGAAAGGGTTGTGGTAGATAGTGATATAGTGAATGCCATTTTTTTGTTCCTTTACTTCCCACGTGCCAAATGCCATATGTAAACCCTATTTTGAAAGGTGACCAAATAATTGATTATGTTCCTTATAAATATGAGAACATGGGAACAAATTAAAAGTGGTTTTCAGTCTGGTAGTTTCCTCTAGTATGGGTTATAGAAAATATTCATGCTTGATTGTGTGTTATTTAGCCAATTCACAATAACCATCAAGTCATCATAAACTTGAGTTTGGGAGCATTCCTTTTTTAATGAAAACAAATTTTTCCAAGCCAAAATTTCAGCCAAATTATTTGAACCTGGACCAAAACCCATATTTACTTGGAAAAAATATGTGTTAGAGAGGAAAAGATTCAAGTCACCGCTACTGAGATGTCCTGAATATTTAGATGCTTCGTAAGAAAATGAACATGGGACATAATGATTAGGATTATTTGTAATAATTATTATAGGGGTAACAATAGATTTTTCTTGAGGGAAATGAGCCAATACAACCAGAGCTTTAGAAACCACATGATCATGAATGGAGGAAGGTCTTGGTAGATTTCACTATTCCACACCAACCACACACCCAAGAGATTGATTAGGGGTAGAAATTTGAAGGATTGAATTGAGGGGTTTTCCAGCCAGCCTCCCCAATCCCTCTTCAGGTCCTCAACTTCCCATATACCTGAGTGCCCTGCATGCATTTTTCATACAAAGCATACTTATTTGAACAAAGAACCGATAATAAAGACATGGGAAGCAAAGTCCTCCTCATTCTTACATAAGGAACACTAACTAGGAATCGACATAAATATTTTATATAGAATGTCCCATGTTGGGACCTTGTTTTCCACTAGACACCATGTGAATAATTTGTCCTTTGTTGGATAATTGGATTTTCATAGATTTATCCACCACCATTTAATATTAGTACCTTCTTTGATTGCAAAAGAGAAATATAGCCCAACTTTCGGGTATATGTACCAAAAGGATATATTTCCATAATATTTCATCATTTTTGTCCATCGATGCAATGTGACGTAATGATAAGACATTTATATATTCTTTCAGACCCCTATAGTCATCTTCCAGACCCAAAGTATCAATAGAGCGCCACACTTTACTTCATATAGGTGTGGAAGCCTGGTATGATATATGAAATATTCTATAGACTCCCATGTCTCACAAAATATCGATGAGGGGTAGGGGGAGGATATGAATTTGACCACAACCTAGCCAAGGGTCCATCCCTATTCTCACTCTGTACCCCCTATCGACGTTCGAGGAAAGCCTATTTATTATGAGGTCAACAAAATTTAAGAATTATTATTGTTGGGCCATGGAAAAGGTACATTTTACCCCCATATTTAACTTGATTTATTATTAAATTTTATATGTTTTCCTTCATTTTAGAAATAAATCGAAGGAGAATAGTGAAAAAGTAGGGTAAAACGAATTGTTAATAAATAGTGTGTTTAATAGTATAAAAACTAAATTTTGTTGTCTTTATTGATAGGAAATCCAAACCAACTAATTGCTGACCAAATGACCAAACAACATCAATCAATCAAGAAAATGAAATCCCGTTCGGTTGCTGTGAATCAACAAGAGATGAAAATACACGTCTGTTCTTGAAACATTTGGCTGATAGCTGCGAAGCCTCAGGATATCCTGATCTTGAGGATTCTCTATTCTCTATTTTATTTCTCATTAAAGTTATAAAAGGCTATAGGTGAAAGAGAACAGGGAATATTTTCCATATATTGTAATTTTCTGTAATAAAAATTTATTCAGACAGAGTCTTTGAACTTGTGATGATGCACCTGTTCTATTGATTAATGAAAGAGTTAGCATTTTAGTTATAAGCAGATTCTGAGTATTCTTGGTAGAATACTTCTGGAGGCTTAAGGCCCGATCCCTAGGAGTTCTCCTGCTATTTCGTGTTATATGTTTATTTACTGATTCTCACAAATTATTTATTCTCATGCTTTGTCAAATTACGATTCAATTCAGTAATTGCAAGTGTGGTGTGCTACAATTTCCTTTTCAATCAGGTTGAATTTATCATTAATATTCCTTTACTGCTGAGTGATATTTTTCCATTTATTAGATTGATTTCAGCATGGTTAAGTAGTTGTTGTTCAATTCTGTACATTTTTATTTCTTGAGTTTTCCCATTGCAAGTGTGAATGTATGGTTTGCTATTCAGTTCTGAATGTTGTTATTAATTGAATTACAGAGAATTCCATTGCAAAATGTCAATAGGTGATTTCTATTCAATTTATTAAGTATTTCTTTTCTATTGTTGTTCAATTCATTAAGCTTGTTGTTCAATTGCAAAAGATCTTTAGTTATAGCATTGAATGTTTACTTCTACATAAGTTCAAACTAGAATTTCATTCTCTGATTGATTTGAAGTATTTCACAGTTTACTTTTGAATTGATTGATTGAACTTCGAGAATTAGATAATATTTCTTACAATGATCTAGAATAGTTAACCTCTGATTTTCACTCGCATATACTTTGCTTGCACTCTTGAAATAAACAAACTTGTCTTGGGTTGATGATTAATGTGAAGCATTAAGATTACTTTTAACAGTCATCTTTTTGAACCAACATTTTGGTGCCATTGCCAGGGAGAGTGTTTAGGAGTGATGTTTTTTTGTTTTTCCTTTTGTTGTGAAACAAATGGGTATTGAAAATGAGAGGTAAGAACATGCGTATTAGAAAGTAAAATGCTTGCTCACTAGCCTGCTTTTCAACAATTGTATAGAGGTTAAACAAGATAGCTATTTTTTTATGAATGAATAGAAAGAAAAAGATATAATTAGATCAAAACCCCCCGTCTAAATCCACAAAAACCAGGGGATCAGTGACCCTTGGAAGAGCAACATTCATAGATAAAATCATAAGGAAAGTTGAATCTCAGGCATCTGTAGGACCCAAAATAATTTCTAAAAAGAGTCCTACTATAATCCCTCAGGCAGTAGCCTCACCATCTGCAGCCCATGCCAAGATCCACAGTGAAACTGAAGGGTCTGAATAGATATTTCAGACTACAGAACATTTGAGTCCTGACCCTTCACGAGAGGGAAATTCTTGCAATTTTCAAGAAGGAGAGGGAGAAACCAGTAGTGCTGTAAGTATATATCAAAAAACTCTAGAGCTTGGATCTCCTGAAATAGTGGTTGAGACAAAGACACCCAAAATTCGAGATCGAGGTAGTGCAGCAAGGCCTCCTCCAAATCCACCTCCTAATCCCACTCAGATTATTCTCCCAGACTAGGAAATCCCTGAAGGTTATTGGCACATCTTTGATCAGATGGCGCCCAATCAACCCTAGGGAAAAACATAAACATTGGAGTATCCCATTGTTGACCTAGTCACAAATTCCCCTATGAAAGCTATTCCATTACAAAACATCCCCACCTTCCATGGACTGACTTTAGAAGATCCAGATGCATTCTTATTTGAATTTGATGTTTTGTGTAGGGGATATGATTGCACCACTGATCCTCAAAAAGTGAAATTTTTCCCCTCTAAATTGAAGGGGGCATCTCTACGCTGGTTTATGGGGCTCGATGGGGGAACCATTAATAATTAAAATCAATTGAAAAATTATTTTCTTACTAAATACGAAGATTAATGCTGAACCAGAGAATTAAAATATGAAATCTTCAACACGACTGCAAAAGATAATGAGACATTAGAAGAACATGTTGAATGTTTCCAATATAATTTGCAAAGGTCCCCATATTCTGCATTGTCTAAATATGTCCTAAAAGTAACAATGATAAAAGGAATGAAATAATAATGGGTAGAAACACTTAATACAATGGGAAAAAGAGACATATATCAGGAAAATTATGATGACATTATTCCATTATGTATCAGGTGCTCTCAAGGTAGTACGCGTAATAGGCCAGTTGGACGAGATTCAGTTGCTAGGAATTACAAATAGTCAGATGGTAATGTAACCAGAGTAGAATTTGGTAATCACTTGGAAGATTTCAAAACTGATATCTTGGGAACCCTCACAACATAGCTAGATGTACCGAAAGCCAAGAAGAAACAAGCTTTAGTAGAACAGGACTTGGCTAATTTGTGTTCATGTTGTCGAAAGAAGCACAGTTAGCAAGAGTGTCCATTGGACATGGTCCAGACATGTGCCATCTGTTCTAAGGACCACGCCACTGAAAAATGCCCTTCACTTCCAAGGTTGAAAGTGGTCTTCAAAGAAGAAGAAACAAGATCGGTATATCTGACGAATCAACGTTGACAATGGCAAACTCGACCAACAGGTATGTCACAAGACTCGTCTTAGTTCTTTCCTTCTTCATAATTTAATCAACAGAACTCTGGGACAACATGGAAAAACCAATCACCTTTTTCTGCTTGGCCATCCCAACCATTTTCCATGCCCCTTAGCCAACTCAATCCTCTCTAGGTAATGGTTGGCCGAATTTTCCTTTCTCTCCTTCATTCTGGAAAAAAAATCCATATCAGTCCTAGTGGCATGCCTACACCTCAAAAAATTCAAATTGGTCCCAAAACTAGCAGTGACCCATGGGAATGAGCAATTTACCTATGGGAACAAGGGTTCAAACTCAAGCCACATTACCAAATCCATATCCAGTACAACAAAATTCTCAACCTATTATATTCCCTCAAATTCCAGCTCAACCAAATCCTAATCCTAATAACAAACCAGTTCATCTAATTCAGATTATTGAGAATCCAGACTTCAAAACTGAATAAAAGGAATGCAATGAACTTAGGGTGAGATCAGGGAGCGTTATTTCACCTGAAGAAGATACCGCCCTACCAAAAATTGAGTTTTAAATTCCAACAACACCTAAAAAATCGATTGTGACTGAAACAGAGATAAAACAAGGGAGGGAAAGAGTCAACCAAAAAGATGCTGAAAATATTATTATTTCCTCTCCTCCATTCCGTGAGAGATAATTAATACCCAAGCCAATTGTCTCTTAATATTTTGATCTCATAGGTGAATTAAAAATATTTGTATTAAAATTCCTCTCCTATAGGCTATACAAGACATCCCTATTTATGCTAAAACAATTAAATAATTGTGCGTAAAAAAACCTGCGAGGAAAGAAAAAACTTTTCCGCCTATTCATGTTGTAGGGACACTGTCAAATTTGCTTTTGGGTAAAGAAACACCAATAAATATGAGGATCTAGGAAACCCCATTGTCACTGTCCAGATCTATGGATGCTTCTTCTCAAACACGTTAGTCGATTTGGGGGCGCTATTAATATTTTAACTCAGCAGAAACCTGTGAAACACTTGGTATAAAATCCTTGGAACCCACCACTACCTTGTTGAACAATGTTACCATAGTAATAACTAATGGTACCAGTTTTTTGGCATAAACGGTCTTATTTGAAAAGTGGTGATGCAGAATCACCATTTTTTTTTTTGGTGCACATTTTTGACACTCTAAAATTTTTATTTATGAAGTCTGAATATTTGTTTTAAAATGTTAGTGATTTTCATGCTAATTTTTAAATGTATTGATGCAGCATCAATTTTTTTTTTTTTTTTTTTTTTTAGAGTGGTGATTTTCATGCTAATTTTGAAACGTATTGATGCTGCATCAACCTTTTTTTTTTAGAGCAGTGATTTTCATGCTAATTTTGAAACGTATTGATGCTGCATCAACCTTTTTTTTTTTAGAGCAGTGATTTTCATGCTAATTTTGAAACGTATTGATGCTGCATCAACCTTTTTTTTTAGAGTGGTGATTTTCATGTTGGTAATAAAACACAAAACTTAGATTAAAAAAAATATATAAAAACAATAAAAAAACCAATAAAAATAAATCAATAAAAATGTAAAAAAAAACAAAAATAACTCATAAAAATAAAAAATTTAAACAAAAATAAATAAAAAAAACAAAAATATTTGGAAATTATATCAAAGGAAATAACAAAATTTGAAGAAAAAAAACACATAATTTAAAGAAAAAAAACAAAAATTCAACAAAAAATTAAAAAAAAAAAAAAATCAAAAACATATTTTTCTAACTTATTAAAAAAAACAATATATTAAAAAATATATATATATTTAAAAAAAAAAATTAAAATAATTAAAATTACAAAATTAAAATTTAGAAAAATAAAATTTAAAAAAAAATAAAAATTAAATTTAAAAATTTAAATTAAAAATAATAATAATAATAAGGAAAAAAATGCAAATATTAAAATTTACAAAAAAAACAAATTAAAAAAAAAAACAATTAAAATTTAAAAAGAAAAAGAAAATTAAAAAATTAAAAAAAAAAAAAACTATCATTAAAAAACAAAAAAAATGAAAAAAACCACGTGCAAATAATTAAAAAACAAATATACATAAATCTAGTGTGTATTTTTTTTTTTTAGTGAAACCATTTACAGATTTTAAAAATGAAAAACTAAATAAACAAAAAAATTAAGAAAAACAATTAAATTAAATTAAAATTTAAAAATTTTAATAAATAAATTTTAAATTTTAAATTTAAAAAAATAATTATTCTATAATATTAAATAAAAAAAAAATTAAACAAATTTAATTTAAAATAAAAAAATTGAATTAAAAAAATAATTTTAAATTTTTTGAAATTCAAATTTAAAAAAAAAAAATCAAATTAAAATAAAAATATTAAAAATTAAAAAAAAATAAAAATAAAAATAAAATCAAATAAAAAATAGATGTACATATATATTAAAAATTAAAAAAAAAAAACGAATTTTATTTTAAATAAAAATATTAAATTAAAAAAAAAATTAATTTTTTGAAAAAAAAAAAATTATATTTTGAAATTAAAAAAAAAATTAAAAAAAAAAAACAATTAAAAAAAAAATTAAAAAAAAAACAATTGAATTTTTTTTTTTTTTTAAAAATCAATTAAAAAAAAATTAAATGGGGCGCGGCCCGCCCGCGGGGCGGTGCCACGTGGGCGGCCCAGCCGGCCTCCCGGCCCCCCATTTAATTGTTTTTTAATTGATTTTTTTTTAAATTTTTTTTAATTGTTTTTGTTTATTTTTAATTGTTTTTTAATTGATTTTTTTTTAAATTTTTTTTTTAATTGATTTATTATTATTATTATTATTATTTTTTTAAATTTCAAAATATAAATTTTTTTTTTTATTATTTAAAATAAAATTCGTTTTGTTTTATTTTTTTTTTAATTTTAATTATTTTTTTGTTTTAAATTTATTATTATTATTATTATTTTTAATAATTTTTATTAAATTTTGCCCAATTTTTTTATTTAATTGATTTTTTTTTTTTTTTTAATTTCATAATTTTTCTTTGTTATTAACTTTTATGTTTAGTTTTTTAATATAATTTTATAAAATTCAATAAATTTTATATATATATTTTTTAATTTATTTCGATTTAATATTTTTTTTAAATGTTTTACTCTTTTTTTTCTTTTTTTTTGTTAATTACATAAAAAAAATTTCTTTTATGTTTAAAATTTATTTTTTCTTTCAAATTTTTTTTGTTTATTCATTTATTTATTAAAATTTAATATTTTTGTTTTTAAATTTAATTTGTTATTTTAATATTAACCCTTTTTTTTTAATTTAATAAAATTTGATGTATATACCTATTTTAATTTAAGTTCATATATATATTTTATTTTTTATAATTTAAATTTAATTTATTTTTTATAGTTTATTTGTTTTTTTAATATATATTGTTTTAAATTTCATATTTTCATTGTATTTTATTTTTATTTTTTATTTTTAATTAATTTTTCTTTTTTTTTCCTTTTAATTTGAATAGTGTTTTTTTTTTAATTTTGAATTTTTAAATTTATTAAAATTTAATATATTTCCCTAAATTTAATTATTTGTTTTAAATTTTTTTTTTCTTTTTTTAAATTTAATAAGCATTTTCTTTTTCTTTTTTAAATTTAATTTCTATATTTTATTTTTTATAATTTCCTTCTTTTTTTAACTTGTTTTTTTTTTAATTTAATATTTTTATTTTGTTTTTATTTTTATTTTTTAATTTCTATATTTTTTTAAATTTTAATCTTAATTTTTTTTTGGTTTATTTTTAAAAAAAAATTTCCTTAAATTTTGGGTTTTTTTTAATGATTGAATTAAAATTTTTACTTTGTTTTTATTTTTATTTTTTTTATCTTCATATATTTTTAAATTTTAAGCTTTTAAATGTTTTTATTTTTTAAATTTATTTTTTTTCTTAAATTTTAGGTTATTTTTTAATGTTTGAATTTTAAAAATTAAAAAATGTTACTTCTATTTTTAAAAATGCCAAAAGTATGACACAAATTTTTTTTTTGTTATTCCAGCATCAACTGGTTTTGTTTTGAGGGTGTTTTTTCAATCCTTTTTTCAAGAAACAATTTTGTTTTTACCATAATTTTATAAAATGTTGAAATTTGACCTTAAAAAAAAACGAAGTGCGTTTTGGAAGACACACTTTTTTTTTGGGGGGTGTTTTTTCAATCCTTTTTTCAACAAACAATTTTGTTTTTAGCATAATTTTAGAAAATGTTGAAATTTGACCTTCAAAAAAAAACAAGTGCGTTCTGGAAGACACACTTTTTTTTTTTTGGGTGTTTTTTCATGTTTTTTGAGAGTTTTTGGGCTAGAGTTCCCGTTTTGAGGTCAGGTTACCTATTTCATCGGTAACATTGTTGTTGGAACTTGTTGACTAATCTGTTTTTAAAATAGAAGGTACATTATAGGATATCTTGGTTTCTGTGGACTCATGGGAATACCCAATAGGTTTTTTAGTTATTAGCCCAAAAAGTAGATTAGATAGACATCCCCTGACATTGGAACAACCTTGGTTAGCGATGGTTGATGCTTACATAGGCTATCAAACAGGCATCATTACCATTTCTAAAGGAGATGTGATAAAGAATATTTCTATATATCCCCCTGTCAAACCAAGTCTTCCCATTGTAAATATTCACAAACAACTACCTGCATACTAGGAACAAAACATTATTTCACCATTGACAGTAGTAGAAGCACTCGAATTCAAATATCAAACTGAAGATGATGTGATTAATAACTTTATAAATCAATCATCTACTTTAGAAAATTTAAAGTGCCAAATGTTAAAAGCCGTTTTTGATAATGAAGCCCAGGAGGACCCTTTAGTGGATACCAATGACCAACACATACCCACAACTGTTGTTTGTAACAAAATGCCAATTGAAATCGGACCAGGTAAAATTTTAAACATCAATGGCAGTCTGGATAGTGACCAACAAAAAATCTCATTAAAGTCTTCCAAAAATATAAAGGAGCCTTTTCTTGGGACTATCTAGACATGAAGGGAATAGATCCCCAATGGTGTACCCATCATATTTACACTGAGAAGGATGCTCGCCCCATCTGACAGCCTCAACGAAGACTAAACCCACATCTAAAAGACATTATAAACGACAAATTATAGAAGCTGCTAGATGTAAATTTCATTTATCCTATTTCAGACAGTAAATGGGTATCTCCATTAGTGGCGGTCCCTAAAAAGAATGGTAAGTGGCGAATCTGTGTGTATTACAGAGAACTGAACAAAGCCACATAGAAGGACCACTTCACCCTTCCCTTTATTGATCAACTCCTTCATACATTGGCAGGAAAACAATTCTTTTCCTTTCTTGATGATTTCAATGGCTATAATCAAATCCAAATTTCCCCTGAAGACCAACATAAAACAACCTTCAACTGCCCCTAGGGTACATTTTCCTATAGAGTATTGCCATTTGGTTTATGCAATGCCCCAGCAACATCTCAAAGGTCCATAATCAATATTTTTTCTGATTTAATAAATGAATGGCTTGAAGTCTACATGTATGACTTCACTCCATATGGAGATGACTTCAATTAGGCATTGCAAACACTGGAAAAAGTATTGGAATGATGTATTGCTACATGATTATGCTTGAACAACGAAAAGTGTCACATGATGATGACCGAAGGCGTGATCTTAGGAAACTACATCTCTGCAGCTGGAATACAGGTAGATCCGGAAAAGATAGAGGTAATTCTCTTATTATCAACACCTTGTACTCAGAAAGAGTTACGTAGTTTCCTTGGATATGCAGGATACTATCGTAGGTTCATAAATGTTTTTTCACAAATTGCTGTGCCCTTATATGCATTAACTGGAAATGTTGAATTCCATTGTTCTGAAAAATGTGAAACTACTTTTTTAGATTTGAAGAAACTGGTCTCGGCTGCACCAGTATTGCGTGGCCCCAATTGGGAGTTTCCCTTTCACATTTATTTGGATGCATTAGATACATATATTGGAGCTATTATCGGTCAAGAGGAGGACAAGAAGCCCTACACTATTTACTCTATCAAAAAAAATCTCACTCCTATTGAACTAAATTATACAGTGACTGAAAAGGAATTCTTGGCTGTCATTTATGCTATAAATAAATTTAGAAATTACATAAATGGCTATCAAGTATTTCTATATAATAATCATTCTGCCATTAGGTATTTATTTAACAAGCCTACTACAAATTGGAGAGTGACTCGTCGGCTGTTTCTTTTATAGGAGTTTGATAGAATTATTAAGGACCATCCAGGGAAGGAGAACGTAGTTGTAGATTTCCTATCTTGAGTCCCAAAGACAAATGACCCATTGGTAGTAGATGATCAATTCCTTGATGAGAATTTGTTTTCCATGGCAGTAAAAACACCATGGTACACAGATGTACTATCTGGAAGTAGGGAAAATGCAGAGACACTTGAAAAAAAAGGAACGAAATCTGATTGTTCAACGCAATGCTAGATTCTCTTGGATTGGTGGATACCTTTTCCACACAGGAGCTAATATGCACATACAAAGATGCATTTGAGAAGACGAGACCCATGACATCTTAAAGGCCTGCCATGACGAACCATGTGGTGGACATTTTGTAGATCACAAGACAGGGCACAAAGTATTACAAATGGGTTAATATTGGCCTACAATTTTTAAGGATGCAAAGAAATATGTGCAAGCCTGTGACAGTTGCCAAAGAATGGGTTTCCCTGGCCAATTCGACAAGATGCCATTGCAGCCACAGTTGGTCGTATAACCTTTCAAACGATGGGTGTTGGACTTTGTTTGGCCATTAAATCCGTCATCAAACCAGAAAGCCTACATATTGGTTGCCATAGACTACATGACAAAATTGGTAGAAATAGTAGCTTTACCAAGAGCTACAAAAAAGTCTATGATTAATTTTCTTTTTGAGCTATTTATGCGGTATGGCTTACCTAGGGAAGTGATAAATGATGGAGGGGCATAGTTTGTAGGACATAAAATTACAGCCACTCTACGAAACCACCATATCACTCATAAAGTCACTTCTCCCTACCACCCGTATGTGAACGGGCAAGTCGAAAGTATCAATAAAGTCATTGAAGCAATTCTCACTAAAAGAGACTCGACACATTGCCAAGATTGGGCTACTAGACTGCCAGAGGCCTTGTGGGCTTATTGAACAACTTGGCGAAACACTACTGGATATTCTCCGTACCACCTGGTATTTGGAAAGGAACTAATTTTCCCTATTTAATTTGAGATAAAGAATCTTAGAAAAATCCAAGAAGTGGGGCTGGATTTGACAGAGGCCCAAGTTAAACGACTTCAAAAGATAAACAAATTAGATGAAGTACGACTACTTGCTCTACAACGCATTGCAATTATTCAGCAAAAACGGGATAAGTGGCACGACAACCTCATAAAAAATAAGATATTCCAAACATTGGGGGAATTTTAAGGTCTAAAATGGGCCTCCTAAGGAAATAATAAAATAATAGTTAAACCAATAAAATAAGATTAATGAATTTACAATTCACTTTTTGCACCATAATCCATGTAACCATATTTAAATTCAATTCAAAAGTTGTACCAAAATAAAATTAATAAAAAAATTGTATTGATGCGACTATAAATAAGAATGAACTTTTCAAGAAAAATTCATTATCATTGAACAACTAATGCATTTTTCCTTTGTACTTATAGATATTAACTTATAATTAATTTGAATTTGTAATATTAAATAAAACGAGATGAATATATAATTTAAAAATAAATATATGAAAATATAAAAATATAATATTTATTGAAAAGTGTGTAAAGACATGAAGATTGTGTAGGGATATGCATTGTTTCTTTCAAAAAATATGAAATGACAATAATAATATTTTATTCAAAAAGTGTGAAATGACATTTATTATGAGTATTTTACTTTTTGAATTTAAAATTACTTAGAGCACTACCATGGTTAACCATGAATTTTTATCCACCATTGAGAATGTGACAAGTAAGTACCTTTAACTCAAACAATGCCACCTCAACCATTAGGGATGATGTCATCCCATAAAATTTGATTGGTTCTCATAAAGTGAATTTTGATTGTACATTTTCCTTAGGAGGCCCATTTTAGACCTCAAAATTCCCCTAATGAAGGATATTGGGCACTCCTCTACGATTCCAGATTCCAAGACATCCTAGGCAAATTACAAACAAGGTGGCTTGGGCCATATGAAATTCAAGAAGTTCACAGCAACAATACCATTACTTTGACCACCATATATGGATCCGACTCTGCCTTTCGAGTAAATGGACACCGGGTGCATATCTATCATAAACCACTCACACAAGAGTCTTTTTTCCAACAGGTGGTATGGCGATCTCACTATCCAAATCTTAACTGTAGGGAGTAATGATCCGACAGCTTCAATTTTATAAAAATATGTTATTTATTTTTAGCTGTAGATAGTGTATATATTCTTCCTACATTTGATTGTAATTTACATTTTTTTTTCATCATTGTATAAAATAATTCCATTTTCTTTCTCTTTTGTTTGTTTTTTCTATTCAATCAATTGAACAACTGCTGTTCAAAGCAAACGAGCAACCACATTTTTTTTGTCTTTCTTGTGTTTTCATTTTTGATGTTCAATAAATTGGACATTTGCTGTACAATCGACTGAACAACTGCTGTTCGAAGAAAATGAACAACTGCATTTTTTTTTTTGCCTTTCGTGTGTTTTTCTTTTTGCTGTTCAATCAATTGAACAACTACTGTTCAATAAATTGAACAACTATTGGTCGAAGAAAATGAACAACTGCATTTTTTTTCATTTCGTGTGCTTTTATTTTTGTTTTTCAATCAATTAAACAACTGTTGTTCAAAGCAAATGAAAAACCACATTTTTTTTTCCTTTCGTGTGTTTTTATTTTTGTTCTTCAATCAATTGAACAACTATTTTTCAATCGATTGAACATATATTATCCGAACCAAATGAACAACTATTTTTCAGCATGTTTTTTCAAAATTAATATTTTTTTGACTGATTTTTTTGTTTGAAACAATTGAACTAAATTTTGTTGTTGTTGTGTGTTTTTAAAATTTTGTTGTTCAAAGTAGAAAACTTTTGTTTTTTTTGCTGATTTTATTTTAAACATATCCACTCTTCGTTTACATATTCTTGCCATAAAAACCATTTTATTGAATGAGTAATTTGCACCTAAAGTAGAGAAAAGCAATGGTATTACTAATATTATGTTTTTTGGAAATTTTGATGGATATCTTTACTTTGGAAGTTGACATCGTTTATCTATATAATGATTGGCTGGATATCCCCTGTTCAGTTATATTGTCACACAATTCATTATATTAATGTTATGTTGGTTTATCTTTTTACACTCTCAAGTGGTAATTCTCTTTGGCATGAAGATATGGGAATAAGGGCATCATTTTTATTGGAACTTCATTCCTACTTCTTACACCATCCCTAAACCTTAAGGACTTAATGAGCCTCCCTCGATTTATAACAAAAAGAAAGTATGTTTCTATGGGAAATTTAAAAAAGAGAGAGGATAGGGTGTCTCATTATGAGCTAGCCTACCATGATCATGAGGATATAACAGGTGACATTCCCATAATGGCCACCACACCAGGGTAGTGTCCTTCTCAATAACTAAAACTTCTTGAAGGACATGAGGTCTCATCACGAGCTGACCTGATCACTCTGTTAAATTCCCATGAATGACACTATGACTATCTGGCCACCACACCAGCATAGTGGCCTCTCTACAAAACAAGCAAAGTGTCTAGTTTTAAATTGAGGAATCTGGCTCATTTTTGGGTTAAAACAACAACCCTGTCGAGGCTATGAATGCCTACTTGTAGCAGTAGCTATACTTGTGGTATTGGAATATTTTTGATAGCAGCTAATTATTTTACATGACCCTATCTCCTATTGATCCATTCCTGAAGAAGAATGCACTGCTTGAATAACTGTTATCGTTATAATAAACCTATATGCATAATCAACTTTGATTTTATATGAATTATTTTAATTATGCTGAATTGAGTGATAACATCATCCGTCATAATATGTTACCTACCATGCTTCTGTCATATTATGTCATGAAAATTGAAAATCATTTTCATAATAATTTCTCCTCTTCTTTTCTCCTTTATTGGTCATTTCCATCTGATGTACATTTTCGATGATTGCTAGCCTCTGACTTCTATTTCATGTGCATTCTTGATCTCTGCCACCTTTCCTCTTTTCTTGTGCTTAAAGGCCGTGGACACCCTTCTCTCATTGGAAGGGGTACGAATATCTATAATAAACAAGCATGCAAATTAATTATGAGACTTCGTTTGGATAGGGTGATTGGAAAATAAAATCATTGCATTAACATCATTCATTCACATTTATAATAATAGATTTATAAGAGTTGCATGTAGTATTTGTGTTGTTTTAAACTAATAGAGCCGAGAGAAGCGCATGCAGAAGGGTGAAGAAGACAATTCCGAAAGCACAAAAGCCATGGGTGGATACTCTATTCGCAATGAACCCACAATATTTCAAGTGACAAAATTTCCTCGAACTGTTCTCCAACAATTTGGTTGGATTTCGTATATGAACATGCTACAAGGGTTCAATACGGAGATAGCAATTGAATTCCTGCAGAACTTGCGGGAAGGGCATATAATAGTTAAAGGAATAGTTATACCGGTCTCCGAAGAAGTAATTGTTGAGGTCTCCAAAATTCCAATGGAAAGGAAAAAGTGGACTAATAAATATGTCCTCATACAAGAAGCGGTTTCAGTATATCAGGACCCATATGAGAAATTGGTACGAAAAGGAAAAGGTATTTACCCTGCATCCTTGAAGCAACCTTGGCGAGAACTGGTAGTCATCATCCAAAAGTATATCACATGTGACGGACTCCAAGACATGGTAAAATCTCGTCAAATCCAATTTTTAGTTGTACTCAAATAGAATATTTCAATTAATTTGCATTTTTTCTTGAATTCTATATTGCACGACACTATTGTTCAGATTAGGAAAGCTAAAAACCCTCAAGAAGTTGTCAGCCATCACGGCCTGATAAAATTGATTGTCGTTCATGAATTAAACAAACATCATTTATCATGGGATAGATTTTTCAATATTTCCCTACCTTCCCCTAAAGAAAACCCTAATAGAGCAGGAATTGAGCATCCAAGAATAGGCATGCCAGTCCATAGGCAAGCTAGAGGGAAGTGAACCAGTGTCTCCACCTTAGGTCCAGTAAAATGGAGACGGTTTGAAAGAATAAAATTACAAAAAAAATACCTCAACATTTCCAGACGAGACAAGGCCATCCTATATACCCCCTCAAAGCCCTCAAAATGCGCCCTGAAAGGCTTATGAAGAGGAAATGGCTCAAGTATTAGAACAAATGAGAGAATCTTGTTGAGCTAGAAACCCATTTAAACAATATGAGGAGTAGAGGGATCTTTCGAACCAGTTTGCCTCTACTGGTAGTTATGGTCACACATAAATTCTACCTTCCACTGATGAATTGCATGATTTGAGGGATTTATCTCCCTCTTGTTATCACTCTGAAATTCCCAAAGGTTGTTCTTGTGTTTAAAAGAAATATCAGAGGTAAATATCAACCACTTTTGGATATTAGGATCTAGCCATCCTAATACTCAGAGAGGGCTCTCTCTTAATAATTTAAATTTGTTTTTCTAATAGATTTTAGGCTAGTTATGTATGTTTGATTGGGTTGGTTTTTGTAGGTAGGTGGAATTAATGATTTAGATGAATAGGTGCTTATCAAATTTCCATTGGGCTATGGCATCAAAGTGATTTGAAACAAAACTAATTCAAATTATAAGGAAAGTGTTACAGGGAAAGATAGGTGAGCAATATCAGATCTCAAGGATGAATGGTGAGGTGGATTTTCAATTGAGATCAAGGAGAAATTAAGAATTCCTTAAACTAGATATCATAAGAAAACATAGAAATGTACAATAGTTAAAAGAAGAATGTAATTAAATAAATTCTCCAATAAAACTCCTATTATAACATCCAAATTTAGAACACATATAAGTTTATGGAATACTTAAAGAAAGAACACTAACAATTGAAATTTGTACTTCACTGAGATGGCTCATCACATGAATCCTGTAAAGAAGTTTCTTTATTACTGGTTCAGTCTATCGACTGGAAATTGGTACAATAACTCTTTGGCAAGAAGATCAGTCAGCTAAAAAATGTTCAAAAAGCCACACTTGACCGACCCTTGATACTTTGAATGATGAAGTATTTATACTACATATTAAAAAATATCTTGTCAATTGACTAGGATTTATTTAAGGAAATAAAATATCTTTATGCAAAAAGATAGTGACACCTATTAACTAACTGAAATCTTGCCTCGTTTTCTTTGATTGCTGTTACTATTTGTTTCTTTCATCTGTATTCTTTCACGTGTGTGTTCTTTCACCTGTTTGCCCTTTAAACTGTCATAGTAAATAACATCATTTTTCTGATGTTTCTTCATCTAGAAATTTTATTTTCATGATCCTCTGGTAAATTTCATCTTCCTCTGTATATTTGGAAAATGTGGGTTTAGTCCCAAAAAGGTGATTTACCTCATCCTGGAGGTAAAATAATTTTTCTAAACTTTGAAGGATTACTTTCCCTATGGGAACTCCCTTCATTGATGAACTGGTGGAAGTTTCTTTCGATACTTCCCTCATTTTCTTATCATAGTCTTCATGGCTAATGAGTTTATCATTGATTACTAAGGATTAGGCAGACCTTTCTGTCTCAATCCATCAAATTTTTTCATAAACCTTGTCACTACAAGTTCCATTGTTTGAAATTTGTCTTCAAGCTGTACCATCAGATTTATCTTGGAAATAACTTTCTTCACCTCTAAGATAGTCTCTGTTCTGTCAGATATCCCTAGTTCTTCTAAATCATGCTTGTTTTTGGAATTAAGGAACTTTATTATTTTAGAGGCTTCCTCTAGTTTCTTTCTAAGATCTACTTTTACTTTTTAAATTGCATTACCAGCTTCGTTTACCAAGTAATTACGCTCAAATATGATTTGTATAGAAGGCCAAATATCATTAAATGAGTTAATGATATTGGCCCACAATTTATATTTTTCTTGGGCTAAAGGTTCTTTTAGTGACAACTCCTTTTCCAGCCCATGGATTCTTTTAGTCAATCTATTATATTTTTGTACTTTTTCCCAGGGATAATTTTAAGGATGGAAAATTATCTTGAAGTTTAAAAAATTGGCGAATCTCACTAGTCCCTTATATGCAAACTATAAAATGTTTATTGATGTATTTGTAAAATTATTCAAATTTATAATAATAATATATATATTGTCTATATAATATTGGCGATTTTTAACGTAAAATAATTTTATACTGTAAAATTTGGGCGAATCATTTTTATAAAAAAATGGAAATTGGCGAATCTTTTTTTGGAAAAATGATGGAAAATTAACCCACTTGCGAATATTAGCCCCTAAAATTTTCCATGCTTTTTCCCGATGCATTACTTCTGCGAATTTCTTTCCATCTTCTAAAATCTTGACTTGTTCTTTGAGCTTGTTAATCTTTGTATTTTGAATGGACATATCTTCCATTGCTTTGATCAATTTGCTGGCCTCATCAGAGGGATGGGCTGTTGGTATTATTGATGTTGTTGCTGATGTAGTTGCTGGAACTGCTGTTGATATTGGAGCCGATGTACACACATGTGTTGTTGTAGATGCTATAGGAATAGTAGTAATGTGAACTCCTTCCATGATGGCGTGATTTTCTAGCGCAATTTTATCCATTTCTATTTCCATTTCTTTGAGTTGAATTGCCAACTGAATGATGAGATTCATCATTTCATCCTTTTTATTATCAGTTTCCAAAACCTCCTTGGTTTGTGGATGCTTAGTAGTTGGTAAATTTAGTTTTTTCTCTAGTGCATCTATGTCTGCATTCTTCTTCTTTATTAGTTCTTCTATTGCTTTGATATCTTTTGTATTATAACCAAATTCCATTACTAAATATTCAAGTGACTTTATCTTGTTATCCTTTTCTTGTGATGAAGCTCTCTCTAGATTTAACTGTGAATTTATATTTTCTAGAGAATTCTACAACTTTTGGACACTTAAAGCTTTGTGTGTCATGGTGGAATAAATCATTTCTACTGCTTGTTTGTGAAATTCAATCTGGTCAATGGGATGCACATCTTTGGTAGGAACTTTAAAGGTTGTTTTAGTATAGTCTTTAGAAGTTTTAGGGGCCTCCACCTTTGGCTGTAGAAATGTCATCTACATCTTCCTTGTCTTGAGGTCATAAGCCGAAAGCAACCTACTCTGATCAGTAGGAGTTTGCTTCCAATACTGTGCATATGTGACAACTTTCAATGCTTTATTTCTGATTTTAATCTCTTTTTATTTCTCCATGATATCTTTCTCTTTCTCAACATGTTTGTTGGATGATGAAACCTCTACAGTATTACATTGGTGAATAATTTGTGCACTAGAAGTTGATGGCATATGTGTTTCTTCTGAAAGTGTTGGCGGTGCATCTTCTCTGGTAACAATATTTGTTTCAATGGTTTCAACTATCTCTTGTTGCTCTATCACTAGATTTAGTTTTGTTTTCTTCCTGTACATAAGCTTGAATTTAGTATCAGAAGTAGTTTCTGCAGAGTAAGAGACTTATTCTCTAGCCCTTTTTGAATTTCTATCTTGTGGGTTTGGAGTAAGCAGGATGGAACTAGTATCAAGTTTTTTCTCCAATTCATGTAAAGTGTTTTCCAACCACTCTGAATGGTTGGAATTTTTTTTAATCTCAGGCTTTGATTCATGAATGAATGGGGTGATTTTGAACTTAACTCTAAACTTACTTATGACACCTAAGGTGTCATATGACCATTTGAAACTGCTACTAAACTTGAACTCTTGTAAGCATCTGTCTACTTCCTATCCAACATTCCTACTATTGCATATAAAAGGCCCTAGTCGGTTTTTAATCTTGAATTGGGTCTTATTTTTGGATGAAATGAATTTGATCTCATCAGAATTCAATATTTGTATGATGTATTCCAAAGCAAATATCCTCATTGGGAGGTATTTGGAAGCTTGTATGGAACTAATTGGCTTCCATACACTCTGATTTCTATATGATTCTGGTATAAATACCAGTATCCCATTTTGCTTTGATCTGACAACTGTAGAACCTTTTTGATTTCTTCACTGATTCTAGGCTGAATGCTATTGCTAAGTCTATTAACTACTGGATATACAAAAGAATCAATGAAGTCTTTGAAACTGAATTCAATGGAATCCTTTCTGATCAAGGATGTCCAAAAGACAACAGACTGGGGATTACCCTCTGTGTCCAGTTTTTCTAGGTTAACTGCAAACCTTTCTGATTGAAAATAAATGAAAAAATTGAATAAGACTGAGGAGTATTTGAGCACTCCTTCTTCTGGCAGTTTGATATTTTTATCATGAATGGCATCTACTAGGTATTAGGAAAAATTGAAAGTTGTAGCTGGAGGATGACCTGGGAAAAAGATGGATTGGAAACCAAGAGTAGATGCATCTACATGCCCATCAATGAAATATCCTAAAATACAGGACAACATGGTCAAAATTTGTCTGGTTCTTTTTGAAAACAAGGTAGTTGAGTTTGGAGGATTTTTTTTAGGAGTTTCTACTGATGGAGGGAGGAAAGTCTAAAATATTTGAAACCTTTTAGGGAAATCCAACTTTAAGTAAATCTCAGTAAGGGTTTCAATGGAGAAGGTCACTCCCTCTGGTTATGGTTGAATCTGTAACATTTGATGGATTGAGCAATGATAATAAATATGATTTCTTGATGAGGGGTAACTATGGCTCTTTCATTTGGCAAATAGATGGATTTGCATAGTCTGATGAGTTCAGGGAACCAATAGGTTTGTGGAAATGTGTACTTCGGTAGGTTAGAATCCCACAGATGAATATCATTTTCCTAATCAAAAAATTTGTCATGGCTCTAGTAGTGGAGCTCGAAAAGGTTGCTATCAGTCACATATCATTAATTTTAAAGTTTTTATCAGCCAAAGGAGTGTGGTCAACATCTATCAGGGGTGGTTGCAGAGGGTTTATAGTCTGGAATCTTTGGGAAGCCATTAATTTGATTCGTTTATCAACTTCTGTGCTTAATTGATGAATGTAGGAACTCAGGATTACTTCGAATATCATGAATTTGGTCTACAAAAGGAGTCCAGGTAGCTGCGGGCTTCAATCTTGGTCAGTAAAGGCTTTTGGTCCTTTTCAGAATTTAACTAAGATAAGGAAATACCGGTAAAGCGACGAAGTTTTATTATTTTCGAAAACTGAGGTTGGTGTGGGGGTGGGTTATTTCAAATACTATTGGTTTCATTGCATGCGTTGGAAATGATTTTAATGGTTTATCACACAGAAAAAAGTAGTTTGGCGGTTTGGGGAATGGGGGGTGAGATAAAATGTGGTAGTGCCCCATGGCAGGGAGGCAGGTGGATAAAACCACCCATTTTTAACCCCCCCCGGCTTTAAACATTTGAATGTCGGGGGATATGAAATAACATACTATCCGTTAGATATAATCGGCAGTGATCGGGCGACTTGCGAAGTTAAGAGTTTTGAGTGGGGTCTAGAAATATATTAAGTGGTAGGTTTGAAATGATAGTGGGTCAGGAAAATAGAGTAGGCGGAGGGTTTTCATATAAAGTGGGTGGAGCTAAATGAAATAAGGTCGGAAAATAAATTAAACAAGGGGGTTAAGTCAAAATGGAAGTGGGGCCCGATTAATATATTTATGTTTTAAACTATGAAAAAGTGGGTTTTATTGTTTTTATGAAAAGACAAAGTTAGTAAAGGGGAAGGAGTTTTTTCAAAGGGAAAAGGGATTCTAGCAATTGGAAGGGAATTTTCAAAAGGAAAAAGGGTTTTTAGGAGGGGAAAAGGGTTAGGATAAGGGGAAGGAGTTAGAAAATGGTTTTGATCATGGATAAGCCAAATGATGCTTCCTATAGCTTTTGAAAAGTATTCTACCTACCCTTTATTTATCCTAACATTTTTTATTCCCTTTATTGGGTGAATTTGAGCTTGTTGACCCTTTTATTTTCTTTTGATAAGCAAACTAACTTATTTCTAACCTTATATCTTTTGATGGCTCAAAATAAACTTATGAACTCATTTTATTCTCTACCTAACTATCGATCTGCCAAGATTAAATGGTTTGGTTAGATATTTATTCACTAATATGACCAAGATTTAAACTATATGATCTTCATGAATTGTGGCATTTTGGACAAGCTGCACACAATTTTATTTTCAAAATTAAAGTAAACTAAGAGCAGTGGCATTTGAATGTGCAACACTTTCAGAATTTAATTTTTTTTCTTTTTGGGTTCATATTTTGTATATTTTTTTATCTTTCTTTCGTTTGGTACTTTGATTATTATTTTAGGACATACCCTCTTTTCATTTTTTAATATGGAAAACATTTGTAGAAAGAAAAGGTATGTACAATTTTACAAGACTTAACATAGTCAATTAAAAATTATGATCCCTATTATTATAGGATCCTAACAGTGGCTCCACTTGGGGAGGGCATCTCCTTGTGAGATGTCAAGAGCTTTCTGATCAGTGGGCTTGGAACTTTGACTTTTCTTTGCTTGGAACTGCTTTCTGTGATCTCCTTTATTCAAACATATGATGTTATACCTTTTAAATATTAGGGCCTTCTCTTTGGGCTTCAACTTTGCAAGATAATCATCCAATCCAATCTAAACTTTGCTATGATATTTACAATGAGTAAAATACAATAAATTAAACTACTGGTTACTTTGGTGAAAAGTAGTGCTTCAACATTCCACCATTGACTGGTCCACCTGGTAGATATGTTCCATCTATCTCTTTCAAGAAAACTGCATTGTTGCCTTTGTAACCATAAATAATGTATGGGCCCTTCCAGAGAAAGTCAAATTTCCCATGTTTTCCTTTTTCTTCCCTTCTAGAATCCAATTTGAGTACTTGATCACCTATGAAAAAATCATCTTCTTTAGTTTTCTTATCAAATATCTTCTTGATTTTGTCTTGAATTACTTGGGATTTGATATAAATTTCTTCCCTAGTTTTCTGCAAATGAATTGTTTGATTTATCCTCCTTTGGATGTCATTTCGTTCTACTTGCAGCTCTTGAATCATTTTCGTCACTGGAACTCCTAATGAAGATGGAAAAACAACATTTATCCCATATACTAATTGATAGGGAGAGGTACCAATAGATTTATTTGTAGTTAGTCTGTCTGCCCATAAGGCATTGACTAACCTTTTATTCCAGTTTTTCTTGTTATCCTCTAATAGATTCTTGATGATGTTGACTAGGATTTTGTTTAAATATTCTTCTAGTCCATTACCTTGAGGGTAATAGGCAGTGGAATGGCCTAGGATGGTATCTATTACAAAAATCTATCATTTTCTTGGATTTGAAGGCAACAACATTATCAGTAATGAGCTTTTGTGGGCATCCAAATCTAGAAAGGATGTTTTTCTCAAGAAATAAAATAATGACAGATTCTGTGGCTTGTCTATAAGGGATGGATTCTATCCACTTGGTAAAGTAATCAGTGGTTGTCAATATCCATTTATGTTGGGCAGAGGAGGGTGGGTGAATTTCACCAACGAAGTCTAAACCCCATTGTTGAAATGGAATTTCTACTGAGATAGGTTTGAGGGGTAATGGTAAGAGTTTCTTCTTCCCTTCAAATATTTGGCATTTGTGATAGGAGGTCACATACTTTCGGACATCTACAAAAGAGTGGGCCGGTAAAAACTTGCCCTCAAAATTTTTTCAGCAGTGGTTTTCTAGTATAGCTGTCCAACACAATCTCCTGCATGAATTTTTTAGCTTCATATTTTAATAAAAAATTCAACAGAATGTCACCATGATCTTTCCAAAATAAAACATTATCTAAGAAACAATATTTCATTTCTTTCATTTTTAAGAATCTTCTTTTAGTTCTAGATAAACCAAGAGGAGCTTGTAAGTTGAGTAAAGAAAATATAATGTCTGCATACCAGGGTGAATCTATAAAAGCTTCACTGATTTGTTGAGTCGCCATCTCTTCCTGATCATCTAGGGCATCAATGAAATTTATGTCTAAGGCTTGACAGTTCGATTTAGCCATGAGTTTGGCTAAACCTCGGCCTTTCATCAATTTTGTAGGTTTGATTTCAATGTCATATTCTAGTATTGTGGCAATCCATTTGCCTCTTTTTCCATGAAGCCCATTCTGAGTTTGAATGTCATTTACAACTGAATTTGGAACATATGATATTATGTGAGAGTATAGAATGTATACTCTGAAATATTTTATGGCTTTCACTAAAGCAAGAGCTTGTTTTTCCATGATATTATAATTTAGTGTTGAATCTCTCAAGGATTTACTAAATAAAGAAATGGTTTTTTCATAACCCTCATCATTCTTTTGCAACAAGACTGCTGCAATGGTGTGTTCTAAAGAAAATGAAAAAATTATGAAATCTCTGTTAAATTTTGGACTTATGAAGACAATTGTTTTAGTAAGGTATTCTTTAACTACTTGAAAGGACTGCTTAGGCCCTACTGTCCACTTAAGTATTGAATACCTTTTCAACATGTTATTCAAATTTCTAAGTAATTCTTCTAGTTAGAGATGAATATTCTAAGAAAATTTATTTTTCCTAAAAATGCTTGTAATTCTTTAATGTTCCTAGGATGACTCATATTTGGGATTGCTTCTATTCTAGCTGGATCAATTATAATGCCCTCTTTTGAAATAATTTGTCCCATAAGTTTTCCTTCTTCTAATCCAAAATGTGAATTTTTAGGATTTAAGGATATATGAAACTTTCTGCGTTTTATGAATACTCTTCTTAGATGATCTAGATGTTCATTATCTTATTTGGAAAATACTGTGATATCATCCAAGTAAATGACTAAAAATTCATGGATTTCCTTTGCAAAGTCAATGTCCATGGCTCTTTGGAATGTTGCTCCAACATTCATCAGTCCAAAGGGAATTTTCAAGTACATGAAAGTTCCCCATGGAGTGTTGAATGCGGTCTTAGCTTGATCATCAAGTTGGACTAGGATTAGGTTGTATCTAGAAAATCCATCAAGTAATGAAATTCTAGATGACCCTACTACCCTCTAGTGAATGTGGTCCATTTTAGGGAGGGGATAGTTATCCTTCAGTGATACTTTTTTCAAGTTTCTTAAATCAACACAGAGTCTGATTTCTCCTGTTTTCTTCCTAGTGGGGACTAAATTAGAGACTGAATCAGAATATCTGATGGGTGTTATGAATTGAGCATCGTACATCCTTTTAAATTCTTTCTCTATTAATGGCATAAGAATAGGGTTAATTATTCTTAGCTTTTGTCTAAAGGGCTTCTGAATTTCTTTAATTGGTACCTTATGTTGGATAATGCTGGCATCATAAGACTTGAGGTATTCATAACTCTAGGAAAAGATATCTTAGAACTCTTTAAACAAGTTAATGTACTTCAAATTTTTAGCTGGAGGTAATTTCTTAGATATTTTGATAAGTTTGGGATTTTCCTTTGTTCCTATGTTTCATTCATCTATATCTGACCTTAGAGGCTCCATTTTAGGTTTTCTAGCTACATCATTGGAGTCAAAGAGATCCTCTATTGGGGCTAATCCCTTAGGCAAAATGTTATCTTTGAGGTTTAAAAATTCTGATTCATCAATGATTAATTCCTCAATTTCTATTGTTTCTAACTGTTCTATTTCTAATTTAGTGAATTTAGTTGGTTCTATATTATTTACATCATTTACATCTAGCTCATTATTCATGGTATAATCTAATGTACAATTAGTGTCTATATTACAGTTCTGAAATTCTCCTTCACAATTCATAAAATCATAAATTTGTGAGTCTTGCGAAAATATTTGCCAATAATTCAAATTATTAGGTATGGTTGGCCTATGTCTTACCTCAGATGTGTACTGATGATTTGGTTGAAAAGGTAACCTTCATGTGCTGGAAAAAGTGGCCAAAATATGAGCTTGCATATTCTGCTATCTTGGAATAACAACAAAGTTGGTTTCAAGGAAACATCTTATTAAGTCCGAGATGGTTTCTCTGTAACGACTAAGTCTAGGGTTATTAACAATGCAGTCTCCCTTGACTTGTTTTATGATGAGTTCATAGTCTCTCATGATGGAGACTCTCTTAGCTCCAAGTTTTCTTACAATTTGAAGGCCTAACACTAATGCTTCATACTCTGCCACGTTATTAGTGCATTGAAAATTTAATTTGAAAGGATGTACTTCTGAATGATCATTCTATAAATTTTAGATCCATACTCCAGCTCCTGCTCCTAATATATTTACAGAGCCATCAAAATATAGATTCCACAAAGATTCATGTGTTATATTTTCAGAATCAACTTCTTTGTGTTCTTTTTCTAAGGCTGTGATTTTAGCTTGGTCATTGTCTGAATTACATAAGATAAAGGAGTCCAGATCAGAATGCATAGAATGGATAGGGAAATTTTGTGGTCTTTCTGAACTACTTACCATGTATTTCATCAAAGTTTCTCTGTATAGCTTCCTTTGCTGACCAAATATAAGAATGGTAGCATATGACATGTCTAATTGTAGTGATCCCTGAAATTTTTCTCCCCATGAGCGAGATAGTAACATACCATATTTAGGAGGGATATCAACAACTATGATTTCCATGACAATACTCTTTACTGGACATTGGACTAGAGTTACAAAAAGATCTTTAATCAGGCCAAGGCATTTGACTTGACTAAAATCAAAAGAGAAAAGGTCCTTGTATGGTCTGGTGATGTCTAAGTTTAATTTTTCCATGACTACTTTAGGAATTAAGTTATAAGATGCTCCTGAATCCAACATAGAATTATGTAAGATTTTATAATGAATGTTTAGGCTAATATAAAATGGAGGGACACCCCCTTATTGATGTTTTCCATCTACTTCAAGACCAAATAGTAACTCAGGTTGATCATCATTGAGGTTGAAAACATCTTCACCTTCCTCTATGCTTAATGTTTTAGTAATTTGTGCCTTGTATGAGTCATTTTTCACCAGCTCTGTTAAAGGAACTGGTATTTTCATTTTTTCCATCTCACTTTTGATATTGAATGGAATTTGAGTTTTGTCTAGTGTAATCATTTCATTTTACCAATTGTGGTTTGTGTGGTTTTTTATTCTTTATTAGCACTTGGTAATTCAGCTTGTGTTTCAACTATTTTGTTTTCAATTTCCTTGTCTGGAATGGTTTGAGTAGCAGTTGATGTGATGTCTACAATCTTTGGGGTGGAAGTTTTATCAGTTTCTCTAGGGAGAATTTGTAGAAATTTGGTCACAAGAGCTTCTATTGTTTTCTTAGTTTGGGTTTGGACTGATTTCTGAATAGGAACTCCTGTGTTCTTTTTGCTTCTAAGGCTATACTATTTATGAATTTCATAGATAGAAAATTCATAGCCTTGTTTGTTGTCAAAGGACTCTCTAAATTCTAATTGTAATTGTTGTAACATGTACAACTCTTGTTCTTCCTAGGTAAGAAAAATGGCATCTTCATTTTTTATTCCCATCAAGTTTATCTGGGTGTCCTGGTCTTCTTATTTATGTTCTGAACTTTCATCATAATTTTCTTGGAAAGGTGGTCTAATCTGTTGATCGGGCACTACTTATCTTGATTTACCAGTATTGGGATTTTTCCTAAAGTTGGGGTTTGTAATTTGGGGACCTTGTTGATTTTCCCACTGAGGTTTTCTTTCCATGTTTTCTAATCTATCCATTATTATTTCTACATTTTTAGATAAACTATCTATCTTAACATCTGAAATGGATGGTTCTTCCTTAATGGTCACTCTCCTCTCATTCCTCATCCTTTCTCTTTTGGCTGGTAAGTTATCTTATACACTAACTACATTACTCTGCATCTGTTCTACAGTTTCAGGGTTTCTTTCTCTTAATTAATAGGACATATCAGTATCAAAACCATCTAGAAATTTAATCAGGGCTAAGTCTGGTGGAGGTTTGATATTTTCCGGAATTGCATTGTAAATGTTATTAAACCTAATACAGTAATCCTGAACATATTCATTAGGAGCTCTTCTAATGTTCTCATATTCAGATAATATCCAGAGAGGGTTTTTATTTCTTTACCATATACTAATAAAAAATCGATGGAAAGCAACTAAATCAACAATATGACCAACAGGTAAAGCGTTAAACCATTTTTTAACATCTCGTACTAGTTTTTGTGAAAATAATCTCATTTGTACATTTGTTTCATAAATTTCTTGTAACTCAAAGAAGTATGTCATTTTATCTACATGTTGTTGAGCAGTATATTGACCAGTACCATCAAACTGAAAAATTTTACTCTGGTAATATTGTGGCATGGAATGTAAAGGGGCCTGTAAGACCAAAGGAAAAAATCTGGCTGCCATGGCTAAGATTTTAGCTTGACTGGGAGGTAAATTAGTGCTGCTTGAAGATGGACTTGAAACTTTAGGTTGGAGAGGAAGTTTAGGTATGAATTGTTTTGTGGAATGAACTTTGGTGGATACTATAGATGAGGTGGTACTGAATGGAGTTGTATTTACAATTTCTGAAGGTATTGTAGAGCTCTTAGGGGTAGTAGCAGTTACGGCAGCTAATTCAACTGACTGTTGAAAAAAAGTCTCCGTCTATGTATTTTATCAAAGTAGCATCAAGTTTGTCAAAAGTATCTAAAACCTGTTGATCTAAATCAAGTTGTATATTATCCTTCTTTGATTCAATAAATTGAATAAATTTGGGGTCTATTACAGTATCATGGACTGATTTTTGAGATTTGGTACGAAATAAAGAATGCTCAAATGATAAATGAAATTGAATATCCTCTATGCTTGATAACTCCTTAGGAAGTGAATTTTCTTTGATTAACTCACTACTACTTCCTTGATTCTCTACTTTTTTAGGTTTTCTTAAAATTCTGTCAAGATCATCGAAAATTATAGTAGGCTATGGATCAGGATGAGCCCTGGTATAATATGTTCTTTTAGAAGCTATAATTTTAACTTTCTATGATAAATTGAAACAAAATTTTCAAATCTTAACACAAAAAATGAGAAGAATTCTTTATTTTAAGATTGTTTAAACTAGGGATTGGTTTCCCCAGTATGGTTTCTAGTATGTTATCACTCTGAAATTCCGAAATGTTGTTATTTTGTTTAAAAGAAATATCAGAGGTAACTATCAACCAATTTTGGAGATTAGGATCTAGCCTTCCTAATACTCAGAGAGGGCTCTCTCTTAATGATTTAACCTTTTTTTTTTTAATAGATTTTAGGCTAGTTATGTATATTTTATTGGGTTGGTTGTTGATTGGTTTTGGTAGGTAGGTGGAATTAATGATTTAGATGAATATGTGCTTATCAAATTTCCATTGGGATATGGAGTCAAAGTGCTTTGAAACATAAGTCTTTAAAATTATAAGGAAAGTGTTACAGGGGAAGATAGGTGAGAAATATCAGATCTCAAGGCTGAATGGTGAACTAGTTTTTCAATCAGGATCAAGGAGAAATTAAGAATTCCTTAAACCAGATAATGAAGAAGTATGAAGGAGTCAATTGGGATCAGAGGGAAATTAAGAATTCCCTAAACTAGATATCAGAAGAAAACATAGAAATGTACAACAGTTAAAATCAGAGTGTAACTAAACAAATTCTGTAGTAAAACTCCTATTATAACATTCAAATTCAGAACACATATAAGTTTATGGAATAATTAAAGAAAGAACATTAACAATTGAAATTTGTACTTCACTGAGATAGCTCATCACATGAATCCTGTAAATAATTTTCTTTATTACTGGTTCAGTCTGTTGACTAGAAATTGGTACAATAACCCTTTGGCAAGAAGGTTAGTTAGCTAAAAAAATGTTCAAAAACCCACACTTGACCGACCTTTGATACTTTGAATGATGAAGTATTTATACTACATATTATAAAATATCCTGTCATCTAACTAGGATTTATTTAAGGAAATAAAATATCTTTATGCAAAAATATAGTGACACCTATAAACTGACTAAAATCTGGCCCTGTTTTCTTTGATTACTATTACTATTTGTTTCGTTCATCTGTCTTCTTTCACGTGTGCATTCTTTCACCTATCTGCTCTTTAACCTGTCATAGTAAATCACACCATTTCTCCCATGTTTCTTCATCTGGAAGTTTGATTTTCATCATCCTTCGGTAAATTTTATCTGCCTCTGTATATTTGGAAAATGTGGGTTTATTCACAAAACGATGATTTACCTCATGCTGGAGGTAAAAGAATTTTTCTAAACATTGAAGGAGTACTTTGCCTGTGGAAACTCCCTTTATTGATGAATTGTTGGAAGTTTCTTTGGCTACTTCCCTCATTTTCTTATCACAGACTTCATGTCTCATGAGTTTATAATTGATTACTAAAGGATTATGCATAACTTTCTGTCTCAATACATCAAATTTGTTCATAAAACTGTTCACTACAAGTTCCATTGTTTGACATTTGTATTCAAGCTGTACCATTGGATTTCTCTTCGAAATCCCTTTCTTCACCTCTAAGATAGTCTCTGTTCTATTAGATATCCCAAGTTCTTCTAATGCATGCCTGTTTTTGGAATTAAGAAATTTTATTATTTCAAAGGCTTCCTCTGGTTTCTTTCCAAGATCTTCTTTTACCTTTTGAATTGCATTACCAGCTTCCTTTACCAAGTCATTCTGCTCAAATATGATATGTATAGAAGGCCAAATATCATTAACTGAGTTAATGATATTGGCCCACAGTTCCTATTTTTCTTGGGCTAAAGGTTCTTTTAGTGACAACTCCTTGTTGAGATTCAACAAGATGATGATCTTAGTGAAAGTTAAGCACCTACACTAGGTGGGGCCCGTAGGCTATTTTTACGTGATATGTCGATTTTTAGAATTTGGATCAAAGTATACTTTTAACAGTAATATATTTATATATGGTTGAGAAAATTATATGGATGGATGGGCGTCTATTTTGGAATGCATGTGCGAAGTTGTTTCGTGGAATGCATGTCTAAAAATAGAATTCATGTCGATTATTGTTAGCCCTTAACAATAATTAGACAATAAATAATAATCTATTCTCTTGAAGCACTTGATTTCAGTTAACTGATGTGGCAAACCAATTAACTGAAGGAATTTCGAGTTCAAAGGTTGGTTGGTGGGACATGCTAATGGAATTCGTTGTAACTGAGTGATACAAAGTTGTAACAGAGTTGGATGTATAGTTATGTGATTTGTAAAGTAGTTTAAATGAGTTAAGTGAGTTAAATTTAGTTGTGCTAGTTGTAACTAGTTGTAACTAAAGATAAACTAGTGAGAGATCAGTGAATTAAATATTAAATTAATTCACATGGAGTGATCTCAAATGCAAATGAATATTTACTACTATTATCTACATGCATGTCAGATCCAATGGAGACCTAGTTGAGAGATAGGTGAAAGGGACAATTTTACTATTAGTTGTGACTATAGTGGGTGCACAAGTGCAACCAAACACACATTGGAGATGCCAATGAGGATTTCGCAGTCAAGGCAAGGCAATATCAAATTCACTCAGGGATTGTGATCAGCAGGGATTGCGCAGTGGAGGCAGGCTGTCAGGAGGCAGTAAATTGGTGCATGTTTTATGCCAATTTTTGTATAATAGTGTGAGACGATTGTATATTGTACTAAGATCTCTTGGATTAGAGTTTTGTATGACATTGTTTCATGATCCATGATATATAAATAATATATGATAGTGGTGTTTTTAGCTTTATGCTTTCTCGGTAAAAACATCTGTGTTATGTGTGATTGATTTTTCTTCATGGGTTCGCAATTGGCGATTTAATTTCCACAAAGATTTCAATACAAGGATTATGTATTTAATAGTGGAATATAATTTTTAGATCAGGAGAATCCAGGCAATACATAATTGTATTAAAATTTCTACACTCCTTTTCCAACTTGTGGATTCTTTCAGTCAATCTATTGGATTTTGGTACTTCTACCTGATGCATTACTTCTTCCAATTTCTTTCCATGCTCTAAACTCTTGACTTGTTCTTGAGCTTGTTAATATTTGTATCTTGAATGGAAATATCTTCCATTTCTTTGATCACTTTTCTAGCCTCATCAATGGGATGGGCTATTGGTATTACTGATGTTGTTGCTGATGTAGTTGCTGGAACTGCTGTTGGTACTAGAGCTGATGTAGACACAAGTGTTGTTGTAGATGCTATAGGAATAGTAGTAATGTGAACTGCTTCCATGCTGACTTTCTTTTCCTGCACAAGTTTATCCATTTTTGTTTCCATTTCTTTTAGTTGAGCTTTCAACTGAATGATGAGATTCATCATTTCATGCTTTTGATTATCAGTTCCAAAACCTCCTTGGTTTTTGGATGCTCAATAGTCAGTAACTTTAGTTGTTTCTTTAGTGCAACTATGTCTGCATTCTTCTTCTTTATCCGTTCTTCTGCTGCTTTGATATATTTTGGATTATAACCAACTTCCATTACTAAATATTCAAGTGACTTTATCCTTTTATTCTTTTCTTGTGATGAAGCTCTCTCTAGCTTAACTGTGATTTCATATTTTCTAGAGAATTCTGTAACTTTTGGACACTTAAAGCTTTATGTGACATGGTGGAATAAATCATTTCTCCTGTTTGTTTGTGAATTCAATCTGGTCAATGGGATGCACATCTTTGGCAGGAGATTCAAAGGTTGTTTTAGTATAGTCTCCAGAAGTTTTAGGGGTCTGTACCTTTGGTTGTAGAAATGTCATCTGCATCTTCCTTGTCTTGAGGTCATAAGCTAAAAGAAACCTACTATGATCACTAGGAGTTTTCTTCCAATACTGTGCATATGTGACAGCCTTCAATGCTTCATTTCTGATTTTAATCTCTTTGTATTTCTCCATGATATATTTCTCTTTCTCAACAATTTTTCTAGATGATGAAACCTCGACACTATTCTGTTTCTTAATGATTTGTGCACTGGAAGTTGATGGCATATGTGTTTGTTCTTAAAGTGTTGGAGGTGCATCATCTCTGAAAACAATATCTGTTTCAATGGTTTCAAATGTCTCTTGTTGCTCTATCACTAGATTTAGTTTTGTTTTCTTCTTGTACGTAAGATTGAATTTAATATCAGAAGTAGTTTCTGCAGAATAAGAGCCTTATTCTCTAGCCATTTTTGAATTGCTGTCATGTGGGGCTAGAGTAAGCAGGATGGAACTAGTATCAAGCTGCTTCTCCACATCCTGTAAAGTTTTTTCCAACCACTATAACTGGTTGGAATATTTTTCAATCTCAGGCTTTGATTCATGAATGAATGGGGTTAGTTTGAACTTAACTCTCAATTTACTTATGAAAGCCAAGGGGTCATATGACCATTTGAAACTACTACTGAACTTGAACTATTGTAAGCATCTATCTTCTTCCTATCCAACATTCCTACTATTGCATATAAAAGGCACTAGTTGGTTTTTAATCTTGAATTGGGTCTTCTTTTTGGCTAAAAGGAAATTTATCTCATCAGAATTCAAGATTTTTCTGATGTAATCCAAAGAAAATATCCTCATTGGGAGGTATTTGAGAAGCTTGTACAGAACTAATTGGCTTCCATACACTCAGATTTTTGTATGATTCTGGTATAAATACCAGTCTTCTGTTTTGCTTTGATTTGAAAACTATAGAACCTTTTTGATTTCTTCACTGATTCTAGGCTGAATGCTATTGCTAAGTATATTAAATACTGGATATACAAAAGAATAAATGAAGTCTTTGAAACTAAAGTCAGTGGAATCCTTTCTGATCAAGGATGTCCAAAATATAAAAGATTGTGGATTACCCTTTATGTCCAGTTTTTGTAAGTTAACTGCAAAACTTTTGTGATTGAAAATAAATGAACAAATGGAATAACACCGAGGAGTATTTGAACACTCCTTCTGGAAGTTTGATCAATTGATCATGAATGGCATCTACCAAGTATTGGGAAAAATTGGAAGCTGTAGCTGGAGGCAGACCTGGGAAAAATATGGATAGGAAACCAAGAATAGATGCATTTACATGCTCATTAGTGAAATATCCTAAAATATAGGACAACATGGTCACAATTTGCCTGGTTCTTTCTAAAAAATTGTAGCCGAGTATGGAGGATTGTCTTTAGGAGTTTCTATTGATGGAGGGAGGAAAGTTTGAAAGAGTTGAAACCTTTTAGAGAAATATAGCTTTAAGTAAATCTCAGTAAGGGTTTCAATGGAGAAGGGTTCTCCCTCTGGTTGTGGTTGAATCTGCAACATTTGATTAATGGATTGATTAGTGATAGTAAATAGGATTTCTTGATTAGGGGTGACTATGGCTCTTTCATTTGGCAAATAGCTGATTTGGCACAATCTGATGAGTTTAGGGAACTGATAGGTTTGTGGAAATGTGTACTTGGGTAGGTTAGAATCCCACAGATGAATATCATCTGCCTGATAAAAAAATTTGTCATGGCTCCAGCAGTGGAGCTCCAAAAGGTTGCTATCAGTCATAGTATTATTAATTTTAAAGTCTTTATCAGCCAAAGGGGTGTGGTCAACATCTATCAGGGGTGGTTGCAACGGGTTTATAGTCTCGATGCTTTGGGAAGCCATTAATTTGATTCGTTTATCAACTTCTGTGCTTAATTGATGAAGGTAGGCACTCAGGATTACCTGGAATATTTTTAATTTGGTTTGCAGAAGGAGTCGAGGTAGCTGTGGGCTTCAATATTGGTTGGTAAAGGCTTTTGGTCTTTTTCGGAATTTAGTTGAGATAAGGATATAACGGTAAAGAGTCGAGGTTTTATTATTTTAAAAAACTAAGGTTTATTACTTGCCGTTGGGGTGAGTTATTTCAAATAGTAGTGTTTTCATCGCATGCCTTGGAAATGGTTTTAATGGTTTATCGCACTACAAAAATTAGTTTGGCAGTTTGGGGAATGGGGGGTGCAATAAAATGTGGTAATGCCACATGGCAAGGAGGCGAGTGGATAAAACCACCCATTTCGAAAACCCCCTCGAATTTAAACTTTTGAATGTTCGGGGATGCGAAATAACATACTGGCCATTGGATCTAATCGACAGTGATCGGGCGACTTGCAAAGTTATGAGTTTTGAGTGGTGTCGGGAAATATATTAAGTGGTAGGTTTGAAATGATAGTGGGTCAAAAAAATATATAGGCGGAGGGTTTTCATATAAAGTGGGTGGGGCTAAATTAAATAAGGTCGGAAAATATATTAAACAAGGGGGTTAAGTCAAAAGGGAAGTGGGACCCGATTAATATATTTATGTTTTAAGCTATGAAAAAGTGGGTTTTATTGTTTTTATGAAAAGGCAGAGTTAGTAAAGGGGAAGGAGTTTTTTCAAAGGGAAAAGAGATTTTAGCAAGGGGAAGGGAATTTTCAAAGGGAAAAAGGGTTTTTAGGAGGGGAAAAGGGTTAGGATAAGGGGAAGGTCTTAGAAAATGTTTTTGATCATGGATAATCCAAATGATGCTTCCTATAACTTTTGAAAAGTATTCTACCTACCCTTTATTTATCCTAACATTTTTTATTTCCTTTATTAGGTGCATTTCAGCTTGCTAACCCTTTTATTTTCTTTTGATAAGAAAAATAACTTATTTCTAGCCTTATATCTTCCAATGGCTCAGATTAAACTTATGAACTCATTTTATTCTCTACCTAACTATCGATATGTGAAGATTAAATGGTTTGGTCAGATATTTATTCACTGAATATCATAACATTAAATTTAAAGTCATGAATGACCAAGATTTAAACTATATTATCTTCATGAATTGTGGTATTTTGGACAAGTTGCACACAATTTTATTTGCAAAATTAAAGTAAACTAAGAGTAGTGGCATTTGAATGTGAAACACTTTCAGAAGTTATTTTTGTTTCTTTTTTTGTTGGGTTCATATTTTAAATATTTTTTTATATTTATTTCTTTTGGTCCTTTGATTATTCTTTTATGACATACCCTCTTTTCATTTTTCAATATGGAAAACATTTGTAGAAAGAAAAGGTATGTACAATATTACAAGACTTAACATAGTCAATTCAAAATGATGATCCATATTATTATAGGACCCTGACACCTCTGATAATGAATGTTTGAATAAAGAATGCTAGATAGAGAGAGCCTCTGAGTTTGAAAATCAATCAGGGGATATTGTTTTATTAGAAAATGATACAAATGTTGATATCGCTCCTTTGACACATGAAGAAAGCATTTCTCCACCCTGCCAAGATATCAATGTCGACACAACCTCTTTAGTCCCTGAAGAAAAATATTTCATTAGATGATAACACTAATACTGGCACAAACCCACCTAAACCTGAAGCCGCTGCTACACCTTCTCCTGCGAGGACCATTTTGAAGCAAAAATCAGCTTGGGCTAAGTTGAGAAGGATGCGCAAGAAATATAGATAATTGAGAAAAACTGTGGAATAGTTAAAGGGATGGTTGAAATAGGCGGATAAGGCCTAGAAGCCTAAAAAGGAATTAGATACTATGGGGACCCAAACAGAACTATGTCCTACAGAAGAGTTTGGCATTCAAATTGAACCAGAGGAAACCCAAACAGATTTTGTCACAAAAACTGTAGATGTTGTTGTACAAGCTAATTACTGTAGTCCACAAGAGACAGTTGAAGTCTCTTTGTAGACTAATTTGATACCTACAACTGATAAAGAAACCCAAACGGAAGAAACACTTGCTTATGCCCCTTTGGTACAAAGAGATGCCAATCAAAAGCTTCGCAATGAATTGATTCAAATTCAACAAGAATTGGTCCAGTATAGGAAGGAAGTAGCGCCTTTGTAAGAACATCAAGAATTATTAAAAAAAATTAATGACCTTACTGCAACTGAAGATGAAGCCTTTGCCCAAATTAGGGAAGAAAGAGTGAAAGTAAAAAGGGCACAAGCTCAACTAGAACAACCTAAGAAACAAACCAGTTTTGTTTGTTCTCTTTACTCAGATGTGTTGTCTTGCAGATCACCGACCACCAATTATGCCTTATTTATAGTGGAAAGGTATTTGTTGTTGAAGATAAAAGCTATCAGTGTAGGGAAGCCGACTACATTTAATTCCATTGCAGAATTTTTCCAATGTTGTAATGAACAGGATGAACAGGTCCAACACCTTCTCTACGAATTGTACTTGCACAACTTCTTTTTAGAAGATGAAAGAGATAGTAACCTGAGTCCCTTCATTGGGGACATTCAGTTTCAAGATTTTCTATCTTTTGCTAAAAACCAGATTAGATAGGCTAAGGCCTACAATATCTTCTAGAAAAGGGAACATGGGTTAGAGTTATGGGTCAGAGGGGAACCTACAAAACCCATAGATTTACTCATTCGACATAAGAGGTTTATGCAATAGAAAGGAGTGATAGCCAAGCTAGGTCCAATTAACAAAGATATTGTACATAATGGAACATCATAGTTCCAGGATATTTAGGGGTATGATTTATTAGTAGCTAAGCAAAGATGGAAAGCCTCTACCAATAACGTTAAGAATAGAGAGCCATTTTGTTACAGGAATTTTAAAGCTGCTACTTCTTGTTTTCATCTATATAGCAATTTAATTTTAAACATGGGTTTTACATGGATAGGATGGAGATATAGATGCCCCATCATATGGTACCCTCCAGAATATTACCACCATGATTATGAATTGCCAGAGGGAAATACAAACTTGGAATTTGAAAAAGTGAAACAAAAGAATGGTTTTAGATCTTATAGGGAAGAGGTATATCCTGCCTATTCCTTAAATCAACTACACCTCAATCATCAGTTTTCATGAGGACATGAAAAAAGGTAAGTAGGGGAGTATTTTGGGCCATGGAAAAGTACATTTACCCCCATCTTTAGATTGATTTATTATTAACTTTTATATTTTTTCCTTCATTTTAGAAATAAATCAAAGGAGAATAGTGTAAAAGTAGGGTAAAATGAATTACTAATAAATAATGTGTTTAATAGTATAAAAAATAACTTTTGTTGTCTTTATTGATAGGAAATCCGAACCAACTAAATGCTGACCAAATGATGAAACAACAACAGTCAAGAAAAGAAAATGAAATTGCGTTTGGTTCCTGTGAATCAACAAGAGATTGAAAGACACATCTATTCTTGAAGCATTCAGCTGATAGCTGCAAAGCCTCAGGATCTCCTGATCTCGAGGATTCTCTATTATCTGTTTGTTTCTCCTTAAAGTTATAAAATATTGTAGGTGAAAGAGAACAGGGGAGATTTTCTATATATTGTAATTTTCTATAATAAACATTTATTCAGACAGAGTCCTCGAACTCGTGATGATGTACCTGTTCTATTGATTAATGAAAGAATTAGCATTTTCGTTATAAGAGGATTCTGAGTATTTCTTGGCAGAATAATTATAGAGGCTTCAAAACCGATCCCTAGTAGTTCTCTTGCTATTTTGTGTTATATGTTTATTTACTGATTCTCGCAAATTATTTATTCTCATGCTTTGTATAATTACGATTCATTTCAGTAATTGCAAGTGTGGTGTGCTACGGTTTCCTTTTCAATTAGGCTGAATTTATCATTAATATTCCTTTACTGCAAAGTGATTTTTTTCCATTTATTAGATTTATTTCCGCATGGTTTAGTAGTTGTTGTTCAATTCTGCAAATTGTTATTTCTTGAGTTTTCCCATTGCAAGTGTGAACGTATGGTTTTCTGTTCAATTTTGAATGTTGTTATTAATTGAATTATAGAGAATTCCATTGAAAAATGTCAATAGGTGATTTCTATTCAATTTATTAAGTATTTCTTTTCTATTTTTGTTCAATTCATTATTCTTGTTGTTCAATTGCAAAAGATGTTTAATTTCAGCATTGAGTGTTTACTTTCTGCATAAGTTCAGACTAAAATTTCATTCTTTGATTGATTTGAAGTATTTCATAGTATAATTTTGAATTGATTGATTGAACTTCGAGAATTAGATAATATTTCTTGCAACGATTTAGAATAGTTAACCTTTGATTTTCACTCGCATATAATTTTCTTGCACTCTTGAAATAAATAGACTTGCCCTAGGTTGATGATTAATGTGAAGCATTAAGATTACTTTTAACAGCCATATTTTTGAACCAACACTTATTTAACCACAAACATTTTTGATCTTGACTTCTCTACCCTCTTAAACCAATCTTCCTAAGATGTGGGGGATATATATTTCTTACATACAATTGAATTCCCTAAATTATTTGAGGAGATAAGACGCCAACCACATTTTGTAGCAAAATATTTTTGGAAGAGAAAAAAATTCTTGAGAGCCCAAGCTCCCAGGATATTTGGCATTTCTAGTTTTTTCCACTTAACCCATGGGAGAGCTCCTTGGTCCTGTTTCCCTAACCATAGGAACATAAAGAAATTTATTCTGATTTTTCCCTGAATACCTTTTCGAAACTAGGTCAGGGACATATAGTAATCTAGGATAAATTCTAAAATATATTTGATAAAAAATAATTATCTTGCTCGCAACAACTAGCAGTAAGACCAAAATTTCAACCTCTTCTCAATTTTGGGTATGAGGCATAAACAATATTCTTTACAATAATAATTTTTCTTGAGCATGAAACCCAAGTATTTTAGGTATGCTTCCAATGGAATAATAAGAATTGGAAAATTTTGAGCAATGTGTTGTGTCTCATCTTCAGTGATGTTTATCATTGAATGAGTGGATTTTATGTTGTTTATTTCCATCCTTGTGCCATTCCCAAATAATTTTAATATGTCTACCAACGTTCTCACCTCTATGAGTGAGGCATTGTAAAATATGATTGTATCATTTATAAATAGTAGGTGTCTTAGATATAAAGTGCGAGCGACTAAAGAGCCCTAGATATCCCCCATATGCTTTGAATTTACCATTAGACAATTAAGACCCTCAACAACCAACAGTAACAATAATGGGGAGAGGGAACAACCTCGTCTGAGGCCTCTATGAATATGGAAGAAAATGGATGCAACAACATTTACTAAAGAAAAAAATGAAACCTTTTGTATATATGTCATGTTCCATTCGATGAATTGACTACAAAATCCACAGGGGTCAAGACGAGATTGATATGGATCTAATTAACACATTCAAAGGATTTTTCTAGGTCGATCTTGATTACAACCCCTTTTGAGTTTGATATTTTTAGGTTGTGCAATCCTTCTTGAGTGGCCCTAATTTCCTCATGGATATGTATTCCCTTAAGAAAATAAAATTGTTCACTTGAGATGGATCTTGAGAGAATGGACTTTAATCACATAACAATGATTTTAGCCACCACCTTAGTAAATGACATTGCATAGAGAGATTGGGAAAATTTGTTCTAGATACATTAGGTGATCAATCTTCAGAATGAGAGCGTGCATGACTAGCATTCTATTTCTTTTAATTTTTGTTTCATTTTTAAATTCTTTCCAAGTGGAATCAATAGCCCCCATAATAACCTCGGATTGTTTCACTTTGTCTTGGAAAACAACTAAGCCATCAGAGGAATTTTGAGGTCTAAAATGGGCCTCAGAAAAAATATCAACCAAAATAAAATTTATAAGAACCAATGGGATTAAAGATGATGATGTGAACCATGGGGAATTATTCACCATTTTTGGGGTAAAAATATAAAAATATTAAAAAATAATAAAATAATAAAACTACCTTTTCAACTTATATCTCAAAGGTTTTACTCAAATTTCGAGTGGAAGTACTCATTGGATGCAAAATTTAATTCCTCATCCAAGAAGTACCCATGTTACATACTTTCTATGGACCATGCTGCATGGAAAATGAGAAATACATGAAAAACATGATTGCAGTCACGTTTTTCATGTATTTCTCATTTTTCATGTAGCAGGGTTCGTCAAAAGTATGCAACATGGGTACTCCTTGGATGAGGAATCAAATTTTTCATCCAACGAGTGTTCCCATTCAAAATTTTAGTAAACCCATAGGAAGATAAGATGAAAATACGAGTTGAAAAAGTTGTTTTTTCTTTTTTCCCTCTAAAATTTGATGATGTAATCTAATATTATTTTATTATTTCCACTGTTATTTTATAATTTATTTAGGAGGCCCATTTTAGACCTAAAAATCTCCCTAATTCTTAGGCCACTAGATAGAATGAACAAAAGAAGAAATGACAACTGGAAACTCACTAATAGATTGATCTGAGACCCAATTTAGGACACACCCACTTAGACTATTCTTATCCCAAGAAGTAACAAAAGGAGTAAAAGTGGTTTTTTCCAAAGACCATACTTGAACAATGAAAGGGCATGCAGTAAATGAGTGATATATGGTTTCCTCTTAGATTTGTAGAGAGAAATTATTAGGTCCAATCCATCCCTTCTTCATTCCATTGTCCCATGTAAGTATTTTATTGTTGAGAGATAGCCATCATGCCAACTTCCATTTTACTGGACCATTGTGTTTCCAAATATATTTCCACCACCAACAAATTTCACCACCAAATGAGGCTTCAACTTGTGCTTGGTATCCTAATGTTGTTGTAAAATCTCTAGAAGTTGTAATTTTTTACCAAATTAATGATCTTCATCTTCAAAGGATAAACGGATCATGGATGAGATGAGTAGAACAAATATTATTTCCATTTTGGGGCTTCCTCCTCCGAGAGTCCTAAGTCCATAGTTGATTTCCAACCATGTCTGCCCCATTCTTGGGCTTTCTAAGCATGAACATATACAAAGGAAAAAAACACCACTTTCATGAAGAGAATATATAATGCCTTATGAGAGCATAATTCTCTCTAGTGCCTACCTATGGATCTAATCCTACAGTATTTTTCCCATTCTCAATTTGTAAAAAAAAATGTTAATATAAAAAACAAAATATTTAGACTATCTATAATATAAGAATGTCCTTTATAGAACGAATAATATATTTATATAAGAAATGTTGACTGTACAAGATATATGACATTTTTTTATTATACAAATGAGGGCCCGCTTATATACCTAGGCAGGGTCCCCTTCATGAACAATCATGTCCTTTAAGACATGCCTCTTTAATATACTAATAAATATTAACCATTAGTTATTAATTATTATATTCATAACATTTCCATCTTCTTCACAAAATATTCTTCCTCAAAGCTTATTGATGCCAAGGCATGTCATATGTTTCTTTGTCTTGTAATTTATTCACATCCTCTAGAATTCTTCTATTGGTAATCTTTGATGAAAAAATATGATAGGACCCTCTCAGTGATAAGCAAAAATGTCATAATGAGAAGGTCTCTGACCATCCTAAATAAATTTTTTTGAAACCTTACAGTTACTAGATACTTCGAATGAATTTTTATTATAATACTAAATTGCGTTGACATCAGTAGTCTTCAAAACAAAAGTTTGTTGTTTTTGTTCTTAGTGATGCAAATATGCTGACTGATTTAGATGTATTATCTTATGATTTGGATGTAAATAGGTATTTTTTGTGATTTTATTTTTCCTTATCATGCATGCCACACTTTTTCTGATTTACTTTAGGTATTGATGTTGAGTTGATTACATAATTTTCACTTTGAATTTTGTCATATGAACTGTAACATTCATGTAGGGTTCATATACGCAGAATAATATTCACAATATATGGAATATATGAATGTCCATCATAGGACGAGTAATATATTTATATAATAAAATTTTAATATACAAGAGATATAATATTTGTTATTCTACAAATGAGGGTCTTCTTATATACCTAGGCAGGTGCCCTTCATGAACGATCATGTCCTTGAAGAAATGGCTCTTTAGTATATTAATCATTATTAACTAATAGTTATTAATTATTGTATTCATAACACAATATTCCATGCTATCCAACTCCCAATAATGGTGAATACATTAACCAATGCCTTCAAAACATTGAGGATATTTAAATAGAAATTCCTTCGATACTAAATCCAACCAAGTATTAATTTTCCAACAAAATATTTGTCCCTCATGGTCCTAACCCATAGGTATTTGTTGTTCAAAAGTGCCTCAGAATTTTTTATGCTAGAGACTGGCTTAAAAAGTCTATATATTTTCAAGCCTTAGCCTCAAATTTTGGGATTTGTAATGGATGTCCATTCGATCAAAGAGATACATTTCAATGATTTATCGCCAACCCACAAGAATCTAAAGACGAGTTTACAAAATTTTGAAGGATACTTTTGGGATAGAAACGATCAAGGTTCAATAAATCAAGATGCTTTCGAGCATATATTGTGATCAGGATTAATCAAATTTTCTTATATATAATTATGTTCACCCAAATTGAGATTTTGGTCTCAACATTCTTAATAAGAGAAAATTAATCCATCACCTTCTATTCATTAGGATTAATGAAGAAGCCCAAATATTTAAGGATTTCTTTCAAATATTTATAATGAAAAGAGAAATATTAATCATGAAAATTCTTAATAGGATTAAACAAATTACATGGGGTAGTAGTAGATTTACTTTCATTAAATTTCATGCCTATGACTAGTTCAAATCATGATAATATTCTTTTCATATGTGAAATATTAAAACATGAAACCGAAAGAAAAATAGGTATATTACCAATGGATAAAATATGCAAAATGGTCATCATATTAGAGATCATGAAACCCCTAATATCATTTGAAGATATAAATTGTTGTATAAACTTACTCACTGTTATGCAGAATTTTCATAATTGCGGATAAATATGAATTCCATAGATCTAGTGGTCTAATCGAGAATAAAAAAAGAAAAAAGAAAAATGAAGTTTTCCCTAGAGAAATTAGAGTATGGGAAAGAAGCCTACCTGGTATATGTAGCAACCCTTTCCTTCCTACTCACTTGTAAGCTCCAAATCTAGCTCTAAGTGCTATAATTAGAACCTGCACACATGACTAAATAGGCAAAGGATCCACAACATCCACATATCATAATATAAAATATTTATTCAATGAATTAACATGGCATTGAAATAAATGAGCACAAACATAACACAAAAAATATATGAAACTACGATACTCCATGTATTGACAAATATAAGAGAGAGTTAACAACCCTAAATAGTATCTGACTTTGTAGATGTCTCCCCAAGTTGACTTGTCCTTCCTTGTCATAAATAATACCTCATCATCAACCCTAATGCATGAATATGATGACTCCTTTAGTTTCAAGGAAGCAGTAAATTTATACGCTGAGTGTGGTAGTTTTGTATTTTCCATTATGGGCTTGAGAGCCACATATAGGAATTCAAACTCTCTATCCATGGTAAATAGTTAAATCTACCTTGGAAGCTTCTGGAAGAGGAAGCTTCAGATATATTTTTTATTTGCAGAAAATTTTGGAATGAACACACCTGAAGAAGGGATCAACATGTGCTGAACATCGCTGGTGAACAAGAATCAAACATGCAATAAACGTAGGTGGCCAAGAAGGAAATCCACATTGGGGATATAAAAAATGTTTTTGAGCATTTTTTCCTAGAAACTCATACTTTTTGGAGAAGCGATGTTTAAGGTTTTGTGAAGGGATTATGAAAAAAATTTCAAGGATGTTGATTGATCCATTTTTAGGACTTTTGGGTTGATGTGACAAAATGACCTATAACATATTCCCCCCTAAATTAGAAATTCAAAAGCAATGACTGATGACTAAAGTTATTTATCTTATGAGAAGTCCGGATCAAGAAAAATTGCTCAAGATCATCATCTGTTACAATACATTTTCATCATGATATCATTGATGAAGGAGGAATACCCATGCTTAACATATAAGCCAATATTACATGTACAATGATCAAGTAGTCTGTCCCATTGATGCCATATGGACCCAGTCTTGGATTCATGTTTGAATGATCATAGCCACCATAATTTGTAATCTTGTATTCATCCTAAAATCAAAGCTCGGATGGATGAAACTAGATCTGCGGTCTTCTATCTCGTTCACTCAATTTCTCAATGTACGAGTCTAATCATGCGAATAAATGAGCTGAAGTCGAATATGGTAGACACCATATGATTACTGACCAATGATGTAAGTTGTTAATAGATGTGAGATAAACCATTAATTATGTTAATGGATCTCAAGGTACCATAGTACAATATATGCAGTGTGAATAAAAGAGCTTAAGTTGAACGCCACACAAAATATTCTGGTCGAAAGCCAATAATGAGGACCTGTCGCCGAGAATGACGAAACTTGTCATTGATGTATGCATGTTCAAAGCCAATAAAGGAAGTTCCTTAGTAAACTTCTTGGATAATGAGATGATGTCTACATGAAGTGAATCATCATAGGAGGGCCTTGATGTATCACCCAACAAAGACATGAAACAGGTATCAAGATTTGAAAAAAATGAATGACATACATGAAATGAGAATGAAGATTATTGTAGCAGATATCAACTGAAGGAATTCTCTTGAACATACTGGTGACACTTTACGAAGTTGGAAGCATTGACCCAAAAATGATTATGGAGGATTTTTATATGTTGTGTAGACCAAATATGCAAGAAGATTTCCCAACCCAACAATCACGAAGATGATGTGAAAGAGTGTCATGTTCAAGAGAAACTCACTGCCATTAATAGGTCAAGTATCTCGTTTTCCTAATTTCACTAACCATTTCTGGTTAGTACATCTTTATTTTTGACAATATTGAGGAGGATAACATATGATTTATTTATAATTTCATCCTTTGGATGAATCCCTCTACATATGTTTAACGAACGTTGAGAAGGAATGGTTAGGTATTGTCATGTTCGATTAGTCCAATGTTGTTTGACGTTTTTATGAGTTCAGTGAAGGTGTAACTTGACTTATTTTTCATGTTTAGAGAGTTTGAAAAAGAGGAAAAAAAGAAAAATCCAAAATTTCCTTTTCATAAATTTGTCTATTGAGTTTGAAAAGGCGAAAAATGAAGTTCAGGAGAACCTATTAGCCATGTTCGACTAAGGTATTACTTTTTCGTAAATATTATATCAAAGACTTGAAAATGGTTAGACTTATATTGGGTAGACATCATTTAATTTAATTTAACGAGTTAAAAAATACAACCGCTCGACAATATTTTCATGTTTAGGGAGTCTGAAAAGAGTTGCAAGAGGACTCCTCCTAGAGGAGCGAGTGGTATAAAGGGTAGCAACTGGTTCTTTTCATGATGGAATTGCTCAAAACATGTACAACTCAAGAGCATAGCTAATAAGACCAATCATTAGAGTGGTTCCTCAAGAAAGGGTAAAACAACCAAGTGAAAGTGAATAATTAGCCAAACATATGGTGACAATGGAATGAGAAAGCCAAGGCTCATCTTGCAGAAACATGCTGATACAAAATTTAAATCACGAGGGATAGGATGAGAATGGTTTCATTTTTATAGAATATCGAAACATGGGAAACTATGTTTGAGAATGTTGGAAGATGGTTTCATTTTTACACAAGCTTGAAGCATACAACTTACTATTCTTGGAATTGGTTTTCATGACCCCAACATAATAAAAAAATTCTAGGAACATGCCCCCCAAGCTTCATTTCATTCACCTCCTTAGACTAGTGGTCACCATTAGGTGAATGGAATTAAGGTTTATTTACGAGATCAGGTGAAAGAATTGACTGGAAATTTATGATATATAATCAAATATTTGAATTGGAAGGGGATTTGTTGCATTTTTTAACGAGATTGACATAGGAATTTTTTTTTTCTTATAAGACCTTGTTTCATTTTTTAATGATCTTAAAATAAGACAAGGAAAATTTCTCTAAGATATTTTTTTATATAAATCATGGATCCCTAGAGACCATGGCTTCCAATAATTTCTCATCAGATGGGATAACAATGCTCTGGAAGGGATACATATCAAATGATCCAAAGGAAAGATTAGTCGCCAGTGCTCCTAGGACATGATGCACTACATCACCTACTAGATCATAAGTAGATGCGAGCATAGAATATGTTTCCACATTAATCTGTGATGAGGGAGATACCACTTACATATTTGAAACATTTAGGGAATCTAGTTGATTGGCAGTCAAATTAGGACCAATTAATGAAAAATGGTCAATGGTAATGCTTATTCCTTCATGTGGGAGACAAGAGATCTTATGCCATAAACATAGTCATGCCCAAGGAGTAAAATAAAATCAAAAGGGACTTGGACTACCACCACATTGATATAGAAAGTATTTCCTCCCAAAGTAATAGGCAACTAAGGAAGGATCCCTAATGGTTGATTGGTTCCTTTGTTAAAGTCCAATAGATTCTAGGCAACGGGCACAAGATTCAAAGAGCCGAAAGTTTGGAAAGAAGTTGAGGAAATAATACTAACATATAGTTTTAGGGAAAATGGTTGATTGGGAGTCAAATTAGGACCAATGAATGAAAAATGGTCAATGGTCATGATTATTCCTTCATGTGGGAAACACATCGCATGAAAGAGTGGAGAGACAAGAGCTCCTATGCCATAAACATAGTCATGCTCAAGGAGTAAAATAAAATCCAAAGGGACTTGGACTACTATAACATTGATATAGATGGTCTTTCCTCCCAAACTAATAGGAAACTGAGGAAGGATCCCTAATGGTTGTCTGGTTCCTTTATTAAAGTCCAACAGTTTTTGGGTAACAGGCACAAGTTGCGGAGAACTAAAAGCTTGCCAAGTATTTGAGGACATAATACTAAAAAATGTGCCTTCATCTATGACTATGCCATGTATGACCATATTATAAGCTTGTACTATGATCTGGAAGGGTACGTAAGTGATTTGAAAACAACAGAATTGACTATTTGTGCAATTTCACCAAATATTAACTAAGGTTTATTTTAAGTGAATGAACGAGAGAAATGGATTTTTATGTCCCTTAAACATAAAACTTGAAATCTGAAATTAAGCATGAACAACAAAGAATAAGAAGAAAACATAGAAAATTCATGACAAAATTCTTCTCTCCTGGACTACATCTCTGGGTATGCTTCCAATGTGTGTCCACTATATTAAAAGTTCTCATAAAGTTTATTTACATCAAATTCACCATTCTTGGATGTGAACATAGGAATCAATGGATACTGTCAACTAATAGGTCTCTACCTCAGCATTCCAACACAACATACAAATTTCAAAAAGATCCAGTATTGGCCGAGATATGCCTCAAAAGGCATCTACAGGCCCTGTTCAAAATAATTACAGAAGCTCCCTCGTACATATCCCTTCACTCTGGTGTAATGAAAAATTATTTTTATACCCATGGGCAGGTCTCGGGGTCAAGCCCACGGGCCTCCTAGGATTGGTTTGTAAAAACATAGTGCTATGTTACAAAAACATTGCAATACATAGTATATGACTGTGCCACATATGTAATATATGGTTTTACCATAGTCAGCGTTGATACAATAATCAACCCGTGGCATTTCATTATAACCAAAGGCTTAAACATAGTATACAATTGAATTGACAGATATAAATGGAAACTCCCCCCACCATTTATAACATACTGTTGATAACCAAATTTTAACATTGGAGTTAGCCCGTTCCACATCCGAAGGTTGGATATCATATATGTAAACAAACATTGGTATTTGGTTACTCCACGCTGAGTTTAGAATGGTGTTTGGAATATGATTAAAACAATTTAAGGGTTTGGTAGGTGACCGAGTATGGCAGGATCCGACAATCCTTCCCCCCCATTGCAACTTTACCAAACTTTAAATTCAATTATTCGCTCATGATATATAAAGATAAGTTGGTGGTCTGTTGGTATAGTTTTTTGGTGTCGGCCTAGTGGTCGTGATTTCAACCCACACCTTGGAAGTTTGAACTATCCACTTGGTAGTTTGATTAACACATTCCTTGCTATGAGAATGCCATGTGCCCTATTGTGAGACTGCCCCTTGGCCTGCTCTGACCCTTTTTTTACCTGTTTGGAAAAAAATTCAGAACATGTTTTCTTTGTCATACGGAGGCCATTTTAAAAACTGAACATACCACCGAAATCAACATGAAGATCTCTTTTACTTGGCACTGGTTTCATGAGCATCTGATACTATTTAATTTTGAGCATTTTGAGGATCCCCTTGGATCATTCCTCTCCATTGAAAGCTCTTGGACCACCAAAATTTTGGTTTTAAGTAGACATGAGGTGAGGGTACAACTCTCTCAGCCTTCTAATCTCCATCCACCTTTCTTTTCTTGGATTCAATCCTTTGAGCCCCACTCGAAGATATTCTACATCTCCTCGCCTGGAAGTGCAGACCTTCCTATCTAAGATGGCATCTTCCTGTAAATTAGTCATAAATTCAGGTGTAAAATAATCTATTGTTAGAACTTGATCATTTTTCTCTTGATCCATGATCATTGGAGGTTCATTGAACTTCAATTTATCAACATTTACAGCTAAATATATATGCATGTATGGAGTAAAATTAAACTAGAATGCATTAAGCCCAATATTTTCAAAAATTTTAAAAGGACCATACCTTATAGGTTTCAAATTTTTACCTTCACCTTTCATCCTTTTTTTACTGATGTATAGCCATACTTGATCACCAACCTAGAAGTGATGATCCACCCGATTCTTGTCATAACACACTTTGTATTTGGCCTGACTTTTCTCCAATTGATCCTACACTTCTTCATGAATATTTTGGATTCTTTGAATGAACTTCATTGATTTTTTGACATCTCCATGTCCATCCTCCTTAGCTTCTTCACCAAACATGAAGTCCATTGGTGATTTTGGTAGGTACCCAAAACATGTTTCAAAAGGAGATATGCTAGGAGAAGAGTGCAAGGCCCTGTTGTAAGCATGATGGAAATAATGTAAGGATTCAACCCACAACTTAGGATGTTTGCTACATTAACCTTTGAGAATATGTACCATTTTTTTGTTCACTACCTTTTTTTTCCCATCGATTTGTGGATGAAAATTTGTGCTCTTTTTCAACTTAGTGTCCATGAGTCCCCACAAAGTGGAATAAAACTCCCCCATAAAACGAGAGTCCCGATCTAAAATTATAGAAGTAGGAAACCCAAAATGAACCCATAAGTTTTTAAAGAAAAAATATTCAGTTTGTTAAACAGTTACTTTAATTTTACATGGAAAAATAATACACATTTTTCCAAATCTATCAACCACAACATACAAATAATCATGCCCTTTTCTAGACATTGGAAGTCATCTTACAAAAGCCATAGACATAATTTCCCATGGCCGAGAAGGAACTGGAAGTGACATATACAAACTCAAATTTCTATTGTTTGTTTTTCTTGTTGAACACATGACATAACTTTTATGTATCTAGTAATTGTTTCATTCATCTGAGGCCAATAACAATACCTTTGTAACTGTGGCACTGTCTTACCTACACCAAAATTCCCTGAAACATGAGAAGAATGTGCTTCCCTAATCACATACACTATTTCTCCCCATGGTATGCACAACTTTCTAAGATGGTACAATAACTTGTCATGAACATGATAATTCACTTCTTCCACCTGAGAACCATGAGTTATCGATTCATACACATCCTTAAAATTAGTATCTGCATCATATTGTTCTATATAACTTTCATGTGCTAAAGAAATGTTTTGCAGAATAATTGAAGCATTCAAAGAAGGTCTTGATAACATATAAAATACTTTATTGGTGGTACCTTTCTTATATTTTATTATTAAATGAAATTTATGCAAAAACCCCATCCATATATAATTTTGAGACTGTTGCAAATTAGTTTGAGATTGAAGGTATTGAAGTGGTTGATGATTTGTGTGAATCACTATTTCTTTTCCCATTAAATAATGTTTCCATTTTTTAACACTTCCCACTATTGAATACAATTATTTATCATAAGTTGGATAGTTAGCAACTACTTTAGAAAATGTTTCTGAATGAAAAAAAATAGGCTTTCCTTTTTGTAATAATACTGCACCCATTTCATACACACTAGCATAAGTTTCCATTTCAAATGGCTTTTGAAGGTCTAGTAAAGCCATGATTGGATTTGTAACAATTTTCTACTGTAGAGTATAAAATGATTTTTGTTGTTTTCCTCCCCACTGAAATGATACTTTAGAACTTTTTAAAGCATGAAGTGGTGAAGCTATAAAAGAGAAATGAGAAATAAAATTCCTCCAATATGAACTGCACCCAAGACTTCTAACTTCCGTCACATTTTAAGGTTTTGGTCACTTGACAATCACATCCATTTTAGTTGGATCTATTTTTATATGACCACCTCCAACTATATAACCAAGAGATATAAAGCATTTTTTTCCAAATTCACATTTAGAGAGTTTGAGATACAATTTCTCTTTATCCAACACATCAAGAAATTGTTTAACATGCTTTACGTGTTCTTCCAAACTTGAACTACAAATAAGTATATCATCTAGATAGACTATGAAAAAATTATCAAGAAAAGGATGAAAAACATCATTCATCACTCTCATAAAAGTTGTTGGAGAATTGCATAACCCAAATGACATAACCAACCATTTAAAAAGTCCATGTCTAGTCTTTAATGAAAATTTCCATATTTCATTCTATACAATACGAATCTGATGATAACCACTTCTTAAATCCAGTTTTTTAAAGTAAACAAAATTCTTTAACTGATCAAGAAAATCATCGATTCTAGGAAGAGGATACCTGTTGTTAATGGTGATTTTATTTAAATCTCTAAAATCAACACACATTCTCCAAGTTTTGTCTTTCTTTGGGACTAATATGATCAATGATCCACATGGAGAAGAAATAGCTCAAATAAATCCTTTATAAATAAATTCCTGAATTTGTCTCTTAATCTCTTCATTTTCTATTACCGACATACGATATATGCCAATGTTAGGGAGAGGGGCATCATATTGTATTTGAATATCATGTTGTATTTCTTGTTTTGTAGGTAAAAAGTTTGGTTCTTTAAACAATTCTTTATAAGAATATACTATTTAAACCAATTTTTCCTTAAACTGAGAATCACATTGTTGAAAAACATCATACTTATCTTTAGGTTGTTCTTAAAAAATCATGAGAACATGATTTTTAGTTTAACTTATTAACCTTTTTGTCTAATTGACATTGACTAAATCCAAGTTTGTCTTGATTTTGTGTGCCCTGACAAAATATTCAATTCCATCTTTATAGAGATGATACTTATTCTCCTTTCTATGAAATATGGCATCTCGATCATAAAGATATGGACAACACAACACAACTCCACATATATCCAAAGGAATCACATCTTTTTCAACTTTATCAAAAAAATTAGTTGTAATTGCAAATCTTAATCGCCACTTTTTTGTGACATGCATTTGAGTATTTTCTTCAACCATCCTAGAAAGGGTTGGTTTTGGATTATTTTTAGTTTCCAATCCCAATTTCCTTACTAGTTCCTCATGAATTAGATTTTCTTGAGATCCACTATCGAATAATGTGTCTATATTAGTGTGCTTGGATATTATCCTTATCTGAAGCAATTCAATTCTCTTCTTTTCCTCAATCACGATATTAGATTTTAAAGAAGATGTAGAACAAGTAGAACTAGAACTAGATTCAAAAGGAATACATGTTATAACAATGACGATAATCTTGTTTTCATCACGAGAGTCAGATCCCAAATTTTGTTGGATTGCAACATTAGCTTTCATTTCACCCTTATTCTTAAGGAACTTGTTTGGTTTAAGTTCAGGATGAAGCTTCCAACATTTGGAGTCATCATGTCCAACCTTTTGACAATGAGTACATGTAGTCCTTTCTCCTTCCTTATTAGTTGTTGCCAATTTCTTCCCTTTAAAATTATTCTTTTCTTTTCCTTCTTTGGAATATTTGTTCTCTGAATGATTGAATGGTTTCTTTGAAAATTTTGATAGAAATAGTCAGCCACCTTATTCAATATTAATGGCTTGTACACACACTTCATTAAATTCAATTGGATTAAACATAAGCAATGTATGTCGCAAATAATAATGAAAACTTCCAATATACTTTAACAAAGTTTCCCATATGTTTAATGGAAGATCAAGTGCTAATGCCTTTTTCCTGAATTCGTGTGTAAATTGTTGCACACTCTATCCTTTTCCTTGCTTTAAATTCTACCAATACATTACAACATGTTGCATATATCCTAAAGGATAGAATTTCTTTCTAAGAGATTTAACAAACTTAGACCATGAAAAGATAATTTTACCTTTTTTCTTCAAATATAATTGAGTTTTACTTTCCCACCAAATCAAAGTTGTTCCCCTGATTCTAAGTGTAGATGACCAAATTTTTTGCATATTCATAAACAAAATTTTGAATTATAAAATACACCATAAGTTTCTTTGTCCAGTTATCTAACTTTTCAGGATTCACTTAACCATCATATATGGGAAATTCAAACTTAGCATAAATATTTAGCAAAGGAGATTTATTTTGTTTCTTTTGTGAGTTTGAATATGAACTTGAATGATAAGAGAATAAGGAAGAATAAGATGATTATGGAGGAGAAGGAGGTTCATTACCATCATATTTTTCCTTGCCATTTTTATCTTTCGTGCCTTTAGAAGATGAAGTTGCATCTCTAGTTTTCTTTTCTTCATAAAGTTCCGCAATCATCCTTTTCATATTAAGGAAAATTTTATGAAATTTCTCCTTGTTCTTAGGCTCAAAATCTTCTTCTTCATTTGACTCTCCCATCATCAACTTTTGAGAGACTTTCCTTTTTCCAATATTTGGATTTATCTTCTCAAGTTTTCCTTCTCCACGTCGCAATCTGGATGTTGTCAACATTCATATTCTACTTATACATGATCAACCTTGTTCTGATACCAAAATATGATCCGAAAACATCATAATTGACTATTTGCGAAATTGAACCAAATATTAAATAGGGTTTATTTTAACTGAATGAAAGAGGGAAACAAATTTTTATGTGCCTTAAACATAAAACTTGAAATCTAAAATTAATCATGAACAACAAAGAAAAAGAAGAAAAAACAGAAAACTTGATGACAAAGTTTGTCCCTCCTGAACACCATCTCCAGTTCTTCTTCCAATGGGCGTATGTTGTGTTAAAAATTCTCATAAAGTATCTTTACATAAAATTCACCATTCTGGAATGTGCACACAGGCATCAATGGCTACTATCAACTGATAGGCCTCGTCCTCAACTCTCCAACACAAATTACAAATTTCAAAAAGGCCCAATATTGGCCGTGATATTCCTCAAAAGGAATTTACAGGCACTGTTCGGAACAATTACAAAAGCTCCCTCTTACATATTCCTTCGCTTTGGTGTAATGGAAAATTATTTTTATTACCCACAGATAGGTCCTAGGGTCAAGCCTGCGAGCCTCTCGGGATTGGTTTGGAAAAACATAGTGGCATGTTACAACAACATTACAATACATAATATATGACTACACCACATATGTAATATATGGTTTTACAATAGTTGGTGTTGATACAATAATAAACCTGTGGCATTTTGTTATAACCAAAGGCTTAAACATAGTACACAATTGAATCGATGAATATACAAGGAGCCTCCCCACACCATTTATAACATACAACTAATAACCAAAGTTTAACTTTAGAGTTAGCCTGTGCCATATCCAGAGGTTGGATAACATATATGTTAACAAAAATTGGTATTTGGTTGCTCTGTGTCAAGTTTAGAATGGAATTTGGCATATGGTTAAAAATTTATGAGGGTTTGGCAGGCAGCTGGGTATGGCGAGCTCCGCCAACCCTTTCCCCCCATTGCAACTTTACCAAAATTTAAATACAATTATGAACCCATGCTTTATAAATATAATCTAGTGGTTTGTTGGTATATTTTTGTGCTATCGAACCGGTGGCTGCGGGTTCAACCCACACCTTGGAAGTTTGACCTCTCCGCTTAGTAGTTTGACTGCCATGTTCCCTATTGTGAGACTACCACGTTCGTTGTTCTGAGACTGCCACTTGGCTTGCTCTCACCCTTTTTCACCTGTTTGGAAAAAAACTTGAGAATGTTTTTTCTCCCTCATACGAAGGCCATTTCAAAAACCAAACATACCACCGTAGTCAACACGAAGAGCTCTTTGACTTGGCGTTAGTTTCATGTGCATTATATACTGTTGAATTTTGAGAATTTTGATGATTCTCCTCGATTAGTAAGGAGGAAGACTGATCTGAATATGGGAAAACTAGTTATTTCTATGCTAGATACCTCATCAGTTTTAAAAATGTGTTATTAGGATCATCTCATGTTAACCACTTCTGAAGGGGTTTATGTGTGTAGTTTCATGTGCCTTTGATGATAAAATTATGAGCTAATTAAATTTTAAAAAATCATATACAACAAATGAAATGTAGAAACATAACTCACAACAATCACATAACACAAAGGATGATAATGGAGTTCACCCCTCGTAGGCTACATCTCCATGGACCTACTTCAACTAGCTAGGCCCTCTTGGGATCAAGATTCAAATGTTTGATTACGAGAACCTATGATGCTACAATGGATTTTCAGCCTACTCCGTTGGCTTCAGAAGACATAAAAACCCCATAAATTACTATTCAATCTTTGAATTTGGCTTACAGCTCATCTAGGCTTGACCTCCCATATTGGTGGCCATGGGCTTGTTTGATCTCCAAAGTGAAAAAAGCACCTTTATATGTGATCCAACGCCTTTGAAAACTATACCATTGTGTTCATAACATCAAATGAATCTAAAAATGACTGTTCATTTACTCCATTTGGCCCTCAATTGATCTGGGCATGACCTTCCTTCTTGGTGGCCTAGGCTTCAAAATTCTTCAAGTGACCAAAAAACCTGTAGATTTTCTCCTCTACCTTTGCCAAAAATTCCAATGGATTCATACCATGCCAATATACTAGGAATGACTATTCCTTCACTCCATTTGGCCTTCAGAAAATATGGGCATGGCCTTCTCTCCTGGTGGTCCTAGGCTTCAAAATTCTTCAAGTGACCAAAAACACCTGTAGATTTGCTCCATTGCCTTTGAAAGTTATTCCAATGGATTTAGAGCATGCCAATCCTCTAGTAATTACTATTCATGGGCCAAAATTGCTCGAAAATTGCTCAATATAGGCGTCATTTAAATTTCCCCTAGATTTTGCCTCTAAACCTGGAAAACTGTCAGCTATCCCCGCCAAAGTTGGAGGTCGCTCCGAATTTGGAGATTCCACCAAAAATACTTCTAACTTAATCCCAGGTTAATTAATGGCTAACTTTGGATTATAGGGATAAAACTTCACTCAAAGCGTGTTTTAGTTGAGTGTTGGTGTGTGGTCATGTGGAAGGGCCACATGGGAGGAGGGATGGCCCCCTCCTTCCACGCCATCAGATCCACATCAACTTCAAATTATATTTCACAACAATCCTTTACAAGGATCATGGCTATGTCTCATTAGTAAGAGCATGGGAGAGGAGTGAGGAGGTCATGGAGTCAAACCCCGACCTCGCCCCTCGATACACGTTTTTGGCCATTTAATAATAAGACGCTCAAACCAAGGTTTGTGGAATATGCTAACCACCGTATGATATATGGTTCCACCTTTGAAATGTAATGTACATACCTTATCATAGATTAAATTTGGACGATTTAAATTGTGCCCATTTAACTACCATGCAGACTTTGGATTAATGCCTCGGTCTATGGTTTATAACCAATATTCAGAACCATAAATATATACCCCAATCGAACTTTGGAATAAATATATGCCACAACAAATATATTTTGACTTCGGACTTTGGGTTAACAATAATATGCCACGAATCTAATGTAATCTGAACCTTAGGAATAGTTGAAATGAAATTCAAATCTGACCTTGGAGAAGGGTTCCACTAGGGGAGACACATGGCGGTCCCTGGTTGGATTTTCCTGCCTCATAAAAGAAAAATTGAATTCAACCTTATGAGGTCATTGGGAAAATTTCACCTTCAGAAACCAAACTGACGAATCGAATTGTGACACTTGTCACAGTCCCAATCTACTAAAACTGAAGAAGATTCCTAAATGTTGACTGGGCTACCATGTCATCAGGATGTACCTGTTCTGCAATTTAAAAAAAAAATTGTCCGTTCTGAACAGCAATTAGCAGACCATAACTTCTTCATCCAAACTCATATTCCAAGGAAACGAGTTGCGTTGGATTCCTAGCGACGAGTCGGTTTTTTTCATTCTCATTTGATGTAATTCTGAGAACTTTGAATTTTGAGCAAATTTTTACCCTTGATCCAGATTTTGATCACTCCTTCCCACTAATATGCTTTTGGACTCACAAAAGCTACTTATCTCATGAGAGCTGAATACTCTACTATTTCCCAAGTTCTATAATCTTGATTCTACTTGGAAAAATCACCATGAAAACCACTTCAGTTCACTGCCATGCCTTGCCTTGCCTTGCAAATGGCTTGGCTCTTCAACCACTATTCTCCTTTTGCTGCTGACCCAATCCAACACTTTCTAGTTTCTTTTTGACTGATATAACATTTTGCTATACCAAATCTATTTTTTGGTGCTTGGAAATCTAACTGATTTCCTTCCCACTGAGAATCATGTTCCTCCTTTCACAAACATGCATTTGATGCAATATTCTCCTTGGAAACCACTTTTATAAATTAAGACCATCTGAGTGAACTACAGTAATGAGTTCCAACATCAGTGAAAACAATAAAATAAATGATCATTTTTTTACCTCCACGGTTCCAAATTCCACATTTGGAAGAATGCATTTACCATCTCCTTCTCTTCTTGGCATTAACAGATAAAATGGTCCACAATGGCTGCAAAATTTTTTTGACGTCTTGTCACAACACAACATATTTAGATTGAAAAACACATCATATAAGAAACATAACTTGAATTAAATTCCTCTTTCTCCTTCAAGGCAAAAAATTTCACATCATGTGAACATCGCCATGTACTCTTACATCTTGGTTTCAAAATTCATCAACCAAACAGAAGTCGACAAAAAGCATGCCTCTTCAAGTGACTCACTCTGAAGTCAAGCATAGCATGTGTAATAATTTTACGATTCTTTTCCCAAAACAAAAATAATTTCACATCATGAAGCAATTCATCAACATCTCATTTTCATCGCTGGAGACAAAGTCAGCTCCTCCAAGTCGATATGACATGCATGTAACACACAATCGAACAACACAAGTCTACACTCATGCATGTGCAAATGGTCAACACTCTCAAGTTGATAACATACATGTTAAACAAAGAATTTGATCAACACAAGTCAATTACTCACACATGTTCAAGCACAATGAAACCATCCAAATTCCAATGCATGTATACAATTATTCAACGCTCTCACAAGTACAATCATAAGTACAAGAACCCAATTCATATATACTTAAAGAGCTGAAATGTACAAATTTTTCTGCAATAAAGTGAGTCAACATACTCCACTTTCAAAAACATTCTTGTCATAAACATGCAACATGCATTCAATAGGAAAAGAATGCATCAATCAAAAGGCATGCAAGGCCTTAATTGGATAATAAATCTAACCATATCTGACCAAACCATTTCAATGGCACTTCTTTCAGCTACACATCATCATCATGTGAATCATATTGACCCACATCAATTATGGAATATTCTTTTCCATTCTTGCCATTATCTTTCTCCACCTTCTTAAAATGTCATGGATGACTTGTTGGATACAAAATACAACGCTTGTATACAATATGACCTTGCTTATGGCAATGAGTGAAAAACAATCACATCTTCTTTTCAACATGGTTTCCATTACCAATGGACCTTTGGCTTCCTGCCTCCTTTTCTTTAAAAGTTTCCTATGCATGGCTATCTTCTTCCAACATCTTGAAACATTATGGTTATCCAAAACATAAAAGGAACATGCAAAATTTCTCCAAATCTTATGTGAGAATTTGCCATGTTTATCATAATCAAAAGCAACTTGATTAAAAACCTATTTATAACTTGAATATTCATCTTTTTCTCCTTCTTGAGGAGGTGAATTGATGAGGTAGTGGCTTTCTTTGGAATACCAACAATGCATTCAAAAAATTTAGATATTTCAACACCCTTTTGTTCGCCATTCTCATTAGTTGCATGATTATGAGCACCTTATTTCAAAGTGGGTGTAAAAATTTTGCATTCCTCATGAACATGATCTTCACAAGCTTGAGATAATTAACATGAAATGGAAGTCCTTCTTGGAACACCTTCATGTTCCTCCTTGGCTTTAGATCTTTCTCCATCATGTTTTCCATAACCAATACCCAAATACTTAGGCCTTTCCCAAACAACAATTTTCTCAACTATGCCTTGTGCATGTTTTCCCAATCCTTTACCTTCACAACCCATATTCATCAATAATTTGGATCCTATTCCTCTAGTGTGTCTTTCAAAAGAACCTACACATTAATTGGGATGAAATTGAAGATAAAATTGAATTGGATACCTCTTTTTCATGCTCATACATGGTTAAGGCTTCGTTGGCATTATGGAGGTGAGTCTCCATCTCATCCATATTTTAAAGGTTTTCATTTGCAACATGCAGTTGAGTCTCCATCTAATTAACTTTTCAAGAAGGTCTTGCTTCTCCTCCTTCGTGACAATATACTGCTCTTGAAGTCCAATTCTCTCCCTCTTATCTTCATATTCTCTTGCATCCTATCAATCATGATGTAGAGTTTCTGCAACATCTCTTTATCAAAGGGTTTTTCTAAGGAAGTTTGACTTGAAACATCACTTAATGAAGCTTCCATCACACAAGCAATGCATACAAAGCTTCTTTGCTGTGATTTGAGAATTTAGTTCTCAATTTTGATCTTCTCATTTACACATAAACTTGCAAGCTCACTGTGTACAAGTTCACATTTAAATTATCCTTGCACAAATTCAAAAACCAATAGCTAATTCTTCTAGCTAACCTTGGCTAAAATAAGAAAAAAAATTTCTCTGATACCAACTTGATCTAAATATGGGAAAAATAGTTATTTCTATGCTAGCTCCCTCATCATTATTAAAAATGTGTGATTAGGATCGTCTTATGTTAACCACTTGTGAAGGGGTTTATGTGTGTAGTTTCATGTGTATTTGATGATAAAATTGTGAGTTTTTAAAATTTTAAAAACTAATATAAAAAAAATGAAATGAAGAAATATAACTCACAACAATCACATAACATAATGGATGATAATGGAGTTCACCCCTCCTGGGCTACATCTCCATGGACCTGCTTCAACTAGCTAGGTCCTCTTGGGATTAAGAGTCAAATGTCTGATTACAAGAACCTCTGATGATCTAATGGATTTGTAGCTTTCTCCATTGGCTTTAGAAGACATTAAATTCCCAAAAATGACTATTCAATCTCTGAATTTGGCTTACAGCTCATCTAGGCTTGACCTCCCACCTTGGTGGTCATGGGATTGTTTAATATCAAAAGTGAAAAAATCACCTACAGATGTGCTCCAACGCCTTCGAAAGCTATACCACTCTGTTCAAAACATCAAATACATCTAAAATTGACTATTCATTCACTCCATTTGGCCTTCAACTGATTTGGGCATGGCCTTCCTTGATGATAGCCCTAGGCTTCAAAATTCTTCAAGTGACCAAAAAAACTGATATATTTGCTTCTCTACCTCTTAAAACTATTCCAATGGATCCAGAACATGCCAATATGCTAGGAATGAATATTCCTTCACTCCATTTGGCCTTCAAATGATCTGGGCATGGCCTTCCCTCCCGGTGGCCCTAAGCTTAAATTTTTTTAAAGTGACGAAAACCACCTATAGATTTGCTCCATTGCCTTTGCAAGATGTTCCAATGGATTCAGAGCATGCCAATATGCTAGGAATGAATATTGCTGAGCCAAAATTGGTCTAACGTTGCTCAAGGTAGGCCTCATTTAATTTTCACCTAGATTTTACCTCTAAATATGGAGAGCTGCCAGTTAGCCATGCCAAAGTTGGAGGCCACTCTGAATTTGGAGATTCCGCTGAAAATCCCGATAACTTAATCTCTGGTTAATTAATGGATAAATGCGGATTAGAGGGGTAAAAATGTGCACTAAGTGCGTTTTATTTGAGCGCTAGTGTGTGGTCATGTGGAAGGGCATCATGGGAGGAGGGCTGCCCCCCTCCTTCCTTGCCATCGAATCTGCATCAACTTCAAATTATGTTTCACGCCAACCCTTTAAAAAGATCATGGCCATGGCTCATGGTAAGAGCACAAGAGTGGAGTTGGGGAGGTCATGGGGTCGAGCCCCGACCTCACCCCTCGATACACATTTTTGGCCATTTAATAATAATACACTCAGAGTAAGGTTTATGGAATATGCCAACCACCATATGATATATGGTTCCAAATTTAGAATGTATAATTTCCAAACCTTAGCATAGATTAAATTCAGAACATTTAGATTGCGCCCATTTAACTACCATGTGGACTTTGGATTAATGCCTTGGTCTATGGTTTATAACCAATATGCGGAACCATAAATATATACCCAATCAAACTTTGGAATAAATATATGCCACCACAAATATATTTTGAATTTGGACTTTGGGTTAACAATAATATGCCACCCACCCGAATGTGGGTGAAATCTCCAGATCGTGCAAGGATAGATCCTCCCATGCCTAGAATGATGTTGCCCTGCAATTCCAGCTCCAACCTGATGCAAAACCTCAAATAGTTGATACTATTTTCCGGTGCTCTGCTACACTTGGCCTCTTTCCACACCACACATCACATGCAGGCACACTTGGAATGTCCCTCTCTACCTCTACGCTCGAATTTAGTGCCTCATGCCTTCAAACGACACAGAGGCTCCTCAATCGGTCATTTCATTGCTACTCCAGCCGGCCTTGCAAGCTCTCTCTGCCATCGTGTCTCCTATATTTTCCATTACGTTGTTTCTCTAGCCTACCTTGCATGGTATCAGTGCCATCAATCCACCTGCTGCGCACTCCCCTTGCATCACTCCCCCTTGCTGCGATCCCCCCTACTGTGCACCCCCCTGCTACACAATCTGATTGCTGTGTGCCCCCTACTAAAAGCCCCCCTGCTACGCGCCCCCCAACTATGAGCCCCCCCCTCATCGCGCCCCTTGATGCGCACCTGCTGCTGAACTCCCCCCTGCTGCATGCCTCTGTTGCGTGCCCCCTTACTCTCAGCCTTGTCTCTCAGTAAACTCCCCATCCTCTTCTCGATAAACTCTCCATGGCCCTGCTAATGTTAAAATCCCATCAGGGGTAGCTTCAAAGGGGCACTCTCAGGCCACTATCACAATGGCCATGAAAACCGTTTAGAATCCAACGAAGGCTCCACATCAAAAATTCATGAAATGCTGGCTACTCAAGTGTCTTCCAGCACTCAGGGGCGTATTGTTTTTCTTCTGGAGAAGCCTAAGGGTAGAAGAGGCCATAGGAAATCCACAATTGCACAATCTGAGCTGCCCATACCTATGAAAACTGAACTTCTTCCATTTTATGAGCCTATGGTGGAGGAGATAGACTTTTGGGTTATGGACTTGGATAGTGTCTGGACCAGAGTTCACAATGCTGAGTTTCAAGTTGTTTCCATCGTCCATGTGGCCCCTCTAAAGCCTCTCTGTGAGCCCATAGCTGAGGAGGAAGCCATTGCAAGAGAATATGGATGCATGATTGAGGAGGAGGACCACATAATAGAGGAAGATGAAGGAGCTCCATGACTATTCGTTAGCAAGGTTAATCTCTGATTTTTGTCAACTTAGGACATACTTTAGCTATTTTATTTTCATATGTGTCACTGAATATTTTGTAAAACAAGACTGTTTAAATCTCCGAAGGGGCTGTTTTCCTCCTATGAGGTAGCCCCAAACTTGGTTTACTTTTAAAACTTCCAAGACAGGGATTGACTAGGTACTACTTGTCATCTCTGCTAATAGCCTCTGTAAAGTTCTTTTATGCTTTTAAGATATTTTAGTCTAAGTTACAAAAAAAATAAAAATATTCCACCAATCCAATGTAATCTGAACCTTAGGAATAGTTGAAATGAAATTTGAATCTGACCTTGGAGAGGGGATACACCAGGGGAGACACGTGGCAGTCCCTGGTTGGACTTTCCTCCCTCGTAAAAGTAAATTTGAATTCAACTTTAGGAGGTCATTGGGAAAATTTCTCCTTCACAAACAAAACTAGAGAATCCAATTGTGACACTTGTCACAACCCCATTGGACTAAAACTACAGAAGATTCCCTGAATGCTGACTGGGCTGCCATGTCATCAGCCTGTACCTATTCTGCAATTTAAAAAAAATTGCATGTTTTGAACGACGATTAGCAGACCATAACTTCTTCATCTGAACTCGGTTTTCGACGAAATGAGTTGCGCTGGATTCCTAGCAATAGGCCAGTCACTGTTATTATAGTTTGGTGACATTCTAAGCACTTTGAATTTTGAGCAAATTTTTTCCAGTGATCTAGATTCCAATCAAAGACGATATCTTGCGATTTGAATCCAATCAAAGGAAGTGACCATACTACTTGAATTCTTAAATGGTTTCTTTGAAAAGTTTGATTGAAATGGTCAACCACCTTATTCAAAATTAATAGTTTGTACACACACTTCATGAAAGTCAGTTGGATTAAACATAAGCAATGTATGTCGCAAATAATAATGAAAACTTCCCATATACTTTAACAAAGTTTCCTGTGTGTTTAATGGAAGATCAAGTGCTAATGCCTTTTTCCCGAATTTGTGTGTAAAATATGGCACACTCTGTCCTTCACCTTTCCTTAAATGTTGCTAATCCATTACAACCTGTCGCATATATCCTAAAGGATATAATTTCTTTTGAATAGAATTAACAAACTTAGACCATGAAGAGAAAACTTTACCTTTTTGCTTCAAATCTAATTTAGTTTTACTTTCCCACCAAATCAAAGTTATTTCCCCATTATAAGTGTAGATAACTAAGTTTTTGCATATTCATAAACAAAATTTTGAATTATACAATACACATCAAGTTTCTTTGCCCAATTATCTCAATTTTCAGGATTCATTTCACCTTCATATATGGGAAATTCAAACTTAGCATGAAGCTTGAACAAAGAAGATTTATTTTTTTTCTTTTGTGAGTTTGAATCTAAACTTGAATGATAAGAGAATAAAGAAGAAGAAGATGAATATGGATGAGAATGAGTTTCATTACCATAAAATTTTCCTTGCCCTTTTTATCTTTCGTGCCTTTAGAATATGAAGTTGCATCTCTAGTTTTATTTTCTTCATAAAGTTCTCCAATCATCCTTTTCACATTAAGGAACATTTGCTGAAATTTCTCCTTGTTCTTGGGCTTAAGAGCTTCTCCTTCATTTGACTCTCCCATCATCAACGTTTGAGAGACTTTCCTCTTTTGAATATTTTGATTTATCTTCTCAAGTTTCCCTTCTCCATGTCGCAACCTGGATCTTGTCAACATTCATATTGGAAAATATTCTACTTATACATGATCAATCTCGTTTTGATACCAAAATATGATCTGAAAAAATCATAATTTACTATTTGCATAATTTCACAAAATATTAAATAAGGTTTCTTTTAAGTGAATGAACAAGAGAAATGGATTTTTATGTGCCTTAACCATAAAACTTGAAATCTGAAATTAAGCATGAACAACAAAGAATAAGAAAAGAACACAGAGAAAATTGATGACGGAGTTCGTCCCTCTTGGATTACATCTCCGAATCTACATCCAATTGGAATATGTTGTATTAAAAATGCTCATAAAGTCTCTTTACATCAAATTCACCATTTTGGAATGTGCACACATGCATTAATGGCTACTATCAACTGATAGGCCTTGACCTCAACTCTCCAACGCAACTTACAAATTTAAAAAAGGAATAATATTGGTCGCGATATTCTTCAAAAGGAATTTATAGGCACTGTTCAACACTATTACAGAAGCTCCCTCTTACATCTACCTTCGCTCTAGTGTTTTGGAAAACTCTCTTTATAACCCATGAGTAGGTCCTGGGGTCAAGCCTATGGGCTTCCCAAAATTGGTTTGGAAAACATAGTGGTATGTTACAATAACATTGCAATACATAGTATATGACTATGCCACGAATGTAATATTTGGTTTTACCATAGTTGGTGTTGATACAATAATAAAAATGTGGCATTTCATTATAACCAAAGGCTTAAACATAGTATACAATTGAACCAATGGATATACATGGCACCTCCCCACACCATTTATAACATACAACTGATAAGAAAAGTTTAAATTTGGAGTTAGCCTGCGCCATATCCGAATGTTAGATAACATATATGTTAACAAACATTGGTATTTGGTTACTTTGTGCCATGTTTAGAATGGTGTTTGACACATGGTTAAAAAATTCTGAGGGTTTAGCAGACTGTTGGGTATGGCGAGTTGTGCCAAACCTCCCCCCCCATTGCAACTTTACCAAAATTTAAATACAATTATGTGCCCATGTTGGTATATTTTTATGGTGCTGGTCAGGTGGTCGTGGGTTCAACCCACACCTTGGAAGTTTGACCTCTCCGCTTAGTAGTTTGACTTCCACGTTCCTTGTTGTGAGACTACCACGTTCGTTGTTCTGAGACTGCCACTTGGCCTCCTCTGGACCTTTTTTTACATGTTTGGACAAAACTTGAGAATGTGTTTCCTCCGTCATACGAAGGCCATTTCGAAAACCAAATATACCACTGGAATCAACAGGACGAGCTCTTCGACTTGGCATTAGTTTCCTGTGCATTTTAGACTTTTGAATTTTGAGAATTTTGAGGATCCTCTTGGATCAGTAAGGAAGAAGACTGATCTGAATATGGGAAAACTAGTTATTTCTATGTTAGCTCCCTCATCAATATTAAAAATGTGTGATTACGATCGTCTCATGTTAACCACTTCTAAAGGGGTTTATGTGTGTAGTTTCATGTAACTTTGATGATTAATTTATGAGTTAATTAAATTTTAAAAACTCATATACAACAAATGAAATGCAGAAATATAAATCACAACAATCACATAACATAACGGATGATAATGGAGTTCATCGCTCTTGGGCTACATCTCCATGGACCTGCTTCAACTAGCCAGGCCCTTTGGGATTAAGAGTCAAATGTTTGATTACAAGCACCTGTGATACTCCAATGGATTTGAATCCTACTCCATTTGCTTCAAAAGACATTAAAACCTCAAAAATGGCTATTCAATCTCTGAATTTGGCTTACAATTGATCTAGGCTTGACCTCCCATCTTGGTGGCCATGGGCTTGTCTAATCTCCAAAGTGACAAAATAACCTTAAGATGTGCTCCAACGCCTCTGAAAAATGTACCAATGTGTTCAAAACATCAAATACATCTAAAAATGATTGTTCATTCACTCCATTTGGCCTTCAGTTTATCTAAACACCTATATATTTGCTCCATTGTCTTTGCAAGGTATTCCAATGGATTCAGAACATGCCAATTTGCTAGGAATGACTATTCCTGAGCCAAAATTGGTCAAACATTGCTCAAGATAGGCCTCATTTAATTTTCCCCTAGATTTTGTCTCTAAACCCGGAGAACTGCCAGTTAGCCCCGCCAAAGGAGGCCACTCCGAATTTGGAGATTCCACCAAAAATACAGCTAAATTAATCTCTAATTAATTAATAGTTAACTATGGATTAGAGGGATAAAATTGTGCACTAAGCACATTTTAGTTGAGCACTAGTTTGTGGTCATGTGCAAGGGCCACATGGGAGGAGTGTTGGCACCCTGCTTCATTGCCATCGGCTTTGCATCGACTTCAAATTATGTTTCACACCACTCCTTTACAAGGATAATGGCCATGGATCATTGGTAAGAGTGTGGGAGTGGAGTGGGGTAGGTCATGGGGTCGAGCCCCGACCTCTCCCCTACCTCGCCCCTTGATACATGTTTTGGCCATCTAATAATAATACGCTTAGACCAAGGTTTATGGAATATGCCAACCACCATATGATATATGGTTCCACCTTTGAAATGTAATTTCCAAACCTTATAATAGATTAAATTCAGACCATTTAAATTATGCCCATTTAACTACCATGCAGACTTTGGATTAATGCCTCAGTCTATGGTTTATAACAAATATGCAGAACCATAAATAATACCACAATCAAACTTTGGAATAAATATATGCCACCACAGATATATTTTGACTTCAAAAATTGGGTTAACAATAATATTCCACCAATCCAATGTAATCCCATCCTTAGGAATAGTTGAAATGAAATTCGAATCTGACCTTGGAGAGGGGTTCCATTATGGGAGACATGTGGCAGTCCCTGGTTTGAGTATTCTCCCTCATAAAAATAAATTGAATTCAACCATAAGAGGTCATTGGGAAAATTTCACCTTCACCAACCAAACTGACGAATCCAATTGTGACACTTGTCATAGTCCCATTGGACTAAAACTGAATAAGATTCCCTAAATGCTGACTGGGCTACCATGTCATCATCCTGTACCTATTCTGTAATTAAAAAAAAAAAAATTGTCTGTTCTGAACGGCGATTAGCAGACCATAACTTCTTCATCTGAACTCGGTTTTCGAGGAAACAAGTAGCGTCGGATTCCTAGAGATGGTCTGGTTGTTGTCATTCTCATTTGATGCAATTCTGAGCACTTTGAATTTTGAGCAAAATTTTTCCCCTAATCCAGTTTCCGATCAATCCTTCCCACTGATATGATTTTAGACCCACAAAAGCTGGTTATCTCATGAGATTTGAATACTCTTATGTCTCCCAAGTTCTATCATCTTGATTCTACTCGGAAAAATCACCATGAAAACCACTTTGGTTCACTGACATGCCTTGCCTTGCCTTGCAAATGGCTTAGCTCTTCAACCACTGTTCTCCTTTTGCTGCTGACCCATTCCAACATTTGTTAGCTGCTTGCAGACTGATATAACACTTTTCTATACCAAATCGATTCCTTGGTGCTTGGAAAACTAACTGATTGCCTTCCCACTGGGCATCATGTTCCTCCTTTGCACAAACATGCATTTGATGCAAGCTTCTCCTTGGAAACCACTTTTCCAAATTAAGTCCATCTGAGTGAACTACATCAATGAGTCCCAACAACAGTAAAAAAAAGAAAAGAAACGACCATTCTTTTACCTCCACGGTTCCAAATTCCACATCTGGAAGAATGCATTTGCCATCTCCTTGTCTTCTTGGCGTCAACACATAAAATGGTCTATAATGGTTGCAAATTTTTTTTGACATCTTCTCACAACACAACATATTTAGATTGAAAAACACATCATGCAAGAAACATAGCTTGGATTAATATCCTCTTCCTCCTTAAAAGCAACAAATTTCACATCATATGAACATCACCATGTACTCTTACATCTTAGTGTAAAAATTCATTTACCAAACAAAAGTCGAATAAAACATGCCTCTTCAAGCGACTGACTCTCAAGTCAAGCATAATATGTGTAATAATTTTACGATTCTTTTCCCAAAAAAATAATAATTTCACATCATGAAACACTTTGTCAACATCTCCTTTTAATATTTGGAGACAAATCAACTCTTCCAAGTCGATATGACATGCATGTAACGCACAATCGAACAACACAAGTCGACACTCATGCATGTGAAAATGATCAACACTCTCAAGTTGACAACATACACGTTAAACAATGCAATCGACCAACACAATTTAATTACTCATGCATGTTCAACCACAATGAAACCATCCAAATTCCATTGTTCATACACACAAACTCTTATGCATGTATACAATTCTTCAACTCTCTAACAAGTACTATCATAAGTACAAGAACCCCATTCATATGTACATGTACTTAAAGAGCTATAATGTACATTTTTTGTTGCAATAAAGTGAGTCAACATACTCCACTTTCAATCACCTTCTTGGCGTAAAAATAAAACATGCATTCAATAGGAAAAAATGCATTAATCAAAAGGCATGCAAAGCCTTCATTGGATAAGAAATCTAACCATCTCTTACCAAACCATTTGAATGGGACTTATTTTAGCTGCACATCATCATCATGTGAATCATATTGACCCACAACAATTATGGAACCTTATTTTCCATCCTTGCCATTCTCTCTCTCCACCTTCTTAAAATTTCATGAATGACTTGTTGGATACAAATTCCAACACTTGCCTACAAGATGGCCTTGCTTATGGAAATGAGTGCAAAACAATTTCATCTTATTTTCAACATGGTTTCCATTATCCAATGGAATTTTGGCTTCATACCTCTTTTGCTTTAAAATTTTCCTATGCATGGCTATCTTCTTCCAACATCTTGAAACATTATGGTTATCCAAACCACAAAAGGAACATGCAAACTTTCTCCAAATCTTATGTGAGAATTTTCCATGTTTATCATAAACAAAAGCAACTTGATTAAAAGCATATTTATATCTTGAACATTCACCTTTGTCGCCTTCTTGAGGAGGTGAATTTCATGAGGTAGTGGCTCTCTTCAGAATACCGACAATGCATTCAAAGACTTTAGAGCTTTCAACATCCTCTTGTTCTCCATTCTCATTAGTTGCATGATTATGATCACCTTATTGCAAAGTGAGTGTAAAATTTTTGCGTTCCTCATGAAAAAAATCTTCACAAGCTTGAGGTAATGAACATGAAATGAAAGTCCTTCTTGGAACACCTTCAGGTGCCTCCTTGGACTTATAGCTTTCTCCAGCATGTTGTCCATAACCAAGACCCAAATATTTAGGCCTTTCCTCAACAACACTTGGCTCAAATATGTCTTGTGGATGTTTTCCCATTCCTTTACCTTCATAACCCATCTTCATAAATAATTTGGACCCTATTCCTCTAATGTATATTTCAAAAGAACCTACACATTCATTTTAAGAGGAAATTAAATATAAACTTTAATTGCATACCTCTTTTTCATGCTCATACATGGTTAAGGCTTCCTTGGCATTATGGATCTGAGTCTCCATCTCATGAATATTTCAAGGTTTTCATTTGCAACATGGAGCTGAGTCTCCATCTCATGCAAATTTTCAAGAAGCTCTTACTTCTCCTCCTTCATGGCAATCAACTGCTCTTGAAGTCCAATGATCTCCCTCTTATCTTCATACTTCTCTTGCATCCTATCAATCATGATGTATAGTTTCTGCAACATATCTTTATCAAAGATTTTTGCTAAGGAAGATTGACTTGAAACGTCACTTAATGAAGCTTACATCACACACGCAATGCATACAAACCTTATTTTTTGTGATTTGAGAATTCAGTTCTCAATTTTGATCTTCTCCTTCACACATAAACTTGAAAGTTCACAGTGTACAAGTTCACAGTTAAATTCTCCTTGCAAAAATTAAAAAACCAGTAGCTAATTCTTTGATATAACCTTGGCTAAAATGAGCTAAAAATTTGCTCTGATACCAAATTGATCTGAATATGGGAAAACTAGTTATTTCTATGCTATTCCCTCATCATTATTGAAAATGTGTGATTAGGATCGTCTCATGTTAACCAATTGTGAAGGGGTTTATGTGTGTAGTTTCATGTGCCTTTGATGATCACATTATGAGTTAATTAAATTTTAAAAAATCATATAAATCAAATGAAATGCAGAAACGATCACATAACACAATGGATGATAATGGAGTTCACCCCTCCTAGGCTACATCTCCATGGACTTGCTTCAACTAGCTAAGCCCTCCCGGGATTAAGAGTCAAATGTCTGATTACAAGCACCTATGATACTCCAATGGATTGGAATCTTACTCCAATGGATTAGAAGCTTACTCCATTGGCTTTGTAAGACATTAAAACCCCAAAAATTACAATTCAATCTCTGAATTTGGCTTACAGTTGATCTAGGCTTGAGCTCCCATCTTAGTGGCCATGGGCTTATTTAATCTCCAAAGTGAAAAAATCACCCTCGTATGTGCTCCAACACTTGTGAAAACTATAACACTATGTTCAGAACATCAAATAAATCTAAAAATGACTATTCATTAACTCCATTTGGCCTTCAGTTGATCTGGGCATGACCTTCCTTCCTGATGGCCCTAGGCTTCAAAATTATTCAAGTGACCAAAAACACCTGTAGATTTTCTCCTCTGCCTCTGAAATTTTTTCCTATGGATTGAAAGCATGCCAATCTACTAGGAATGACTATTCCTTCACTCCATTTCTCCTTCAGCTGATCTGGGCATGGCCTTCCCTCCTGGTGCCCATGGGCTTAAAAATTATTCAAGTGATAAAAAACACATGTAGATTTTATCCATTGCCTCTGCAAGTTATTCCAATGGATTTAGAGCATGCCAATATGCAGGGAATGACTATTCCTAAGCCAAAATTGGTTAAAAAGTTCCTAATGTATGCGTCATTTAATTTTCCTCTAGCTTCTGCCTCTAAATCTGGAGAACTACTAGTTAGCCCCGCCAAAGTTGGAGGCCCCTCCAAATTTGGATATTCCAGCGAAAATCATGATAACTTAATCTCATTTTAATTAATGAATAACTCTGGATTAGAGGGATAAAACTACACACTGAGCATGTTTTAGTTGAGGGCTGGTGTGTGGTCATTAGGAAGGGCCACATGGGAGGAGGGTTAGCCCCCTCCTTCCCCGCCATCGAATCCGCATCAACTTCAAATTATGTTTAGCACCAATCCTTTACAAGGATCATGGTCATGGCTCATTGGTAAGAGTGTGGGAGTGGAGTGGGGGAGGTCATGGGGTCGAGCCCTGACCTTGCCCATCGATACATGTTTTTGGCCATTTACTAAATAATATGCTCGAACCAATGTTTATGGAATATGCCAACCACTATGATATGTGGTTCCACCTTTTAAATGTATAATGTCCAAACCTTAGCATAGATTAAGTTCAGACCATTTAAATTGCGCCATTTAACTACCATGCGTACTTTGGATTAATGCCTCAGTATATGTTTGATAACCAATATGCGGAACCATAAATATATACCCCAATCGAACATTGGAATAAATATATGCCACCATAAATATATTTCGAATTTAGACTTTGGGTTAAAAATAATATGCCACCAATCTAATGTAATCTGAACCTTATGAATAGTTGAAATGAAATTCGGATCTGACCTTGGGAGGTCATTGGGAAAATTTCACCTTCACAAACCAAACTGTAGAACCCAATTGTGACACTTGTCACAATCCCATTGGACTAAAACTAAAGAATATTTCTTGAATGCTGACTAGGCTGCCATGTCATCAGCTTGTACCTATTCTACAATTTAAAAAAAATAATTTGCCTGTTCTGAACGATGATCAACAAACCATAACTTCTTCATCTGAACTCAGTTTTCAACGAAATGAGTTGTGTTGGATTCTTGGAGATGGGCCAGTCACTGGAATTTTAATTTGGTGCAATTATTATCACTTTAAATTTTGAGAAAATTTTTTCCTGTGATCCAAAGTCTGATCAAAGACGATATCCTAAGAGTCGAATCCAATCAAAGGAAGTGACCATAATACTTGGAGGTACTGTGGGAATGGGATAATTTCCCCCTTTTGATATGGGAATGGGATAATTTCTTCCTTGTACTACTAGAATGGGAGGATTTCCCCCTTGTGTCATAGGAACATGAGGATTATTCCCTTATGTCGTTGGAAGAGGATTTCTCCCTAACTCGTAGGAACCTAAATAAACGAGAAGAATATGCACAGTATGAACTTCAATCTCTATGCGAAAGGTAAAATCAAATAAAAGAGGAATCGAGTCAACCATTTTATCAACCAATGGTTGGTTGGGGACAAACTCATGGGATTCATGTTCGAAGAGAGTGGTATTGACTGGATTCAAATTTTGATCAATCACTTCATCAACTAGTGGAGGATTGGGAGAAATATTTTGACAATCAGCTGGAAGTTGAGACTAAGAAGTGGTAAGGTTTTCCAATTCTTTTAAGGATCCATCCATATAAGGAATAAGGTGAATATGATGATTCCCTTCAAATAACCTACAAATAAACTTAGCTTTACCCATTTTCCTGTCGATCTTACTATCACTAGTTGATGGTTTGTCACCAACATGATCTCTAGAGGCTGATGAAAAAGGATGATGTGAGCCTTTGGGCCACACTTCTAATAACTCTGGAAAACTAGGGAAATATCTTAGAAGGTGGTTAACCTTACATAACTTGCAAAGGAATTTAACTTTGTGGGGCTGATTGGAAGGTTTATCCATACTAGTTTCATTGGTAGCAATGGTTTATTGGTTAATCCCCTTATTATTTTCCTTCTTCTTCTTCTTAGCTCTTCATTACTAGAACCAAGACTTTCACTAGGCTTCGGAGGAAGAAAGGGAAGAAGAAACAACATGTAAAGAAGGCAAAGGGTCAACTTTAGGATCAAATTGAGGTTGATGTTTTTTAGATGGAGAAATACTTGGTTGAGAAGTAGTTTGGAAGGGACAAAATTTCCATATAAGGAGCACCAATATTTCCAAAAGAAGGAAAAAGGTTAGGATTCCCATCCTAGGGGTTTGCTTGATTGTTGGACTCGAGAACTGTATCCATTAGTCTCAACGTAAGACCCACTAAGGAGTTTTTCCACGATGAGGATGTTGTTATGCCTTCAATTAATTGATTTTAGAAATTAAAGACACAAAATGAAAAAAATGGGTTTTAGGAAGTTAAGGATTACCAAGTCACTCTGAACTACGATATACCACCTTGGTAAACCAAGGATTTACTTATGTGTAGGAAATATCCTCGAACATTGTTTTTGGTGTATTAAAATGTACAAGGTGATTGACTCAGTCACCTATGGAAAGATAGTAACCTAGTGGGGACTTCCAAAATATACCCAAAGGTATGTGGAAGCACAGTCCATAGTATTTTTGTCTAATGTGTAAATTTTCAATGAGAGCGTTCCCATATACTTAAAATGCATGGAGCGCCACCCGATATACTCAAAGGTATGTGGAGAACGATCCTATACACTTACTTGCGTGGAACGAGATATCACCCCCAGAATGTAACACTGAAAAATAATAGAAAATCCTACATTTAAAGATGTCGGAATGCACATATATTCTATACCTCTAGATGTTTACGTTAATGTGACAAATTATCCTTAGGTTGATTGAGTGAATTTTAGAGTTTATCTTGAATTATGTTTCGATTTCAAGGCTAAAAGCTTGATTCCACCCGAAGACACCTATGATGCCACTAATATGATTAAAATAACTCTTTTCATTTTCCTTTTAACAATGAAAGGCATAAATAAGTAGGGGAAGAAGAAATCAATCAACAATGCAATAAACAAGTAATGCAACAATCGATCTTCTCAACTTCACTATTCCAACCAAAATCAAAAGCCCTATATGCAACACAAATAATTATTTTTCTTTTCTTTTCTTTTAGTGTTTCAAATGAAAATAAACATAAGAATGCAACTTGATAGCAGATGAAAAGAAAGAACATATACTTAAATCGCAATGTAAAAGTTACTTTTCAAATTCAACAATCAATATATGAATACAAACCTAAATTAATAAGAAGAAAGAAAGAATGACAAAACATATTATTAAAAGGTGATGAAACTCAAAAGTGATTAACACTCATACACAATTCACCCCCCCTCGACGATTGAGGGGGAAATGTTTTTTGCAAAAATGGAAGCAAAAACATGAAATTTCACATAAGGGATTGGCTTTACAAAGACAACGACATACTCAGAGAAATAAGGAAAACTTGTTGGACCAAAGAAAATAAAAGAGAAAGGTAGAGTATTGTAATTTTTTTCATCGTATAGGAATTAGCTCAAGTGCAGAACAAACACCAGTGCACTGCAACATAGGTAGAGAGAAGAAACAGGCGCACTAAAGCACTCTATCTTCAGATCAGGGGATGCATTGGGGCTATTTTGGCTAAAGTATGACACAAGAAACTCGAGAAATCTCAAAAAGGAATTTTTCTAAGGTTAATCAATGTTTTAATGAGTTAATTAAGGCCAATTTGAGAGGTGAAAATATGCTAAAGTCAAGGAAACCACTAAGGGAAAATATCGTTCCCTAATAGGGTCTCCAATTTTTTATGGAAAGATTACATGATTGCATACAAAGGAGAATTACATATAACTAGTGGTATGATATAGAACAATAGAAGCCAAAAAACATGAAGTTTTCCTTAGAGAAATTAGAGTACGGGAAATAATTCTACCAATAATCTGTAGCAAGCCTTTCTTTCCTCCTCACTTGTAAGCTGCAATTCTAGATCCAAGTGCTATAGTTAGAACCTGCATACATGACTAAAAAAAGAAAAGGATCCAAAACATCCAAGAAGCATAATCTAAAATCTCTATTCAATGAATCAACATGGAATTGAAATACATGAGTGAAAACATAACACAACAAATATATGAAAATAATATACTCTTTGCATTGACAAATATAGGAGGGAGTTTACAGCCATAAATAGTAGCTGACTTTGCATATGTATCCCCAAGTTGAATTTTCCTTCCTTTTCATAAGGCACACCCCAACATCAACCCTATTGCATGAATATAATGAATCCTTTAGGTTCAACGCAGCAACATGAGGGAACTATCAATCTCCAAAAGCCAACGTTGATGCTATGGAAGACAATAAATTTATAGGATGAGTGTGGTAGTTTAGGATTTAATATTATGGGCTTGAGATCCACATACGATGCGAGGATGAGCTTAAGGGATAAGAAATAAGGTATCCAACATAGGATCACATAGGAATTCAATCTCCCTATCTGTGGTAAATAGTTAAAACTACCTTGGATGCTTCTGGAAGAGGAAGCTTCAAAGACAATTTTTTTATTTTCCCAAATTTCTAGAATCAACACACATGTAGAAGGGAGAAACATGTGGTGACCAACGCTGGTGAGTTGGTGAAAAAGCATGAAACATACGTTGAACAAAGTTTTCTAAGAAGGAAATGTGAGTTGGGGCTAAAAATAATGTTTTTGAGAAATTTGTGCCAGAAATTCAGACTTTTTGGAGAAGTGATGCTTAGGGCTTTGTGAATGGATTATGATAATCTGTTCAAGGATTTTGATTGATCCATTTGTAGGCCTCTTGGGTTTATGTGAAAAAACGGCCTGTAACACTCATGACTTATGCAAGTAGAAGAAAACGAATAGGCATCAATGGATAGCCTTGTGTCGGTCCTATTGGTGTCTGAAAAAGGTATAAGGGTTCATGTTTACGCGAACCAAAAAATTGGAAAAATATATACATCCCATAATCCAGTTAATCTTTTCTAAAATAACTCCCAACTAAATGAGACGTAGTATGATAAAATTATAACTTATTGTTGTAGTTGGTACAACCACTCTTTAAAATTTTTCCCATACTTTGACTTTGGAGCTTTCCTTTTGTCCACAACAACTTACCATTAATTTTCGTTCAGTATCCGTGCTATGTAGAGACATATCATTTCATGCAGTTATTGTGATGCCTTGTTTTGATCCTGATCTGAACCTTTCAAATAGAATCCATATTCTACCTTGACCTTGCAGGATTTTCAGTCTTCCCTTTAGGACTTGCACAATCTTGGAAGGCAGACCAACCTTGAGGAACTGAATTTCATAGTACTTAGAGGTAGGCGAAGCTCGAGCTCAGAACCTATGCAATCCTGAGGGGAAGGCATACCTTGAGCTTAAAATTGCATAATATCTTCCCCTTCCATTATAAACTACACAATGAACTGAGCCAAGGAGTTTCCCAGTCCCTATGGTTGGAATTTGCACAATCATTTTTGGCAGTGTGAATGGACGATTTATCAGAAAAGTAAAAAAACAAAAAGAGAAAAACAACTCCTAGAAAATATGGGCTAGATTATTAGTTTCCCAAAGAGTGACACAAGTTGTTATTTTTTACTATTCACCAAGTGTCACTTTTCTTTGATTTTAGGAATGTGCGCCATAGACCCTAACCAACCTAGATCTATATAATATAACCCCCTAGAGCTCATTTTCAATTTGATCTTGGAGCTCTAGCTTTCCCAAGGAGATCAAGGAGCTTTCAATGGAGTTTGTGGCTCTTTTTTGGGTAAGTTTTTCTCTTGTAGCCTTTTGTTGCTTTTTATGTTGCTTTTTGTCGTTTCATTTCTATAAGCATTACTTTTCTTGTTTCTCTTCATAGTTTATAGTGTTCTAAATTATATTAGTTTGTACAAGTGTTGGTTTGGTCTATCATTTGCTTTTCACAAGTGTCGCATCAACTTTATTTTTTTGCCCACTAGTGATCACCATTTGAACGACTCCTTATGCATATTTTTTTTCCTTTTGCATGTTGATATTCTACACTTGATTTGCACTAAAATTTATTTCCTTAGTCATATTTTTAGTCTTACTTACACTATCACTCAGATATTCCACTTCCCCATCCCCTTCGCTGACATTTATGCCCGTCACTTGGCTAGCAGTTTTCATGTTCAACTGTGAATTTCGCAACTTCAAGGCTCAAGCCTCATGCTTGGCCTTTGTAACTTCACAATGCATATTACATGGCTTCCCCAATTAAACATTATGTATTTCCAGGGATCAAGCCTCATCCTTGGCCACTGAGACTACACAACGGGCAATCTCTCCCTCAGTCTGCCAAGGATTAGACTATGCATTGCTCATTATCAAGCCTCAAACCTCCTGCTTTACTATTGATAATGAAAAATGCATAGTTAACGAAGCTAGTCTCTTCCCTCAACTCTGAATTCATGTAGTTTTCCCTCTCATTATTGTGGTTACTACCCAGATCTAGCTTTATGAGTCAATTTTCTTAAGCTAATTTGTGTTTTCCATGAGTGCATTTATCTTTTACATGTACTATAGTTGTTTAGGACTTCTCTTGATAATTTATTTTCATTATGGCTGCCAAGATATCTATCTCAAAGAAAACTACAGAAAGTAGCACCAGAAAACAAGTTGAGAGTACTCCAGTGAACTTGCGAGTTTACCCAGACACCCAACTGTTCATAGAGAAATATTCAGACATTACATGGCAGAAGGTGAATGAAGTGTTCTCAGCAAAGAGATTCAAATAAGATCTCAAAGACCGACAAGTGTATGAAAATGTACAAAGATCAGTATTACATAATATTGGATGCATGTACACAGTTTTACCATATGAAAACATTTCCAGTTGGATACTATCACATATATATAGAAAGACCTTGATTCTCAGTAGTGCCATCGGACAAAGGCTTTCCTCTTTCATGGCACATGATTATCACCTTATGTATCATTTACCTATGCCATATTCATGCATGGATTCACACTTTTATGTAGTCACTAGCTACCTAAGCACAAAGGATGTTGTCAAAGGTTGGGTGAAAGAGCCTTTGAAATTACACCAGAAACCAAACAACACTTACAAGAAAAAATATCTCAGGATGACCTACTAGTACCTGATGGTCTTATGCTTTTGGATATATGGTCAATGTAATAATGAGACCTTCCAAAAAGGCTAGGAATTATTTCTTAATAAAGTTGTGAATGAAGGGAAACCGTTCAAATGGTTGGATATGTTGGCTCAACAATTGAGGATTCATGTGACAAATGATAAGAACCCTCTCAAGGGTATAAAATCCATATTCTACATGTATTCCTAATTTCCAGATGAAATATGTGCTAAGAATGCATTATCTAGCATGAATTGAACATGGTCACCAAGAGAAACTACCGTGCACATACACTACAAGCTTCTTTCAGAGTGCAACTTCACAGGAGTAATGGAATAGGTGACTAATCACTTACTCATTCCACTATACAAGTTGATCTTCGAGGATGAACAACCTTTCATGTCCCAAGTGGCAATGGAAGTAGTGTCAGAACTAGAATATTGGTTTGCCTCACTAGATGTCACTTATCATAGAACGTTTGGTGGTTATAAGTCTCCCTATATTCTACCGAGGTATGCTACAGACAAGTTGGTCATGCAAGAAGTTGCTTACTGTCTTTCGACAGGGTTGTCAATAGTTTTATATAGGAAGAAGAAAGCACTTTGGCCCGCTCTCCCTTTGCAAATGGATTTTACGAGATCAATAATTTAAAGGTTGCTGAGACCAAAGGCAAGGAGATAGAGAAATTCACATTTGGTTGTTTGGACTTCAATCCGTACGATCCTAGGAATTTTTGTAAGAAACACTATGTGAAGATCCATTTTCAGTGGCTAAGAAGAACATTTTACAGGCCCAAGGAGGAAGAGATGAATAATTGTTACAATGTCTCCAAGTCCCACAAACCAACCAACTTCATAGGAACATCACATGCTACTTCTCAGAAGGAGGTCCCACCAGAGGCAAATCCAACAGGAAGGCTAAACCTAGTATGCGAGAAATGAAAGAGGAAGGTTTCACATAGCCCAGTGGAAGAGCAGAGCAACAAAATGAAAGAAGATCCAATCATCCTAAAGGAGACCATAGTAGTAGAAAATAGGAGGAAAAATAGGAATAAGGAAGAAGAAAAAAATCAAAAGAAGGAACATAAGTAGAAAATATTATAAGAAGAAAGACATAAATGAGAAGCACAAGAAAGAAAGGAACAAGAAGAAGAAGAAAGGAAAAATATGGAAGAAGAAGAAACAACACGGAAGCAGGATGAGGAATAGGAACATAACCAAAAGCTAGAAGAGGAGAGAAAATAGTTGAAGGAGAAGCAACTTGTTCAAGAGTTTGAAGAACTTATTGTGATCCAAGACATGGAGGTGGAACAAAAGCCACAAAACCAAGATGTTGAACTTATGTTGTGCACTCACTAAGTCACCATTTAGTCTCCCCCACCTCTGACAACAGAGAAAGATCTGAGCGAAGACGAGGAAATTGTCCCTCATGATGATTGTATGGTCATGAATATGTACAACCTAACTTACAAAGACTTTCAGAAGAATATTCTACAAGCGACAAATAAACATCTTCTGGAAAAACTCACATCTCCTTCATTCATCATAGAAAGTGTCATTGTGATAGACACCAAAATAAATCCAGAAGTGATTGTTGCAACCAAATTGGCCTTTGTATGTGGTACCAAGTCAAATACAAAGTATATCATGGATGATAATAGAAACATGGAAAAGAACTTATAGGCTGCAAGGCAAGAAATTGGATATCTCCAAGTAGAGGTTGAGAAAGAGGCTTCCAGATAGACATTAGGGGAATTTTTAGGTCTAAAATGGCCCCCCTAAGAAAAATGTACAACCAAAATAAAATTTATAAGAACTAATAGGATTCAAGATGATGATGTCAACCATGGGGGAGGATTCACAATTTTTGGATAAAAAAATTAAAAAGATTAAAAAATAATAAAATAATAAACCCACTTTTTTAACTCGTATTTTCAAATGATCTCCTTAAGGTTTTACTCAAACATCAAGAGGGAGTACTCATTGGATGAAAAATTTAATTCCTCATCCAAGGATTACTCATGTTGCATACTTTCGATGGACCCTACAACATGAAAAATGAGAAATACATGAAAAAATGTGATTGCAATCATGTTTTTCATGTATTTCTCTTTTTTCGTGTAGCATGTTCCATTGAAAGTATGGAACATGCGTATTTGTAGGATGAGGAATAAAATTTTTCATCCATCAAGTGTTTCTGCTCGAAATTTGAGTAAACACATTGGGAGATAAGTTGAAGATATGAGCTGAAAAAATAGTTTTTTTCCCTCCAAATTTTGATGTTGTAATCTAATATTATTTATTATTTCCACTATTATTTTATAATTTCCTTAGGAGGCCCAATTTAGACCTCTAAATTCCCCTAATGCATGTTTTGAAGAACTTATGGAATCCATACTTGGAGAAATATCGACATTAGGAGATACCATGTAGCTCCTTTATGAAGAGCTTGTCACCATGCATAAAGTGGTTGTATGCTTGCACAACATGCAATGTAAGTGTAAAGATAAAGATAAATATATTAAGGTTATTTATGCAACCATAACTGTCATGCACAAGGGGTAAATGCAAAAAAAAGGGGAACCGTCCGAGTTGGGAAAGAAAAAAAGGAAATAAGAAGAGTTGGAAAGAAAAAAAGGAAACAAGAAGAGTTAGAGAAGGCACAAGTTCAGATGATCATCCAGAGTAACAAAAAACACGCCTCGTTCATTGCTATGATTTAGGCTTCATATGCATGATTATACAACATCATGTATTTCATGGTGAAATAAGACAAGATCCCTTCAATTGCCTCACTCAGCAAGGCCAAACGTAGAAATAAGGTCAGGCAAGAGGTAGAATAATACTTGGACCAGCTTAGAAAGATCGCCACCAAGGAAGATCTAGAGGTAAACAGGAGAAATATGAAAAAATACATTGGTGGTATTTTCTAGATAAAAATGGTGTTGCTCCTACTGAAGAAACAAATTCAATTTGGTTCCAAATTAGTGTACCCAAATGAAATGGAGGCTAGAGTCCCCTTTTAGCTTGATCCCATTCCACAATTTGGGGAAGTCATTGCATAGTACAAAGCTTGGCATCAGTATATGACCGATAAACAACAAGTGGAGATGGATGAGCTAGAATTTCCCCAAACTCAAGATTAACATGTTTTGTCTTATTAAGTTGTCTAGTTCACTCTACCCTATTTTTTCTTATATGAGTATGAGAAATATTATAATATTATTTTGAATTAATTGTAAGTGAAATTTCAAGTGTAAATAGTGGAATGTGAAGAGTCGTTTGTAATGAAGTTCAAAGGGCATGGTTGGAGGAAGTAAAATATTCATGAGGGAAGTCAAAAAGTCACTGAGGGAGATGAATAGTCACCCCTTTTTTATAAATATACCCTCATTATTCATGTAAAGGGATTTTGGCCTTGATTTTCACTTAGGATCAAAATCTTGGGAGTTTTGTTGAGATCCCTGGCTTCTTCGTACTATAGATGGAGTATATTTCTTTGGAGGAGCATGTGTTGGCTTCATGTTCCACTATTGGGACTAGCAGTTCATTAGTTGCATATGTATGTTTGGGACTTTCACTTTAATAAAAACTCAGAGCTGACATGTTTTCATGCATATTTTTTGAATATAGTAGGACTATTCTTGTTATGTTTGCAATATATGTTATTTCATTTACATTAACACTTATGAACTATTTCATTTGCATTAGTATTAATCTTGTTGAATGTGTGTTGTTTTATATTTCAATCATGGTTAAATTGTGAACTATTTTGTAGGGTAACGTATGATCTCATTTATGCTCATGTGTTCCTCTCAACCTGTTTACTATAACAAGATTCTAAGGGGCCCACTCACTTTACCCTTGTCATGTTAGAACCTTTCATGAATCGCACTTGACCCTCTAGAGAGTTATACAATTGTTTCACCAAAGTTACGAATACATAATTCTATGTTTTATTGCAACTAAAGCATAACACTCAAACCCACTATTTCAACAATTGGGCCATATTCTGGATGGGAATCCTATACAAAACAATGTGAGGTATAATTGGGAATTAATATCAGGGAGTTCCCCTGAATGTTGGATAGTTCAACACCGTCAAAATTTTTTGTTCTAGAAGGAGGGCCAAATGACAAGTTGAGCTCACAAATTCTATTTGACCTTTCCTTATATTTAAATGGCTTCTTCCCATATATTTTCCACAACATGTTTTTCTGGAATTTCAAATCTGAAAGTGCATATGGGGATAATTAATTACTTGCTAAATATGAAGTTTGATGGTGAGGATTCAACAAACATTCTTGAGCACACCACTCACTTTCTCAAAATTTTCACTAATCACAATATTCACTGTGAGGATACTACTTGCACATTTTTCATTCTCACATTCAAAGCACAAGTTAAGGTATTGATGTTACACATTTCCAACCGCTTCTATTCACTCTTTCCAACATCTTGTCAAGAAGATGTACTTCACATTTGACATGTATGAATATCAATCTGTTTACTAGAAAATCATACATCTTAGAAAATCACCTGATGAATCTCTTAACGTTTTTCATGATTGCTTTATCCATTTTTGTAATGAATTTTCTAAAGATGATGTTGATTGGACTTTTGTGAAAGAGAAGTTTGGGTTTCTTATTCACATTTTTATGAATCCAACATAATATGAATCTTTCTAAAGTCTCCCAACATACCTTGGTTATGGATCTCTTAAATTTACCACGAAGGAAGTTGTTGTTCCAAGTGACTTTTCGTCTTATTCTCATTAAATAACTCCATTTATGTAGGCTAAGGTGGGAGAACTTGAGAGTTCATCTGTTGATTTACCACCGTCTTCTACTACCCCATGTTTATAATTCAAACACAAGTTTGGACTGTGAATTTGATGTTTACTATGATATTATTTTCCTCATCCTTCTTTCGTTGGTTCTTTTGGTCCTCCTGATTGTGAGTTGTTCGATTCATATGTTTCAATTTCTTTTTCTGATGTTCATGAAGATCAATTTCAGGATGGAGTTAATATTTACCAATAAACTTGCGATATCATTTTTAGTAACTGTTGGCGAGGCAAAATCCCCTATGCGGACAGAGGCGATCCCACTCGCCCTAGAGTGGGTCTAGCAACAAACAAAACATGCTACGATATCGATTCCTAGTTACAAAAGAAAAAGCTACGATGGATAGCTTACCTCAAGTCCTACGCTGTTGTTGTCGAAGAAGAAGTGCTGCTTCCCATTCGTAGCTTGGCAGATCACAATCCTTTCACTCACTACGTCTGGACAACTGTACATATGCAGAGAAAAATGACGACATAGAACGTAATAATTCAAACATGTAACTATCAATCAGTTGGAAAATATTGAATCATATTGAATTACACAAACAAGAAATACAACGATGGAACCAATAACATAGTCGAGCATATATTAAAATGTGAAAGAAAGATTACAACCAAGTTCTGACGTCACGTTCTTCCTTTGGCAGGGCTTCCAGTGGAGCGTGTCTCACAAATCTTGTCGGGAATTTAGACAAGGCTCTCTCTCCTACGGGGTTCTCCTTAGCTCTGCTCTCAATAGTCGCTCAGCTATAGTTTTCTTCCCAAATGTTCAGCTAGGTTGCAACTAGAGAGGGCAAGCTTTTATAGAGGGAGAAGGAGAGGTTAGGATCCCTATAATCATGGGGGAGAGTCCTATCTCTTAGGAAGGTTCCATGAGAGGTGGAAAACCACTTCCTAAATAGGGAGATCTGGAGCCAAACAACCAAACCTCTTTTTGATGATTCATTCTGAAGTTGTTAGAATAAAACTTCTGCCTTTTATTTTTTTTAAAACATTCCCAAATAGGCTTGGTGCGGGCAATACACAAGGACAGAGAGCCAGGTGGTGCGGGATTAGTGTAAATTTCCCAGGTCGGTGCGAGTGATGAATTGGATGCTCACGCCAATGCCCAAACATATGTTTTTAGTAATTTTCTGAGGAAATGTTCTTCAGGAGAATTCTTTCCCTTATGCAGAAGGATGCCATCAAGGTGTTTTCAGGACATTTTATTGTTCACAGGTCATGAGATTAGTCCAATGTATGAGACGAGGGATTGTAGGGACGGTGACAAAATGATGTGTAACAGATTCCCCCCTGTAGTATAAGGTCCGAGAGAGAGGGAGGGGTGAAATGATTTATGAGAATGCGTTCAACTGAAAACACTTCCATCGAAAGAACTACGAGTACAAATACAACTGATATATCTGATACATGATATGTGGTATGGGCGTATCCATCCATAATAAAGTGTACAAAATATCGAGATCCAAGATATGGACGCAACCATCCAACAAAATAAGGATAAAAAAGTAGACTAAGGTATGGTCGTAGCCATCCAATCAAAATAGTCATGTAATAAGTCATAATAATCAACAAAGAACCCGCAGCCTAGATTTCATCAAAAAAAATCTAGGGTCTTGCGCTCTATCTCGACCTAAACAAAGTACAAGTTTGAGCATGTGAATATATGAGCTAATGTCAAACATGCAAGAACATCGTCTGATTTCCAGCCAATGATGAAAATTGTTAACAAACGCAAGAGAAACCACCAATAATGACAATGGTTCTCAAGGTACAACAGGTACAATCTACGGTATGTGAATAGTGATCTGACGTTGAACACCCGCATAGTCAATCAATCGAAGGCCAATGATGAAAACCTTGCGTCGAATGCAAATAACCTGCCATTGAGGCATGTAGGCTCCAAGGTACCTGAAGAGAGTCTCTAGATCAACTTCCTAGATAATGAGCTAGAGTCGACAGGAAGGGACCTTAATCGAAGGTGGGCCATAATGTTTCCCACATCATCGATGCGAGACAGAGGAACATGATATTTGTGAATCAAGACCAACAGAGAATCAGAGGGAGGTTGAAAACTGCAGAGGCAAACTTCTCTTGAACATATCAACGGAACGAAACTAGATTTGGTAGTATTTGACATCAAGGGATCTAAGGTCATGGTGACGTGGAAAAGAGCAGATGAGCGGTCAAAATAGATTACCAAAACCCATGGAGGCAAGCAGATAACGAGATGAGATGTATCCAACCTGACACGAATGCAGACAAGTGCCATGTTCAAGAGCAACATACTGTCAACATGACTACGATTTTCGTTCCATTTTCCCCCACCATTTCTGGCGAGTACCCCAATTATTTTTGAAAACAAGCTTGAAGGGGATAGCATGTGCTTGCGATGTAAGTTTGTCCTACGGACAAATCCAACCTAGTACATTTAACGAGCCCTAGGAAGGAGGAACTCGAGCAACATCATGACGATGGAGTCTGATGTCATCAGTTTTTAACGAGTCTGACAAAGGAAGAACTGGGCATCTTTTCATGTTTAGAGAGTTTTAAAAGGCAGTGGAAAAGAAAACTCTAGCAAGGCCCTTTTCGTAAATAGTCCCTCATATCCAAAAAGGTAGAAAAATATATCTGAGAGAACCTCCTAGTCGCGATAGGCTAGGGTATTAATTTTTCATAAATAATCTATCCCAGCCTAAAAAAGGGGTAAACATATACTTGGTAGATATCGTTTCACACCCAATTTAACAAGATTAAAATGACAAGTGACTCAGTAATCCTTTAAGTTTTAGAGAGTCAGAAAAGAGCTGGAAGGTGACTCCAGTAGTGACTTTTTCGTGTTTTTACCGAGTCAGAAAAAGTATAAAATACAACTCATCTCTTCATCAAAAACATGTGAAAAACCTGTCGCTGCACAAACAGACGCGTGTAAAACATATTCCACAAAAATAATATGGAAATATATATACAAATATGTTTTAAAACCTATTTTAGGACTTTGAAAAGCTATAAAAGACGAACTGTGGTAAAAAATATTTACTTTTCACTTTTACCTCTTTGCAGAGCGACAGTGACCCATTTTTGCTTTGATATTTAGGCGACGAGTGTGATCAATCCAGTCGACCAAATTGAATTCCATCCGGTTCAGGTGAGAGCATACTTATTTTTCCATCTTTTAAGTTACATTTTACTGCATTTTATTGTTATTTGAGGTCCCTTAGGGGAGGATTGCTAAAATTTAGAGCTCCACGGTTGGCACAGGTTTCGGGCACGGACCTGCGCCAATCCGCTCTATTTTACATAGGGGTCGCGCCAGTTGGCACAACTGTTAGCCAAACAGTCACGTCAACGGAGCAACTCCAAATCCGCATCAAATTTCAAAAAATGCAACCAATGGAATGTAAATTTGAATCCCAAGGGGGCTTACAATGTTCCCATGATTGATTGATGCAGGTATTAAGAAAAAAATATGGTTATCGAATAGAAAGAGAGAGAACATAGCGAAGAAGATGAATAAGCAATGGAAAACGAGCAATGTATGAATTCTCTTAGGAATTGCGGGTTAAATTTTTTTTTTTTGACGCCATGTCTCCGGGCTCAGCCCGAATTGCTACAGTATCTCATTAGTATTTGGGATGAGGATCAGGAGAAATTCGTACTTCAAGACAAAGAGCTTGAGCTTGAAGTATTCGATGTATATTTCATCACTGGACTATCACGCAGGGGTCTAGTCTCTATTCTGACTGGTACCAGGCCTTGAGGAGAAAGCATGAAAATGGTCATGAACAGGGTGTGCCTAGGGGCACGCAAAGGAACAGGGAGCAGTAAAGTGGACATTCAGACCGTCCCTAATCTAGCACTGAGAGTAGTGCTACACACCATTACGCGGGCTGCGGGGTTGTAGGCACCGCACGAGGCCACAAAGACACAATTAATTTTTGCTAAAGACTGTACGAACCCGACCATCTTCGACTGGGATAAGGCTATAACCATGAACATCAAATGGCAGTGTTAGAGTCGGTCTGTTCATTCCTCCGTCAGAGATCAAAATCTCTTTTGTTGCATTTCATTTTTAGGTGTCTCATTCACTTCAGTCATTTGCATTCCATTAGGGGCATGGATTTTCTGACGGTAGGGATATTTTTACTCATGTTCCTCATGTACTGTACCTACTGGTCCAATTCTATTCACCAAAATCATCTTCAAGTCATTTAAAATCATGTTGGGTCTCTTGCTTGGCAAAGAGTCTTTTTAGGGTTTTCAGTCTCATTAGGTCTAGGGTTTCAAAAATTTGGTCTTCAAAGTGTCCAATAATGCCAACAGGCACATGGGGGAGGCTCAAAATAAGTTTTCATCACAAAATTTCATCGTTATAATGATTGATTGTGACTTTTCTTCAAAACTTTGTTTTGAAGAAAAATCGTCATATTGTCCTTTGTAATAAAAGCCATGTAATTTTCAAAGTTCTTCGGTTTTGAAATTATTTAGGCACAGCCTTGGTCCCTTTGCCAAACACCATGCCAACTATCCCTACAAAGATAGACAAAGAGATTCATCATCAGCTCAAAAATCAAAAGGAAACAAGAAAAACAGAGTTCTCTTCTAAAAGTGCTAAAGTCTTCAAACAGTGGGTTTTCTAAATAAAAAATCGAATTCCATGCCATGAAAGATATTTTCATTGTTTCACAATTCATTGGCATAGCAAAAGTCAGCTAGGAGCCAAGAGAAATCATGGAGAAATTAGTTGGAGGGCGAAACTGTGTTTTGGAGGCCGAACTGTTGATGAAATTACAGTCACGGCGCGTTGGGAGGTGGTCGCGGCACATAGGAAAGTCACGGCGCATAGAGCCAATTACCACAGTGTAAAATTGAACGTGCGTGGTGCATACATCTTGCGCAGCGCACTGGGATGTGCGCGCGGCACACAGGGCCGGAACACCAAATTTTTGCCACTGTTCCACAAAAATGCAAATTGACTCAATTTTTAATGTTTCAAGTAAGTTTGTGCGACTTTGTCATTGCTATTAACCCATGTTTGGTGTGGCTGGAGATTGGATATGAGAGTTTAATGTCAAAATCTAAACGTTGTCATTTTGATTGGAGAGTTGCTCCTTAGGGTTTTGTGTTGAAGTTTTAAAACAGTTTTGTGCCACTCCCCACCTTGTTTGCCCATCTCCCATGATCTCATTACTACAGTCTATTCCCTCCTATCCCAAGTATGCATGTTTTCCTCTATGTATTTGTAATTTTTCTGATGTTTATGTGTACCATTTTCATTCTCATTTCTTCTTAAACTGAACAAACAAGTTATTGAGGTAGAATTCATTGGTTTGCTTTGCTCTGCCTTCATTTTTGTTTAGTTTTTCATTTTTTCATCTGTTTGAGGAGGACTCTTAAGACCCTATTTCCCTCTTAGGCTCCTCACCAGTCTGATCCATCCATTCATCAATATAAAGCATTAAAACAATTACCTTCCTTGCCCCAATCAGAACTCTGCAAAAACTAGGCCTAATCCCCGCACCCAAAACTGCCTTTCACTTTGATCCAACAAAAAACCCCCAAAAACATAATCAAACTCCTTTATTTTTATACCTAGCCTAAAATTAGCTTTTATTTCAGTCATCTCAAGCCCTATTGATTAATTTTCGCTGATATTGACCAGGAGAGAACCCTCTCCTGTTTTGGTAGGGCTAGCTACCAGACTGAGCGTGGTTTGATGTTACCCTGAACTCTGCCTTCCTTCAGCGTGAGGTAGATTTAGGAAATAACATAGTGGCGACCATACTGGGGATGAAATGGTTTGCGTGTTAGTGATATTTGTTTTATAAGCTACAGACGGAGCCTGAAGTTATGCCAGGTAGCCTTCGAAACGCTTTTACTTTGCATTAGCGAAAGTAGATAAACGTTGCTTCAGTCAATCTCCAGTCTAGCTTATGAATGTGACACTTGACTTGTAGATTGTCTTGCCCCAGTACATGTATCAAGTTCAGATCTGACCATTGATGGTGGACAACTATCAGACATTGGAAGGCTGAAATTATTCACCTAGCAACTCCATTCACTGAAAAATCTAGAAATAAATGCTTCATGGTGACTCCACTGCAGGAAGATCAGTAGCTTTAAGATTTTCAAGATGGCAAGGGTTGCAAGAAGATACACTCCCATGAGCCGAGATCACATTCTAGGTTTTCCGAACAAAATGCCTAAGGTGGATTGGCTTCAGAATTTGCCTATGTTCAGAAATGTGGAAGGTAATGACGCTGCTCTTCATCTGGTGAAATCTCACATCCATGTGCATAAATTAAAAATCGATTTTCCTGAAGACTGTTTGATGAAGATGTTCATGGCCACTCTGGAAGATGAAGCCCGATCTTGGTATGAAAGCTTTCCGCCTACTTGTATTTACTGTTTAAAGGATTTTCATACCATGTTCTTTGAAAGGTATAAAGAAACTTGTCCATCCTTAATATTAGTGTAGAATTGTTGTGAACACGTTAATAGTTTCATTGAAGATCTTGAAAATTTTTATGGAGATAATGAATTGTTGGACGGAGAAATCATGGAAGCACTGTACGAAAATCCATTTCAGCAGCATAAGGAGAACTTAGAGGATACCCATCAAGATGCTCAGGAAAATTTGAAACAGGATCAACATCTTAGTACAATGGAAAATGATGAAAGAGAAGGTTTTGTTTCAGATCTGTCCATAGAAGAAGACAATATGCAGGAAAGACAAGATTCAATCTCAGAATGTGATAAAGTGAATTCAGCTATTTCATATCTAGATTCAGATCGTGATGATCAAGAATACCTTGTGTTGAATCCCATGAACGAGAGCTCTGCGGTTGAGATCATCTGGAATGAAGAAGACAGAGATTCTAATGCAAATGTTCTCTTCTCATTAGAACAAAGCTTTCATGAGGAGGTAATCTAGTTAGTTCATGAAAAACAAGATGAGATCTCTGTTCAAGTAAGTGGAAAATCTTCTTTCAATAACTCAATGATAAATGATAATTTGATTGCCATGTCATATGAAGATGATCAACAATGTTTTCAAATTTCAAATGATCAGGGAATTAAGGACTGTCATTTAGGTTTTTCATGTTTTAAAATGTTATTTCATGAAGACAATCACTGTTTGAGCAAAAAAAAACAAAAAGCATTATTTCCTTTGTCTGAAGATGAGATAGATCAACTCCTGAAAGGTCATGTTACAGCCCAAGCTAAAGCAGATTTGTAGTGCCCACATAGTCAAGAAAGTGTTGCTGAAACTTCTTCTTCTTTTGAAAATGATGACAGTGTTGTAATTAGCGTTATAGATCAGCAAACATATAATATTTTCTTTCATGAAGATGATAAGGTTGTCATGTTTGATAATATTGAAGATTGTTTTCTGTTTAAGAATGACCTAGATCATGAAGTTGAGGAATATGAGCTTGAGAGAGACAATATGCCAGAATTTCTCATGGTCAAGGAACCTACAGTTAACACTCAGATAGAGGAAGCCTATACCTCTCTGTGCCCTCCTATCATTTGGCAAGCAATTGTTCTTTCAGATCAGAATGAAGCGAGTAGTTGTATCTTTGCTGCTAGATCTCAAGACCAACTATTGCTTCAGGATTTTCAAGATCCCTTTGGCATTTTTCTGCAACCATCAGAAAAGATAAATGTTGCCTGGTTCGTTATCATAAGCCTTGGTTTCAGTGGTTATTGTGAGTTGCCTACATGTTCATCATTCTATCTGCTCGAGAAAAGTGAGAGCCGAATTTTGGTATGTAGCCATTTGCTGGATTGGTTACATTGGAAAGCTCACTACACATGATTGTACATATTTCATCAGTATGCAGGTGGTTTTCATCATGATTTGAAGCCCTAAAATCTTGATGGTCTACCGCCATTCAAAAATCTTTGTAAGTACTTGTTTCAGTTAAGTCAGTCATGAGTCATTTTTTGTTTTTATCGCGTCAAGTTTTCAGTTTCAAAATTGAGTCAGTTTGAGTCAAATTTTCAGTCAATAAATGAGTCAAGAGTCTTGTGTTGATTTTTCAAAGTTATGGACTCCATAGCCCAATGGACGAAGGCACTATCTGCTTTCCAAAGATCTGTAGTTCTTGGCACCTTCAAGGAGCTACCATCCCCATTGGAGCCAATGTTAGAGTCGGTCTGTTCATCCCTCCGTCAGATATGAAAATCAGTTTTGTTGCATTTCATTTTTAGGTGTCTCATTCACTTTAGTCATTTTCATTCCATTAAGGGCATGGATTTTTTGACGGTAGGGATCTTTTTACTTATGTTCCTCATGTCTCGTACCTGCTGGTCCAATTCTATTCATAAAAATCATCTTCAAGTCATTTACAATCATGTTTGGTCTCTTGCTTGGCAAAGAGTCTTTTTAGGGTTTTCAGTCTCATTAGGTCTAGGGTTTCGCAAATTTGGTCTTCAAAGTGTCCAATAATGCCAGCAGGTACATGGGGGAGGCTCAAAATAAGTTTTCATTGCAAAATTTCATCGTTATAATGATTGATCGTGACTTTTCTTCAAAACTCTGTTTTGAAGAAAAATCGTCATTTTGTCCTTTGTAATAAAAGCCATGTAATTTTCAAAGTTCTTCAGTTTTGAAATTCTTCAGGCGCAGCCCTAGTCCCCTTTTCCAAAAACCATGCCATCTATCCCTGTAAAGAAAGATAAAGAGATTCATCATTAGCTCAAAAATCAAAAGGAAACAAGCAAAACAGAGTTCTCTTGTAAAAGTGCTAAAGTCTTCAAATAGTGGGTTTTCTAAATAAAAAATTGAAGTCCATGCCATGAAAGATATTTTCATTGTTTCACAATTCATTGGCATAGCAAAAGTTAGCTAGGAGCCAAGAGAAATCATGGAGAAATCAGTTAGAGGGCGAAACTGTGTTCTGGAGGCCGAACTTTTGATGAAATTATAGTCGCGGTGTGTTTGGAGGTGGTCGCGGCACATAGGCAAGTCACGGCGCATAGAGCCAATTACCACAGTGTAAAATTGAACATGCGCGGTGCATACAGCCTGCGCGGCGCACTGGGTTGTGCACGTGGCGCACAGGGCCGGAACACAAATTTTTTTCCACTGTTCCACAAAAACTCAAATTGACTCAATCTTTTATGTTTCAAGTAAGTTTGTGCGACTTTGTCATTGCTATTAACCCATGTTTGGTGTGGCTGGAGAATGGATATGAGAGTTGAATGTCAAAAGCTAAACGTTGTCATTTTGATTGTAGAGTTGCTCCTTAGGATTTTGTGTTGAAGTTTTAAAATAGTTTTGTGCCACTCCCCACCTTGTTTTCCCATCTCCCATGATCTCATTACTACAGTCTATTCCCTCCTATCCCAAGTCACTCATTCCTAAGCCCCACTATCCCTATCCCTAAAACTACTTCATTTCCTTTCACTCTCCCTTTCCCATTTCATTTGTGAAAAATTCACAAACCCCAAGTTCCCAAACAGTCAAGTGACTGTCCCTTATCCCTACATTATCAAATGTCACTTGATTAAACCCAATTATCCTTGCTGCCCTATTTCCCACAGTCCCATATTGACTTTGACACATTTGGCAATCAGGACAAAGACACAAAACTCTTCGTATTCACCTCAGGCAACATGGATGAAGAAAGCATCGAGGAGGCGTGAAAAGACATAATCTTGGCCGAAGCTTCTTTGGCTGAGCATAGCACTTGATGAGGGACCTTTAGTCCAAATTTCAAGGAGTTTGGGGAAAATTTTGTCATTTTTGAATTTTTTTGGTCACAAAACAGGTTTTTCTGCCCGACGCGTAGCGCCACCTTGCGCGCGCTTATGATTGGCAGCTCTTCACAGGGAAAAATTTGCATTTCTAAGTTTTTTATGGAAATTTATGCATGCTCATGGATTACCTAAGAATTTCATCAAGTTCTGGGTTTCCTAAAGGGTCAAAACACCCTAAAAATGGCCTTTCTGCCACTTTTTTCACCCACAGGAAGCAGTGTTGGGAGATTGAACTTTTGGAGGGGAAAATGGAAACCAAATCCAGAAATTCCACGTGGGTTGGAAATTAGACAGGCAGGGCTTTCCAACAAGCTATCATGAGCTCAATTGGGACTTTGGGAAGGGCCTCAGAATCAACTCCAAAGTTGTGCTACGCATAGAGATTTTGGGCGCGGCGCATAGAGAATTTTGGCCTATTTTTCACTCAGCAGCTCAAAATTTCACCTATTTTTGGCCAGTTTCACTTTTTCATGTAATTTTTGATGTACCTTGATGTAATTTCATGTCCATGATGTAATTTTGGCACATTTTTACTCATTCTAGAAGATTCATTCACCAAAAGGTGAAATGTAAGTGAATGGATTAGTTTCCTAGCATATAAGGCAAGTTGTTTCATGGCCTATTATCTAGTTCCTAGTTTAGATATGGTTGAAACAGCTCCTAGAATGATGAGATCAACCCCTAGAGGCATGGGAATGGGTTACACTTGTCTATATGATGTATTTTCTCAGTCATTTTTAGGGTTGGACATTTGGGATTGCTAGCACTTCATTGTACATTTCATTCTGCAATTTTGGCAAAGGCATAGACCAGGGTTTGCAGCCCTCTTTGGGATCCTTATGGCTCTGTGTTTTGATGTTGTTTTCCTCTATGTATCTATAAGTTCACTGATAGTTTTGTGTACCATTTTCGTTCTCCTTTCTTCTTAAACTGAACAAACAAGCTATTGAGGTAGAATTCATTGGTTTGCTTTGCTCTGCCTTCATTTTTGTTTAGTTTTTCATGTTTTCATCTGTTTGAGGAGGAATATTGAGACCCTCTTTCCCTCTTCGTCTCCTCACCAGTATGGTCCATCAATTCATCAATATAAATCATCAAAACAATTACCTTCCTTGCCCCAATCAGAACTCTTCAAAAACTAGGCCTAATCCCCGCACCCAAAACTGCCTTTCCCTTTGATCCAACAAAAAACCCCCAAAAACATAATCAAACTCCTTTATTTGTATATCTAGCCTAAAATTAGCTTTTATTTCAGTCATCTCAAGCTCTATTGATTACTTTTCGCTGAGATTGACCCGAAGAGAGCCCTCTCCTGTTCTGGTAGGGCTAGCTACCAGACTGAGCGTGGTTTGATGTTACCCTGAACTCTGCCTTCCTTTAGCCTGAGGTAGATTTAGGCAATAATGTAGTGGCGAACATACTAGGGATGAAAATGGTTTGCGTGTTAGTGTTATTTGTTTTATAAGATACAGACGAAGCCTGAAGTTATGTCAGGTAGCCTTCGAAGCACTTTTGCTTTGCATTAGCGAAAGTAGATAAACGCTGCTTCAGTCAATCTCCGGTTTAGCTTGTGAACGTGACACTTAACTTGTAGATTGTCTTGCCCCAGTACATGTATCAATTTCAGATCTGACCATTGATGGTGGACAACTATCAGACATTGGAAGGCTGAAATTATTCACCTGGTGACTCCATTCACTGAAAAATCTAGAAATCAATGCTTCAGGGTGACTCCACTGCAGGAAGATCAGTAGCTTTAAGATTTTCAAGATGGCAAGGGTTGCAAGAAGATATGCTCCCATGAGTCGAGATCACATTCTAGGTTTTCCGAACAAAATGCTTAAGGTGGATTGGCTTCAGAATTTGCCTATGTTCAGAAATGTGGAAGGTAATGACGCTCCTCTTCATCTGGTGAAATTTCACATCCATGTGCATAAATTAAAAATCGACTTTCCTGAAGATTGTTTGATGAAGATGTTCATGGCCACTCTGGAAGATGAAGCCCAATCTTGGTATGAAAGCTTGCCGCCTTCTTGTATTTACTGTTTAAAGGATTTTCATACCATGTTCTTTGAAAGGTATAAAGAAACTTGTCCATCCTTAATATTAGTGTAGAATTGTTGTGAACACATTAATAGTTTCATTGAAGATCTTGAAATTTTTTATGGAGATAATGAATTGTTGGACGGAGAAATCATGGAAGCACTGTACGAAAATCCATTTCAGCAGCATAAAGAGAACTTAGAGGATACCCTTCAAGATGCTCAGGAAACCTTGCAACAGGATCAAGATCTTAGTACAATGGAAAATGATGAAAGAGAAGGTTTTGTTTCAGATCTGTCCATAGAAGAATAAAATATGCAGGAAAGACAAGTTTCAATCTCAGAATGTGATAAAGTGAAGTCAGATATTTCAGATCTAGATTCAGATCGTGATGATCAAGAATACCTTGTGCTAAATCCCATGAAGGAGAGCTCTGCGGTTGAGATCATCTGGAATGAAGAAGACATAGTTTTTAATCCAAATGTTCTCATTTCATTAGAACAAAGATTTCATGAGGAGGTAATCCAGTCAGTTCATGAAAAAAAAGATGAGATCTTTGTTCAAGTAAGTGAAAAATCTTGTTTCAATAACTCAGTGATAAATGATAATTTGATTGCCATGTCATATGAAGATGATCAACAATGTTTTCCAATTTCATAAGATCAGGGAATTAAGGACTGTCATTCAGGTTTTTCATGTTTTAAAATGTTATTTCATGAAGAAAATCACTGTTTGAGCAAAAGAAAACAAAAAGCATTATCTCCTTTGTTTGAAGATGAGATAGATCAACTCCTGAAAGGTCATGTTACAGCCCAAGCTAAAGCAGATTTGCAGTGCCCACATGGTCAAGAAAGTGTTGCTGAAACTTCTTCTTCTTTTGAAAATGATGATGGTCTTTTAATTAGCTTTATAGATCAGCAAACAGATAATATTTTCTTTCATGAATATGATAAGGCTGTCATGTTTGATAATATTGTAGATTGTTTTCTGTTTAAGAATGACCTAGATCATGAAGTTGAGGAATATGAGCTTGAGAGCGACAATATGCCAGAATTTCTCATGGTCAAGGAACCTACAGTTAACACTCAGATGGAGGAAGCCTATACCTCTCTGTGCCCTCCTATCATTCGGCAAGAAATTGTTCTTTCAAATCAGAATGAAGCGAGTATTTGTATCTTTGCTGCTGGATCTCAAGACCAACTATTGCTTCAGGATTTTCAAGATCCCTTCGGCATTTTTCTACAAGCATTAGAAAAGATAAATGTTGCCTGGTTCGTTATCATAAGCCTTGGTTTCAGTGGTTATTGTGATTTGCCTACATGTTCATCATTCTACCTGCTCGAGAAAAGTGAGAGCCGAATTTTGGTATGTAGCCATTTGCTGGATTGGTTACATTGGAAAGCTCACTACACATGATTGTACATATTTCATCAATATGCTGGTGGTTGTGATCATGATTTGGAGCCCTCAATTCTTGATGGTCTGCTACCATTCAAAAAGCTTTGTAAGTACTTGTTTCAGTTAAGTTAGTCATGAGTCATTTATTGTTTTTATCGAGTCAAGTTTTCAGTTTCAAAATTGAGTCAGTTTGAGTCAAATTTTCAGTCAATAAATGAGTCAAGAGTCTTGTGTTGATTTTTCGAAGTTATGGACTCCATAGCCCAATGGACGAAGGCACTGTCTTCTTTCCAAATATCTATAGTTCTTGGCACCTCCAAGGAGCTACCATCCCCATTGGAGCCAATGTTAGAGTCGGTCTGTTCATCCCTCCGTCAGAGATCAAAATCTCTTTTGTTGCATTTCATTTTTAGGTGTCTCATTCACTTCAGTCATTTGCATTCCATTAGGGGCATGGATTCTCTGAGGGTAGGGATGTCTTTATTCATGTTCCTCATGTCTTGTACCTTCTGGTCCAATTTTATTCATCAAAATCATCTTCAAGTCATCTACAATAATGTTTGGTCTCTTGCTTGGCAAAGAGTATTTTTAGGGTTTTCAGTCGCATTAGGTGTAGGGTTTCAAAAATTTGGTCTTCAAAGTGTCCAATAATTCCAGCAGGCACATGGGGGAGGCTCAAAATATTTTTTCATCACAAAATTTCATCGTTATAATCATTGATCGTGACTTTTCTTCAAAACTCTGTTTTGAAGAAAAATCGTCATTTTGTCCTTCGTAATAAAAGCCATGTAATTTTGAAAGTTCTTCGGTTTTGAAATTCTTTGGGCACAGCCCTGGTCTCCTTTCCCAAACACCATGCCATCTATCCCTGCAAAGACAGAAAAAGAGATTCATCATCAGCTCAAAAATCAAAAGGAAACAAGCAAAACATAATTCTCTTGTAAAAGTGCTAAAGTCTTCAAACAGTGGGTTTTATAAATAAAAAATCGAAGTCCATGCCATGAAAGATATTTTCATTGTTTCACAATTCATTGGCATAGAAAAAGTCAGCTAGGAGCCAAGAGAAATCATGCAGAAATCAGTTGGAGGGCGAAATTGTGTTTTGGAGGCCGAACTGTTGATGAAATTACAGTCGCGGCGCATTGGGAGGTGGTTGCGGTGCATAGGCAAGTCGCGGCGCATAGAGCCAATTACCACAGTGTAAAATTGAACATGTGCAACGCATACAGCCTGCGCGTCGTACTTGGTTGTGCGCGCGGTGCACAGGGTTGGAACACCAAATTTTTGCCACTGTTCCACAAAAATGAAAATTGACTCAATATTTTATGTTTCAAGTAAGTTTTTGCGACTTTGTCATTGCTATTAACCCATTTTTGGGGTGGCTGGAGATTGGATATGAGAGTTGAATGTCAAAAGCTAAACGTTGTCATTTTGATTGGACAGTTGCTCCTTAGGGTTTTGTTTTGAAGTTTTAAAACAATTTTGTGCCACTCTCCACCTTGTTTGCCCATCTCCCATGATCTCATTACTACAGTCTATTCCCTCCTATCCCAAGTCACTCATTCCTAAGCCCCACTATCCCTATCCATAAAACTACTTCATTTCCTATCACTCTCCCTTTCCCATTTCATTTGTGAAAAATTCACAAACCCGTAGTTCCCAAACAGTCAAGTGACTGTCCCTTATCCCTACATTATAGAATCTCACTTGATTAAACCAAATTATCCTCGCTGCCCTATTTCCATGATGTAATTTTGGCACATTTTTACTCATTCTAGAAGATTCATTCACCAAAAGGTGAAATGTAAGTGAATGGATCAGTTTCCTAGCATATAGAGGCAAGTTGTTTCATGGCCTATTTTCTAGTTCCTAGTTTAGATATGGTTGAAACAACTCCTAGAATGATGAGCTCGAGCCCTAGAGGCATGGGAATGGGTTAGCCTTGCCTATATGATATATTTTCTCAGTCATTTTCAGGGTTGGACATTTGGGATTGCTAGCACTTCATTGTACATTTCATTCTGCAATTTTGGCAAAGGAATAGACCAGGGTTTGCAGCCCTCTTTGGGATCCCTGTGGCTCTATGTTTTTATGGTGTTTTCCTCTATGTATCTGTAAGTTCACTGATATTTATGTGTAAAATTTTCGTTCTCATTTCTTCTTGAGCTGAACAAACAAGTTATTGAGGTAGAATTCATTGGTTTGCTTTGCTTTGCCTTCATTTTTGTTTAGTTTTTCATGTTTTCATCTATTTGAGGAGGACTCTTGAGACCCTCTTTCCCTCTTCAGCTCCTCACCAGTCTGATCCATCCATTCATCAATCTAAAGCATCAAAACAATTACCTTCCTTGCGCCAATCAGAACTCTGCAAAAACTAGGCCTAATCCCCGCACCCAAAACTGCCTTTCCCTTTGATCCAACAAAAAACCCCAAAAACATAATCAAACTCCTTTATTTGTATACCTAGCCTAAAATTAGCTTTTATTTCAGTCATCTCAAGCCCTATTGATTAATTTTCGCTGAGATTGACCCAGAGAGAGCCCTCTCCTATTCTGGTAGGGCTAGCTACCAGATTGAGCATGGTTTGATGTTACCCTGAACTCTGCCTTCCTTTAGCCTGAGGTAGACTTATGCAATAACATAGTGGCGAACATAATGGGGATGAAAAAGGATTGTGTGTTAGTGTTATTTGATTTATAAGCTACAGACGGAGCCTGAAGTTATGCCAGGTAGCCTTCGAAATGCTTTTGCTTTGCATTAGCGAAAGTAGATAAATGCTGCTTCAGTCAATCTCCGGTCTAGCTTGTGAACGTGACACTTGACTTGTAGATTGTCTTGCCCTAGTACATGTATCGAGTTCAGATCTGACCGTTGATGGTGGACAACTATCAAACATTAGAAGGCTGAAATTATTCACCTGGCGACTCCATTCACTGAAAAATATAGAAATCAATGCTTCATGGTGACTCCACTGCAGGAAGATCAGTAGCTTTAAGATTTTCAATATGGCAAGGGTTGCAAGAAGATACGCTCCCATGAGCTGAGATCACATTCCAGGTTTTCTGAACAAAATGCCTAAGGTGGATTGGCTTCAGAATTTTACTATGTTCAGAAATGTGGAAGGTAATGACGCTGCTCTTCATCTGGTGAAATTTCACATGCATGTGCATAAATTAAAAATCGACTTTTCTGAAGACCATTTGATGAAGATGTTCATGGAAACTCTGGAAGATGAAGCCCGATCTTGGTATGAAAGCTTGCCGCCTGTTTGTATTTACTGTTTAAAGGATTTTCATACCATGTTCTTTGAAAGGTATAAAGAAACTTGTCCATCCTTAATATTAGTGCAGAATTGTTGTGAACACGTTAATAGTTTCATTGAAGATCTTGAAAATTTTTATGGAGATAATGAATTGTTGGACGGAGAAATCATGGAAGCACTATACGAAAATCCATTTCAGCAGCATAAAGAGAACTTAGAGGATACCCATCAAGATGCTCAAGAAACTTTGCAGCAGGATCAAGATCTTAGTACAATGGAAAATGATGAAAGAGAAGGTTTTGTTTCAGATCTGTCCATAGAAGAAGACAATATGCAGGAAAGACAAGTTTCAATATCAGAATGTGATAAAGTGAAGTCAGCTATTTCAGATCTAGATTCAGATCGTGATGATCAAGAATACCTTGTGTTGAATCCCATGAACGAGAGCTCTGCAGTTGAGATCATCTGAAATGAAGAAGACAGAGTTTTTAATCCAAATGTTCTCATTTCATTACAACAAATATTTCATGAGGAGGTAATCCAGTCGGTTCATGAAAAACAAGATGAGATCTTTGTTCAAGTAAGTGAAAAATCTTGTTTCAATAACTCAGTGATAAATGATAATTTGATTGCCATGTCATATGAAGATGATCAACAATGTTTTCAAATTTCAGAAGATTAGGGAATTAAGGACTGTCATTCAGGTTTTTCATGTTTTAAAATGTTATTTCATGAAGACAATCACTGTTTGAGCAAAAGAAAACAAAGATAATTATCTCCTTTCTCTGAAGATGAGATAGATCAACTCCTGAAAGGTCATGTTACAGCCCAAGCTAAAGCAGATTTGTAGTGCCCACATGGTCAAGAAAGTGTTGCTGAAACTTCTTCTTCTTTTGAAAATGATGATGGTCTTGTAGTTAGCTTTATAGATCAGCAAACAGATAATATTTTCTTTCATGAAGATGATAAGGCTGTCATGTTTGATAATCTTGAAGATTTTTTTCTGTTTAAGAATGACCTAGATCATGAAGTTGAGGAATATGAGCTTGAGAGAGACAATATGCCAGAATTTCTCATGGTCAAGGAACCTACAGTTAACACTCAAATGGAGGAAGCCTATACCTTTTTGTGCCCTCCTATCATTCGGCAAGAAATTGTTCTTTCAGATCAGAATGAAGCGAGTAGTTGTATCTTTGCTGCTGGATCTCAAGACCAACTATTGCTTCAGGATTTTCAACATCCCTTCGAATTTTTTCTACAAGCATTAGAAAAGATAAATTTTTCCTAGTTCATTATCATAAGCCTTGGTTTCAGTGGTTATTGTGAGTTGCCTACATGTTCATCATTCTACCTGCTCGAGAAAAGTGAGAGCCGAATTTTGGTATGTAGCCATCTGCTGGATTGGTTACATTGGAAAGCTCACTACACATGATTCTAAATATTTCATCAGTATGAAGGTGGTTGTCATCATGATTTGAAGCCCTCAAATGTTGATGGTCTGCTGCCATTCAAAAATATTTGTAAGTACTTGTTTCAGTTAATTCAGTCATGAGTCATTTTTTGTTTTTATCGAGTCAAGTTTTCAGTTTCAAAATTGAGTCAGTTTGAGTCAAATTTTCAGTCAATAAATGAGTCAAGAGTATTGTGTTGATTTTTCGAAGTTATGGACTCCATAGCCCAATGGATGAAGGAATTTTCTTCTTTCCAAATATCTGTAGTTCTTGGCACCTTTAAGGAGCTACCATCCCCATTGGAGCCAATGTTAGAGTCGGTCTGTTCATCTCTCCGTCAGAGATCAAAATCTCTTTTGTTGCATTTCATTTTTAGGTGTCTCATTCATTTCAGTCATTTTCATTCCATTAGGGGCATGGATTTTCTGATGGTAGGGATATTTTTACTCATTTTCCTCATGTCTTGTACCTGCTGGTCCAATGATATTCATCAAAATCATCTTCAAGTCTTTTAAAATCATGTTTGGTCTCTTTCTTGGAAAAGAGTATTTTTAGGGTTTTCAGTCTCATTAGGTCTAGGGTTTCTCAAATTTGGTCTTCAAAGTGTCCAATAATGCTAGCAGGCACATGGGGGAGGCTCAAAATAAGTTTTCATTGCAAAATTTCATCGTTATAATGATTGATTGTGACTTTTCTTCAAAACTCTGTTTTGAAGAAAAATCGTCATTTTTTCCTTTGTAATAAAAGCCATGTAATTTTCAAAGTTCTTTGGTTTTGAAATTCTTCAGGCGTAGCCCTGGTCCCCTTTTCCAAACACCATGCCATCTATCTCTGCAAATACAGACAAAGAGATTCATCATCAACTCAAAAATCAAAAGGAAACAAGAAAAACAGAGTTCTCTTGTAAAAGTGCTAAAGTCTTCATACAGTGGGTTTTCTAAATAAAAAATCGAAGTCCATGCCATGAAAGATATTTTCATTGTTTCACAATTCATTGGCATAGAAAAAGTCAGCTAGGAGCCAAGAGAAATCATGGAGAAATCAGTTGGAGGGCGAAACTGTGTTTTGGAGGCCGAACTGCTGATGAAATTACAGTCGCGGCGCGTTGGAAGGTGGTCGCGGCACATAGGCAAGTCGCGGCGCACAGAGCCAATTACCACAGTGTAAAATTGAACGTGCGCGACGTATACAGCCTGCGCGGTGCACTGGGTTGTGCGTGTGGCGCACAGAGCTGGAACACCAAATTTTTGCCATTGTTCCACAAAAATGCAAATTGACTCAATATTTTATGTTTCAAGTAAGTTTGTGCGACTTTGTCATTGCTATTAACCCATGTTTGGTGTGGCTGGAGATTGGATATGAGAGTTAAATGTCAAAAGCTAAACGTTGTCATTTTGATTCGAGAGTTGCTCCTTAGGGTTTTGTGTTGAAGTTTTAAAATAGTTTTGTGCCACTCCCCACCTTGTTTGCCCATCTCCCATGATCTCATTACTACAGTCTATTCCCTCCTATCCCAAGTCACTCATTCCTAAGCCCCACTATCCATATCCCTAAAACTACTTCATTTCCTATCACTCTCCCTTTCCCATTTCATTTGTGAAAAATTCACAAACCCCAAGTTCCCAAACAGTCAAGTGACTGTCCCTTATCCCTACATTATATAATATCACTTGATTAAACCCAATTATCCTCACTGCCCTATTTCCCACAGTCCCATATTGACTTTGACACATTTGGCAATCAGGACAAAGACACCAAACTTTTCGTATTCACCTCAGGCAACATGGATGAAGAAAGAATCGAGGAGGCGTGAAAAGACATAATCTTGGCCAAAGCTTCTTTGGCTGAGCATAGTACTTGATGAGGGACATTCAGTCCAAATTTCAAGGAGTTTGGAGAAAATTTTGTCATTTTTGAATTTTTTTGGTCACAAAACATGTTTTTCTACCCGGCGCGTAGTGCCACCTTGCGCGCGCTTATGATTGGCAGCTCTTCAGAGGGAAAACTTTGCATTTATAAGTTTTTTATGGAAATTTATGCATTCTCATGTATTAATTAATAATTTCATCAAGTTTTAGGTTGCCTAAAGGGTCGAAACACCCTAAAAATGGCCTTTCTGCCACTTTTTGCACCCACAGGAAGCAGTGTTGGGAGATTGAACTTTTTGAGGGGAAAATGGCAACCAAATCTAGAAATTCTACTTGGGTTGGAAGGTAGACAGGTAGGGCTTTCCAACAAGCTATAATGAGCTCAATTTGGACTTCGGGAAGGGCCTTAAAATTAGCTCCTAATTTGTGCTACACATAGAGATTTTGGGCGCGACGCATAAAGAATTTTGGCCTATTTTTCACTCATCAGCTCAAAATTTCGCTTATTTTTGGCCAGTTTCACTTTTTCATGTAATTTTTGATGTAACTTGATGTAATTTCATGTCCATGATGTAATTTTGGCACATTTTTACTCTTTATAGAAGATTCATTCACCAAAAGGTGAAATGTAAGTGAATGGATCAGTTTCCTAGCATATATAGGCAAGTTGTTTCATGGCCTATTTTCTAGTTCCTAGTTTAGATATGGTTGAAAAAGCTCCTAGAATGATGAGATCGACCCCTAGAGGCATGGGAATAGGTTAGACTTGTCTATATGATGTATTTTCTCAGTCATTTTCAGGGTTGGACATTTGGGATTGCTAGCACTTCATTGTACATTTCATTCTGAAATTTTGGCAAAGGAATAGACCAGGGTTTGTAGCCCTCTTTGGGATCCTTGTGGCTCTGTGTTTTGATGGTGTTTTCCTCTATGTATCTGTAAGTTCACTGATGTTTATGTGTACCATTTTCATTCTCCTTTCTTCTTAAACTGAACAAACAAGTTATTGAGGTAGAATTCATTGGTTTGCTTTGCTTTGCCTTCATTTTTGTTTAGTTTTTCATGTTTTCATCTGTTTGAGCAGGACTCTTGAGACCCTCTTGCCCTCCTCAGCTCCTTGCCAGTTTGATCCATCCATTCATCAATCTAAAGCATCAAAACAATTACCTTCCTTGCCCCAATCAGAACTCTTCAAAAACTAGGCCTAATCCCCGCACCCAAAACTGCCTTTCCCTTTGATCCAACAAAAAACCCCCCAAAACATAATCAAACTCCTTTATTTGTATACCTAGCCTAAAATTAGCTTTTATTTCAGTCATCTCAAGCCATATTGATTACTTTTCGTTGAGATTGACCCGGAGAGAGCCCTCTCCTGTTCTGGTAGGGCTAGCTACCAGACTGAGCGTGGTTTGATGTTACCCTGAACTCTGCCTTCCTTCAGCCTGAGGTAGATTTAGGCAATAACATAGTGGCGACCATACTGGGGATGAAAATGGTTTGCTTGTTAGCGTTATTTGTTTTATAAGCTACAGACGGAGCCTGAAGTTATGCTAGGTAGCCTTCGAAACGCTTTTGCTTTGCATTAGCGAAAGTAGATGAATGTTGCTTCAGTCAATCTCCGGTCTAGCTTGTGAACGTGACACTTGACTTGTAGATTGTCTTGCCCCAGTACATGTATCAAGTTCAGATCTGACCGTTGATGGTGGACAACTATCAAACATTGGAAGGATGAAATTATTCACCTGGCAAATCCATTCACTGAAAAATCTAGAAATCAATGCTTCATGGTGACTCCACTGCAGGTAGATCAATAGCTTTAATATTTTCAAGATGGCAAGGGTTGCAAGAAGATATGCTCCCATGAGCCGAGATCACATTCCAGGTTTTCTGAACAAAATGCCTAAGGTGGATTGGCTTAAGAATTTGCCTATGTTCAGAAATGTGGAAGGTAATGACACTGATCTTCATCTGGTGAAATTTCACATCCATGTGCATAAATTAAAAATCGACTTTCCTGAAGACTGTTTGATGAATATTTTCATGGCCACTCTGGAAGATGAAGCCCGATCTTGGTATGAAAGCTTTCCGCCTTGTTGTATTTATTGTTTAAAGGATTTTCATACCATGTTCTTTGAAAGGTATAAAGAAACTTGTCCATCCTTAATATTAGTGCAGAATTGTTGTGAACACGTTAATAGTTTCATTGAAGATCTTGAAAATTTTTATGGAGATAATGAATTGTTGGACGGAGAAATCATGGAAGCACTGTACGAAAATCCATTTCAGCAGCATAAAGATAACTTAGAGGATACCCATCAAGATGCTCAGGAAACTTTGCAGCAGGATCAAGATCTTAGTATAATGGAAAATGATGAAAGAGAAGGTTTTGTTTCAGATCTGTCCATAGAAGAAGACAATATGCAGGAAGGACAAGTTTCAATCTCAGAATGTGATAAAGTGAAGTCAGTTATTTCAGATCTAGATTCAGATCGCGATGATCAAGAATACCTTGTGCTGAATCCCATGAAGGAGAGCTCTGCGTTTGAGATCATATGGAATGAAGAAGACAGAGTTTTTAATCCAAATGTTCTCATTTCATTAGAACAAATCTTTCATGAGGAGGTAATCCAGTCAGTTCATGAAAAATAAGATGAGATCTTTGTTCAAGTAAGTGAAAAATCTTCTTTCAATAACTCAGTGATAAATGATAATTTGATTGCCATGTCATATGAATATGATCAAAAATGTTTTAAAATTTTAGAATATCAGGGAATTAAGGATTGTCATTCGGGTTTTTCAGTTTAAAAATGTTTTTAAGAAAATCATTTTTGAGAAAAGAAAACAAAAAGCATTATCTCCTTTGTCTGAAGATGAGATAGATCAACTCCTGAAAGGTCATGTTACAGCCCAAGCTAAATCAGATTTGCAGTGCCCACATGGTCAAGAAAGTGTTGCTGAAACTTCTTCTTCTTTTGAAAACAATGATGGTCTTTTAATTAGCTTTATAGATCAGCAAACATATAATATTTTCTTTCATGAAGATGATAAGGCTGTCATGTTTGATAATATTGTAGATTGTTTTCTGTTTAAGAATGACCTAGATCATGAAGTTGAGGAATATGAGCTTGAGAGCGACAATATGCCATAATTTCTCATGGTCAAGGAACCTACAGTTAACACTCAGATGGAGGAAGCCTATACCTCTCTGTGCCCTCCTATCATTCGGCAAGCAATTGTTCTTTCAGATCAGAATGAAGCGAGTAGTTGTATCTTTGTTGCTGGATCTCAAGACCAACTATTGCTTCAGGATTTTCAAGATCCCTTCGGAATTTTTCTACAAGCATTAGAAAAGATAAATGTTGCCTGGCTCGTTATCATAATCCTTGGTTTCAGTGGTTATTGTGAGTTGCCTACATGTTCATCATTCTACCTGCTCGAGAAAAGTGAGAGCCGAATTTTGGTATGTAGCCATCTGCTGGATTGGTTACATTGGAAATCTCACTACACATGATTGTACATATTTCATCAGTATGCAGGTGGTTGTCATCATGATTTGAAGCCCTCAAATCTTGATGGTCTGCTGCCATTCAAAAATCTTTGTAAGTACTTGTTTCAGTTAAGTCAGTCATGAGTCATTTTTTGTTTTTATTGAGTCAAATTTTCAGTTTCAAAATTGAGTCAGTTTGAGTCAAATTTTCAGTCAATAAATGAGTCAAGAGTCTTGTGTTGATTTTTCGAAGTTATGGACTCCATAGCCCAATGGACGAAGGCACTGTCTGCTTTCCAAATATCTGTAGTTCTTGGCACCTCCAAGGAGCTACCATCCCCATTGGAGCTAATGTTAGAGTCGGTCTGTTCATTCCTCCATCAGAGATCAAAATCTCTTTTGTTGCATTTCATTTTTAGGTGTCTCATTCACTTCAGTCATTTGCATTCCATTAGGGGCATGGATTTTCTAACGGTAGGGATATTTTTACTCATGTTCCTCATGTCTTGTACCTGCTGGTCCAATTCTATTCATCAAATTCATATTCAAGTAATTTACAATCATGTTTGGTCTCTTGCTTGGCAAAGAGTATTTTTAGGGTTTTCAGTCTCATTAGGTCTAGGGTTTCAAAAATTTGGTCTTCAAAGTGTCCAGTAATGCCAGCAGGCACATGGGGGAGGCTCAAAATAAGTTTTCATCGCAAAATTTCATCGTTATAATGATTGATCGTGACTTTTCTTCAAAACTCTGTTTTGAAGAAAAATCGTCATTTTGTCCTTTGTAATAAAAGCCATGTAATTTTCAAAGTTATTCAGTTTTTAAATTCTTCAGGCGCAACGCTGGTCCCCTTTTCCAAACACCATGCCATCTATCCCTGTAAAGACAGACAAAGAGATTCATCATCAACTCAAAAATCAAAAGGAAACAAGCAAAACAGAGTTCTCTTGTAAAAGTGCTAAAGTCTTCAAACAGTGGGTTTTCTAAATAAAAAATCGAAGTCCATGCCATGAAAGATATTTTCATTGTTTCACAATTCATTGGCATAGCAAAAGTCAGCTAGGAGCCAAGAGAAATCATGGAGAAATCAGTTGGAGGGCGAAACTGTGTTTTGGAGGCCGAACTGTTGATGAAATTACAGTCGCGGCGCGTTGGGAGGTGGTCACGGCACATAGGCAAGTCGCGGCACACAGAGCCAATTACCACAGTGTAAAATTGAACGTGTGCGGCGCATACAGCCTGCGCGGCGCACAGGGCTGGAACACCAAATTTTTGCCATTGTTCCACAAAAATGAAAATTGACTCAATCTTTTATGTTTCAAGTAAGTTTGTGCGACTTTTTCATTGCTATTAACCCATGTTTGGTGTGGCTGGAGATTGGATATGAGAGTTGAATGTCAAAAGCTAAACGTTGTCATTTTGATTGGAGAGTTGCTCCTTAGGGTTTTGTGTTGAAGTTTTAAAACAATTTTGTGCCACTCCCCACCTTGTTTGCCCATCTCCCATGATCTCATTACTACAGTCTATTCCTTCCTATCCCAAGTCACTCATTCCTAAGCCCCACTATCCCTATCCCTAAAACTACTTCATTTCCTATCACTCTCCCTTTCCCATTTCATTTGTGAAAAATTCACAAACCCCAAGTTCCCAAACAGTCAAGTGATTGTCCATTATCCCTACATTATAGAATCTCACTTGATTAAACCCAATTATCCTCGTTGCCCTATTTCCCACAGTCCCATATTGACTTTGACACATTTGGCAATCAGGACAAAGACACCAAACTTTTCGTATTCACCTCAGGCAACATGGATGAAGAAAGAATCGAGGAGGCGTGAAAATACATAATCTTGGCCAAAGCTTCTTTGGCTGAGCACAGCACTTGATGAGGGACCTTCAGTCCAAATTTCAAGGATTTTGGAGAAAATTTTGTCATTTTTGAATTTTTTTGTTCACAAAACAAGTTTTTCTACCCGACGCGTAGCGCCCCTTGCGCGCGCTTATGATTGGCAGCTCTTCAGAGGGAAAACTTTGCATTTATGAGTTTTTTATGGATATTTATGCATGCTCATGGATTACCTAAGAGTTTCATCAAGTTCTGGGTTCCCTAAAGGGTCAAAACATCCTAAAAATGGCCTTTCTGCCACTTTTTGCACCCACAGGAAGCAGTGTTGGGAGATTGAACTTTTGGAGGGTCAAATTGCAACCCAATCCAGAAATTCCAATTGGGTTGAAAAGTAGATAGGCAGGGATTTTCAATGAGCTATCATGAGCTCAATTTGGACTTTGGGAGGGGCTTCAAAATCAGCTCCAAACTTTTGCTACCAATAGAGATTTTGGGCGCGACGCATAGAGAAGTTTTGCCTATTTTTCACTCAGCAGCTCAAAATTTCGCCTAGTTTTGGCCAGTTTCACTTTTTCATGTAATTTTTGATGTACCTTGATGTAATTTCATGTCCATGATGTAATTTTGGCACATTTTTACTCATTCTAGAAGATTCATTCACCAAAAGGTGAAATGTAAGGGAATGGATCAATTTCCTAGCATATAGAGGCAAGTTGTTTCATTGCCTATTTTCTAGTTCCTAGTTTAGATATGGTTGAAACAGCTCCCAGAATGATGAGCTCGACTCCTAGAGGCATGGGAATGGGTTAGGCTTGTCTATATGATGTATTTTCTCAGCCATTTTCAAGGTTGGACATTGGGGATTGCTAGCACTTCATTGTACATTTCATTCTGCAATTTTGGCAAAGGAATAGACCAGGGTTTGCAGCCCTCTTTGGGATCCTTGTGGCCCTGTGTTTTGATGGTGTTTTCGTCTATTTATCTATAAGTTCACTGATGTTTATTTGTACCATTTTCATTCTCATTTCTTCTTAAACTGAACAAACAAGTTATTGAGGTAGAATTCATTGGTTTGCTTTGCTCTGCCTTCATTTTTGTTTAGTTTTTCATGTTTTCATCTGTTTGAGGAGGAATATTGAGACCCTCTTTCCCTCTTCAGCTCCTCACCAGTCTGATCCATCCATTCATAAATCTAAAGAATCAAAACAATTACCTTCCTTGCCCCAATCAGAACTCTGCAAAAACTAGGCCTAATCCCCGCACCCAAAACTGCCTTTCCCTTTGATCCAACAAAAATCCCCCAAAAACATAATCAAACTCCTTTATTTGTATACCTAGCCTAAAATTAGCTTTTATTTCAGTCATATCAAGCCCTATTGATTACTTTTCACTGAGATTGATCCGGAGAGAGCCCTCTCTTGTTCTGGTAGGGCTAGCTACCAGACTGAGCGTGGTTTGATGTTACCCTGAACTCTGCCTTCCTTCAGCCTGAGGTAGATTTAGGCAATAACAGGCAGCTCAAAATATGCAAGAAGACTAAACTAAAGCAGTTTGGGTATGAGTCAATTTTTGTATCTTTCTTCCTGGAATGATTACCCATATTTTAGCGCCAGGAGGCTATAGTCTCGGAGCCACCACTGAGAGAGCCACAGATGGACCGATGGGTGGCATTGATGCCCAAAGCAGGGGGTGGCCAACAGATGTCCTGGAGGCCAGATTTTTTTGATTGGCTCCGACGATAGCTAATCGTTGTGGAGGATTGGCCCTATGCTGGAACAAGATTTAGCAGAGACCCAAACCTCCCACTCCCGTAGGGGGAGGATTGGGACGAAGAACTTGGTAAGAATCATTTTTTATTTTTATGATTTTTATGGTTTTTTAGTATATATGCATGTTATGATAGTTAATTTGATATGGATGCAGATGTTGGCCCAGAGCATCCCACTGGTATGTCTCCAATAGCAAGGCGGATTCCTCGTGACTTCGATCCTTAGGGCAAGGGCACTGACGAGGAGTTAGTGCAGAACCTGGAGGGAATCATCCGTGGGGTCCCAGATTATGCTTGCTTTGATGGCGTACCTCGAGCTTATTAGAGGCACACTGTAGGAGTGCCAAGCTGCATCCACCACTTGCTGAGGTGGCTGGTACGGGCGGTGACATACTATCATGAGCACCACGCCGACTAGGCATTAGGCTTTACTTCTGCACATTTTTTAGAGACATGTTGTCTCATGATGTAACTGAAACAGACATATATTATTTTCTGTGGGTTTTATGATGCACACGGCTTGTGTATATATATATATATATATATATATATATATATATATATATATATATATATATTCTATATGGGTCTATGTACATATGATGATGTTTTTATAAATTGCGCAAATGTCTATCCAACACCATGTTAGCTATTGCATCTGTTAATGTATTCATTTGTCTTGGTATATGTTGATATGTAATGAAATGAAAATGTTGTTCCAGTAAATGAATACGCAAATACAATCTCAAAATGCATGGGTTTCGAACCAAATAATGACCATTCAGTTGAAGAAAAACAAGTTGTGAATACAACTTAATAAGAAATGTGTGTATGTCGAGGTTGACTGCCTTGGTTAATAGCTCCAAAAATTCACTATATTCAATGACATTGTTTGTGGCTGGTCCCAGACAAATACCTTGTAAGTTAATCAACTCACCATCAGGATCATAAATTACCCAGGCTACCAAAGAAAAGTTCCTGGTACTGTAGGAGGCACCATCCGCAAAACTAACATAAGGGGAAATAGACATCTGCATAGCAAATAAGACCCAAATAAGCAGAAAAAGCTCACAAAGCTGATCACACCAAAGAATTCACACAAAATTAAAACAATCACCTATGTACACATATCACACATGAATAATTCAGGCATAATATTTTTTCAGATACAACCCATTTCTGGGCTGCGACAAAGGACACCCTTCATATTCAATGAGCTCATAAGCCCCATTCTACAACACATGTTCAACGATGTAGGGCCCATGCCACATGGGTTGGAATTTTCCTGCCCCCAAATTATCATGAGGTTGGTCGTATGGAAGAACGAGATCGCGTTCAATGAAAGAATGAGGAGAAACCGATTGGTCAAAATGGGATTTGACTCGCTTCTTCTGTGCTTCGATGACCAAGGTAGCTAAGCGACGAGTATCGTCCAATCTCTCTAAATAGAGGAGATGTTCTTCTTTAGGTGAAGTATCAGGATATAATTCCACAACTAACTTAAGTGAAGGGATTTCACATTCAATCGGAAGTGTGGCTTCCAGACTGTATACCAATTGAAATGGGGTAAACCCAGTTGCATTTTTGATCGATGTTTGGTAAGCCCAGAGAGTTGAGAACAACATGAGATGCCAGTTTGATTTGTGGATCCTGATTGTTCGTTGAAGCATTGTAAAAAGGACCTTTTTCACAGCTTCAAATTGGCCATTAGCTTGGGGATAGTAAGGCGTTGAGCTGTTGTGACATAGACCCAACTTAGATGTCAGCTCTGCCATCATATAATCCCGAAAATGGGAACCATGATTAGTGATGATGGCTTGAGGGACACTGAACCGAGAAATAATGTGATTGAATATGAACTGTGTCGTTGTCTTACCGTCCATAGCCAGTGTAGGCATTTCTTCAGCCCATTTCGTAAAGTAATCGATGGCAACGATAATATATGCAGCCCCCCCGACTGAATGAGGGTTACATGTCATAAAATCTATACCCCATTTGGAAAAAGAGCCAATGGTAATGACAGGGTGTAGCGGAGCAGGCGGCGCACGCATCTTGTGTTGATAAATCTGGCACGCGTGGCATTTACGTACTGTAACAATGAAATCTTTGAAAATAAACGGCCAGAAGTAGCCATCGCAAAGGATATTTTGTGCAGTGGCATAACTAGACATGTGACAACCACATGCACCACTATGGTAGTCATTTAAAACCTTCTCCGCTTCCTCGAGGGTGAGACATCAACAGAGTACAAAATCGACTCCGATGCGATAGAGGGTATCTCCAACGATGCGATAAGGTTGTGATTGATGCTGAATGCGATGTAGGGCATCTTTTGTGAGCTTAGACCTGAAAGTAGATGTTTGGAGGTACACGATGATATCACTGTACCACGGGTCGAGGGTGCTGATTAGGAAGATAATTTCGTCTGGTATATGATCTTTAGAGGACTAAGGAGTAGAGTCAATAGGGAGAGAACAAATCAAATCTGTGAACACAAGTGATTTCTTCGATTCGGCCGTAGTGAACTCCAAATCAAACTCTTGGAGGATGACAATCCACTTTGAGTATTTTCCCCCCAGCAACTGTCATGAAAGAATATAAGTCATGGGGTTACAGTCAGAAATCACAGTCACCGTGTGTAAAAGAATGTAATGACGAAAATGTTGGACGGCCTGGACCACAGCTAATGCTAACTTCTCGACATGTGCGTAACGCGTTTTAGGGTCGAGAAGGTTCCAAGATAGGTAGTAAAAAACATGTTCGTTATCGTCATCATCATCTTGTACCAATACCATGGCGATCATACTGAAGGTGACAGCGAGGTAGAGGGTGAAATCACGATGGTAATTTGGAGGATGCAATAGCGGAGCATTGACAAGCAATGTCTTAAGTCTATCAAAAGACTGTTGGGTAATCTCATCCCAACAGAAAGGGACCTCCTGCTTTAGAAGTCGTGTAAATCCTTTGGCTACTTTAGCGTAGTTCGGGATGAAACGATGTAGAAAATTGGCTTTCCCTTGGAGGCTCTAGAGTTGATGTAATGAGGACGGGGAGGGGAGATTGACAATAGCCTCAAATTTAATAGGGTCAAGGCGAATTCCATCTCTAGACACGATAAACCCTAAGAGTCTACCGGAGTCGATGCAGAAGACACATTTGTGCAGGTTGAGCCTAATATTGTAGCATCTACAACGAAGAAATATTTGACGAAGATGTTCCAGGTGGTCTTTCCACGCAGCTAAATGAGCCGAAAGGTCATCTAGGTATGGTTGGAAAATATGCCGAATATCATGAAAAGCATTGGACATGGCATGCTGGAACGTAGCACCAACATTCTTCAAGCCGAACGGGAGTTTCCTATATGCGAACGTTCCCCATGGGCAAATAAAATAGGTCCTGTGTTGATCCGAAGGGAGAATTTTAATCTCCTTATAGCCAGAGAAACTGTCCATAAGGTAGAAAATTTCACTTCCAGCACAATCGTCAATGATCTGATCGATAAACGGGGTGGGATAATTATCCTTAGGACAGGCTCGATTGATATCATGATAATCAACACAAACATGAATGGTGCCCTGTTTCTTATCCACAGGAACTATATTAGAAACCCATTCAGTCAGGGGAATCGGATAAATGAAACCTTCTTTAAGAAGTTTCTCAACTTCAGCCTTGATAGCGACGACTTTTCGAGGATGCACAGGACGAAGACGTTGGCAAACAGGCTCTGCACCTTGGTAGGTGAGAATCACATGCACCATGATACTAGGGTCGATTCCAAGCATTTCTTCGTAAGACCATGCAAAAACATCGCAGAATTCACGAAAGAGACTAGTGTACACTTGGACTTCCTCGGAAGAGCAAGTGACTCCCACATGGATGTTCTCGACGATCCCTAGTTTAACAGAGATGTCGATAGGCATCGTTTGAGTAATGTTTCCCAAGTTACCTTCCAAAAAGACTTCATGAGTCAAAATGGGCATCTAAAGTGATGAAGAAGGAACTTGGGACATGAAGCACTCAAGACAGTTAGACATGGCCCCTAGGCAAGGCATAAATGAGGAACGATGATGCCCATCGCTCCACGGTAGATCCTAGAGAGACATGGTTTCCATGATAGCCTCTTCGGATGGAAACACTTCTTTCAAAGGATCCAGCGAATCCGCATCGCCGAGCCAAAGGGATTGAGAATACACATCGAGAGACATGCTCAAAGGAGTAGCTTTAGGAGGGGGAGAATCACATGTAGCTGTTAGCTCACAATAATTGATCTCGATGGGACTAAGCAGCATTGAATCTCCAAACGAATCAACCTGTTTAGGTGAAGGGATGATCCAAGGGTCATCTGACCGAGAGATCATATTGACTTGAATGGTATTGGGTGGTGGAAAGGGAGAAATACCTATGAGAGCAGGATCTTTCAAAATACCTGGCCCTATGCTGTCAGGCGGATTAGGAATTTGATCCACGTATGGCATGTTGTTCTCGGAAGACGAGGTAAAGAATGACAACTGATCAACAGTAATAATTTTTCCCTCATGTGGAAACTTCAGAAGTCGAAAGAGGGTGGACAGAACGCACAACATAGCATGATTCCAACTGCGACCGAGTAGAAGATTGTAGTTTAGTTTGGCATCAACAACTTCTACTTCAACGTTGATAGTCTTTCATTGCAATGTGGTCGTTAAGCTAGCGAGAACACCCAAGGGTTTTGATTCCCTTCCATCAAATGCCTTAAGGGAATTGGGTGATGAATTAAGGGCTGGAGAGCCAATATCCTTCCAGAAAGCAAATGACATGACGCAGGTAGATGCACCTTCATCCACTACGGCCCTATGGATGTTGAGACCATTAATACTGACTTGTATAACAAGTGCAATTTGGTGCGGAAGTCGGGGGAAAAAATTCTCTAAGTCGAAAGTGAGAAGACTAGAATCGGCAGGATCGATACCTCCGACTGCAGATAAAAATGCTTTCCATTGAGACAGACAACTCTGGCGGACTTCCAACGTGGACATTGCAAATGGAGCGTACGCTAAATTCTCAACAATACTGTAATGTTGAGCAGCATGGGCATTAGGATTATAGGAAGACTTCCAGAGAACACCTTTAGAAGGTGGCTGTATAATGGGTTCAACACTGGGCTTCTCAATTTCAAGGGGAGCAGAGGCAGGTGGGGGAGGAGGACCATCAACGACCTCTTTCCCGGCTGCTTGATGTGATCCGACATAATCTTTCGACCGAGTGGCGATGGAAACGGGTGCAAAAATGTTCATCATGAAAACTTGAGAGCCGAACGACAGAGATGGTGCCGATTGATCGACCATATGGGTCTGCTGAGATGGGAAAGGTTCTTTAAGGACCACCGAAGTTCCCTTAGTGCCTTTAAGGAGTTGACTAACATCGGATCATCGTAGAAAATCCTTAGTGTAGTGATCCTGTTCACAAATGAGATAGGGATACTTCGGTTTTTTCTATGAACCATCATCAGCATGAGGATTAGATGATTATGGTTTTGGGGCATTGGATTTGGCCTTGCCTTTGCCCTTATTTTTCCCTTTGGAAGTCTTGTCCATAGGATTGGCCTGAACGAAATTGACCTTCGCGGTTTTACCAGAATCTGGGGAAGCCTGAGGAGTAGAAGTATTGGAAGAATTCGATTTCTGCTTCCCATTGGAAGAATTGCGTGAAGTATGAGACTCGGAACCAATAATGCCATCGACTGATGGGGTAGCTGGTGCTTTAGAGGTCCCAAGTCGTAGAGCTTTAGTTAAGATATCATACAAAGTGCCCAATTGATAGTACACTAAATCAAGGTATTGGGCACGAGCGAGGGCTTGTTCCTCGGTTAGACATGCCCCCATGGTGATATCTTTCACAATATGGTTGAAAAAAGAGGTAGTGTACCAATGAGTAAGAATCTGATCAAGAATTTCGAACTTGATCAGGCGACAACATTGTCTCCATTCATGAATCTGGTCCGAGATATGGGTAGCCCGGTCCTATTTTAAGGATGTTAGGAGATGCGTCCCAACTTCATAAAAAACCGGAAACTGGAAATGAGTCAGGAATGTCATAGCAAGAGTGTTGAAATATTGAAAGATGCCATGAGGCAATTCGATGTACCACTTAGCAGTAGCTTGGGTGAGAGTGCACTGGAAAAGACAAAGTCGGATAGAGTCATCGACCCAAGAATTAGAAGAACACCAAAAATGGTATGTCATGACGTGTGCTTGGGGGTCTTCTCCAGAATTTCCCTCAAACTTGGGACAATCACCAGGAACCTTCGTTGGGACCGGAGGCCAATAAGGATTATGAAGAATCGGATCATTTTTCAATTTGGACACATCTGGCAACTCCATCATGGCAAGGAACAGTAATTGAGGGTTAAAAGGAATTGCAGGTCCTCAATAAGAACCTGTACCCATAGTCCACCCTAGTTGAGTATAATTTTGCACCCATTAGTTTTTTTCCTGAGGATTATGACCATAAGGGGTATAAGATGGATAATTCGGTTGATATGGAGGCTGAGAACCAAGATACGGGGGTTGATAAAAAGGATACTGATTCTGAGTATATGTGGGCCCCGATTGAGTAGCGTGGAGATTTTTCTACAGAGTATAAGTGTAGCTAGGCGGTTGAGGGTGATAAGCAGAACCTTGAGGTTGGTTGTAAAATGGTCGATATTTACCTTGAGGGTGATAACCACTTTGGGGTCGAACGGGATACAGGTAAGTAGGGCCCTGCTGAGCCGAATAAGCCGGGTGCACAGGTGGATTCGGCTGTAGCATATAATAGAGGGGCGACTGAGCAGGGTTGACAGGTTGTGCAGGTTGTCCTAGTTGAACAGGTTGACCTGACTGATGAGGGCCACCAGGTTGCCCGTGCTGTGCAGGTTGGGCAGGATGTGCTTGATAACCAGGTTGACCTGTGGCAGGACCATAAGATGGCCCTGGATGTGCAACGTTCTGAATAATCAGAAGATATGGCTGATGAGGTTGCACCAATGGTTGAGATGGATGGATTTGTCCCCCAGGATGGTATAAAGGTCCTGGTTGATGTATCGATTTCCCTGTTGGTCCTTGAGGTTGCCCTGGTTGGACCATAGGGTGAGGCTGTAAAGGTTGACCTTGAGGATTGTAAGGCTGCCCTTGCGGGCTGTAAAAAAATCCCTGCTGGACCGCAGGTTGTCGCTGTAAGGGTTGCCCTTGTGGGTGGTACGCATACCCTTGCTAGGCCGAAGGTTGTCCCTGAAAGGGTTGTCGTTGTGGGCCGAAAGCATACCCTTTCTGAACCGAAGGTTGTCCCTAAAAGGGTTGTCCTTGTTGGTTAGAGGGTTGCACATGCAAGGTAGGTATAAAAACAGGGAAGAACTGATAAGCCTCAGGAGCAGGCAACTATATGGGGTTGCCATGCTCATCATGTTGGAAAAGAAATGAATAAATGAGGGTACCATCCGCCCCATAATGAGAAAAATAGGATTGATAAGGATCCTGAGGGGACTGATAAAACTGGGAGTTCTACTACTGAACCGCCAGCTAATACTCCTCCGCCCAAAGTCTGTCAGGGATTTCCATGGCAATCGAAGTTTCTACTGAAGTCGAAACTCCTAACGATTGAACAGTGACAGTCGGTGTCGACGCATCCACACAGACAGTAGGCCTAGTGGGGACAAATGTAACCAAGGGTTCCGACGAGATAGGTGTCATTGGCGACATCCCTAATGAAGGAAGAACTGCCCCCCTTAACGGAGTTGATGTTGCCATTGAGGAAATACCGGCTATGATCTGACCTAAAGACCTATATCCAGCTAGAAGCGAGACCGATGGTGAATACTGAGAAGGATCTGGTTGGACGTCTTCTGGGAAAAGTTGGTATCCTTCATTAGAAACTGGAATACCCTCACTGTCGTTAGGACCAAGTGAGTCCATGTCTGAATCCACCGTAAGATATTGCAAAAGAGAACGGGGGCTAGGAGGTATGACATCAGCCAAAAATGGTGATCCCAATGTAAGAGGGGGAAAAATGTTCCTTGACCCCAAACCCAAACCAAGCATTGGAAAGAGGCCAATGAAACTCAACTGGTTTTCCAAAGGGATACTCAGACGGGATGACAGGCTGCACAAGCTTGGTAGAGCCAGAGACCTGAGAAGTTTCAGATGAATCGTCCGTGTAAGGACTACCAGTAGACGAAACTGACGGTTCTGCCACTATGACTGTAGCGCACCAAAAAAGGAAAAGAGATAAAAAATGAAGACTCTTGGATTAAAACCAAGGCAAAAAAAAATAGGCCAAGTGATAAATTTTTAATGGGTGTGTAGTCGTAGGTAGTTTATTTTACCACATTAAAAAAATAGTTTGTTGTTTCATGTTTTAAGAGTCAAGAAACAGTCAAAGATGACTCTAGTCTCTTTCAGTTTTAAGCGAGCATGAAAGGACAAGTGCTTGATGATATTTTCAAATTTATGGAGTTAGTAAAGATCAAAAATGGTTGTTCAGGTAGTTTAGGTAGAAGGGTGTACCAGGTTCCTGTGAACTTCCATATACAACTTGGTTATAAAATGAAAGAGAAATCAACCAAGGACTTGACGTACGTGCAGGTAGTCTCCCCGAATGCTGTGTTTAGTGTATCATGGTTACAAGGTGGAAAAATCGGCTTCCTACGGATAAAAGGATTACAACCTAGAGGGGTCTCCCTTTATATACTCGACGGTATGGGGAGCACAAGTCTGTACTAGTGCTATCTGAAGCCAGAAGGCGAACGACAACTGCTAGGTTTAAAGACGCTAGAACACGTCTCTAACTTAGACCACTAAATATTGCGTTAAGTTTCAATGTTGCCTTAGGTTAACTGAGATAAATTTTAAGTTGATCTTGTATTTATGTTTCAATTCCAAGTTCCTACCAAATGTTGAATCTCACAAATCCCTAAATGCAAGCTACATGCCATAAAATACCTTTTCGTTCAATGAAAGGCTATATATGAGAGAGTTAAAAGCTTCCAAGTGATAGCAATAATATGAACATACAAAAAAATCCACTACTGAATCTGATGCAAGCTAATGAAACTAAAAATCTCTTCCCCAGAATTATATAATGCTAGAAATGCGAAAGATTTTCCAATTTTCACTATGCTAATCAAGAATGCAAAAGATTTTTTTTTTCTTTTTTTTTTGTGTTTTTCAATATATTAGAGAAAGTGCACTAAATGATATGAAAAATTAATCAAAACACCAATTCGAGAATGGTGAAGCGAGAGCTGAAGCAAAAGAATTTCACTTAACTCAAAACAAGCCCAACAAGACTCAAACCAATGACGAAATCCCTCAAATCAAAGAAAGATATCAAAAGAGGCCCAAACAAGCCATGTAATCTAGGCTTGGAGTGACGAGAGTAAAACTAAATGAAAGAGAGGACAATCACTCAATTAACACAATCACTCAAATGGATCCAAGAAGCTGAATGCAAAGGAGTAGAAATGAAGTTGACTAGGAAACCAAGGACCCAAAACTCCCATGGGAGGCTCAACAGGTTGAAACACTTAGAAAACCTAGGGCTGAAAAGAAAAAATGATAGAAAAGGGAAAAAACCAAAGGATAAGGGCTAATACCAATAAAAAACAATCCCGAAGCATTGAAATCAAGTTAAGAAAACACCCAAAGATACCAATATGGAGCAAAAACCCCAAAACAGGGAAAACCCTAGCACGTACAGGAATTGGCGTGACTATCTGGCTGTAATTTGCACCAAACAGGGGATGGTGCAAGTGATAAATTGGCAACAAGTGCCAGTTGGCACAACTGTGAGGCTGGAACCCGCGCCAATCAAGCTAGCCTTGGAAAGGTGGAAATTTTGGAAAAACAGACATTAAATTGATCCTTTGGGGCTGAACAGAGGTCTTAGACTCAACAAAGATAATCTGAAAAGCAAGCTAAGCCATCAAAGACCAGGAAGATGACCTAAAGGATGGAAGAAAAACTCACACTGGTCCCCAGTGGAGTCGCCAATTTGTTGGCGAGGTAAATCCCCTCTGCAGACAAAGAAGATCCCACTAGCCCTAGAGTGGGTCTAGCAACAAACAAAACACGCTACGATATCGATTCCTAGTTACAAAAGACAAAGCTACAATGGATAGCTTACCTCAAGTCCTACGCTACTATTGTCAAAGAAGAAGTGATGCTTCCCATTCCTAGCTTGACAGATCACAATCCTTTCGCTCACCACGTCCGGACACCTGTACATATGTAGATAAAAATGACGACATACAACGTAATAATTCAAACATGTAACTATCAATCAGTCAGAAAATATTGAATCAAATTGCATTACACAAACAAGCAATACAACGATGGAACCAATAACATAGTCAAGCATATATTAAAATGTGAAAAAAATATTATAACCGAGTTTTGACGTCATGTTCTTCCTTTGGCAGGGCTTCCAGCGGAGCGTGTCTCACAAAGCTTGTCGGGAATTTATACAAGGCTCTCTCTCTTACGGGGTTCTCCTTAGCTTTGCTCTCAATAGTCTCTCAGCTATAGTTTTCTTCCCAAATGTTCAGCTAGGTTGCAAATAGAGAGGGCAGGCTTTTATAGAGGGAGAAGGAGAGGTTAGGATCCCTATAATCATGGGGGAGAGTCCTATCTCTTAGGAAGGTTCCATGAGAGGTTGAAAACCACTTCCTAAATAGGGAGATCCAGAGCCAAGCAACCCAACCTCTTTTTGATGATTCATTTTGAAGTTGTTAGAATCAAACTTCCGCCTTTTATTTTTTAAAAAAAATTACCAAATAGGCTTGGCGTGGGAAATACACAGGGACAGAGTTCCAGGTGGCGCGGGCTTAGTGTAAATTTCCTAGGTCGGCGCGAGTGATGAACTGTCTGCTCGCGCCAATGCCCAAACATATGTTTTTAGTAATTTTCTGAGGAAATGTTCTCCAAGAGAATTCTTGCCCTTATGCAGAAGGATGCCATCAAGGTGTTTTCAGGACATTTTACTGTTCACAGGTCACAAGAATAGTCCTCCAATGTACAGGATGAGGGATTGCAGGGACGATGACAAAATGCTGTGTAACAGTAACTATGTGTGGGACTCGGTTTCTAAACAAAAATATGCATTGAGAGTTCATTTTTCTCATTTCTCACCTCTCCCTAAGTATCTTGATATCTTCCATGATTCTGTTATACTTGTCGCATGTTTCAAATTCTGACGATGTTAATTATGATCAGACTCAGGACTTGTGGAATGTCATTTTTACATATGAACATGGAGAGGAAAAATACTCCATTTCTGATCTCTCCCATGCATCATCTGATTATTGCAAATAAATAAAGAGAAAAATTCCTTCTTTTCAATCTCCTCCTCTTTACGATTCATCAGATCATGAGTATGACCTCGTTTCTCATGAAGGAATTATTGATCATGATTGTCATGATCTATTTATCAACTCATCAAGTCACGACTCCATTTTTTCAAATGTTTATTTTTCTAAGCCACAAATTTTCGATGATCTACCTTCTGATGTCTTGGAATACAACAAGATGTCGAGACACTTTAGTCCGCGCTGATGGTTATGTTAGGTTCTCGCAATTTTGATGATCGTTCCAATCATGATCAAGATAGTAGTTCATATTCTAGGAATCCTCATCAGTTGATCATGCAAATTGAAAATTAATATATTCCACCATTTTCACATCCTCCACTTGTTTTGCATGATCTTATCACTCAATCTTTGGAGGATTCATACCTCGCGAGCTCCTTTGCATAGCATTAGTTTTATTCTTTCTTTCTATTTTCCAATTTTCAAAGTTCATAAGCTTATGCATGTTACCTAGTTGTGATGTGTGTAAACACCATAGTACATCCATGGAATGTTTCACAAATTCTTTCTTGATGTATTTTTCTCCTACATTTCCAATCTTCAAATGTTGCAGCATGTCATGATTCATCTTTCTTGTTTGACATTACTCTTGAATATCTTTCTTGCTATTTATGCCGTCGCCCACTCGAGTCAGACAATGCTTTGGTGGTTACATTGTAAGTTTCATTTTACGTGAGCTTGACCTTTTTCTCGATTAGTTTAGGAGTAGGGGTAGTTTTTCTCATTTTTTTGACTCTTTCATTTGTTTTATTTATACCCTACCCTTTTATTTCATTTCATTGTAAATAACTTTTGCATGAGATCATGTTTGGTTTCAAAGAAAATATGGTGAAGTTCAAGAGGAAATTTTGCTACTATTAATGCTTGATTATCTATTCATTCCCTCTCTTTGTGTGGATATCGCACCTTTTAGTTGATGATACTCTGATGGGAAATACGTTCTTTTTTGGAGAAAAATGTGATGGAATCACGATCCTTGAATCTATAACTAGTACCACCTACTCTAATCTATATTTTATGATTATTTGGTTTTTCCTTGCCTACCTATTTGAGTAGAGTAAGGAGGGGAGGAAACTTTAACAAATGAATTGTATTTCAGAGGTGTATAAATATCCTTCTCTAAATGGACATCCTCCTCTTCTCTCAATAATTGGGGATCCCTCTTCTGCTCCATGAAATCAATAAGTTCCTATGCACGGCTCTATTAACAAAATACGAAAAATAAACAAAAGGTTGAAAGAAGAGAAATGCTTCCTACGTAGAGAGGTGAAGCAAGAAAATCCATCAGGGTACTGTCTAGGCTCTCTAGTAGTGGATAAATGTTTTGTCCCTGAAGTGACTCTGTTGGGGTACTATCCAGGAATACTATAAATGGAGCAACACTAGAGATGAAAACTAAGACTCTGGCAATACTTTTTACTTGAATATATATATACTCCTCATCTGAAATTAAAATAACTAGGTTTGATTTGTATTTCTTAAGTATGTTGCTAATAAAAAAAATTGTAGGGACTATATGTTTAACTCACGCTAAGTAAAGAATGTGTGATGGTAAATTAAATGAGCAATACTTCCTGAAGAGTTAGACCTATTTTACATGAGTCAAGACCCATACAGAGAGATGGGGTTGTACGAGTGTGTCTCCAAATGTTTTAGCTACTACAACCACCCGCCAAAATTTTTCCCATGCTTTGATTTTGAAGCCTCGCTTCTATCCACAAGAGCTTATCATTCACAATCATCAAGTATTCATACTATGTAGAGACTTATCATTTCATGCAGTGCTTGTGATGCTTTGTTTTGATCCTGATATGAACATTTCAAACACAAGCCTTGCCCTTGCAACATTTTTGATCCTCCCATTAGGAATTGTGCAATCTTGGAAGGCAGACCAACCTTGAGGAACTGGATTTTGTAGTTCTCAGAGACAAGCCATCCTTGATCTCATAATTTGCATAATCCTGAGGGGCATGCCGAGCTTGAGCTAAATGTTTTTGCATAAGATTCCTCTTCCCTCATAAATTGTGTAATGCACTGAGCTAAGGAGTTGCCCAACCCCTGTGGCTCAGAATTGTGCAATCCTTCTTGGTAGTGTGAATGGAAAATTTCTTAGAAAAAAAAAATTTGAAAAATCAACTCCTAAAAAATAAGGACTAGATTATTATTTTCCCAAAGAGTGACACAAGTTTCTACTTTTGACTGTACGCTAAGTGTCTCCTTTCCCTTGATTTTAGGCATGAACATCATAAACCCTATCAAGCCTAGATCTATGTAATAGATGCCCCTAGAGATCATTTTTATATTCTATCTTGGAGCTCTAGCTTTCCCTAAGAGATCAAGGAGCTTTGAGTGGAGTTTGCGACACTTTTCCAGGTAAGTTTTTCTCTTGTCATCTTTTGTCCCTTTTCACTGTCACTTTTTGTCATTTTGCTTCTATGAGTGATTTTTTTCTTGTTTCTCTTCATATTTGTTGGAAATTGAACTTATATTACCTTCTACAAGTGTTGGTTCAGTCTGTCGTTCACTTTTCACAGGTGTCACATCAAATTTCTTGTTTTTCCCATCGGTGGTCATCGTTTCGGCGATTCTTGATGCATGCTTATTTTTCATTTTTCATTCGATCTTATGCACTTGATTTGAAATGATATATCCTTCCCTAGTTAGATATGCACTCATACTTGCACTATCACTCAGATCTGCCACTTCCCCATCCCCTTCCTAGGAGAATATTCCTATCACTTGGTCAGCAGTTGCCATGTTCAATAGTGCATTTCGAAACTTCAAGGCTCACCCCTCATGGTTAGCCTTGTAACAATGCAATGCGTAGTACCTGGCTTACCCAAGTAAAAATTTCACAATTCCAAGTTTCAAGACTCATCCTTGGCCACTGAGACTGCAAAATGCATAATCTCTCCCTGACTCTGGCTATATTGAAACTACGCATTGCACAGTCTCAAGCATCAAGCCTCCCCCTTGACTGCTAAGACTCAACGCATAGTTCATGATGATAGTATCTTCCCTCAACTCAAAATTTTCATTGTTTTCCCTCTCATTCTTGTGGTTGCTGCCCATATCTTGATTTGTGAGTCAATTTTATTGAGCTAATTTTTGTTTTCCATGAGTGAATTTCTATATTAAAATTAATGCAATTTTTTAGGATTTATCTTGATCAATTACTGTCATTATGGCTCCCAAGATATTTGTCTCAAAGGACACTACAGAAAGAAACAACAGAGAGGAAGTTGAGAGTACTCTAGTGAACTTTCTAGTTTACTCAAACACGCATTTGTTCATAGAGAAAGAGTCAGAATTTACATGGTAGAAGGTGAATGATCTATTCTCAACAAATAGCTTCAAATTAGATCTCGAATACCAGTAGGTGTATGCCCATTTCAAAATATCATGATTACACAAGATTGCATGCAAGTACCCAGTTTTCCCATGTGCAGACATTGTTAGTTGGATACTATCACATACATATACCAAGACCATGATTCTCAGTAGTGAAGCTATTCTCAACAAATAGCTTCAAATTAGATCTCGAATACCAGTAGGTGTATGCCCATTTCAAAATATCATGATTACACAAGATTGCATGCAAGTACCCAGTTTTCCCATGTGCAGACATTGTCAGTTGGATACTATCACATACATATACCAAGACCATGATTCTCAGTAGTGATAATGGAAAAAGGCTTGCATATTTCATGGAACATGATTATCATCTTATGTATCATTTTCCTATTCCAATTTCATACATGGATTCACACTTTTATGCAGTCACTAGCTACCTGATAACAAAGGATGTCGTCAAATTTTGGGTGAAAGAGCCTTCAAAATGATGCCAGATACCAAACAACACTTACAAGACAAAATCTCTCGTAAAAGTCTATTAGTACTTGATAGTCTTATGTTTCCATATATATGGCCAAAGAAATACTAAGACCTTTTGAGAAGGCTAAGCATTCTTCCTTAATCAAGTTGTGAATGAAGGGAAACCGTTTAACTAGTTGGATCTGTTGGTTCAAAAATTCAGGATTCAAGTAAAAAATATTAACTTCTAAGAACCATCCCAAGGGTAGCCAAGCCAGATTATACATTTTCCTACTTTCTGGATTAAATGTGCGCTTAGAATGCATTTCCTAGCATGAATTAGACCTAGTGACCAAGTGAAACTGCCATGCATATTTACTGCAAGCTGCTTTTGGAGTGAAACTTCAAGGGAGTAATGGCAAAGCTGAATTATCACTTCATTATTACATTATACAAGTTTATATTTGAGGAAGACTCACCTTTCATGCCCCATGAAGCAATGGAAGAAGTTTCAGAATGAGCAGACTGGTTTGGATCACTGAATGACACTTACCTTAGAATATTTGGTGATCAGAATTCTCCACATCTTCTAGCTAGGTATTCCACTGAAAATCTAGTCATGCAAGATGTTTCCTATCATTTCTCCACAAGGTTTTCAAAAGCTTTTCACAGGAATAAGAAAGCAACTTGTCCCACTCTTCCTTTGAAAATCATATTGTATGATATCAAGAATCTATACGTTTTTGAGATTGAAGGCAAGGAGATAGAGAAATTTGCATTCGGTTGTTTGGATTTCAATCTGTACGATACTATGAATATTTATAAGGAACATTGTGAGAATATCCCTTTTCAATGGCCAGGTGAGACATTTTATAGGCTTGAAGAGGAAGAGATGAATAATTGTTACAATTTCTCCAAGTCTCGCAAAACAATCCACTTCACAGGAACATCATAGGCTACCTCTCAGAAGGAAGTCACTCTAGTGGCAGAACCAACAGGAAGGCATAACCCAGTGCGCAAGAAAGACAAGAGTAAGGCTGCGCATAGTCCAGTGCAAGAGCAGGGTCACAAGATGAAAGAAGATCCAATCATCTTGAAGGTGGCCATAGAACCAGAAAAGAGAATGAAACAGAGGAACGAGGAAGAAGAACATAATAAAAAGGAGGAAAATGCGTAGAAAATATTAGAAGAATAAAGGAAAAAACAACAAGAAGAAGAAATACAAGAATGAGAAGAAGAAGAAAGGCATAATATGGAAGAAGAAGAAGAACATGGAAGCAGGCTGAGGAATAGGATCAAAACCAACATCGGGAAGAGGAGAGAAAATAATTGCAGGAAAAGGAACTCGATGAAGATATTGAAGAAATGATTGTGATCCAAGACATTGAGGTGGAACCAAAGCCGCAAAACCAAGATGTTGACCTTATGCACGAAACTCATCTAGTCACCATTCAGTCTCCCTATTTTTCAATAGTAGGGAAAGCTTTGAGCGAAGAAGAGGAAATTGTGTATAAAATTATACAATATGCATGTATATCTTGGATTCACCCGATCTAACAATATTATAAAGTTAAATACTAAATCGCTTCTACAATAATTTTGCGGAATTAAAAACAATACAATTTCCAATCAAATGAAGCAAAGAAGAATAGACCACAACACTAGATATTCCAGGGGAAAGCTTACTTCTCAAAACCCCTCTATCATATATTGTATATTCCACAAGGAATCATGAAACAATTACAAACAATTCTTCTCACAAGAATCCTCTTGTATTCAGCTAATTGTCTCACACTGTCATTCAAAATTTGGCAAGTTCCTTAGCCAATTTACTGTCTCCAGACATCCTGATTTGCTCATGCAGTTCCTGATGAATTCACTTCTTAATCAAAAATAATTTCAGCCTTCCTAAACTGTGTTGAGTATCATGGGCATCCTGTGGTGTTTTAACTACACCTGGGTAGCCTGCTAATATCACAACTGATAGTTACACTTCCCTTTCACCTAGATCTCAACTAGGTCTCCATTGGAATTGAAATGCATGCAGCTAATAATAGTAAAAAATTGTATTGCATGTGAGATCACTACATGTGAATTAATTAAAATTTTATTCACTTTATCTCTGACTAGTATATATGCAGTTACAACTATCACAATTTAGTTTAACTTAGTTTAATTTAACTCCCTTAACTAAGTTAAACTGATTTACAACTTGCATTAAATATTGCACCACTGCATTTCCAACTCTGTTACAACTAAAATCACTTAGTTACAACTCATCTCACTCTGCATGTCCCACCAACCAACCTCTTAACTTGAAATTCACTTAGCTAACTAATTTTCTGCTTCATTTAACTATTTTCAAGTTCTCATTGAGAATAGATTATAGTTTAATGTCCATCTAATATTAAGGGATAATAAAAATAGACATGCATATATAAATAGAAATGCATCTATAAATAGATATGCACATACATCTATAAATAGAAATTCACTTAAAAATAGCCTGTGTGGGCCCCACCATAGTGTAGGTGCTTAATTTTCACTAGGATCATGGATGCTATTTTCGGATGCCAATTTCACTGTTTCTTGTTGCAAACTTCAACAAATTGTTCCTCTTGATGATGGTCCGATCATGGATACGTACAATATAAATTATGATGAAATTTAGAAGAATATTATACAATATAGAAAGAAACATTTTCTGGATGAACTCACATCTCCTGCATCCATTAGAGAAAGGGTCATTGTGATAGACACCAAAAGAAATCCATAAGTCATTGCTGCAACCAAATTGGCCTTCGCAGGTTCTACGAAGTCAAACACGGAGTATATCATGGCTAAGAATTGACAAATGGCAAAGAACTTGTAGGCTACAAGGAAAGAAGTTGAACAACTCTGAGGAGAGGTCCAGAAAGAAACTTCCACACACACATGTCTTGAACAACTTAAGGTAGCCATACATGGAGAAGTATCAACATTAGGAGATACCATGCAAAGCCTTTATGAGGAGTTGGTTACCATGAATAATTCAGTTTTCTGCTTGCATGACATGCAACAGAAGTGTAAAGATAATACTAGCATCTCAAGGTTTTTCATGCAACCATCGGTTTTATGCATGAGTGGTCAATGCAACACAAAGGGGCACCATCCGAGTTAGGAAAGAAACTAAGGCAAAAGACAGAGCTAGAGAAAGCACAAGTTTGGATGATCGTCCAAAGTAATAAACAACTTGTGTCGTTCATTGCCAACATTCAAGACTCATATGCACGATTATACAACAACATGGATTTCATGGTGAAATCACACAATATCCCTTTAGTTGGCTCACTCACCAAGGCAAAATGCAGAAATTAGGTCAAGCATGAGGTAGAAAAATACTTGGACTATCTTAGATTGATTTCCACCAAGGAAGATCTGGAGGTGAACATGAGAAATATGCATAAGTACATTGGTGGCTCGGTTAAGATCAACATGATGTTGCTCCTGTTGAAGAAGGAAATTCATACCAGTTTCAAATCAATGTACCCGAATGCATTGGAGGTTATTGTATGCTTCCAGCTTGATCCCATTTCACAGTTTGGGGAATTCATCACATAGTACAAATATTGGCATCAATATATGACTGAGAAACTACAAGTGGAGGGGGTTGAGCCAGAGTTTCCCCAAACTCAAGCGTGACATGTTTTTGTCTTATTAGGATGTCTAGTTGAATCTACCCTATTCTATCTTATATGTGTATGAGAAACAATGCAATATTCTTAAGTAATTAATTGTAAGTGCAATTCCAAGTGTAAATTATGGAATGTGAAGATTCATTTGTAATTAAGTCCACAGGTCATGGTTGTAGGAAGTCAAACAGTCTTGAGAGAAGTCAAAGAGTTACTAAGGGATATGAATAGTGACCCATTTTGTTAAAAATATACCCTCATTAGTCATATAAAGGGATTTTGGTCGGAATTTTCACTTAGGATCAGAAGCTTCAAATTTTTGTTGAGAGCCTTTCTGCTCCGTAGCATAGAGGGAGTATATTTCTTTGGAGGAGAAGGTGTTGGCTTCATGTTCCATTATTGGGACTAGAAGTTCATCAGTTACATATGTATGCTTGTAGCTTTCACTTTAATAAAAGCTCAAAGCCGACACGTTTTCATGCATATGTTGTTAGGACTATTCTTGTTATGTTTGCAATATATGTTATTTCATTTATCCTAACGATTATGAACTATTTCGTTTGCATTAGTATGAATCTTGTTGAATGCGACCTGTTATATATTTCCATCATGGTTAGCTTGTGAACTATTTTGCAGGCTAACTTATAATCTCTTTTATGGTTGTGTGTTCCTTTAAAGTTGCATACTATTACAGGATTCTAAGGACCCACTAACTTTTCCCTTGTCATGTTAGAACATTTCATGCAACACACTTGACCCTCCATCGAGTTATACACTTGTGTCACCAAAGTCACGAATACACCATTCTATGTGTTATCACAACCGATGAATAACACTTAAACCCACTATTTTAGAAATGGGCTCGTATTTCAGATGGGAATGCTATACCAAATGGTGTGAGGTCTAATTGGGACTTCCTATCAGGGAATATCCACTAAATGTTAGCCGGTCCAACACTGTAAACACTTACGTAATCATAGACCTTATATAAGTTTATATTCAATGATATGGTATGGATTTTCCAAGATTTATTTAATGTAAAGATTACAAGGCTAGGGCCACCACATCATGGATCTGCATATTATGAATGAAATACACTACATTTATTGGATGATATAACTTAGAATGGGATTTAATCTCACTGAAATGAGTTTTGGGACTAACTTGTAGATAACATTTCAGCATGATATAGGGAAAAAATCTTCGAAAGAGTGAGCATCCTGCTTTTTGGAATGAGACATATAAATGTCAGATTTAAGGAACCGTGCATGCAGTTGACACGCTGAGCCTCTCTCATCACCTTGAGAACATATTTTTTTAATAGGTCATAAAATCCCATGTATAATTCAACAATATATCCATTGGGAACATGACTCTTACATTTTTTCATGGATGATAAAGCCCCAATACTTTTTATTAAGTTACTTCCACATTCAAAACTTCATTCATTTAATCTAAAATATACTGAGGGAGAAAAACCTTGACATAGCCAAAGTTTTGAGAATAGGGCAACCTGGAGATTCTGCAAATACATTTTTGAAGTAATAGACACCTACTACGACTTTCTCTTTGAAGGAAATAACCGTATTCCCTTCTCTATCTTCAATTTCCCATATAAAATTGATATTTTTCCTAAATTTTGCAAATTGAAGGAAGAATTTGGTGTTATTGTCCTCCTCTTCAACATGTATGACTCTACCTTTTAGTATCCATAACTCCTCTTACTGAGCCAACAATTCTCTTTTGGAAACTTCTAGTAATATTAATTCAATCTCTTCCTATGAAAGGACACTTGAAATATTTGAATGAAAAGTGGACCTTATTTTAGATTCAACTTCTTTCAGAGAAGCCTCTTGTTTCTATTTCAAAACTTTGCTTCCATTTTTCATTTTCCTCTTTAAAAACTTAGGATTTTGGGATAATTGTTGCATATGTGGGATAGACTTGTTATCTTTAATGTGAGTGTAGATGTCTTTGACTAGCTTAATGAAATCATATTATTTTAACCAAGAGAAATTGAATTTGATTGAAACAAGGGCCTTATCCTTGTTATTCTCAATCTTGAGGAGAATTGGGTAGTGGTCCGATATACCTCCTAGATTCGTCGACGATTTAAGAACTATATTAGTGGACATTATAGATTTAGAGATGATAAAATTATTGAGTCTCTTTCAGACAACCTCCTTATGGGATCAGATATTTCACTAGGTAAGAGCCAATTTGATGGGATTTACATCAACTAGATGGAGGGATTCAAAATAATGAATGAAATAAGCTTCCAAAGGGTATGATCTTGGATTGTTTCCCTATAATTTACTTCTGGAATAACTGAAATTCAGGTCACCTCTGAAGATGAAAGGGGATTGAGGCATGATAGTAGAGACTAACATGTCATCCAAAAATACTTCCTATCCACATATGGACCATAAACCTTTAAAACCTTCCAAACTATATTAAAATCTGCGATTTCTAGTTCCATTGATATAATATTTTTTTGGGAATGGAAGAAATTACCTTCAAAGATGGCTTCCAAGTAGATATCAATCCTCCAAACAAGCCATATGAATCGAGAGAAAAAAATACCAAATTTGTAAACTTAATTCAATAATAGATCGAGATTTTTTCTCTTGATGTCATTGTTTCTTACAAGAGAACAATGTTAGGATTGTGGGCTCTCAAGAGCCTTTTCAGGGATATTTTTTTTGGGGAGCTTCAAACTCCCTTACATTTGGTGGTAGGAGTTTTGAACCCCTAGAGGGTATTTTATGGCTCCAAGGGCCTCCATAATGGTATTTTGTCTACCTAGTTTTATGTTATCTTTTGCTCTTTTTTGAGACTTAGATAGGAAATAATTTCTTCAAACATGTCCTATTGAAGGGGCATCATCCACCAATATGCCTTTCGAAATATTATCATAGGAGGATTTTATCTATGATCGAAGATCATAATCCTCTGTATTGCCCACCTTTTTTACAACAAATCTCCTTTGCCCTATTAGTTTGATCTACTTTTGGGCACGAAGTTGAAGTTGAATTGAAAGTAGGGGATTATGAATACGTCACAATAGACTAGGGGGGACTAGATTGAGAATCTAGGTGAGAGAAAATGTGAGTCGAGTTTGCAGGGGGAGGGAGAGAATTATCTAGGGTAGTGCCAATGGCTTAAGTAGGTTCAAAAGTGGAAAGAGAAACCATGTTTTCTACATCATCCAATAATGCAACATCCACCATTAACAACACATAATCAATTATGTTCATATCCAGAGGGGTTTCAGACTTCATACTTATAGGTGTTAGTGCTAATTGGGAAGTGTCAACACATACTTTTGTTACTATACATGAAACCAAAACTCTTTTCCTCCTAAGCTGAAACCTTAATATCTAGTGAAAGATATTTTTTAACCCATATTTTTTTTTAACTTCAACCCTCAAGGGTTCTTGTCGCAATGATCGAAGAGGTGGCCTACCTACTTGCAAACATAACAGTGAAATGGAATCTACTAATAATCCATAATCTACATCCATTTGTGTCCATGAAATATTAGTTCAACCTCCTCCTCCAGGCCATCCAGAAAATCAACTTCAACATTCATCGACACACTTCAATGATTGATTTTTTTAGATAATTCTCTTCTAACTAAACAAATCTTCTAGTTTTGTTCTCGATAGATTCCAAAACATCTTTTGACTAGAACATCATGGGAAAAATAAGGAGGATGGCTCGTACTCTTTTAGTGGACATTGGCTCTTTAGCTAAGCCAAAATCCAAATGCCATTTTGTAATACCAAATGTGATTTCCCCCACTACCAATCTTGGTTCAGAATACTTGAAACCTCTTTTCCAGAACAAAAGACCACACAAAACAAAACTTGAGTTATTATTTCTAGAAACAGGCTCCAGTTTGTTTCCAACCAACATCTAAAACACACCAAATTGATAAGTTTCTCGGAGAATCTCCCCACCAATGTCTTTTCTGAAAGAACATGTATGGTTGCAAGGCCCACATCTTTGCCAACTACCATGGCCACAATTTTGCGAGCCTTGAGTACCCTTCTACGTTAATATTTCAGGTCTTTATTAGAATTAGCATGGAGATAGGAGGATTGCATTGTAGCTTCATCCTTTTGACCATGTAGTATATCTCCATTAGGATTCACCGCCTTGCCCTCCTTCACCAAGCTTGAGTGAGTAATTTCTCTTAACATTAGGAGTAGAATCACATCAAATCGTAGGAATGGGTTCTAATTATGATTAATATGATTGTAAACCTCTTCATCTTCAATATGGAAATGTAAGAATCAAGTGTAATTGTTACATGGGGATGTTGTACTTGCTTTAATTGTAATGTTACTTTTTGGGCTTGGTATAATTGACTTGTAAAACTTAATAAGTTTCTTCTTTTTCTCCCCCTCTATTCATAATTTTGACCTCCACATTTGTCTTCGCCTAAACATTTTAGATCAGTAACTTATAAGTTACCACTTAGAAGGTCATACCTTTCAATAACTATAAATAGAAATATAAGATCTTGCTCCTATATTGGAATTTGACCACCTTTCTAAAAACCCCTAACTAATATAAGGAGACCATCTACCTACACTTAACCTTAAAACCTCTTAAAAGCTCAGAAATCTAAGGAAAATGTTTTTTTCCTTACACTATGCCTCGGAAGAACATTGTGCCTACTTTTGATCACCCCAATTGTGTTAGACTTAGTCAAACTACAACACTTTATCCAATAGTGTTTAGTCCCCATCCATAATGTCACTCTCAACCCTTCCTTGATGTTGACCTTAATTACATTATTTCATAGAATATTTGGAAAGCTGATTGAGAGTAACCAATTCACTTGGTTTTAGATTCGAGAACATTTATAGAATTTACAATTCTAAAATATTCCCAAAATCTCCATAAAACAAAGCAACTAATATACCCTTCATAATTTCTTATACTCTTAGTAATTAATTAATGTAACTCATTACAATGTATGCTAAGACATAACACACTATGACAATGACCTTAGTCTAAAAAACCCACAGAATAACCAGGAAATTCCGGTAAGATTATGAAAAATTAAGGCAAAGATTTTTGCAAATCTGGGTTACAGTCATTAATCTTCAGTATTTTGGGTGCCCTAAGTGTTTTTGATGGTGCTGAATCCATTTCCACCATAAAAATACAATTCAAATACTCCAACTACTTGATTTTTTGAATTTTTTTTACCAGATTCCAACAAAAAGCTGCTGTCCAGACTATTATAGTGCCAAAATAAACATTACAATGTACATTACTACATAATACGTGTTTATATTTATTGGAATCACAAGCATACGCTTTGGGAATGCATTCAAATTAACTGGTGTACTACCATTTACAGAACGTGGGCAAAATCAGCAAGAATAGCCTCTCCACGAAGTAGTGCATACAAATAGAGATATGCAACAGAACGCTCATTCTGCAAAGAGGCAAACGATCGCGCTGGAAATGGAATGAAGAGGAGTTAAAATAAGCACGTCATCGCTCCGAAGATTTCTCCATCCACTACCTTTTACAAAACTGTCTATGTTTTGCAAGTGCAATTTCCCAGGCGAAGTCTCAAAGTTTCAAAAGCACAAATGCCTACAGCAGTTCGAAACACTAAATATTTGATACGATTCCTCGCAAATCGAATCGAAAAACATAAAATTTTCACAGGAATTTGCCCCTTCGAGCTCTACCTCATCGTTTGTAGGGCCAAAATATTTTGACGTGCCTTTACAGCAATTTCAATGGAAAAGAAGGGTGGCTAACGACGCCAACAAATCTTCACCTCAAAGCACGAAACAAAACAAAATTCAGCCTTCATGAAACGTCACCAACATATTTCTTCTTAAATTATTCATTTGCTCAAACATGTAGATTGTTAGGTATTTGAAACGTAACAACCTCGAGGCCACCTAATTCCAGATCCATGACGGGTCGGGGGACAACAATTATTTTTACATTATTTTAATACCTCAGGTTTTGGGATTGAATATGTTGACAGATTTGTCTGATTACTCTTTTTAATTAATACCAGTATGACCTACATCGACGTCACAACCCTACCCAACCCTACGCTATATCGACGTCAAACGCTGGGCAGTAATTTGCCGGTGAGTTTTTTCTATGAGAATATCCAAGTCGTAGACTGAATCACAGTTTACCGCTGTGTATTGGCTTGTGATTAAGACCTTGAGTGATATGGGATAAAATACGAGTGCAGTAAAGCGTTGTTTGTACACATTAGGCGATGATAGTAGGCCACACAAAATCCCTGCAAAGGCAACATTATTGTTTTGTTTGACTTGGGAATAACACATTGCCCATTTAAACAAAACATGTAACTGTCTGATTAAATATCTTAAAAAGATAACCAGATTTCTTTTATGATTATTATTACGTAAGGCCAAACGATCACTGTAACTTAGACTTAGTTGCAATGTCCATTTTGTCATTAACAGGAATATGGTATTCTTATAGTACATAATTAAATCAAGATGAAGAGAAGGTAAAATCATGGAAATGTATATTAGATTATAATACACTCGCAATAAGTGAAGCTTGTTACCCTATTGATTGCAGTATTGCATGTTTTAAAACATATGGAACTCCAAGTAATGGTCAAATCATGATTAATTAACGTTACACAGAAATGAAAACTATTGAGCAGAGAAGGAAATAATGAGTAAAGTTTAAGTGAAATGATACATGTCATGTTATGGTAATCAATTGTGCCTTCAATCTTGTACCAACCGCTGCTTTGTTTTGTTTTTGTTAGAGCATATTCTTAAACTTGTATCTTGCTTTAGGTACCTATTTGCTTGCTTACAAAACTAGCTTATCTTTCGAACTGGTGAAAGGAAACTTTGGAATGTGGTCAATTGTGAATGGAAACTTTAGAACGTGGTCAATTGCAAATGAATAATGTCGAAAACTAGCTTATCTTTCAAACGGGTGAAGGGAAACTTTGCAATGTGGTCAACTGTGAATGGGTAATGACGAACGTAAAGCTAAGTGTCAATTAATTTCTTCTTATGCAAGTAAGTGTATAACTCATGAAAACAGCTTGGTAGTACCATAAATCTCTACATGGAACATCACAACAACTACAGTCACTTTCAAAATTTTATAGATAGTCTTTGAAAGGTATGTGAGCATGAACATGAAAACGTAGTTTGTGTGTGGTTTGGAATAGTAATTAGATATTGTTATTTTGTACAGTTGGGTAATAGTTTTTATTGTTGTAAAATTTATATCTTTTATATAGTATTCTAAATTAGTAGTATTTTAAATTAGTTGTGGATTTTGGTTTCAAAGATATAAAAATTTTAATTTATGGTAGCATTTTTTATTATAAAATTTTATATATTTTCATGTTTTATTTTAAATTGGTTTTTAATATCAGTTTTATTATTATAAGTCTGAACTCTTTGTATATAAGCAATTATAATAAAGAGATATCTAAATAATATGCGATGTTTAAATAGACTTTACTAGTAGATTAGGTTATGTAAATTAAGAGCCTTAATTTACACCTTTTCAACCAACAATGATTATTGACACTTGATTACAATTAGAACTAGGGTAACAAGAGAGAAGGAAGAAAATCCATAAGTCATTTAAAGTGTTCAATAAATAATCATGCTTAGCACTTGATTTCAACTAGAACTATTCTATCAAAATAGAGAAATAGAAAAGAAATTCCGAGTTACTCCATGGCATTTACCCTCTTTCAAGAAGTAACCTTTCTTAACACTTGATTAGAACTAGAAGTAGTCTCTCTCTCTCTCTATCTTTATATATATATATATAGAGAGAGAGAGAGATAGACATATATATATGTATATATGTATGTCTCTCTCTCTGTCTCTCTGTCTCTCTCTCTCTCTCTCTCTCTCTCTATATATATATATATATATAGAGAGAGATAGACATATATATATGTATATATGTATGTCTCTCTCTCTGTCTCTCTCTCTCTCTCTCTCTCTCTCTCTCTATATATATATATATATAGAGAGAGAGAGAGAGAGAGAGAGAGAGAGAGAGAGAGAAGTCAATTTAAGGTTTCTACCTTCTTTCAGTAAGCAATCATTCTTAGCACTTTGATTATCTCCAGAGCTAAGGCTGTATTGTTTTAGAGATAGAAGAGTTCTTGTAAGTTTCTCTAAGGTTTCTATCTTCTTTCAACAATTATTCTTAGCACTTGATCACTACTAGAACTAGGGTTTTTAGTGAAAAATGTTTCTTTGTGAATGTCCGTAGTCAGAAACAACCAATAAAACCCTTATTTTCTCTACTAAATAGTAAAATCCTAACTTTATAGTGGTGTAGGAAGTAGAAACCCCTAAGACATATCAATGATTCAATTAAATTGTGACATTATTTATGAAAAATAGGAAGATGCAAAGCATAAATAATATAATTTTGTATATTTATCTTAAAAATGATAGATTGAAACCACAACAGCCAAATTTAAGGACCTAAATACCATAAAATGATGTACCTTTATTGATAAAATAAATTTTCACTTTCATCTTCAAGGGGATAAACTCTAATTTAGCAGACTCTTGTTACAATATATTTCACAAGACATATCAATACATTGCTTCTATTTTGTTATATAGTTCTATATACCCCCTAGGAACATTCTAAAGAATGAACTTTCTAGTAGGTAAAATCTTGTAGCTGTAATATTTCTTACAATTATTACTTTCATGTTACTACATGAGCCTTATTTACCAAAGATAGCCTTTACACATAGCAAACTATTTATTTACTGCATAGTATAGGGTACAAAATTATCATTCCTTCCCACTTAAAAAGAAACATTCTCCTCAAGGATGGAGATGAGGGAATTTTTTAAGGATCTTTGTTGGTTCTATGTGGAATTCTTAGATGGGATGTTCTTCCATTCTATTAGTACCTCCTCAATAAAGTGTTAGAAAAAATAAAACTTTATTTCGTTTAAGATGACCCTGGGATGCAACCAAATGTAACATGCATCATATAGTTCTCAATGTATAGTTTGAACACAACAGTTAGATTCAACTACTTTCTTTAAGTAGGAGACATAAAATATCAGATGAATTTAGAGTGGCTTGAATACTCGAATTTCTCAATATCCCAATATGTTTGAGGACATTACAGGGACCATAAATTTTTGGAGCAACTTTCTAGTGGTGGCTGTCTTTGAGGGAGGTCTACTTCTAAGGCTATAGACAAAGGAACACCTAATCCCCTTCTTCAAAATGAAATTAGAGAGAATGTGTAGTTACAACCTAATTTGTGAGGGTGTTGTCAACCTATTTTACCTTAGGAATTTCACGTAAGTAGAGGATAGTGATTATGAGGGATTTTGGAAATGGAAGACCTTAAAGGGATTCATTTGAATGGCAACATGATATGCTAAATTATACCACCATCCTGCTATGATTAACCACTAAAATGATTACGATCGTCATTAGGAATATCAAATATTCTTCCAAACACTTATTTATAGATTTAGTATGACCATTGATACATGGGCGATAGACAATGTTAATATTCAATTGAGTGCCCTATAACTAAAACTAATCGTACCATAAATTAGTAGTGAAAGTGGGGTCATGGTTCATCATAATAGATTACAACATACCATTGAGTTTAAAGATATTATCCATGAAGAATTGAGTGACCATGGAGGATTTAAAGGAGTGTTGTAGAAGAAAAAAATGAACATATTTGGAAAGGAGATAATCAACAACCATGATGATGGATTTATTTCCATATTTGGGTTGCTTCAAAATGAAATTCATGGAAATGCCAATTTATATAACTTGTAGAATGGGTAAAGTTTCTAGTTCACTTGGGGGTTTCACTATTTCTTCCTTTTGTCACTGGAAATGGTCACAAACATCCACAAAAGTGTGGAAATCCTTATTCATTCATTCCCAAAAAATAACATTTGATCCTTTCATATGTTTTATGAAAGCCATAATGACCTACCATTGGATAGGGACAAAGTTTAGATAACATTTTTTTATTCAAAGGTGGATTTCTTGTTCAAATATAAATTCCCTTAATAATGAATCTCTTCATTTTTCCAAGTGTAGCCTAATATGCATGGGTCACAATTTGAGGTTATTGGGTCAAGCATGTGATCTTGGGATCTATGAACCATTCTTTGTGAATGCCATTTAACCATTTACTAATATGAAGGAGAGTGAAAGGATATATTATTCTTATTCATACTTTATGAGAGAATATATGTTACCACATTCCCCTTTCCCTTCTTACAAATGATCTCATAATCATATCCCATCACTTTGGTGACTGGTGTTTTATTCTTGAGGGATGAAATCTACTACTCTAATAAATATTTTAGGTTATGTTGATATTTTTTTAATTTGGAAACATTTCATGAGCACGTATGAACACTAGATATCCATAATATGCGGTATAGTTATAATTTATTTTTCACAAGTGCATTTTCCCAAATGCCTCTCATAGAGTTGTTTGCTAGTAAAGGCCGATGGTCCTCCCTCTTGCATGACTACTACATTTATGCCCTTACTAAAAGAAACATATTCTAAGACAAAGGTCTTAACTAATTCTACCTGAGTGAGTACTATGGTTGTACACATAGCATTCGTAACACCCCACCCCGCATTTACCCATTTTGACATACTTACGAGGGTAAATATGAGATGAGAGTTCCCATGTGTGACCCAAATTCCAAGATGGAGTTACAGAAATGGGATCTAACTTACCAAAAATTGATTTTCGTTTCTCACATATATTCTAAAGTACCTTGCAAGTGACCCTTTCTTCAAATATTTTTGTATTCAAATACTTGAGTATAATTTCTCTTTTATACCTTTTTTCAAACATTTTGTATGATATTAAATGAGAAACATTGCACTTATTTTGATTGTAGCATACTAACTAAAAACATACAACATAATCGTGCCAATTTTCCATTTCCTTGCATGCAACTTTTCAAATTCCTTGCATGCAAATTTACAATTCCTTGCATGTGAGTAGGCATGGATAAACTATAACAATATTAATAATACTATCCATCCAAAAAACAACATACCCATTGGGGAATTTCATCAGAAAATTTATATGCAATGAATCATTGAACCATTTAAGCATTTCATCAAACACTTTGCATGCAGCTAATATAGTGAATGGTTTAGTGCCTATCTTCTAAATTGTAGTAGTACAGGTTATGGGAGCTGAAACAAATGATGAGTGGGATTTCCCCTCACTATGATTCAAGCTTAAACTTTTGGAACCTCATATATGAAAAGTTATAAGAAAAATAAAATAAAAAAATATGAACATCGTCCTATTTGGTGTACAATTCTAGGAGCATTAAGGAAGCTCAACTTCCACTGGACATATATCCTAAAGTATAAAGACCCAACATATGAATTTTTTTACCAAACTATCAATGGTATTTCCCATCAATGTTGATAATATTTTAGGTCCTAAGACAACTCAGAAGCAAAGTTATAACAAAGGTCCCAACATGACCTGTTTGAAGCATGATTTTAGGAGCATTCAAAAGGATTGACTTCCTCTGCACATATATCCTAAAATATAACGACCCAATATCTGAAATTTTTACAACATTACTTGCGATATTTCCCCTTAATGTGGACAAATTCTCATCTTCTGTAACTTAATATAAAATAATTCATGGTATAAATTTCAACTTGATCTACTTAAAGATGCATTCCGGGAAGGTCATCTTTCTCAGACCATAATTCCTAAAATGTTGTGAACAAATATTGTAAACATGGTACCTATAAGTCATGAATGCATATTTTGTTAACTATTTTCATTAGTTTTATCATAATTCATTAAGAAAGCTTTCTCCCCTCTCATACTAGTTGCAATAATACACATATTAGCTCATGCATCCATATAAAATATCCATGAACCTCTCAAATCAAGAACAAGATTAATAACAAGAGTAATTCATGTAACATGCACTTAAATAGTAATGGAACCATAAAAAACAAGTCACATAATCCACACATTAAACCAAAACTTATTCTAATTCATCTCATTAAATAATAACACATAATAACATATGCATAGTGCCAACCAATTCATGGACTTCCATGTACCATCCGACCATAGATTGGGTTGAAATAAATCTTTATTCTGACCCAATCACCCCCATGCCATACTTTAAGCCTTATCTTTGGATTACATGGGATAAACCAAAACACAACCAAACAGGTAATCTGGAGGAAAACACCTCCACCCTCAATTCATAGTTATTTAACCTAATACCAGGTCAAGAAATCACCAAAATAATTACAAGCTAAGATGCCTCAGAATTTCTTCACCATACTGAGAGGATTTTTCCTATCTCCACCCACCTATCAAGAGTTCTAGGAGAAATCCATCTCCATCCTCAACCCTTAGGAATTATCCCGAGACCACCTCAATCATGATCCAAAATCTATCGACATGAAAAGCTCAACCAAAACATGGAACCCACTACTTCATGGTTATCTAGGAAATGGCATAAGACAAGGTTGTACATGATTGTCAATCCAGGAAAATATCCACGTGAATGAAAAAATGACCAACAAACCAATGCATTAACCATGCATTCAAATCCCAACAAGATAAGTCAAACATTCATGTTGTTACCTACAAAAATTCTCTTGTTGGTTTTTCTTTTCTTTTCTTGATTTCTGCCCTTGTTTTCTGTTGATCCAATTCCTCTTACATTCCTTGCTTTAGTTTCTCGTCTCTCCTCTTTTCCAAGTGCATTCAAAGTGTTCTCCAAGTGCTCCCTTGTTGTAGTGTTCTCTCCCCTTGTCCTCTCTTTTTCCGAAAAAGAGAATGCTAGAATGATGTCTCTCCACTTTCTTATTCTTTTTATTTTTATTTTCTATTTTGTTACTTTTCACTTGCATGTATATTGTTTTCTACTTTTCTCCTTTTCTTGTCTCTTTCTCTTCCCCATCAATTGAAGTGGAATTTATTTTATTTTATTTTATTTATATTTCACTTTGCCACATGTCATTGTTATCCCGTAATAAATATTTTCCAATTATCGCCTTTTTTCTCTTGCTAATGTCAATGCCAATTTTTGTAGCCAATAAATAAATAGTTAACAACAAGTGGATCCCAATTTAATGTTTTTTTCCTCATTTGGCTTGGAATACATGTCCAAATAACTTGGTTTGATTATTTCCCTTATAATTTCCATACATTATTTTTTTACATGGAGGCTAAACCTGGGACTGTCACAACCCCCCCCCCCCCCCTTGGGGGAACACCATCCTCGGTGTTCTATGACACTTATGATAATACATACTAGTATGGAGCTTTATAAACATAAATCGATGCAATATTTACAAATGATATACACATATATACAATATATAAACATATGTACATATGAAAATTTTCTTCAACCAACAAATAAACATACTGCTTATGGATATTTATAAACAAAACTCGATACACTATTTACAATGATATACACATATATACATATGCAATTTTTCTTCAACCAACAAATAAAAATGATACATTACCCTTGACTAGAAACAAGGAAATCCATAGGCTCACACCTCCATCCTCAATAAGAAACAAAGGAATCTAAAAGCTTACACCTCCACCCTCAAGAGTAGTACCAAGGATTCACTTCCTCCCAAGGAAGTCTCAAATCCACTATTAAAATCAAAGCTTGAATGCGTAATATCTAGAAATGAGTTCTGGAGATATTAACTCAGTATTGGTCTCTTCTCAAGCTGTCTCGAGCTCCAGGGACTACTATCTCAAGCCACAGCCTCCAACGAATCCAAGCTCTTATAGGGCTCCAACTCACAGCCTCCAGGGATACTGAGAACTAATCCCCTTCACTTCTCTTCTCTTATCTTCAACAATTCCTTGCTATCCCTGCCTATCCCAACACATATAAATACACATTGTGTACAACATAACACATTTAAAGACACACATGATACACCATAATGATTACACATGATACAACACAAAAAATACACATGATACACCACAACAAATACATAATACACATGGAACATTACAACACGTACACACACAACATGTACAAAATGTACACAAAATAATATCTCACATCCAGTGACCACACCATTTCTACTAGGAAACCTTGCCTCTAGTGTCTTTCCCACGCCTTACTACATGCATTCACAACCCAAATCCTGGGTCTGTGGTTATTTTCTCTATTGATGCTTGTCCCAACATGCCATAGATTACACTTATTTCATTTTTCTGATGTGTCTGTCAACATTCCCTATTCATAGCTATGAACAGGGGCAAAATTAGAAGCACATAATATCAAAATCATAAATCAGCCAAGGCTACCTCTTTCCCAATTGGTTTCTCATGCACCCAAGAATCATTTCATGTCATCATGCCATCATTATCCCACATGAATGATCCTCTAAAAGAACCTTTTTTGTGCCATTTCATTGTTCATTACTTCCCATGGACCCAACCAAACTTCTAAGTGATTTATCAGCCCCAAGGAACAACACTTACTGGCATTTATTTCCAATTATTTGACCAAGGATTCCAATTGGTAATTAGTGCACACGTTGACATCACAATCAATATTTTTTGGACATAAAAATAATTCCAACATGAGCACATGAATGTAATAATCACATGATAATAGAAATAAGTAATAGCAAGAATTCCCAATTTCTCATTGAATTCCTTGCAAAATGGGGAATATCATCATATAACTTTATCAACCATGTTATTCATATAGTCACCAATTTTTATAAGCATAATCAATTATCCTTCCACAAGAATGATTCCTTACAACAACCTGTCAAATACAATGGCATTGCATATACCCATTTAATCATCAACATATTCATGAACATAACACATATTCACATAATGCCATGCCAAAATCAAGAATAAGAGAACTTCCTGTATTCATGCAAAGCACAAATTCATTTGGAACAATAGGTTCCAAACATACCCAAATGAATTCTTACCCCATTCCTTTATTTTACCTTTTTATGTTGTTGTAATTGATTCTTAGTATGTGCTATCACATTCACCCAATTGTTAGTTATCTGAACATAAACAAATCAACCATTACCTTGTCATGCTAATACCAAGCATGTTACTATGCAAATATTCGCACATGTCATCCACATGTTACAAGGATAAATTCATCACCCCTATTAATTTGAAATCCACCTTTTACCAAGATTAGTGTCATCAAATAAAAATAAATATTTTACCACAACTAGCATTATCAAATTTAAAATTATTCTTTTACCAAGGCTAGCAACCATGACATAGTTTTTAATTAGCTCATAGTCATTAGCCATAGTTCGAAAACTAGCACCCACTTGCACTCATGTGTATATTAGTTGTATCAGCACACCTTCTGTTAGTATAATTGTCCTAAAACAAGATCATTCCTTCATTCAATATTATAAGCACATACTCATATAGTGCACTTACTTTAATGTTAAAATAATGATTTAATGGTGCATAAGTGCGAGATTCATAGTCTATAGTTATTAGAACACATACTTGGAGAAAATCACTTACTGGTACCAAACTTCTCCTTATTGCACTCATGACTTTGTCACGATATGCATATCCAAAAGTGTAGGTGTCACCTGTGCCATTTTCTCATTAGCACCTTATTTTCCATAACAATGGTTCCTCAAGGCTACATACAATGCTCTCATTGGTTTCCAAATTGTGTTTTCAACTTACTTATGGTTACCTTCTCATTATTAACTATTCCTAGTCATTTGAAATATATTATGAAAAAAAATGAGAGTATTTATGCATGCAAATTCATTACTGTATGAACTTATCATACCTTCATGCATGTAACATATCATTATTTAATATATATTTGATGGATATGCATCTCTAAACTAACTAATATATGGAATTTTATTATGCATATGCTATTATTCATTAGCTTATGAGTGCTTCTCAAAACATTAAATAAAATTATAAACAAGTAGGAGTTAGGTTAAGAGACCTCCCCTCCCAATTTTGATTGCATCACCCAGTCATTAACTTTTGCAACCCCCGATGAATTTCTCTAGGGAATATAGCCAAAAAATTTCATGTTATCAAGTTGCATTAATATTGGGAATACTTTGAGCTACATCCCCCAATGTTTGTTCCTCCTTAGCATTGTAGATCTAAGGTCTAGCACCCTAATACGATGGAAAATCCATCCGTCTATGGTATCCACTACAAGTCCAACACTTCAAGTGTTATTTTCCACTACCTTTATTCTATTTCTCCACACGCTGAGACTGACATCTTTTCTTAGTTGCATTGAACTTCTTATGAGGTGCTACATTTTCCTTCTCACATGCATCCTCATATCTTCCTCACTTCTCGAGCGATGTTCCTTTATTCTTCTCGCTACCCTTCTAGTCATGCTTGAACTCAAGCTTTCTCTTTAAATGTTCATAACAATGCTTCAACTTTCTTATGGATTCCTCTAATGACTAAATCTCATCAAACTAAATCCTATCTTTGAAAGATAATGGAAATCCTGATAATTTACTTTCTCATCCTTGATATATGGCATCTATCTCAACAACTCTAGAAACATGGTTGTATATTCTTCAACTGAAATGGAACCCATCCTGATCTCATAGAATTCCTTGGCCTTTCCATCACGATACCTCTAAAACAAGTACTTATTCCTAAAGAGTATTTCAAATTATTCCCAAGTCAAATTTTCTTCCCTAATTCCCCTAACATGCTTGACATATGCCCACCAGATATTTTATTTTCCTTTAAGAATGAAAGTCTCTATCTTGGCTTTCATATCTTCGAGTAATGATAAAATTTGAAAATTTTCCTCATTACAAGTAGCCATGCTTCTGCATATTTTGATTTTTTCATCTCACCATCAAAAGTAGGAAGCTTGGATTTCTTGAACTCCTATGGTAAATACCCCTTCTCACTCCTTCTATGATGATGTTGGCGGTGATGGTTATTATGTCTCCTAGAAGTAGAGATAGAATAAAATCCATGTGTACTATCCCTCCTCTCATGTGTATCGATGAGTCTTCCACTATTTTTTGTATCATCCTTGTTCATCATGTACCTTTTCTGAGACCTACTTCCATATTACCCATTAGTATTTTCTTATTTTCTATCTCCATGACTGGTCCCCAATTTTCCATGCTTCTGTAAATTTTAAAGGCTTTGAAGCATAACTGCATTAACCTCAATTTTATTTTCTTGAGCTTTTGAAATCCTTTCATGGGCCTCAATCAACCACTTATTATCAACTTTACAACTTATGATATAAGACTTCAAACTTCTTAACGTATCTGCCATATCAGGAGAGTCCCCCTCTCCTTGCTGCCCAATTGATTTCTCCCATCCCACTGATTTCTCTTATGGATTGTACGAGGAGTCATATGAACTATACTCAACCTTTATTCTCTTCATCTCTTGGATTTTTAATTTCCTACAACATAACGCTATTAAAGAGATAAAATAAAAGGCATAATCAAAAGCATTACCTCAATTTACTAACGGAGAGGCTATTTCATATACACAAGTCAATCCAGATTAGCATAATAAATAATAATATCAAGAGCATATCATTTCATAGATGAATCAAGATAATATCACAAATTGTAACATCATAATAAACAGTAACACATAAAAATAACTAATAAGCATGAATGATAAACACATATGCATGTGCAATTCTATATACATAACAATATGCTTTTACCCCAAGGTTCAATGTTGTGAACTTGGCTCTAATACCACTATGTAAAACCCCGATCCACATTTACCCATTTTAACAAAATTACTAGGGTGAATATGAGTTGAGAGTTACTATGCATGACCCAACTTCCAATATGCAGTTACGAGAATGAGATATAACTTATCAGAACTTGTTTTTCATTTCTCGTACATTTTGTAAAGAACCCTTGCAAGTAAACCTTTCTCTAAATATTTTTGTATTCAAATAATTAGTAACATTTCCCTTGTATAAATTTTGTCAAACATTCTATATGAGATTAAATCAGAAACATTGCACTTATTCTGCTTGTAAGATACTAACTGAAAACATGCCACATAACCATGCCACTTTTCCATTTCCTTGCATGCAACTTTTCAAATTCCTTGCATGCAAGTGGGCATATAATTTATATATAATGAGTCATTGAACTATTTAAGCGTTTCATCAAACACTTTGCATGAAACTAATATAACGAATGATTTAGTGTCTATCTCCTAAATTGTAGTAGTACAGGTTATGTGAGCTGAAAAAAATGATCAGTGGGAGTTTCCCTCACTATGGTTCTAGTTTCAACTTCTTGAACCTCATATATAGGTTATAACAAAAATACCAACACTTTCTATTTGGTGCACAATTCTAGGAGCATTCAGGAAGCTCGACTGTCGCTAGTCATATTGTCACCAACCCAGTTTTCCAATTGAAATATATATCTATATATATATATATATATATATATATATATATATATCTTATATTCATATGTTTCTTACCTTCATATGGTATAATCAATCCCAAGGTGCATGATTTCCCAAAATTTATGATTATATATGAAAATTTTCACTAGGCACATGAGATTTAATGTATCTTACTTATATTCTTACAAGGACATCACCTACAGAACATGGAATCCATATATATTCAACCTTTCATAATTCTTATATGTGCGGGTAATTCCTAGGATATGAAAGGTCGCATATTTTTATGTTCTAACTATAAAATCATTTTTTCCCATGTCGACCTACTCATCGAGTGTCTATAAACACTATGTAATAATCATAACAAAAGATAATGTAAATTTAAAAAGACTGATTTGGTGGTAGTTCTATAATTTCATGAGTCAGTCACAGGAGGCCATCTATTCCAGTTCCATGTGCCTTGCTCGTGAACGAAATTACCTAGCTCGCATCTACGGTGGAAACTTGTATTTTCCTCATCCAACGTTGGAGAATGATCCCTCCAAAACCTAACGTAAATGTCTAAAACATCTGCCTTTCCCTACGAGGGTTTTATCACTAAGCCAAAGTTTCAATATATTGAAGCACTGGCATGGGAAGAAATGGTTCTGCTTATAGTTGTGCTTTATTGTCGACATGATGGCTCTTCCAAATTTACCGGTTCGTATCTAAAAGTTACGATGGTGTACAAACTAGAGTCAATTTTTTCCCCTTTTGCTTATTTTCATTTTGTAGCTAGAGGTAGGATTATTAATTTGGAATTCATCTATACCTCTTTCCAGACAAGTTTTTGGTGTCCCATGTGGTAAGGTTGTTTGGATTTCTTCTCCTAGAAAAGGACAATTGTTTCGTGTAATTACACACATATTTTTCCTCCAGGTAACTATGAATAATCACTCAATTCCACCCTGCATTATAATGGTAGTGATTTACTATTGATGTCGAATTTTAATGTGACTTTTGCTTCTTTTTGTTTTTTCTGAGTGGGTACATGGGTGTCAAGGGTTTAAAATATTATCTTACCAAATGGAATTCAATTCTCTGGGGGATACTTAAATGTGGGCGCAGGTTAAAGGAATTAATTTTTCTTCATTCAGTATCTTTCTCATGATTTACGTGTACCATTCATTACTCTCCTACTAACCTAGGGTGTTTTTCTGAGGCTCAAAGAGAAAAAGAAACATTTGACCTTGTTCAACGGTGCCTATGGACATTTCCTGGATTACTGTTAAGGAATCTTCGATTAGGTATTTTTCACCTATGTTTATTAATTTTTTTTTTGTTGCAAGGATTTCCTAAGTCAAGTTTCCCATTAGTTGACTTAGAAAACACCATAATCCATTGATCTAATTTACCCAAATTTATGTTAACTTGAAGGGCTAGAGTTGGTGTTGTGCTCAACTTAGTGTTCCTAAATTGAGGTCATAAATTATCAACCAGGGTCAGTAAACTGCTGAAGTGAGGTGCATTATATGTGCCTAGGTATCTGTTTCTCACTACGTTGTGTTTAGTGTTTTCTGATGTTTTTAGTTTTATGGTTTTATGTTAAAAAGGAAAAAGAACTAAGTGTTGGTAAAAAGAAGTGGATGGTTATACTAAAACAAAGAAAAACCTAAACTGTGTATGACACTAAAGATCAGAAAATGCAAAGTTTGATAAGGACTCATAGCAAGGAAATAAATCACAACATGAACTTAATAACTCATAACATAAACCCATCCAATTCATTCATTAGAAATATGTTGGAATAGCTTGAGAAAAGGACAATTTTAGTGCAAATGAAGTTCTCCTAAGTAAACAATCATCTTACAATATTACAAAGAATCTCATCCATGGCTAGAAGTTTATTGGAACACAATTGGAAAAGATTATTTGTAGCACAATAACATTTCTACTCTGAATTAACTTTCAATACTAAGATTAGTCCATTCTGCAGCTTAGCTTGTCACTACTAAGCCTCATCCAAAAGTTAAAGATTTTCTATAATAGTTTTGGGAAAAAGATTATTTGCGAAATTGCAAAAGATTGCAGAACAATCAAGGCCTTAAACTGATATCACTAATTCCTGTCCATATGATGATGCATGAATAGAAAGTCAGAACAAGATTAGTTTGTAAACAATGAAGGTCGTGAAGTCTAATTTTGACAGTCAACAAAACTTAAAGAACAATGGATGACACTGAACTAGAATGCAATTGATCAAACTTGAAACACAGTGACCACAACTAAATTAGAATGTCATTATCCTAACTTGAAATATAGTGAACTGGAACTGAACTAGTATGCCACTAATCTATCTTGAAATACAGTGAAATGGAACTGAACTAGAATGTCACTAATCTAACTTAAAGTACAGTGAACATAGTTATACTAGATTGCCATTATCAAACTTAAAACATGGTGACAGAATTAAACTAGAGTGACATCTACCTCCGGAGGACTACAACTAGACTAAAGATGCAACTAATCACTAAAATTTCTCAGCTCTATCTCATTCGGAATTAGTGGTATTTTGGAATAAATTATGGAACAGGACTGGCTGCAACATGTTATGTAAATGAGCATGAAAGCATACAATTCAAAAAAACACAACAAAGCTCTAAAACACCACAGCTATGTCTCATCTAGAGTTAGTGATATTTTGGAAGAGTTTATAAGATCACGACTAGCTGTAACAACTGATGTAATTGAGCACAAAATCATAAAGTTCAGAGAGATGCAACTAACTCATAAATACTACAGTTATATCCCATCCAATGTGAGTGGTATTTTGGAAGAGTTTGTAAGGATAAGACTAACTGTGGCATCCACTGTAAGTAAGTATAAAAACACAAAGTTCAGAAAATTAATTAAACTAAGAATGAAACAAGGCTAAGTTACTTATCTAAACCATATGAACAAAGCTTGTCAAGTAGCAGGGGCCCTCTACCATCGGATTAGCACGCAAATCTACTCAAGATTGACTCATCTCTTGCAATAATGCGATGCTTCTTTCATTAAAGGAGAAATTCTTCAAAACAGAGTATTTACAGTCTTCTGAGATCTAGCAATAAAACATAAATCTAGCCAGTTGTTTCTCAGTTTCCCGAACCATATTTATAACAAAATTACATAATTGTCTTTGAGATAAAACATGAATAATTTCCTTTCCCAATTAAAATCAAACTAGGACTTTGGTGGTGGCCTCGTACTATGATTAAGGACATCTGTACAGTCCTTGTCCTATTAGAAGTCTGTCTCCTAGTTTTGGTTTCCCATGTGCATAACCGCCTGTAGACTCGAGCTCGGACTTCATGGAGAGCAAGAAATGAGGGGGGAGTGACGTGGAATACAACCATATGAATTTTTCCTTGAGGTGACACATGGAACCTACGTAAACATGAAGATAGCTGCAGAACAGACGACTGGCTATAGAATGCCTGCGTTCTGTAGCCGAGTCCAGTCAAAAATTACTACAACAACAAAATCATGAAAACATAGCAAGTTAGTCATTATGTACATTCTCAAAGTAATCCTAATCAATCCTATTGATCATTTAAGCCTGTAATTGATGATGGACAAAGGAAATGATGTGAAATGTGGTGGAAAAGAAGGACTTCTTTGGGGCTCAACAGTTGGTTAAAATTTTATAGACCCAGTCGTTTCTTTGTGTTACCAGTATTGGTCTATCTTACTCTGTATACAACCCTTATTACAATTTTTTTTATTTTAGACTTCTTTTACTCTCTAGGCATGGCCCGTAGAGATATAATTCAATACTCTGCAATCTGTGGCAGTATATTAATTTAGCTGGAGTAAGACGCTAATTTCTGTGAAATTATAGGTAAACAATTACATAAACCTTATAAATTTTTCATTCCTTTGACTCTCTCCTTAGTCAAAGTCCTCGTTGATTTCTCTTTATTTCATCTCTCCAAAGTTTGTTTGTTTGTTCTTTTGTATGGCTTACCTATTCGATCTTGGCTATAGGTACATCACTATCATGATCAATGGTTTCGACAGTCAAATCACTTCCTCCTCTAATATCCTTCCACTCTACGCATAGGTTGGTTTCTCCCATTCTCCTAATGGATTCTTTGTTGTACGATTTTGGCACAGGGATTGACTGGAAATCATAATTTTTTTCTTTGTGGGTTAGGAGTTGTCAACTAGTGTTTTTTTTTTTCTTAGGGAGATATAACTAGAAATGTTTATCTAGTTTTCATCGTGTTGTCATCCCCTCTATTTGAGCGCCTTGGGTTTACAACCCTTTGTATTATGTTCTAGTTGTGGGGGATGATCGAAGACCGCGATGTAACTAGTTTAACTCAATATACATTTTAAATTTAACTCTTCATGGATGAAGCGTATTTCATTTCCAGGATTTGGCATTGGCGATGAGAAAAATTGAATAGACTTTTTTCATTTCCCAACATACAGATATATTCATAACAAAAATGGATTTGTTTTACTATTTCATACTTTGCAGTTGCAATTCATCCCTTTTCTAGTCTATACACACTTTGTGTTAAGGAGATAAGAGTTCTACAAGTCACTCTTCTTTAATGCACAATTAGGAAAGTCGATCTTTTATGTTATGTTTATAGTGCACATTAACTGGTTGCTTTTTCATGTTTTGAACAGCTTCACCACTATGTAGATTTTTTTATGAGTATTTATTCACTTCAGCTTAATTTTTACAACATTGAGTTGCATATAATATCTTTAATGATACGAAATTTCCTCCACTGCTAATATGTATTTTTTTGCTAAATTATTGGTCCGTGTTGCAAAAATACTTTCCCCAGTCATTAATTTTCTTAGTCATTATGTTTTTTAAATAGCTTATTAATATACTGGTTGGTTTTAAATTATTTTTTTTTCCTCAGTTTAATACTTTATAACCTGTATATGTATCATTGCCTCCTCCGTGGTGTGAATCGATATTGGGCTATCAGATACTATTTAAATATCCTCGTGATTTCTGAGACATATGACACCTATTTGTGTTTAGTTTTTCCAATGTTTAAATTTCTTCCCCAAGGTTCCATTAGTTATTTTACAATAGATGTCTACATTAAGTCGCCACTGAAATATAGTGTAACAATTAATAGCGCCTAAAAATTCATGAATATGCCCCTTTTTCCCTTCCTCATCTTTATAAGAAGGTGAAAATACAACCAACATATTATGCACGAAGAAGTAGACCTATGTTATAATTTTTTTCCTCTACGTATTTATAAGGTCTAGAATAGATTTAATTTCTTTTCAATAGGCATACATAGTCACAATCAACTATAAAATATTTGTTTTTTTTTTTTTAACAAAGACATAACAAGTAGGACTAGCATATATTAAGGGCTATCGAAATGAAGAATTGCATTTTTCTATTAACTACGATTAAAAGCTACATAGTAGTTATTAATCCACCAACATGCACTAAATCTACAAATAAATTTACACATTCAACCAACTAAATTAAAATACTGGCATAAATAATTTTTCCTAACCGATTCAGCAGTTGGAAATTTACTTGGGAAACACACATTCCTATCGACCATGAACTGTATGCACCAATTCTACCAGATTTCCTTGCCCCTAAAGGAATTAACATCCCCATTGATCCCGAGTTAATTTATTTTATATAATTTCTTCCATAGTATATTTCTCCTTAGCGGTGTCTCGCTTTTTTGGGTCTTCCAACCCACTTTCTTATTTTTTTTTCCTTAAAACCTACTTTTCTCTCCAACGATGCTTTATTCCACCCATACTTAGTGTCTTTCTCTAGCTAATTGATTTAATGGACATTTCTCTCCCATATCATTAAATCCTATCTATTGTCTCCTGGGGATTTTTAGGAGCCCTTATCAAAGAAGATTTATCTCGATCTCATCCATTAACGATAATTTTCAAAATTTTGGCAAGGATATCTTAACTCTAATGTTTCATTCCCAAGTAAAATCCAACATTTTTATTTATTAATAAAAAACTATTTATTACACCATACTAATTTAAATGTTCACTTTCATTTCCACCAATCATGGAATTTCAACCATCAAGTAAAAATAATTCAGTCTAAATATAGAACATGTACATTATTTCATAAATGGAAGGGTATTACATTCCCTCCCTTTTTTATTGAAATCCGTCCTTGGTGTTCATTTCTCAATTGATTCCTTCTGAAACAACATTGGATAGGCCTCTTGCAATTTTTCCTCTAGCTGCCAAGTAGCCTCCTCAGGTGAAAATTGCTTCCATTTCACTATAACCTGAGCAACGAATTGATTCCAGAGCAAGATATATTTTCAATCTAATATGCAGAGTGGCTCTAATAGGAAATATCCTTCGGGTTCCATCTGTATCAAATTACAATCAATTATGTGAGAATTATCATGGACATATTTTTTTAATAAAGACACATGAAAAACATTGTGTACTTTAATATGCTGGGCAATTCTAGTTGTTACGTTGCTAGACCAATTATGTCCAATATTTCAAAATTCCCACAGAATTGTGGTGCCAGTTTTTTACAGGTTACGGTTCTTAAGGTACTTTTCCTTGATTTCACTCTTAAGTAAACATGGTCTCCAATCTTAAATTATTTATGAATTATTTTCTTGTCAGCTAAATTTTCTACATGTCCTGTGCTTTTTTGATGTTCTGTCTAATCTTCCATAACACTTGTTCTATTTCCTGCAAGGCATCTGGACCTAATATCAATCAATCCTCTACCTGACTCCAACTAAGAGGTGTATGATATTTTATGTCATACAAGGGTTCAAAAGGATTTATTTTTATTGAAGTTTGGTAGTTTTTATTGTAAGAAAATTCTGCTAAATGCAGAATCCTCCTATCTGGTAGGTCTTTCCATGACATATATCCTCAACAGATCTTCCAAAACATGATTGGTTCTCTCTGTATGTCCATCCGTTTGAGGGTGATATGTGGTGCTAAAATTTAGATGAGTTCTCATGCCCCTAAACAAATATTTCCAAAATTTTGAGGTAAACTTAGAAACCCTATCCAACCCTACCATATATGGCACTCCATGTAGTCGTAAAATATCCTTCATGAAAATATTGGTAATATGTATTGTCCCATAAGTGGAATGTACAAGTATAAAATGTGCTGCTTTAATTAATGTGTTCACCACCACCATAATGGAATCGTGTCGTTGTTTGGTCTTTGGTAATATCATGATAAAATCCAAATAAATCATTTCCCATTTCCATTCAGGGATAGGCAGTGGATTCAACAATCCAACCGAGTGTTGATGTTCCACTTTCACTTGTTGACATTCTAGACATTTTGATAAGTATTATTCTCCCTCCTTTTTCATACCCGACTAAAAAAAAAATATTTCTTTAATGTTGCTATCATATTTTGATATTCAAGATGTACTACATACAATTTCTTATGGCATTCATTTAATATTAACTGTTTCAGAGAACTCACATTGGGGACATATAACTTGTTTTTATAAATTAACAATTTTTTTGAGTTTTTAGAATAACTTGGAATTTTTGTTTGCTACAATTTATGTTAATTTTGTAGCTATTTATGATCTTTTTGTATTTAATTTTTAATCTTCTTTACAAATTATGTACTAATACTCTTGACAAACACCCCCATTAAAGTATGTGCATGTCTTCTTAAAGCATCTGCTATCCTATTTTCTTTCCATTTTATGTGCTTAATGTCAAACTCAAACTCACTAAGGAACACCATTCATCTATCTTATCTAGAATTAAGATCTGGTTGACTGAAAAATTATTTCAAGCTGATATGATCTATTACTAAAGTGATTTTCTTCCTTAATAGATAGTTTATCCACATATTTAGAACATGTATTACAACAACCAGTTCTAGATCATATATTGCATAATTTTTTTCTTGTGTCTTCAACTTTATAGACTCAGAAGCTACTATAGAAGTTTCTTGCATTAGAACACCCCTAGACATTCCAAACAAGCATCAATGAAAACAATGAATTCTTTATTTGGGTCTACAATTTTTAGTATAGGGGTTACCGTCAGTGATTTTTTCAAATTGTCAACACTTTCCTGGCACTTTGTTTTCCATTCAAACCTTGCTCACTTTTTTTGTAAGGAGGTAATATGATAATCTAGTTTAGAGAAGCCTTCTATAAATATTTGGTAATATCCTATGATTCCTATACATGAACGGACAACTAACACATCCTTAGGTATGGGCTAATTTAAAATAACCCTAACCTTCTCAGGATCAACAAACAACCCCTTCTTTGAAATAACATGGCCCAAATATTGTATTATGTCCTTATAAAACTCACATTTACTAAATTTAACATATAAATAATGTTCTCTTAAAGTTTGCAACACTATATTTATATGTTCTTTGTGTTCTTATTCATTCTTGGAATACACTAAAATGTCATATTTAATACGAGCACAAATTTATCAAGGTAATTATTATGTAGATTGTTCATTAAGCACATAAAGGCTATTTGTGCATTAGTAAGACCAAATGGTAACACTACAAACTCATAGTGACCATGTCTGGTCTAAAAAGTTGTCTTATAAATATCTTCATCCTTTATTCTTCACTAATGATACCCGGTCCTTAAGCCAATTATTGAGAATGTGGTTTCCCCCCTCACTTGATTGAACAAATCATCAATACGGGGAAATGGGTATTTATTTTTAATAGTTAACTTATCCAATTTCCAATATTTGATGCACATTCTAAATGTGCCATCCTTCTTCTTAACAAATAACACATGATACCCCCATGGTGATACACTAGGCCTAATATAGTCTTTGTCTAATAGTTCTTGTAACTACATCTTCAACTCTAATAGCTCAAGTACACTCATTATATAGGGAGCTCTAGACACTAGGGTTACACTAGGAACAAGATCAATAAATAAATCTATATCTATGTGGGGAGGTAAACCTGATATTTCCTCTAGGAAAAGATCCTCAAATTCCTTAATGATGGACAGGGTCTCTAAACTTTTCTTTTCTATTTGCTGTTCGTTTTCTTCCACATGCACCATAAATAATTGACACCCTTTCCTTGCACTTTCATTAGAGGAAATTTCAGCCTAAAAGTGGTCTCCTAAGGAAAAATAATAAAATAGTAGTTAAAATAATAAAGTAAGAGTTATGAATTTTGGGGGGAAAATAAGAAAACTATTTATTTTTTAATTGTATTTTTCGGCTTATCTCCTTATAGGTTTACTCAAATTTCAAGTTTATACACTAATTAGATGTGGAATTAAATTCCACATCCAACGAGTACCCATTATGCATACTTTTGAGAATACCCACATTAATAAAAATTGTAGATATATTAAAGAACATGTTGAAACACAATTTTTTAATGTATCTGCAATTTTGATCAAGGTGGCTATTCTCAAAAGTAGGCATAATGGGTACTCGTTGGATGTGGAATTTAATTTCGCATCTAATGAGTGTCTAAACTTGAAATTTGAGTAAACCTATAAGGAGATAAGCCAAAAATACAATTAAAAAAAAATAGTTTTTCTTCTTTTCCCTCCAAATTATTTACATGTGCCTCTTTTTAAATTTAAAGTAGTTTGATTGGTTTACATATTATGACATGGAAATTACATCAAAATTTCGTGGGCACTTTTAGGAGAAAATTTCCTCTAATGTTTTCATTTGTAAGGTTGAAATTTATCTAATATGGGTTTCAGTATGCCAAGTTTAATTAAATGAGTTTATCCATTTTGACTCACACAACATATTGTTTTCTCTAAGAAATTTATGATAGCCCCTTGTTTTTCCAACCATTCCATGCCTATTATCACATCATAGGATCTTAAGGGAAGTGTATTTAGATTTACTGTTGTGGAATATCCCTTTAAATTAATATGACATTGTTTCACTTGGCTGGATACCCTTCTCTTTGTTCCAGTTGCTAACTATACCATCCATGCAATTTGAAATTTTTTAGTTTTTAGTGTACATTTTTTTATAACATGTGGCACAATGTAACTTAAAATAGCACCTAGATCAATTAATATAGAAACAAATTGGTTTAAAATTTTACCTTCAATCTTGATCATTGTCGATTGATGCTCCACTTGTCTATCTTCTAGGGCTACGCTTATTTTTGGAATATTTCTAGTGATATCATTCACGGTTGTAGCCTCATGGATAGATTGAATATTTTGAGTAGACCTGGGATTATGTAGGCAATCTCTCAATATATGGGGCTCACCATACCCCCAACAGTGCAACATTTCTTTTTCCTTGATGACTGATCTTTTTATTGTTTAGATCCATGGGTTTGGACCCAGTTTGGGAATGTGCCGACTGATTTAAATCCCCTTTCTTGAATTTATTCTATAGATGGTCCCTTCCAAAAATTTTAAAATAAGCAGGTTTATGTATTTTTGACACCATTGCAGACTTATTTCCATCCTTACCTTGCTAGGGCTTTGAACCTTCACCCCTATTCTTAAATTCTTGATAGAACAGTATTTCTTTCCTTACTACCTCATCCATGCTTTTAGGATTGTCAGACTCAATTATTTCCATGTAGGGGGTTGGTAGGAAATTAAAAAATCGTTGTAATTTGGCCTTCTTTTCATAAATATAAGCGACATACTACAAAAAAATTTGTAAATTTAGCCACAAACTCATCCATAGTTATCTTTCACAATATAAATTCATGAAAATCCTTGGCTTTATCATCATAATATCATTCATTCAGATACTGATAATTAAACTTCTTCTGGAATTCCCCCCAAGACATTGTCTTCTCCTCCAAGTTATGTACAATTTTCACCTCTTCCCACCAGAGAGCATCTTTTCCTTGCAATTGAAAAATTGCCAATCTAGCCTTCATATTAATCGTATACTCATAAACTTGAAAATACTTGGTCATGTTGAGGACCCAAGCCTCTACATCCTCCTCATTGACCCCATAAAAAATAGGGGGGTTTTATTTTTCTAAAATCCCCTTGAAACTCCATCTTCTTCTTTATTTTCTATGTTTTTAGATAATTTCTATCTGAATCATCCCCAATTTCATACTTCTCTGATTCCATCTCAACGTTTTTTCTTTTCAGTGATTTTGGTTCTATGTTTCTATGGCTATAATTTTAGGTCAACTCTCTTATCATCCTTTCATGTTCCTAACTTGCCTTTAATAGATGTTCATTTTCGTTTCCGAGGAGAGCCAACTCTTGCTGCAAAATTCAGATAATATCCATAAACTAAGGTGTTGGTGGGGTCCTTCTATTCCCCAACTCCACATAAAATTCCTCTCCTTCTGTTATAGATGGAAGGGGGTCCCCTGCCATTCAATGGTATCTTTATTCTCTTGAATACATTACAGTCATCGCAAAAAAGTATTAGTATTGCATCAATTAAAGCAATATTTCAATTCTGCGCATTTCTACTTATTACTGTGGTAGTTCCTTCAAGCCCCATTTTGAACCTAGGCTCTAATGCCATCTGTTTGGGTTCCCATGTTTTGGCAAGGTTGGAAATACCAAAATATGAGACAACATCAAACCACTTATAGACCTCAAGATCTAGCCCTCCTGGGTCCAGAGAGGGATCTCTCTATGATATGTCAAAGGTGTATGACTTTGAAGCTCAGTGTTAAAATGTTAGGCTAGTTATAAGGCTCAGGGTTTGTTTGTTTGGTTTTTGGTGATCAAGAAAGAAGGATTTCAATGTAAGGCCAGGATGAGCAAAGAGGAAAAGGGTAGAGGTGAAGTATTCCAGGAAAGAATTCAAGACCATTGGGCAATGGAGTCAGGAAAGGGTTTGCTTGCTACTCAATAGGCAAGCTTTCAATTGGGCTAGTCATCTAAAACATAGGATCTTAAAGATGATTGTGTGATATGGAAAGGTAGGAGAGGAGGAGATAACACAGATTCAGAGCACAAAGTTAAAGACCAGCTGGTCGCACAAGGATCCTAGTGGATAGGGCTAACTCTAATCCCCAGTGTTCCAAAATCTTCCAACTAAATCCATAACAAGAAACATCTAAGAACAGATACATGTAATTCATGCATCAGAGAGCAGGCAATAACATCCACTACACTGGTTAAATTAACTGAAATCAATTCTTAGATAACACATTTAGAAGAAAAACATGAATGGCAAGGAGAGCAGAAACATAGGGTACCTAACAAGGGTAAATCCTATGCCAATATTCTGATGCAAGCCAGTGGAAACAAAATGAAATGAATATAAACACAGAGATCGGAAAACATCACCGCTGCTTTAGATCAGGATCCAAAGGAATGTGCTTGTCATATTAAATAGCAATACCAGTCAAGTAAAACATTGCCAATGGCTGAATACTCAGTGTGAAATCATATTCCTCAGCCTATCTAACACTTTACACAGAGACTGTGTCTCAAAAGAAACTACTTGCAATTCTCTGATAACTGATCAACAACCTTTACAATGAGTTTCTTCATGAATTTATAGCTCCAGAGGAGCAGAGAAGGTAGGTGAAGAACTAAATGCAACATTAAAGACTCCAGAAGAGGAATAAGGCTGAAGCCCACTCTGTATAAATTCTGTGCATTAATCTGGGACACCCTTGGGTGAAAGAGTGGTCTTCGTCAGGTTTCCCTTAACTCCAGGTATGTCTCTGATGTACTTTGGCTGCAATGCTCTGTAGTACTTCTGGTGACCTGAAAAAAAATAAATCAATGATTCAAGTCTGCCATGCTGTGTAGCTAATGCTACTGATATCGTAGGACCGTTGTCAGGGTGGGAAATCCTTTAGGAACACGATATAGAATAAAAGATGTATGGGCATTCTGTCATTTACGAGGAAAAAATTCTGATGGTGTACAAACCCTGATATACATGAATTTATGTATGTTGTACACTCCGTGTGATTCATAACATCGCTGATCTGGTGCTTTGCCTTTAAATCCCTGTATTAAGGCTCAAAGCTCTTCGTTGAACTGGTTTATCACTAGCTGGTATTTCTCTGCCGCTTCATAAATGTCTTGATCTGCAAAATCTGGGCTTTAATGACGCCGGATAGGTTTCTTGCGGAGATTGAGTTGTCCTTGGATAAAATTTATGCCGCCACTACCTTTTCGGGCATTTCCCTGTAGTACCAGCTTCCAAATTCAATTCTGTCTGCGAAACACGCCATTAAGGTAGTACATAAGGTAGTACATATGAACCATGGCAGTTTTACGCCTCTCTGCAACCTTGCAAAATGCAAAAAAAAGTTAATAAAACAATGAATGGGGTGGTGGATGTGGTGCGGATTATGAAAATGGTCATGCGGCTGGTGAAATGGCAGAACAATGTAGAGGAATGATGGAGGGAAGCCTTAGTGAAGATTGGCGTAGCGCAGAGGAAATTTAAACGAAAAACCTTAACAAACTCGACTTTTGAACAAATATATGCAATGGGATGGGCGGATGTACGGTGGATACACATGGGGGTGACGTGGTGGGACCAGGCGATGGCGGGCACGTGATTGAATCTGGACCGTCCGATGTCGGCGGAGATCAATGGTGAAAAATGCATCGGAGGGCGATGGACAGTGGGCCAGGGGTACGGTTTCCATGGGTTAACTCGTGCGCAGCTCCGTGGAACGACGACCGTTGGATGGGCAATGACAGATCTAATGGCTCACAACGATATCGCTATGCATCCTCGGACGAACGATAATGTGCAATGAGGTAGTGGTTTTGGAACAGTGTCGAAGCCACGTGTCGAATGCTGAGTGGAATCATTGGGCAATGGGAAAATACCGCCTACCGCCCAAAGGCAGTGCGATAGATACCACCGGGTTTGTGAACAGTGTTTGCGGTGGGGACCACAGGGACTGATGTACTGTGGATCGTCGGATTTGCGGGTAAATAGAAGGCGATGGTGCGATCGGAGAGGTGAACGTGAAGAACGACGAGTGCTTGCAGAGTTAACGGGGACCGTCCGATCTGCAAAGATCAATGGTCGATGTTGCCCCCGATATCAGATACGATAAGCGACTTCCACCCGGGCACCTGGTCATGGCGCTGGGTCACGTAGAAGGAAATGGTAAGGGGGCTGGCCTGAAGGGGGCTAAGGCCCAATGCGTAGAGTATGGGTTTTTCAGCCCTTTTTAGTGAAATTTGAGGCCAAAAATGGGAAACGATAGAGGGAATAAGGGGGAATTTGGCTAACCAAAGGGTGTAGGGGTGTTTTATAGGGGACTTTTGGGATGAAAAGGGGGATTTTAACAGAGGGAAAAAGGGTTGAAAAGGGACACTTTGCAGGGATACATGGGACAAATATAGACCTTTTGGAGCACAATTTCTGCAAACAATGAGACCTTATAAAGGGAGTCAGCAGAGGGAAATTTATCAAAGGCAAAGGCACAGGATATTTCAAGGATGATGCGTCTTCAGGGGAGATGCATTCCTTGAAGGCTCAAAAAACAATTTAGCCCCCTACTTTGCTTTGTCAAAAATTTATAGGGGGGCTAACAGTGGCTCCACATGGGGATGGCTTCTTCTTGAAGGAGTCAAGAATTTAGAAAATGATCTTTGGTGTAGGCCAGATGCCTGTTGCTTAAGCCACCTTCTTCTTTGATTTTTAGCTGCCACAATAATGAAGACATTGATTTAGCAGAAAAACTTTTCCCAACAAACTACCTACCCTTCCTACAATCCTAGAATTTTCTCTTCTGGGGTGCATTTGAACTGGCAGACCCTTTACATCATTTATTTTAACAACAGAAAATAAACCTAATCTAAATCTATCCTTATTGCTCCATGAGACCAAATTAGATTGTTGGTCTCATATGTTTCTCTACCTAATCTAATATCTGCCGGGATTAAACTTTCCAGCAGATTTTTTCTCTACATTCTACAACAGAAATTGAAAAACAGACAAACTAGGATTAGACAGTCTAGTTTGCTGTAGATCCAAGGCATAAAGATAGTTGCACATGGACAGAAATTTGTAGAAAATCTGAAACAAAACTGTGAAGGCTTGAAATCTGAAATCTTGAAGCACCCTTCTTTCCCCTGTGACTCAAGTTTTGAGCACGTTAGAGTCACTTCTTTTCTTCATTTCAGCTCTGGTTTTAAGCTTGTTGGATCTGATTATTCTTTCTTCTTTGTTGGCCCATATTTTGGGCATGTTAGGACCAACTGTTTTACTTTCTTTGGCTCGGTTTTTGAGCTTATTAGAGCCAATCTTTTGCACATCAGAGGTTCATTCTTTAAGCATGTCTGAACCTCACTTTTTCCTCTGCTTTTTGAAACATTTTCTCTTTTCTTGAAAACAAAAACTGCAATGGTATGTACAATGGAAATGAAAACTGGAGATTGAAAATCAGCAGAAGTAGTGTTTGAGCATCCTGCCATTGACAGGACCCCCAAACAGCTCTGTACCATCTAATTCTTGTAGGAAGAAGGCATTTGGGCCCACAGTGGCCTGGATGATGTATGGACCTTGCCACAGACTATAAAATTTTCCGTGCTTTCCTTTATCCTCTCTTCTTGAGTCCCACTTCAGAACTTTATCCCCAATTTTGAAATCAGTAGCTTTGGTTATTTTTTCAAACAATTTTTTTTTATATTTTCTTGAACCTTCAATTCTCTGTTGTAAACCTCTTCCCTTGTTTGCTGGAGATGAATTGTCTGGTTTATCCTTCTCACCATACTGTCTTCTTCTGTTTGAATCTCCTGGTCCAGCTTAATCACTGGTACCCCAAGGCTGGTAGGAAACACTGCTTTTATTCCATAGACAAGTTGATAAGGTGACATGCCAATAGATTTCTTTGTTGTAAGCTGTTACACCATTTTTTGGTCATCTAACCTATTATCATTAGATGGACCCAAGTACACCATGTAAGACCAATTTTACCCTAAGTAAAATTGCTTTCACTATGTTAAAACATGAAACCCCAAAAGGAAATATTAAACAAACCTATATTTGTTTGATTTTCCTCATGGAATAATTAATTAAACCATAATTTAATTATTATTCCCAGTCATGTTTAACCCAAAATCAAAGAAATTAATTAGATAAACCTTTATTTATCTTATTATTTTCTAGGAATAATTATCTAAACCTTATTTAGATAATATTCCTTGTTAAATATGACCAAATCACCCACAAATAATTAAATAAATCACTATTTATTTAATTATCTTTCAACCACTTCCTTAAATAATTAAATAAATCATTATTTATTGGATTATCTTCTAACCGCTTCCTTAAAAAGATAAATAAATCATTTATTTATTTATTTTTGACAAATTAAGGGATTTGACCCAAGTCAAATACCTTTTCCCTCCAACAAATATAATAAAATATTCCATAAAAAGTGGATCTAGATCTGGTTAACCCATGCACCAAGATCTAGAATGACCCAATATTTTGTTATAAATAGGAGGATTTTTCCTACCATTCTTCACCTTTTGTTGCCTATTAGATCACTCTGGATCTATACACTTGGTCACATTTTTCCATTATTTGTTGTGTGAGCTCCCTTTGAGCTCTATTCTTTGCATTGGGTTTTCTACACCAACAAGAGAGAAATCTTAGATCTGAAGTGCTGAGGACTTCCAAGAACCCATCCCACTGAGGAGAATTGGATACGCCTTCTTGTTTTCCTCCCAGGTGCCCAATTAATACAAAAATTCTTTCAAAAATTGTTCTTGTCTTGTCTATTGGTATATGGAGCAAACCCTTATTTTTTCTTCTTAATGTCTTTCCATGCATAGATCTGGTTTTGCAGCTCTTTTATGTCTAACTAACCGTAGATCCGAAGATATTGGCAGCCACTTTTTTTGTTAGGGCTATTAGTTATGCGTAGCTAAAGTGGTCCTTTTTCATACACTTCGACAAAGGATTCATACTAACATAAGCCTTTCAGCCCAAAAAGCATGTACTAACTTGTTATGCCATGAATTTTTGTTCTCTTCCAACAGCGTCTTGATGATGATCACTAGGCTCTTGTTTGATGATTCAGCTAATCCATTACCTTGAGGGTAACAAGCAGTTGAATGAATGAGTGCTATTTGATACCTATGACAAAAATCAACCATTTTCTTGGATCCAAAAGCAGTAGCATTATTAGTGATTATTTTCCTTGGGCAGCCAAACCTAGAGAGGATATGACCTTCTAGGAAACTAATGATGACTGAATCTATGGCATTCCTAGTAGGTATGGCCTCTATCCACTTAGTGAAATAGTTTGTGGCTATTAGGATCCATTTGTGTTGTGCAGAAGAAGCACGGTGAATTTCACCTATGAAATATAGGCCCCATTGCAGAAAGGGACCTTCAACAGTGATGGGTTGTAGAGGTAAGGGGAGGAGTTTTCTTTTGCCTTCAAAAATCTGGCATTTGTGGCAGGAAATGATCATTTTATGGACATCTTTGAAGAGTGTAGGCCAATAGTAGCCAGCTCTGAGTATTTTGTTTGTAGTGGCTTTCCAGCTCAGGTGGCCTCCACACTCTCCTGCATGAAATTCTTGTTTAATCCTCTATGCCTCGTTTTTAGGCAAACATTTAAGTAATAGGCCGTTTGGATTCTTCTAGTATAAGCAGTTATTAATTACGCAATAGCTCCTGGCTTTCAGCTTTAAGAATCTGGCCTTGGTCTTGGATAGTTCAGGAGGGGCATTGAGGTGTGTAAGCACATACAAAATGTCAGAATACCAAGGAGACCTCTGAAACTTTTCCTCAACAGTGGGATTAGGAAATTCTTGTTGCTCATCCAAGGTATTTACCATGTTAACGTCTAGGGCTTGTAGATTTGATTCAGCCATTAATTGAGCTAGGTCCTAACCTTTAATCAGTTTCGTGGGTTTTATCTCAAGGTCATATTCTAAGATCACAGCAATACATTTTCCCCTTTTCCCATCTGGTTCCTGGGAAAAAATTTCTTTAACCACTATATTTGGCACATAGGCTATGGTGTGGGAATGCAGTATGTAAACCCTGAAGTCTTTCAAGGCCTTAATCAGAGCATAGGCCTGTTTCTCCATTATGTTGTATTTCAAGGGTGCATCTCTGAGTGCTTTGCTGAAGAAAGAAATGGGCTGTTCCGTTCCCTCTGGATTTTTCTGCAGTAGAACTGCAGCTATTGTATGCTTGGAGGAAAATGAAAAAATCAGGAGATCCTTTGAGAAATCTGGGCTGATTAGAACAGGAGCCTGGGTGAGTGCAAGTTTTACTGATTCAAAAGATTTCTTAGCTTCAACAGTCCATTTAACTCCTACACCTTTCTTCAGCATGTTAGTCATGTTCCTAAGGTGTTCAGCTAGATTGGGAATAAACCTCCTAAGGAAGTTAATCTTCCCAATGAAGGACTGCAATTCCTTGATGTTTCTTGGGTGTGTGATCTGTAGTATTCCCTTAACTCTTTGCGGGTCTATCCTAATTCCTTTTTCAGATATAATGTGGCCAAGAAGTTTTCCTTCTTGTAGCCCAAAGATAGTCTTTTTAGGATTCAGTGATAGACCATACCTTCTGCATTTTTCAAACACTCTTCTCAAGTGTTCTAGGTGTTCTTCCTCAGTCTTAGAATAGACTGTTATGTCATCCAGATAGATGACAATGAAGTTTCCTATTTCATCTGAAAAATCTATGTCCATCGCTCTTTGGAAAGTTTCACTAGCGTTCATCAATCCAAAATGCATCTTCACATACATAAAGGTACCCCATGGAGTGGTAAAGGCTGTCTTGAGTTGATCTTCTGGGATTACTAAGACTTGGTTGTAACCTGAAAAACCATCTAGCAGGGAGATCCTTTTAGAGCCTACTACCCTCTGAAGAATATGTTCCATTTTAGGCAAAGGGTAATTGTGTTTGAGTGAGGCTCTATTAAGATTCCTGAAATCGATGCATAATCTGATCTCACCTGTTTTCTTTCTCACAGCCACTAGGTTTGATACCCAATCAGAGAACCTCACAGGCACGGTTATACCTGCCTCATACATCTTCTTAATCTCTTTTTCTACTGCAGGCAATTGTTTTGGGTTTATTCTGCGAAGTTTTTGTCTAAAGGGCTTCTGATTTTCTTTCAAGGGTATCTTATGCTGTATGATATTTGTGTCATAGGCCCTTAAGTCCTCATAACTCCAAGCAAACACATCAATGAATTCCTTGAATAGGTCAATGTATTTATTTTTCATGTTTGCAGGCAGAGACTTAGCCAGTTTGATCATTTTGGGTTTGTCTTCAGTGCCTATGTTGCATTCATCAACATCAGAGTCCGCATGTTCTATAGTGGGCTTTTTTGCTACATCATCAAAGTCAAAAAGGTCTTCTAAAGGGGCCAGACCTCGAGGTATGTTCTTATCTTTGGTCTGCAGCACCTCTACTTCTTCACTATCTGCGTTTTCACATTTTTCGTCTGGATTTCCAATCTGTTCATTTAAAGAGTTTATTTCTATGTTACAGGGTGTTTCTTCCTCATCTGAGGACTCTTCACCTAGGCAGCTACTATCATATCTGGAGTCTAAATCAGAAAATTCAAACTCGTTTCTGCCTACCAGGAAATATTCAATCTGTTTATCTCCTTCAAAAACCTGCCAATATTTTTCATTGTCTGGCATTGCAGGTCTGAATTTGGTCTGAATGATGATCTGTTGGTCACTGGGAGTCTTAGGTTACGGACTAGCTAGGCAAGCTAATCCGTTTTCAATGAAATTTTGACTCCTAGGAACAAACACTAATTCGTATTCAACAAACATTTTCAGTAAATCCATAGTGTCATTCCTGTAGGTTCGTAGTCTAGGATGTTTCGTTGTATATTCACCATTCACATGTTTAATAATCAACTCAGAGTCTCCACGTATGGTTATCCTATGGGCTTCTAATTTTTTCAACAGGGTTAAGCCTAGGATCAGAGCCTCATATTCTGTAATATTGTTCGTACACTTGAAGTGCAGGTTGCAGGTATGGTTCTCTGCGTAATCGCTCTCTGTGTTATGTATCCACACTCCTGCCCCAACAGTTCTCCTGGTGCATGACCTGTCGAAATTCATTTCCCACAAGGGTTCATTTTCCATTTTATCTTCACTTCCTTCCCTACAGCTGGGTTCACCATCATGTAGCATTATAGGAGTTGTGCTAGGCTGTGGGTCATTTTTTTTTCGTTATGGGTGTGGAAAGAAGAGAGGTGACTAGTTGGTTGATTGTGTTATGTTTCTAGTTCAATTTGCGTTGTTTTTTCAGTGCACTGTTCAAAGTTTTCTACGTCTTCCTCCTCTGAGTCTAGGGTAGCCATCATGTTAAAATCCATTGGCTCTGTTTCATCATGTGTACCTTTGCTTGTATTTACGTTTTCAGATTCTGGTCCCCCCAAAGATTCATCATTGCAGAAGATAAAGGAATCCAGGTCTGTATGTATAGAGTATAGAGGAGAATTTTCAGGCTTTTCAGGGCTACTAACCAGGAATTTCATTTGTGCTTCCCTGTACAGTCTTCCAAGTTGGCCAAATATTGGGATTGTGGCATAAGCCCCATCCATCTGCATTGTTCATTGTAGCTTGGCTCCCCATGATCTTGATAATAATATGCTATATTTGGGTGGCACATCTGCCACAACAACATCCATGACCATACATTTTACTGGAATCTGGGCAAGGCTCACACATAAATCTTTGATCAGGCCAAGACACTTTACTCTACTAGAGTCAAATGAATATAGGTCTTTATAGGGATGGGTTATCTCTAGGCCTAATCTTTCCATTACTACTTTAGGCATCAGGTTGTGTGATGCCCCAAAATCATGCATTGCATTGTAGAGAATCTTATCATGGATATTAAGACTGATATAAAAAGGGGGCACTACCCCTTCCTGAAACTTTCATTCTATCTTTGGACCAAACAAAAGGGTAGGTTGATCATCACTCAGATTTACAGTGTCACTGTTCTCACCTAAATTTAATGCTTTCAAAATTTGGCCTTTATATACATCCTGAGTGGACAGCTCAGAGAGTGGGACAGAGATTTTAATTTTTGCAATCTCACTCTCCAAATTGAAAGTGGACTGACTCTTTGGAACGTTCAACTCTGTTTTGTTAGTCACCACCTTAGTGGCTGAATCAGTGTGTTGATTCTCACTATGTACAGTGTTAGAAACTGTTTTATCAGGAGCACTAACTGCAGTGTCGGTGATGCTTGTTGGTTGACCTTGTGTATCAGTGTTTTGGTTGTCCTTTTCTTTGTTCTTCCCAGAACTCTCAGCTACTGATTTGTTACTTTCAGCAGTTGCTTTAGAAGTTTTCTCAGGTCTTTTCTTGATGGTGACCTCAGAAGCTTTTGGTTTGGCAGTTTCTTGGCTCTTTTTGCTTCTAAGTTCATATTGTTCTCTGACCTGCATCATGGAATTTTCAAATCCTAACCTATAATCCTCATATTCTAACCCTTCCTCATCCCAATAAGAGGGCGAGGGTTGATCTTCTTCTGAATAACAGTTATGGATTGAGTCTTTTGTTTCAAACATGTTTATTGCGTTCCCTTCAGACTCGTCTATGATCCCCTCATCTTCATCTAAAAAGTTCTCTTGGAATGGGGGAATAACTTGCTAATATGATTCTCTTTGTCTGTTGGGAGCGGCATTGTTTCTTCTAAAGTTTTGGTTCTAGTTATGGTTTTTATTTCTATTTTTGTTACTAACTCTGACAACCATTTTTTCCATCATTTGGTGTAGCTTCTCCACTTTTTTAGATAGATGGTCATTATTTGGATCAGATGTGGAAGCTACATTGTCATCTCTATATGTTACCCTTTTCTCAGCTCTTAATCTCGCTCTTTTCTCAGTCAGATTTGCCTCTATATTCACTGCTCCTTTCTGCATGTCCTCCAATGTGTTGTATTCTTTATCCCTAAGCTGATAGGCCATGTCAGCATCAAAGCCTTCAGGGTATTTTGCTAGGGCCATACCTTGGGGAGGTTTCATATGTGGAGGGAGAGCATTGTAAATGCTGTTAAATCTCGTTGTGTAATCATGGACACTCTCTCCTACGTTTCTTTTAAGGCTCATATATTCTGCTAGGAGTTGGCGAGGATTGGTCTTAACCTCCCATTTGTTTATGAAGGTCTGATATAGAGATGGAAGGTCATTAATGCTACTCGGGGGTAGGCCTTTAAACCATTTCTTCACATCACCCCCTAAGCTCTGGGCAAAGATTCTCATTTTGATTGTATCATCATCTATTTCCATGTAGTCAAAGGAATCTTCCATCCTATCTACATGATATTGTGCTGTGGTAGACTCTTTTACAGTGAAGTGTGGGATCTTTGATTGATAATCATTGGGTAAGGGAACTAGAGGCTGAGGTAAAACCAGAGGTGCATATCAAGCTGCCATGATGATGTTTTGATGAGGTAAAGGGTTGACTTGGGCAGCTGGTATGTGGATGACAGGGATATTATGACCAGCAGAAGACTGATGAGCAGATTTAGGGTGACTGAGCCCCAAGTTTTGTATGAAATGTATATCAGGAGGTGTAGAGGGAGGGGTTTGTCTATTCCCAAGGTGTCCACCACTTTGGGGTGGTGAACTAGGAAGCTCAAGGTCTGGCTGGTCTAGGACACTGAATGACCTAGTTCTTGGCAAACTATTTTGAGTGCCTAGGTCAAAAAGTGGGTTTGATAGAGCTGTAAAATTTTTTGGTGCAGAGTTAGCTCTATAGATGTGATTGAAAACAGTTGATCTTTCAGGTGCAGGAGATCTCTTGAGGATGCTCTCAGGGTTATCAACTATTTCAGGTGGGTTTGGGTTGGGATAAGCTCTTGTGTGAATGGTTCTGAAAGCTAGAATGTTGTTTTCTGACCAAGCAACTCAGACCTACTTGTTACTTCTATGGTGGTTGATGTTGTATTGGGCTCTGGTATCCCAGTGGAGTCTAATGTGAACCAATATAATCAGCAGGCCTACTGATCACCAGTGGAGTCTTTAAAACACTTAGGGAATATGGAGTCACCAGGTGGAAAGGTTTAGGATGCTTTTGCAGGGTACACTGTCCACCACAGTGCTTATGATATTTCCCCTTTCAAGGATATCTTCCAAACACAAAAAACTCTAACCAGAGATTGACTAGGAGGGCATTTACCAAATATGTCACCTCTGAAAGAGTGTGAGATCTGGAGGCTACCTGGCCCTTTCCAGACTCTGTCAAAGAGTATGGGGAAAACACAACAATGGTATAGAGGTTGCTATATGAATAGGAATGTTTAACTACCAACCTAACCAGAGATTGTAGGTTTCTGAGGCTCTTATGATGTAGTAAGGTGAGGAATGCTCAGATTTTCCCCAATGGAGTCGCCATTATGTTGGGGTTCCCATGTTTTTGCAAGGTTGGAAATACCAAAAGATGAGACAACATCAAACCACTTATAGACCTCATGATCTAGCCCTCCTGGGTCCATAGAGGGATCTCTCTATGATATGTCAAAGGTGTATGACTTTGAAGCTCAGTGTTAAAATGTTAGGCTAGTTATAAGGCTCAAGGTTTGTTTGTTTGATTGTTTGTTTGGTTGCTGGTTATCAGGAAAGAAGGATTTCAATGTAAGGCCAGGATGAGAAAAGAGGAAAAGGGCAGAGGTGAAGTATTCCAGGAAAGCATTCAAGACAATTGTGCAATGGAGTCAGGAAAGGGTTTGCTTGCTACTCAATAGGCAAGCTTTCAATTGGGCTAGTCATCTAAAACATATGATCTTAAATATGATTGTGTGATATGGAAAGGTAGGAGAGAGGAGATAACACAGATTCAGAGCACAAAGTTAAAGACCAGCTGGTCGCACAAGGATCCTAGTGGACAGGGCTAACTCTAATCCCCAGTGTTCCCAAATCTTCCAACTAAATCCATAACAAGAAACATCTAAGAAAAGATACATGTAATTCATACATCAGAGAGCAGGCAATAACATCCACTACACTTGTTAAATTAACTGAAATCAATTCTTAGATAACACATTTAGAAGAAAAACATCAATGGCAAGGAGAGCAGAAACATATGGTACCTAACAAGGGTAAATCCTATGCCAATATTTTGATGCAAGCCAGTAGAAACGAAATGAAATGAATATAAACACAGAGATAGGAAAACATCACCGCTACTTTAGATCAAGATCCAAAGAAATGTTCTTGTCATATTAAATAGCAATACCAGTCAAGTACAACATTTCCAATGGTTGAATAGTCAGTCTGAAATCATATTCCTCAGCCTATCTAACACTTTACACAGAGACTGTGTCTCAAAAGAAACTACTTGCAATTCTCTGATAACTGATCAAAAACCTTTACAATGAGTTTCTTCATGAATTTATAGCTCCAAAGGAGCAGAGAAGGTAGGTGAAGAACTAAATGTAGCATTAATGACTCCAGAAGAGGAAGAAGGTTGAAGCCCACTTTGTATAAATTCTATGCATTAATCTGGGACACCCTTGGGTGAAAGAGTGGTCTTCATCAGGTTTCCATTAACTCCAGGTATGTCTCTGATGTACTTTGGCTGCAGTACTCTGTAGTACTTCTAGTGATCTGAACAAACATAAATCAATTATTCAAGTCTGCCATGCTGTGTAGCTAATGCTACTGATATCGTAGGACCATTGTCAGGGTGGGAAATCCTTTAGGAACACGATATAAAATAAAAGCTATATGAGCATTCTGTCCTTTATGGGGAAAACATTTTGCTATTGTACAAACCCTGATATACATGAATTTTTGTATGCTGTACACTCCGTGTGATTCATGACATCACTGATCTGGTGCTTTGCCTTTAAATCCCTGTATTAAGGCTCAAAGCTCTTCGGTGAACTGGTTTATCACTAGCTGGTATTTCTCTGTCGCTTCATAAATGTCTTGATCTGCAAAATCTGGGCTTTAATGGCGCCGGATAGGTTTCTTGCGGAGATTGAGTTGTCCTTGGATAAAATTTATGCCGCCGCTACCTTTCTGGGCATTTCCCTGTAGTACCAGCTTCCAGATTCAATTCTGTCTGCGCAACACGCCATTAAAGTAGTACATATGAACCATGGAGGTTTTCCGCCTCTATGCAACCCTGAAAAATGTGAAAACAAGTTAAGAAAACAATGAATGGGGTGGTATATGCGGTGCAGATTATGAAAATGGTCGTGCGGCTGGTGAAATGGCAGAACAATGCAGAGGAATGATGGAGGGAAGCCTTAGTGAAGGTTGGCGGAGTGCAAAGGAAATTTAAATGAAAAACGTTAACAAACTTGACTTTTGAACAAATATATGCAATGGTATGGGCGAATGTACGGCGGATACACGTGGGGGTGACGTGGTGGGACTAGGCGATGGTGGGTGCGTGATTGAATCTGGACCGTCCAATCTTGGCGGAGATCAATGGTGAAAAATGCATCAGAGGGAGATGGAAAGTGGGCCAGGAGTACGGTTTCCATGGGTTAACTCATGCGCAACTCCATGGAATGAAGACCGTTGGATGGGCGATGACAGATTTGATGGCTCACAATGATATCGCTACGCATCTGCGGACGAATGATAACTTGCGATGAGGTAGCGGTTTTGGAACAGTGTCGGAGCCACGTGTCGAATGCTGAGTGGAATTGCTGGGTAATGGGAAAATACCACCTACCACCTAAAGGCGGTGCGATACCACCGGGTTTGTGAACAGTCTTTGCGGCGGGGACCACAGGGATGGATGTACTGTGGACCGTCGAATCTGCGGGTAAATAGACGACGATGGCGCGATCGGAGAGGTGAACGTGAAGTACGACGGGCGCTTGCGGAGTTAACGGGGACCGTCCGATCTGTGAAGATCAACGATCGATGTTGCCCCCGATATCATATGCGATAAGCACCTTCTGCCTGGGCACCTGGTCATGGCGCTGGGTCACGTAGAGGGAAATGGTAAGAGGGGTGGCCTGAAGGGGGCTAAGACCCAATGTGTAGAGTATGGGTTTTTCGGCCCTTTTTAGTGAAATTTGAGGCTGAAAATGGGAAACGATAGAGGGAAGAAGGGGGAATTTGGCTAACCAAAGGGTGTAGGGGTGTTTTAGAGGGGATTTTTGGGATGAAAAGGGGGACTTTAATAGAGGGAAAAAGGGTTGAAAAGGGACACTTTGCAGGGATACAGGGGACAAATATAGACCTTTTGGAGCACAATTTCTGCAAACAATGAGACCTTATAAAGGGAGTTAGCAGAGGGAAATTTATCAAAGGAAAAGGCACAAGAGACTTCAAGGATGATGTATATTCAGGGGAGATGCATTCATTGAAGGCTCAAAAAAAAATTTAGACCCGTACTTTGCTTTGTCAAAAATTTATAGAGGGGCTAACACCATCTGTCACAAACCCAATTTTCCACTTTTTAAAAAAAAAATTATATGCATACATATGTTTCTTATCTTCATATGGTATAATCAGTTGCAAGGTGCATCCTTTCCCAAAAAAAAATATTATATGTGAATTTTTTCACTAGGCATATGAGGGTTCATATATTTTACTTGTATTCTTACAACGACTTCACCTACAAAACTTGGAATCAATACATATTCAACCTTTCATAATTATTATATGTGTGGGTGGTTCCTAGGATATGCAAGGTAGCATATTTTTATGTTCTAACTAAACCATAGTTTTTTTTCCTTTTCAACCTACCTGTCAAGTGTCTATGAAACACTTTGTGATAATCATAACAAACGTTAATGTAAATTTAATAAGTCCGATTTGGTGGTAGTTCTAGAATTTCGTGGGTCAATCATGGGAGGCCACCTATTTAAGCTCCATGTGCCTTGCACGTGAATGACAGTACCTATCTCGCATCTACAATGGAAAATTTTCTTATCCTCATCCAACACTGGAGAGTGATCCCTCCAAATGCTAACCTAAACATGTAGACTGTTTTCCTTGACATAGGAGGGTTTTATCACTAAGCCACAATGTGAGTCTCATGAAGCACCACTATGGAAATTAATGGTTATTATTACAATTGTGCTTTATTTTTGACACAGCGGCTCTTCCAAATTTACCAGTTGGTATCGAAAAGTTACGATGGTGTACATGTTAGAGTAATTTTTTTTCTCTTTTGCTTATTTGTATTCTACAACTAGCAGTTGGCTTATTAATTTGGAATTAATATGTACCTTTTTCTAGGAAAGTTTTTGGTGTCCAATGTGGTAAGGTTGTTACTCTCCTACTAACCTAGGGTGTTTTTGCGAGGCTCAAAGAGAAAAATAAAAATTCAACCTCGTTCAACAGTGTCTATAGCCATTTCCTAGATTACCGTCAAGGAATCTTCAATCATGTAATTTTATCCTTTGTTTATTTCTTTTTCTTGTTTTCTCTGCAGAAATTTCTTGAGTCAAGTTTCACATTAGATGACTTAGACAACACCAGAATATGTTGAGCTGATTTATTCAAATTTATGTTAACTTGAATGGCTAGAGTTGGTTCAAAGTTTATAGACCCAACCATTTCTCTACGTTACCGATATTGGTCTATCTTACTTTGTGTACAACCCTTATTTCAATTTTTTTTTCCTAAATTCTTTTACTATATGGGTATGGACCATAGAGATATAATTCAATACTCTACAATCTGTGGCACTATAATAATTTAGCTGGAGCAGGACACTAGTTTTTTTTTTTTCGCAAAAGAAAAATTGAACTTTCTATTAAGATCATAGAAGGTTACATAGTATATGCACTTGGCATTCAAGGAACATCATGTTTTCCCTTTCTCCATAGGATAAGGAAAAGAACATGGAGTTGTAGCTGTTTGGAAAAAAATGTTATTACTGTTTCCCCCAACCTTTTCAAAATTTTTCGGAAAGTATGCGCCTATTTCGGCCCGTGAGCTTCCTTTTATAGGGAAAACCACCCTAAGCAAGGGTCAAAAGTAGGTATGTCACTAATACTTTTACAAAAAACATATGGGTGGTAAGCACCATTCCAGATGTACAGAGTTTATGATATAGACAAAAATCCCCCACGATATCTCTCGGATCTCCTATCAAAATGAAAACAATCCGAAATAGAGATAGGTGGGGTTAAAAGTATAGTGCAGGACTGTTTTATCAATTAAAAAATAAGTTTGGATCATGAGTTCAAAAGAAAAAGAAAAAAAAACAGAAATAAAGACTGGATAAATATCATTTTAGTGAGTGAAAGGAATTTTTCCCAGGTTTCGAACCAATTATCCTTCAAACTCTTTTGCTACCTAGTTCTCCATAGCTTGATGTAGGCCCTCCTTAGAAAGGAGGTCTGCATCACAGTTACGTTCCCTGTAAATGTGATAAGCAAGATTTGATTAAATATTGATTTTACGACCATAACCTCTTCTAATAAAGGAATCAAAATATAGTTGAGGAATATTTGTGTTCCATTAAACCATTTAATGATATTCATTGAGTCACCAAATATCTGAGCTGCTCTCAGCTCAAGATGAGAAAGCCAACATAGAAGTAAATGAAGGGCTTTGAGTTCTATGAAATTATTGGTTCTAGTTCCAAGTCCAATCGAAGCTTTGTAGATATTTCCAGAAGGGAGGTGGATAATGAGCCCTACCCCACACCTATTTTGTGTGCCAGAAGCCCCATCAAAGTAGGCCCATGAAATGTGTCCCCTAATTTCTTCCATTTTGATGATTCTGACCCGCTAATATTCCTTAGGAATAGGGATGTTTTCATAGATTTATGCCCCTTTCGAAGCTAGGAGAGTAATAGGAAATAATATGTCTTTATATATAACCTATTTCCTTGCTATCCAGGTACCCCATGCGAAAATAAGCAGGATATTCCTCACCTGGTCATTAGGGGCTTCATTCAAACACTTTTTCCATGCCTTCGAGATGGTTGGACCTTCCCAGTGCTGGGACAGGTTTAGAAGCCTCAAGGTTTCAACCCATAAAATAATGTTAAATGCACAAGATAGAAAGAGGTGTTGCGTAGACTCCATCTTAGATTTGCACAGAGAGCACCAACTCAGTCCTATCTTGCCCCTTCTTTGTAGATTTTCCCAAGAGGGAACTTTGTTCTGTAAAATGCACCAGAAGAAGAGACTCGATTTTTCTGGTCCTTTGAGTTCCCACATAGGCTTATACCACCACTCCGACTCCAACCATCCTTTCTGCACCATTAACCATTTGTATATTAATTTCAGAGAGCACTGACTCGAGGGGGATTGTACCCAACGAAGCTTGTCTGGCCTCTCCTGTATACGAACATTTGTTCTGTGAAGCTCGATGATAAAACGTTTCCATTCTTCTGTCCATCAGTCTTCAAGTTGCAGGGCCTCTCCTGACATCCAAGATTGTTTCCAAATGGTTGAATCGCCAAACTACTCAATATGACTTAGTGTGCGGATACCTCTATTTTCAAGATGATCAAGAAATTCTCTATAGAGTGCATATCCACCACTGCACCCATCCATAGGTCCTGTTCAAACCTGACTTGTGAACCATTCCCTACATACCATGCTAGTCCTTGTTCAATGGTCTTAATTGAGGCCAGCATGGCTTTCAAAACGATCGAAGTGTTTTTCACTTCCTTTGCAGGGAGGCGCAACCATTCATCCATTGGAATAGGGTCAAAGTATTTCCTTTTTATCACAGATGTCCATAAGTTATCTAGGGTGATAAGCCTCCATCCCAGTTTTTCTGCCAAAGAGAGGGTGAAAGACGGAAGCTCCTTTATTCCCCAACCTCCCCAAGCCTTTGGTCTCACAACTTTCTCCCACACCACCCACGAGATTACAGGTTCAGTCTTTGAACTTGCCCATAGGAACCAACTACAAAGTTTATTTATTTTAGAGAGAATAATTTTCGGGACCCAGGATAGGGCAGCCCAGTACACATGGATAGCCATGGCAATTGATTTTATCAACACAAGTCTCCCTGCCTGAGACAACCATTTGAAGCTCAAGTGCTTCATTCTAGTTTCAATTTTTTCCACAAGCTAGTGCCAATCCTGGATCCTATAAGAGTTCAGCTTTAGATGGAAGCCTAGGTACTTGAAACTTTCATGGAGATTTTACTTCAAAGGGTAGCACATCTGTGATTCTATCTTCTTCGGCTTGAGTGAACCCTTCCATGGTTATGGAGGATTTTTGACTGTTGATTCTTAACCCTGCAGCCTTTAGGAAGAGATCAATCATTTATTTGATCCGTCTGATGTCTTCACTGCTTCCATTACTAAATAGAAGGATATCATCTATGAAGAGTAGATGTGTAATGGATAGGTTGACTGCTACTTCAATACCTTTCAATTCGCCTTTTATTTTTGCATAATGAATCATATAACTTAGGCCTTCAGCTGCAAGGAGGAATAGGAGGGGAGATAATTATGGGCATCCCTGTCCAAGGCCCCTTTGAACTTTGAAGAAGGGAGTTGTAGCCCCATTGATCAAGATGTCAATATTGGTGGTGTTGATTCACCGCATCACCCAGTTGATAAAATTATTCTTGAAACCCAGATGGGTCGGGAGCAGACGGAGATACATCCAGCTTATTTTGTCATATTTATTGGATAGGTCAATTTTCACTATGGATCCTTTTTTCTTACTTCTCTTCAAGTTGTGTAGTTTTTCCTGAGCCACCCCCACTGCCTCATTTATTTTCCTTCCATCAAAAAATCCAAATTATTCCGAAGAAATGTTTTTTGAAAGGAAAGTATTTAGACGAGTTGCAATCACCTTTGCAATGATTTTGTAAATGCATGTAAAAAGAGAAATTGGTCTGAAGTCCTCAAAAGATTTAGGGTACTCCTTTTTGGGAATGAGGGTGAGGAACGTGGAATTGAAAGGTTGATGGATGGTACCCATGATCCTTGACTCTTCTACCACCCCAAGTAGATCCTCTCCCAAAGATTCAAAAAAAATTTGAAAGAACTCCACCGTCCATCCATCTGGCTCAGGGCTCTTATCCTTCTCCATTGCCTTAAGAGTCCATTCCACACCCTCTTTTGACACTGGATCCATTATACAATCATTCCCTTATTCTTCAATATATCTGGAATAACTGAGCCACTCTGATTACTTCGGCTATTGAGGGCTCCGTTGGGGCTTTGAATAAGGATTTGAAGTGTTTTCATCCCAGGTTTGAATGATCCTAGAAAGTTCTAGCAGTACTCCCTTCCTTCGTTTGCATCCCCCAGATGGTATTAATATTTTCCTACCTTTTGCATAGTTCTCGAAGAAACTCATATTTTCATCCCCTGATGACAGCCAGATTTCCCTGCTTATAACACGCCAACTTTCTTCATTTTCAAATAATATTTTCTTTATTGTTGATTCAAGGCTCTTAACTCTGTCCCTCATTTCAATTGAGTCATATCCCGCACCCTCTAGCTGCTCTAAGTAGTCTAATTCTTCATTTATCGACCATAAGGCTTCCTCCTCCCTGAGTTTTTTTGGTTTTTCCTATTCCAACGTAGCTTTTTTCATCCTCTTGAGTTTTTCCATAAATTGCGAGCTCTTACTTCCATGTCTAGCCTCCTCTCCCCCTTCCCCCACCCAATGTCGAAATACAGAGGATTGACATACCAACTCTTCTTTAATAAGGAAACGATCCAGTTTTTTTTCCACCCTATCCTCTCTCACTCTTTTGTTCCTCCATGTGGGCCTGGGTTTGATTAGGTTAGCATCCACCAGGTGTGAGGAAACAATATTGTTGAGGAAAAAATCAGTAAGAGGATCCGCTCATGAAAAGGGGATCCAGGCTTAAGATAACCCCAGGGAAAAGTTCAAGTTCCCTCCCAGAATAAGATTTGGGTTTTTCAGAGATGACTTGGAAAATAACCTGTTCTAGAAAGGGACCATGTCCACATAAGGGCCATACACATTAAGAGGTAGAAGTGGGTGGAAGATATAATTTGAATAGACCTCCATTGCTAATGCATTTTCAAAACCGCGGGAGGTGATCTCCTTCAATATTCCAGATTTTATACCCATTGTCAGACCCCCTCACCTTCCAAGGGCATCCAATGCCTGAAATGACCAACCTGGAAACATCCTCGTTAAAGCTCCAGCCACTTCCTCCCCCACCCTCAAAGTCTCTTGTAGCATAAGAACATCTAGCTCATAGGACTTCATCAAAGCCCTAAGTGCTAGTTCTTTGGGCTCGCTAGCAAAATTCCTGCAATTGAATGAGAGAATAATCATTGGTAACCTAGGGAGGGGGTCTGTGCTTCTCTAAGCACCCTTGAAAAATAATTTTTTTTCCCATATGCAATGTCAAGTTTAGCCCTAACCTAGGCTTTTTCTAGGTTGGACTTTCGTCTCCTCGATTTCCTAGGGCCGACCGAGATAGACTGAGGTCCTAGACCTCCAACCACCTCCTCAGGCATAAGCTTCTTCACTTTGGACCTTACATTATAAGGGGGATTTTCGGGAGGACAAGGTAAGGGCGGGGGGGGCAGGGGGGCCCATGGTACAGGATGACAGGAGCATAGGAGAGGAGATTGGGAATAGAGCTAATGATGATGTCCAAAGTCTTCAACGCAGAGGTCATTTGCATAGATTCCATATGAACCAACCTCGAAGCACTAGGCCTTGAAATAGCAAAAACTGAAGTAAATAAAGAGGTGCAAGGAGAGGAGGAAAGGTCTAGGATCGTACCCTCCTACTGGGGTGCTGAGGACTCGGCTTCTTGAAGAGTGGAGGGAACTAGAGGTTGCTCGTCCTCTTGGACTGTAGCAATAGGAATATTTGGCTCGGTTTGCATGTCTTGAGGACCCTCTTCTGGCTACTGCCTGCTTGCTCCTTCAACTCCTTCCATCAATTCCCCATCAATTTCTTTGGGCTCCTCTACTTCTTGGGGCCTTTCTGGCATTCGGATCGCCCACTTCTGTTGCCTTATCCTAAGATGGCCTAGTGGACAATCCTTCTCCAGGTGGCTATATTTGTGGCAGCGGTGGCAGCGAAAAGGCATGTGTTCATAGTTGAGCATCTGCGTAAATGCCAGGTCCTTATAATTTAGATGTATCTCCTCTGCCAGACCTTCTTTAGGATTAAGATTGACCATAATTCTTGCAGCACTCAAGTCCATGTTCTGAAGTTATGACTGATATGCTTCCAAAAAATACCCTAGGGTGTTCCCTATCAATCTAAAGGTTGATTCCATCCAAAAGGGAACCGAAAGACCCGCGAGTTTTACCCACACTGATGTTTCCTCAATTTTCTCCCTTTGTGCATCAAACAACAGAGTCCACTTCTTGAATAAAATTGGTCTTTTCCCAAAATTCTAATTTGGATTCATCACCCATTCTCGTGGTTCCTTTTTTGCAAATTTAATCATAAACCATCCCCGAGCTAGGATTTTTACTTCGATAAGTATCCCCAGTGCTTCTGACCATGCATTTATTAGCCATTTTGAGATATAATTTGCCAAATATTTCCTCCCTTTTACCCGACCTACTAGAATATTTTCTACAACTTCCATAACTTCGTCTATAATAATATCAACCCCAAGAACACAGCATGGGCTCTCCTCCTTTGTCATCAATTTAGCTTTCTTTCTCTTATTTTCTGTAACCCCACTCCTACCTCCTTCCTCACCCTCCAACGAACTTTTGTGAGCATCTGGTCCTTCAGATTCGAGCAACCTAGGCCGCCCTTCCAATTGTTGATGGGGTTTCTTTCGAGAGGTACCCCCTTCTACTTAAAATCTAGTAACCCAAACCTCCTCTCCTCTGTGAATTACAGAGCACTTCTCCTGCTCCTCGACTTGCGAAAAAGGTTGCAATACACCTGCATATCCCAACACTAGCAGATGCAAAACATTAGGGTTTTAAAAAAAACCTTCACCCACCTCTGGCTAAGATTCTGCTGCTTCACAACCTTGGTTAAAATGAAAATCCTCGAAAAGACTGGTCCCTTTCAAATGAAAGGGACTTTTTTGGGCGATAGGTGTGTCCAAACGGCCTCCTCTGACCAAATCCTGATGTCTATGGCTCTCTTCCAAAAGTGCCTTAAGCCCTACATTACCCTGAATTCCACAGCTTGCAACTATATCTTCTAACCCCCCCCCGCTCCCCCCCCCTGAAAAAAATAAATTTTGTAAATCTCCCGGCAGCAAGGTATTTACATGGTTTACCATAGTGTCCACTTTTGCCACCAACCTAGGGATTGTCGGTTTCTAGTGACAGTCTTGTACACTCTCCTCCTTCCAGGCGCAGTTGTATATGCTCTACAAAATTTTCTCTAAAAACCAAGCGCCGTTCACAATGCCCCAGGCCTTCCCAAGCCTTTGGACCTCAACCCAGCTCCACTAATCGCCAAAATATAGCTCTCCAAATTCTTCACTGACACTTCATAACCCCAGACTGCTATAAAATCTTCCGGTGTGGGATCTTGGTCTATAGAGTCTCGTTCATTAACCATGGCTTCTGTAATAGTCAAACGTTAACAAACGCCTCTGACAACACGGGACCTCCTTCAACCTCGTGACAAAATGCTTACACTATGTTAGGGCAACAGGATTAGGGATTGAACTAGCATCATCTTCCATCCTAAACCCTCTACCGCTCGTTCATTGGCTCCACTTCCGATGTGTGGCGTGGACACCTGCAATGAGCCCAGGTGGTTGCCACACTCTCACGACCTGGGATGGCTTAATTTTCCTTACAACCCTCTTAACATCGCCCACTTCATAGCCCTGTGCACCAGTGTTTGAATCCCGCCTCCATGGTGAGGGTTTCAGACTTCATCCATCCTCAGAGCCTCTACTGAACATTATCTCAACAATCTATATCGTAGGACGCTAGTTATTGCACAACTATGGGTAAAATATTACATAACCCTCATAACTTAAGTTCCTTCCTTTGACTCTCTAATTCGTCAAAGTACTGGTTGATCTCTCTTTATTTTGGCTCTCCAAAGTTTTGTCTTTTATTTCTTTGTTTGTTTGTCTTACCTATTCAATGTTGGCTACAGGTACATCACTATTATGCTCACTAGTTTCGATAGTCAAATCGCTTCCACCTCTAATATCCTTCCATTGTGCTCATAGGTCAGTTTCTCCCATGCTCCTAATTTCTTCTTTGTTGTATGATTTTGGCACAGGGATCGAGTGGAAATCATATTTTTTTTCTTTGTGGGTTAGGTGTTGTCAACTAGTGTTTTTTTTTGTTTTTTTTGTTTTCTCTATAGAGAGAAACGACTGGAAATTGTTATTAAGGCTTCGTCATGTTGTCAACTCCTCTGTCTAAGAACCTTGGGTGTAAAACCCTTTGTATCATGTTTTAGCTATTGTGAATTATGAAAACTCGCTATATAACTAGTTGAAATCAATATACATTTTAAATTTAACTCTTCCTGAATGAAGTATATTTCATTTATAACTAGTTTGAAATCAATATACTTTTTAAATTTAACTCTTCGTGAATGAAGTATATTTAATTTATAGGATTTGGCGTTGGTGATGGGAACAATTGCATAGACTTTTTCATTTCCCATCATACAAATATATTAGTAACAATTGCATAGACTTTTTATATTTCCCATCATACTTGGTATTTCCAATTCATCCATTTTTTGATATATACGCACTTTGTGTCAAGGAAATAAGAGTTCTACAGATGGCTCTTCTTTAATGCACAATTAGGAAAGTCGGTCTTTATGTTATGTTTATAGTGCACATTAATTGGTTGCTTTTGCATGTTTTGAACAACTTCGCCACTATTTTGTTTTTCTGATGAGTAGTTAGTAGTTACTCGCTTTAGCTTAATTTTTACAACAATGAGTTGCATAATATCTTTTTAATGATACGAAATTTCCTCCACCACTAATATGTATCTGTTTGCTAAACGATTGGTTGGTGTTGCAAAAATACTTTTCCCATCATTAAGTTTCTTAGTCATGATGTTGTTTAGATAGTTTATTAAAATAATGGACGTTTTTAAATTATTATTTTTTTCCTTAGTTTAATACTTGATAGCCTCTATTTTTATCGTTTCCTCACTTTAATTGTCTAATTACAACATTCTTGAAGGAGGGGTGCCCAACCCCTCCCACCATGGCACTTATTTTTGAGACTTGAAAATCTAATAAGAAGTTGTAGTTATTGTGTTTAGAGGTAAATTTTACAATTTAGTATGAGAGAGATGTGTAAGTTTTCTGCTGAAATTTTATTAATATTCGCTGAAATAAAAAAATAAAGAAATCTAAATAATATCCATTTAAACAATACCTTACATAACTATATAAATAAACAATTAAAAATTCATTAACAAAACAAATTCCTTTCAATATTCATGGAACCACCTGGAATGGCGTTCTCAGTCGTTAACACAACAAAATCCGTCGGATATTCATCGCACTCGCTGGATTGGTGTTCGTTCTCAGTGGATGGATTCATTCTCTCCATTATGAGCCAGCTACCATGGAAATAATGGTTTCACCTTTATAATCCGCATAATCAGTCTTTGATAACGGTTACCGAGCCTCCACAAACATTTATAATCATTCAAATTGAATGCATAAAAAATGGAGCTACAACCCACCAATGGTTGTTCCAGGATGACTCCCTAATATCTAATTGTGAATTTGATATTCCAGAATTGCGAGGGCATGCTTTATGATCTGTGAGGAGTGTTGAAGGTACTCGAATTCAATATGTAAAATCATCTATTTACAATTGCACAACCAGATAGCAATTTACCATCAGATCCAGGAAATATTGAAATAGTGATCTATCAAAAGGTAAAGAGGAAATCAATTTTGTTCAGGATTTATTCCAAAAATGATGAAGTTTTTCGAAAAGGATTTTTCTGCGAAGAGGGATGTGTAGAATTCATTGAACTTTGTGGCTACGATATAAGAGGGATGTATAGAATTCGTTGTACTCTCTGGCTACGATAGAATGGTCGGGAAAACAGAAGTAATGGTTTAGCTGGAAGTAATGGATATGAGTGGTTAAGATTTTTTTGCATAAGGAAAATAATATGAATTTAAAATATGAAGAGGTTTATTAATATTCAAAAAAGAGATATGGTAGATAAATAAATTAGAGGTATGCTAAATAAATGAAATCTATTTTTATACTTACTCTAGAGATATGGTAAATAAATAAAAATATAAATAAACTAGAGGTATGGTAAACAAATAAAACCTTTTTTTATATTTACTTCATAAACCTTTTTATATTTACAACAGCTCAAAAAGAGGTTTTATTTAGGTGGAGCCTATGGGACAATTATTATTAATACCATGTGTCAAATACCATGGTCCAAATACCATATTTACAAAAGTGGGATGGTAAATAAATAAATATAAAAGAGGTATAGAAAGGTATGTTAAATAAATAAAAGTATATGAAATAGCATTAGAAATAGACATCTAATTATATACTAAGCCTATGGGCCAAATACCATGGACCAAATTATTATTAATACCATGCAAAAAAATATTATTAACACTAATATTAATATTAAAAGATTAGTATTAATATTATTAATAAATCTAATATTCATATTAATATATTATAATATGAATATTATTAAATTTAATAACTTTGGATTAATAAAAAATTAAATATTATATATATATATATATATATATAGATATGAGGGAAGAACAAATTCATAGAGTGATAGAGGTAGATATATAAGGGCACTGACAAGGGAGAGATGGAGATAAATTGAACGAGGGGTGAGAGGAGGAACAAAGAGAGAGAGAGAGGGAGAGGAGTGAGAAAGGTAGAGAAGGGTAAGAGAGGGAGAGGCATACATAAATATGGAGGTGGGATAGAGAGAAGGAGAGAGGAAGGGAGAGAGTGAGAGGATTGGAGGGCAGAGAGAGAGAGAGATGGGGGAAGAGAGAGGGAGGTAGAAGAGAAAGGGAGAGAGAGGAAGGATGAGAGAGAGGAGGAGAGAGGGAGGGATAGAGACATGGAGTTGGAGGGGGAGAGAGGTAGGGATAGAGAGATGGAGTTGGAGGGGGAGAGGGAGGGAAGAAGAAATATATAGAGAGTGAGAAGTGGAGAGAGAGGGAGTGATAAGGGATAGATGGAGGGAGAGTGTGTATGTTTAGGGGTGAGATAAATACACAGAAGGAAATATGGAAGCAAATGGGGAGAGAAGGAGAGAGAAGGAGAAAGGGAGGGATATAGTAACATATTTGGAGAGAGAGAGTGTGTGTGATGGGAAAAGAGATAGGATTGGAGGGAAAATAGAGAGAGAGAGATAGAGAGTGATGGAAAAGAGTGAGGATTGGCGGGAAAATAGAGAGAGAGAGAGAGAGAGAGAGAGAGAGAGAGAGAGAGATGGGGAAAGAGAGAGGATTGGAGGGAAAATAGAGAGAGAGAGAGAGAGAGAAAGAGAGGGAGAGGACGAGAGAGAGGACTTGAGAGAGGAAGAGAGTGATGGGGGAATAGAGAGGATTGTGGAGAGAGAGAGAGAGAGAGAGAGAGAGAGAGAGAGAGGACGAGAGAGAGGACTTGAGAGAGTGGAAGAGACTGATGGGGGAATAGAGAGGATTGTAGAGAGAGATAGAGAGAGAGAGGAAGAGAGTGTGGGGGAATAGAGAGGATTGTAGGGGGGTGGGGTGTAGAAATAGAGAGAGTGATGGGGTAAGAGAGAGGGAGGTAGGATAGAAAGGGAGAGAGGGGAAGGACAAGAGAGGGAGGGAGATAGGAGGAGATAGGGATGGATAGAGAGATGGAGATGAAGGGGGAGAGAGGGAGGGAAGAAGAAAGTCATAGAGAGTGAGCACTAAAGAGAGATAGGGAGTGAAAAGGGAGAGATGGAGATAGAGTGTGTATGTTTGTGGGTGAGATAAAGAGACAAAGAAGGCAATATGGAGAGAAGGGGGGATAGAAGGAGAAAGAGAGGCATATAGTAACAAATTTGGAAGGTGAAGTGACAGAAAGGTGGGAGAGAAAGGAAGAGAGAGAGGGTGTGGGAGAGTGGAGAGAGGTAGGAAAAGAGAGATGGAGATGGAGGGGGAAAGAGGGAGGTAATAAGAAAGACATAGAGAGAGAAAGGTGGAGAGATAGAGAGAGGGAGTGACAAGGAAGAAGGAGCGAGAGGGAGAGAGGAAAATAGGAGGGCAGAGAGATAGAAGCAAGGGAGAGGGAGAGGAGGGGAAGAGAGGGAGAGGAGGATGGAGTGATAGATAGATAGATTGGAGAAAGAGAGTGTATGGTTTGGGGGTGATATAGAGAGACAGAGGGAGATAGATATATATATGGAAGGTAAAGAGAAAGAAGAGAGATATGGAGATAGGGAGGGAGGGACAAATATATTGATGGATATGGAGTAGGATAGCATGTGTGTTTTGGGGGGGTGAGATAAAGGGACAGAGAAGGAGAGATGGAGGGAGATATATATATATATATAGATGGAGGGGGGAGAGGGAAGAATATTTCTTTCACTAGATGCATTGATTTCCGTGTATATGATGATTTCTAATCCTATTTGATTTCTTACACTAGATGCAATGATTTTAGTGTAGATATTGATTTTTAATGATATTTGATCAGGTGCTCAAAATTATGCTAAAAAATGATTTTTTTTTGAATGGTGTGGAACTTGAATGACCTTATATATCTCGTTGTTTTGAATCCGGCACAACTCGTTTCATGAAAAACCGACACCGTATGCTCTCGAAAATGCGCTCTGTTGGTTTTCCTAAACATGCAAAAATTTTCAAAAGTGACAGCTCATAAAGAAAAAAATTACGCCAATGGAAGGCTTCCACATGGCCTCTTCTAGTTGGTTGAAAGGTTATTTTTTTTATTCCTGTCAGGCCTTGCCACTTGTCGAGTTTCTGACGAGTTTCTATTGGTTGTTGGTTGGCAAATTTTGATTGGATGGTGTGATGGCCAACCACATGCAGCCACGTGTCCCAACCGAAGGCTGCAACATGGCAGCACAGGGGCCACCAAAATATGTTTTAAGTTTCAAACTGCAATACACCAGAATTGAAATCGTGATCGCATATATATCAACGTCGAGCGTTAACTATCGAGCCACCTTTCTCTTTGTTAAACGATATGATAAAAAAATATTATAAAATTTATATGTGGCGGAGTTTGGGGGAAGTGAGCAAGGGCTTAGGACCCCCCATATGTTATTGCATATAAACAAAGGCTTGGAACTGGGGGCGCAGAGGTTAGACCATCAACCAAACTGGTCATGTGACATCGTTAATCCCTGACCATTGACGGTTATCTAACCGTTCGATGGTTATCTAACTGCTCGAATATATATATATATATATATATATATATATATATATATATATATATATATATATATATATATATATATATATATATTAATGCACCATATTGTTATGGTTTTAAAATTAGATTTTAGGTGCCATTGTGCATTTAACCAATCCGACAATTTCGCCTGGATTTCTGGGAAATTGTTGCTTGGTTAGCCGAAATAAGGGCAAAATTGTAGGACCGGTCCGGATTTTGGGGAAATTGTGGTGCAGTTAGCAGCAAAACTAGGGATACTCATAAATTCTTCAGTTTTTGAACAATTTCAAATCAGGGAGAGGCTAGATAAGAATTTTTGGGTGTTCTGAAGCCGATGGAACAAGTTTTGAAGCCATTTGAGCACTCTAAATCTATGCAATCACCATTTTTAGCATAATGAAAGAGGGCCAAGCCATTGGAAGCTGGACCAAGGAGACATAGCATAGGAGGGGTGAAATCCATCATTTTTTGTGTTGTGGTCATTTTTATGGTGTATTTATCTATTGTTTTTGTATATTTTAGAGGTTATTTTCATGCTTTATGCACTTAAAATTAACATAAAAGCTCTCTAAAACTCAATTTTTAACAACTGTAATTTACAAACCCTCAAGCACATTTTCATTAAGGTCTCATATAGATCAATTTTGGTATCGGAGATTTGATTTTTTTGTTTCTATGAGGATTTGATTGTTTGCAAGTGTATGTGATTCTTAAAAGGTTGAAGCTCAAGAGAGGAGAAGGAAATCTTGTGGTTGCAAGTCCTCAAGTTAGGTCAAGGACAAGGAGAGCAAGTTTGCCATAATATCCACCACAAATTCTTCCTCAAATTGCATTTGAAGCTTCATCAAGTATGTCACATGAAGGAGAGCCTAAAAATATGTGAAAGGATGTAAAAGCCTTGAAGAAAGCATTCCTTGATATGGTAAGAATGGTGAAAGTTCTCTATGAGGAGAGAAGCGTAAGGATGCAAGGTGAGAGCTCTAATATTCCAAAGGGAGATAAGTCTTCAAAAGGAGAAGAAGGATATGGAGATAAGCCTTCAAAAGGTAATGGGAATGGTGAAAAACCACCTTTGACACAACAATTCTCCTCGCCACCATCCTCACCACCTTCTTTACCATAATCCTCTTCCAGAACAAGCCCTTCACAAAAACCTCCGCAATCTCCAAAAGGTCATGCTAAAACTCCATTTTTAAAGCTTGACGATAAGTTTGATTTTCCTATGTATGATGGAGAGGTAGATGATGAAATATTAGACAATTGGGTACGTCAACTTGAAGTGTATTGTAGGATACAAAGAATCAAGGATGATGACACCAAGATTCAACTTGCTTCATTGAGATTGGAAAGTGCAACACTTATTTATTGGGCAGCCAAAACTCAAGAGGACATGAAGAAACATGGTAAGGTCTTAACCTCTTGGAATGTTTTTGTTTCTACCTTAAGGATAAAATTTTGTCCATTAGCATACATGAAAAAGGATAAAATGGACTGGAAAAACTTTACGCAAGGTAAAGGAAAAAGTGTGCAAAGCTATACACAAGAGTTTAGGAGAAGAGAACTAATTTTGGGTGTAGATTTTATATCTCAAGAAACTTTGCTAGAGGACATTGAAGGTTTGCATAGTTACCTAATACATACTATTCTCATGTTTAATACTTCAAGTTTATATGAAGTATGTGTTTAGGCCACACATATAGAGGCAAGAGGGAAACATGTTTCAAAGGAGACAAGTGAGGATACCTTTGAGTCTGAAGAGAAAGGGAAGGGTAAGTTCAAGGGTAAAGGTAAGAAGAATGCATCCATCAATATGGATAAAGAAAAAATCACATGAAAAATCTGTTAAAAAATGGACATGATGAAGATAATTTCTGGAAACTTCATCCAGAGACGAGCCCCAAAGTTCTTAAAAACAAGGAGAAGGAGAAGACAACTGATACAATAACACATGATTTAGGTTTTGATTCTGAAGATGAAACAAAGATCACTGCAATGGGTTTGAAAGGTAAGGACATTGTAATTACTAGTTCTTCATGTTTTCAAGTTATTACTCAAGATGATGAAAGAATAATTGAACATTTCCATGTTAGAGTTATTTCAATGCATATCAAGATTGACACCCTATTTCATAGTGGTTCACAAGAAAACCTTATTTCATAGGAATTAGTCAAGAAGTTGAATTTAGAAACCATTCCTCATCCAAGACCTTATCCTTTATGCTGGATATTTAAGAATGAAAATTTGTAGGCGATTAGGGAATGAAAAATTAGTTATTCAATCACTGCAAAATATCTTGATGAAGTTGAACTTGATGTTGTTCCGCTTGATATTTCTAGTATTGTTTTGGTAACCCATATATTTATGATAGGAGAGAAACATTTCATCGCCTCGAGAATAAGTATCACTTGTTTAAGAATGGGTTTGAGTACATTTTTGGAGTGCATATTAAGAAGACAAGTTTTCCTCTTATGCATATTGGACAAATGAAGAAAATTGTGAATGTTAGCCAACATTTTGATTTGTTAATGTTCAAGCATGAAGATGTTGTGAATGGGTCCTTTCAAGGTGATGCATCAGATGAAAATTTTGATTTCATTGAGGTCGCTAAGGTTTGTGATAAGATGTTTCAGGATTCTAACATGTTGCCTTCAAAAAGATGCCAAGAAGATGTCGTAAAAATGTAGAAGCATGCATCATTGTTGAGCAGTGATGTGAACAAGATGTCAGTGCAAGAGAGTGAAAAGATCAAAGAGCAAGTGGTAAAGAAATTTGACAAAGAGGGCATTGGGTTCAAATTTTCTTCTTGTGGGTTTAAAAATGTATTTTCTTTGAAATGGGATGTTGCATTGCGATGGTGATCACATTTGGTCAAGAGTTGAGCCAAGCATAAGGAAAAAGAAGCTAAACATCGTCATGTCGACAATGTTCACGGTGAGAAGAATTTCAAGTTGTTTAAGTTTCCTTTGATTGACAACCGAAGTGCAAAGATGTTTGTTTCTTCAAGGAAAATTTTCTATTCTACAAATTATGGGAAATTGCGGTGATATGGTATCTAAAACAGTAAGACATGGTCTCCAGAATCAAGGAAAAAGATCAGTCTTCATGAAAAGCACAAATTGTTGAATTCAGGAAAATTCCAATGGATTGAGACTGGAAGGGTGATGGTTTTGTACCCTCATCCACATGTTCAGTAATGAAGGTGATTTTGGGATAAAAAATATTCTAGTGGGGAGGTGCGAAAGTGCTCACAATTATGCTAAAAAATTAAAGTTACTGGGATGGTGTGGAACCTGAATGACTATGTAGATCTTGTCGTTCTGAATCTGGCGCAACTCATTTCACAGAAAAATAACACCGTATTCTCCCAGAAACGTGATAAGTTCATTTTCCCAAACAAGCCAATTTTTCAAAAATGACAGCTGACAGGGAAAAAGATTAGGCTAGTGGTAGGCTGCCATGTGGCCTCTTCTGGCTAGTTGAAAGCTCTTTTTTTTAGGCCTATTAGGCCTCGCCACTTGTCGAGTTTCTACAAGTTTCTATTGGTTGTTGGTTGGAAAATTTTGATTAGATGGTGTGATGGCCAACCACATGCTTCCATGTGGCCCAACTGGAGGTTTCCACTTGGCAGCACAGGGGCCACCAAAATATGTTTTAAGTTTAAAACAACACTGCACCAGAATTGAAATCGTGACTGTATATATATCAACACCGAGCCTTAACCATCATACCACCTTTCTCGTTGTTAAACCATATGTTAAAAACATATTATAAACTTTATATGTGGCAGAGTTTTGGGGAAGCGAGCCAGAGCTTAGCTCCTGCCCCCACATATGTTATTACACATAACCAAAGGCCCAGAATCAGGGTTGCAGAGGTTAGACCGCCGCCCAAACCAAACATGTGACAGTGTTAACCCCTGACCGAGGTGGTTATCTAACCATCCAACATTTTTTTATATTAAATTTTTTTTTTAATGTGTCTTATTGTTATGGTTTTAAAATCAGATTTTAGGCACCATTGTGCATTTAAATGATCCAAAAATTTTGCTTGTATTTTCGGGAAATTGTTGCTTGGTTAGTCGAAATAAGGGCGAAATTGTAGGACCCGTCCAAATTTTGGGGAAATTGTGGTGCAGTTAGTAGCAAAACTAGGGAGGCTCATAAATTCTTCAATTTTTGACCAATTTTGGATCATGAATAGGCTAGACATGCATTTTTGGGTATTTTGAAGCTGATGGAACGAGTTTTGAAGCCATTTGAGCATTGTAAATGTATGTCATTACCATTTTGAGCATAATGAAAGAGGGCCAGTCCATTGGAAGCTGGACCAAGGAGACGTAGTCGAGGAGGGGTGAACTCCTTCATCATTTGTTTTGTTGTGGTTATTTTTATGGTTTATTTTCTTGTTGTTTCTATATATTTCAGAGTTTATTTTCATGCTTTATGTGTTTAAAAATTAACATAAAAGCCTTAAAAAAACTCAGATTTCAACACTTGTAATTTACAAACCCTCAACAACATTTTCATTAAGATCTCATACAGATCAATATTTGATTACTTTGACTAGATGATTGATTTCAATGTAGATTATTTCTAAACCTATTTGAGTGATTGCACTAACTACATTTATTTCACTGTAGATGGTGATTTCTAATTCTATTTGATTGCTTGCACTAGATGCATTAATTTCAATGTAAATGTTGTTTTTTAATTATATTTGATTGCTTGCACTAGATGCATTAATTTCAATGTAGATGATTTCTAAACCTGTTTGATTACTTGCGTTAAATGCATTTATTTTAGTGTAGATGGCGAGTTCTAATCATATTTTATTACTTGCACTAGATGCATTGATTTGAGTGTAGATGTTGGTTTCTAATCCTATTTTCTTACTTGCACTAGAGGCATTGATTTGAGTGTAGATGTTGATTTTTAATCCTATTTGATTACTTGCATTAGATGCATTGATTTAAGTGTAGATGTTATTTTCTAATATTATTTGATTTATTGAGTTATATCCACTGATTTTAGTGTATATTTTGATTTTTAATTTGATGTAATTGGATGTATGATGGAAAATTAATTTTAAAGTGATTGGATTAATAGTGTGCATTGATTTTAGTGTAAGAACAAAAAATTATTGACAATGTACATTGATTTTTGTGTTATAGTAATTAAACCTATTAATAGTGGAGAGAAAGATAGACAAGGTATGATGTTTACTACAACACTCAAGCTAAACATTTAAATGCTTTAAAATTTCAACTGTCCTTTTCATATAATCGATAGGAAAATATGACAAAACTAACAAGGGTGACAATAAGAATAGTAGAATAAAATAGTTCGATATTGATCTCAATGAAGGCTATTTGTAATTGACTAAAGGGTAAAAACGCAAAGATGGGTAACACTTTTGTGAGAATCGGGGGCAATTTTTTTTTTCCTCAATAGTTCGGTCGAACGTTCATCAAAGTTCGGTCGAACTATTCAAGAGTTCGACCGAACTTTTGAAATTAGTTCAGCCGAACTCGTTCTGTTGTTTACATTGATGGCGTACTGACGGCAATGGGAAATAGATTTTTGGCTAGAGATTGGAAAACCTACAACAAAAGTTCAACCAAACTATTAGTTCGGTCAGAATTTTAAAATAGCTCGGCGAACTATTATTTTATAAATATATCACCCGTAAACTGTTGCAGGTTTTTTGTTCACATCTGTCTCATGTGACGAGGTCTTGTTCGTTGATTTTAGTTGATTTGGTGTCTCACGCGACGAGGTCTTGTTTGTTGATTTTAGTTTATTTGGTGTTGCGTTGTGACAAGGAGGGGAGTTTTCTTGATTTGTGCCTCGATGCTGAGGTAAATTTTGTTATTTTTTGTTGGTTTTTTTTAATTTGGTTTTTTTTGTTCGTGGGAATTTGGTTATATTCCACAACATCTTCAGTGTCTTCAGGAATCACCTGGGTTCGTCTGCGAATTTTCTGCAACTTTGCAGGTATGTATCATGAATTTCTTGCTGCCTTTTGCATTGAAAATTCATTCCAATCAAAAAAATCTCCATTGGCATGAAAACTCATCCCATTCAAGAAATCTCCACCAACAAGCCATACACACTAGTTTTTTTTTTAAATTAATTACTTTGTAATATAGATTAAATATTGTATCTAGAACTAATTCTGATAATCCTGTGGGATGTATATGCTTTATGTATGATTTATGTCTGCATTTAGTATGTATTCTATAAGATTTCTGTTCTGTTTGTCCCTTTCTATTCGCATTTAGTTCGCATTTATCTAGATATGCATTTTCTCGACCATGACCCATTCAGTCAGTTAGCCTAGAAAATACAGAGTGGATGTCATGATCTCCAACTATTTTGCATAGAATAAATATTCCACATTTTCATGATCTTTTCATGAATTTAAACCTCTGCAAAAAAGATAATATTTCTTATCATATCAGGACTTCCCTCAAAAAATATAATATTTCTTATCATATCAGAATTTCATGAGTTGATCATACCTAGAAAAGATAGACTAGTTGTCATGATCTCCGACTGTTTTGCACATAATAAATATTCCACCTTTTCATGATTTTTTCATGAATTTAAGCCTCTGCAAAGAAGATAATATTTCTTATCATATCAGAACTTCCTTAAAAATGATAATATTTCTTATTATATCAGAATTTCATGAGTTGATCATCCCTAGAAAAGACAGAGTGACTGTCATGATCTCTGACTTTTTTGTAGAAAATAAATATTCCAACTTTCATGATGTTTTCATGAATTTAAGCCTCTGCAAAAAAGATAATATTTCTTATCATATCATAAATTCCTTAAAAAATGATAATATTTCATATCATATCAGAATTTCATGAGTTGATCATCCCTAGAAAAGATAGAGTGGTTGTCATGATCTCCGACTGTTTTGCACAGAATAAATATTCCACCTTTTCATGATCTTTTCATGAATTGAAGTCTCTACAAAAAATATAATATTTCTTATCATATCATAACTTAAAAAAATATAATATTTCTTATCATATCAGAATTTCATGAGTTGATCATCCCTAGAAAAGAGAGAGTCGCTGTCATGATCTCTGGCTATTTTGCACAGAATAAATATTCGACCTTTTCATGATCTTTGATTGAATTTAAACCTCTGCACAAAATATAATATTTCTTATCATATCAAAACTTCCTTTAAAAATAATAATATTTCTGATCATATCAGAATTTCATGAGTTGATCATCCCTAGAAAAGACAGAGTGGCTGTCATGATCTCCGATTGTTTTGCACAGAATAAATACTCCACCTTTTCATGATCTTTTCATGAATTTAAGCATCTGCAAAAAAATATAATATTTCTTATCATATCAGAACTTCCTTCAAAAAAGATAATATTTCTTATCATATCAGAATTTAAGCCTCTACAAAAAAGATAATATTTCTTGAACTTCCTTCATGATATCTATGGTTGCTCACCTTTGTTCAATATTGGGTAAAAGGTCATGGTCTTACCTTAATTTCTATTCTAATTCCCTTTCCTAACTTTGATTTTCCTTATGACCTTTCAGATAAACCCAATCATTAAATATGATAGTCATCCCTTCTAGGGAACTTAATATGGGTTGCTTAGTGGTTTCCAGCCCTTATGATGATGTCAGGTGGTGTTTCAAACATGGGAGTAACTTGTGTTTGCATGTGACACTCATGGGCCATGGTTTCTTTTGTGGGTTATAAACGGTTTAGTTCTACCTCCTAAGATAAACTTTCTAAAAATCTTCCCTTTATTCCTGAAAGTCAAAATAGATCTATACTAAGGATTACTCTTTATACGTATTTCTACCATATAAATTCTAACAATAATTAATCACATATGTGTTAAAGTAGAATATGAAATAAGCCCTTTTTACACTTGGCTTGGCTCTTAGGTAGATAGATGGGTGGGTTTGGGAATGTGGTTCACATGAAAAGTAATAGGTATGGATTTAGTGGAAACCTTTTATAAGATCAAGACTCAAACAATGAGAGAGAGAAAAAACATTTTATATTCAATGTAAAACACATGCATTAACATATAATTGTGATATTTTCCCTTCTTTCCAACTTAGCCCATCCTACTAGAAAAATCCATTTTAATGAAGCAGATATATCCATAGTGATCCACTGATATTTTTTCACCAACAACTATTCCATTTTGGAATTATATATTTGAAAACTATGCTCGTTGAATTTATACATCCGTATCTTTAAACTACTCAACTATTTTACTGTACCATAGGAATTATTTCGATATATCTTCCATTTTAATGGGGTCTATCACATTTCAAGAAAAACACATTAGCTATAAAAGTTTCCCATTGAAACCAAAAGTGATTTGATATAAAACATAGGTTTTAACCTTATATAGTTAATTGTTTCAAATAGATTCTTAATAAAATGAAAAATATTCGATGTAAAACACATGCATTAACATATAATTGTGATATTTTCCCTTCTTTCCAACTTAGTGGACATCTTTCTACAAAAAATCCTTTTAATGAAGCAGATATATCCATAGTGATCCACTGATATTTGGTCATAAACAACTATTCCATTTTGGACTTTTATATCTCAAAACTATGCTCATTGAATTTATGCATCTATATCTTTAAACTACTTGAAACTATTTTATTACACCATAGGAATCATTTCGATATATCTCCCATTTTAATGGGGTGTATCACATTTCAAGAAAAACACATTAGCCATAAAAGTTTCCCATTGAAACCAAAAGTGATTTGATACAAAACATAGGTTTTAATCTTATATAGTTAATTGTTTCAAATAGATTTTTAATAAAATGAAAAACATTCAATGTAAAATACATGCACATTAACGTATAATTGTGATATTTTCCCTTCTTTCCAACTTAGTAGACATCCTTCTATAAAAATCCCTTTTAATGAAGCAGATATATCCATAGTGATCCACTGATATTTGTTCACAAACAACTATTCTATTTTGGACTTTTATATCTCAAAACTATGCTCATTGAATTTATGCATCTATATTTTTAAACTACTTGAAACTATTTTATTACACCAGAGGAATCATTTTGATATATCTCCCATTTTAATGGGGTGTATCACATTTCGAGAAAAATATATTAGCCATAAAAATTCCCCATTGAAACCAAAAGTGATTTGATACAAAACATAGGTTTTAACCTTATATAATTAATTGTTTTGAAAATAGATTCTTAATAAAATGAAAAATATTCAATGCAAAACACATGCACATTAACATATTGGTTAAAATACCATCCACTTACTTATTTAGACAATGTTTAAAAAAATATATATTAATTAAAATACCATATCTATATATAAAGCTTATACATGTGAACGAGTAAACGAGTTTAGAGAGTGAGAAAAGAACCTTTGCAAAAAATTGTGGCACTTCACAAATTTTTTGTTATAAGTAACTTCACTTACTATTATTAAAGGTTTTTGCAAATGTTGATGTTTTTTTTAATTTTGTAACATTTTGCAAATGTTTTCGGAGAGAATTATGCCCAATCTTGTAGCATTAAAAAATTCCAATAAGCATTCTTTTTTGGGGTAATTTTTTTTTTTGTTTTGTTTCAAATTGATGATTCGTGAATGGAATTTAAGAAACTTTTGATAATCTATCAAAAACTAGGGTGATATGATAGAAATCAATATAATTGTTTTAAAATGCAAATGATGTGATGGCAGGTACACTAAATCTTGCAATATGGTATTCCAATCTAATACTCACGTGGATCTCATTATAGCTTAGTATGATACAAAATCCTTAGGAATTTAGGTATTTGCCATTACATTTTGGGTTTTTCATCCATAATGGGATGAATAGGGATCTTCGATCATGTGTAGGAAGGGTGGAGTGTCCATGAGTGTCCATGAGAGCGTCATTGAGGGTTTGTAATTTAGGTTTTTTTTTTAAATGGTAATTGTAAGTTTACTAGTCTATATTTATTATAATTTTGGATTTATTAAGCACTTAGAGATTAAATCTCTCGAGGTGAAAACATTCAAATTTTTTAGTGCAAAAATTGAGAAAATGTTTGTATCTCGAGAGATTTAATCCCTCTTGGTACTTGATAGATACAGAGTTAAGATAGATCTAGGATGGTTTTAGTCGTGTGGGGCCAAGGAAAATCTATCGAACATATGATTAATTTTATCAATAATATGTAAATACATCCAATATTAATATAACCATTTTAAATATGCTAAATATGTCTCAGATTTATATAGTCATTTTGATTTTAAATTTTCTTAGTTAACTCAATTTGTTGAGATAATAAATATTGTTAATAACTTTAATGATGAAAAATAATGAAATAAAATTTTTGAATGAAAAGTGACAATATAATAATGTTGAATGATAGAAAATGTGAATAATAAGAATGTACTATTTTATTTTATATATCATATTATATAATTAAATAAATAGACTTGATCATACACCTTTCAGATATTATAAAAAACTATGCTGGAACAAAATAATATAATAATAAATTTGTATAAAATATTATTTAAAAATTTAAAAACTGATCATATTAATAAGTAATATTTTAATTCAAATATAAATAGGGTAATATTTAGTAAATTATTACTCGTAAAGAAAATATTGGAATTATATAAAACACTATTATACTACCTAAAATACAAAATCACAATATTTATTGACCTTTTTAATTATAGCTTGAGTTTCTTTTATTGCTCAAGCTTATTTTAAGGGTAGTTCTTTATCACCTGAAAATATTACACTTCCATTAATAATGATATTAATCATAATTAACTTGGTTATCAACTTCTTTATTTTCAATATGAAAAGAAAATAATTAAGTTTAACTATAAGTCTATTTCATTTTTTCATCCCTTAGGAATGTTGTACTCAAGGATTAATTACAATGTTACTGGTTGGTTTTGATATAAGTGATTTGTAAAAATTGATAAACTTTTTCTCTTTTCTCTATTTAAAGTTTTGATATTGAACATTAATTTTTTAAATTTTTTTGGAAATAATAAATGATTTATTTATCTAAAATTTTAATTGTGTATTAGGTATTGAGAGACCCTTTAAAAAAAACCACTCACTAACATAAACATGTGTCAAAAATGAACTTTGACCTTGTTAACTCCCTGAACCCCAAAATACGACCTTTTTAGTTCATATATATATATATATATATATATATATATATATATATATATATATATATATATATATATATATATATATATATATATATATATATATAAGTCAAAGTTTCTATTCATATTATTAAAAAGGAGTACATGTAGGCAAAAACGCAAGTATTCTCACCCCGACCAGGTTTGTCGACTACTTCCCAGAGCATATGATAAAGTAACAAAAAAGCAAAGAGAGACACATTCCACAATTTCATGGGCCAAAGGCTCTAGTAAACAAACAATACATATAAAACATCGACAACCATGCTAATCATCATAGGTAATGGAGGCTAGGTTGTCTGAAGCTATATCAAGAGGAGGTGGTGGGTGAAAGGACCATTGGAAATGCCCCTCAAAGTGTGCCATCCAAGTCTCCAGTTTTTTAACCTTCTCAGAGAGAAAATTTTGGCCATGCCAGACAGCCAATACGTGCTCCTTGGTATGGCATTGAAAATAATGCATCTTGTTCAGGGTGGTGATTAATTCTGCATGCTCCTCTTGGCGTATGTGCTCTGCATTCTCAAGACAGTCTTGGATGGATTTTTACTCCTCGTGGTAGCGACACAAGTAGAAATTTTTATGTAGTCTCCAACTTCCTTAATGCACCATCCCCTGACACCCAACATCCCTTCGTCGCGCCAAACCTCCTCGTTGTCGAGCAGGAAACAATTGAGGACGACGTCTCTAGGCTGGACCTCCTCTCCTCCCCCCACTGCCAACAGAACCTACGCTTCTACCGCTGCGAAGAACACCGCCCTTGCCTCCAATCTTTCCTTGGCCTAGACCCTAAGCATTCCTTGCCTCCATAACCCCGCTGTTGTTCCCACCAACCAATGTGAGCAGGGTTCTGGATGTTGCCACACCTGGCATTCAAGAGGAAGGCCCTTGGGCAGAGGCTTTCTCCGAGTGCCGAGTCGACTTCATGCCAAACTTCCTGTCTCCACCACTACTGTCCCCCTCTCTGTTAGTTGATTTTTCATGCATATAACTCACAATGTCCGAGACCCCCGCCCCTAGCTCCAAATTTTCCCATTTTATGAAGAAATTGCTCTCCACAATCCAACATGAGCGGAAATTGGCTTGCTAGATACTCCACCTTGTTGCCTAGGGTAGGAAAATCTGACCTCGAAGGCGTAAAACTATATCCTTGTTCCATTGCAGTGCCAAGCACTCTCATCCCACTTTAACGCCACCCTCCTGTAGACAAGTGGAGCCACAGACCCAACCCATTACCTTCACTACCTAGTTCTTCCTACTGTCAAGGTCCCCGTCCCAGGCATAATTCGCCAGTATGCCACTCTAATTATCCAAGAATATGGGTGGCAACACCTCCTCCTTCGATGACCTCTGGCCCAAATCGTATGCCTCCTATGGCCTTCGCCTCCTCTCCCAGCTCCTTGTGCACCAACACCTACAAAATATTCACAATGGAATGGTTGTCAATGACCCTTGTCACCCTCAATATCTATTACACTTCCACCACCTTCCTCTTTCCCCAAGGAAAACTTACTTTTCCCACGATCCTCCTTTAATGCTTGCGTACTCCGGGTAGTTCTGAGAAGCCATGAGGCCTGCACCTCCCTTTGGGTGCACGTTCTCATCCTTCACTGTAACATGTTCCCACAAGAATAGTCATGTCGACATTACTCACCCCCATCAGGGAGGCCTCCTCCGAGGCCACTATCTCACTGAGCTCTGTCATTGTGTCATCCTATGGGGGCGAGGGCCAATCCCTTGTGAGCTCCTCTTCCTGGTGATCACAGATCTAGTTATCTAACCTATAAGCCTCCTTGTTTCCCTATTGGTGTACATGCCCTATAATGACATACTCGAGGTAACCAAGCCGCACAAGAATGTGCTCCCCGATGAGTTCCAGCCACCAACTCTTGATCACCTTGTTTATAGGGGCTCCATTTATCAATTTTTGAATCATGTTAATCACAATCCGAGAGTATCTTGTGACCTGTTGTTCTGATAACCCCACGTCTATTGCAACATGGAACCCCTTCTCCAGTGCCAGAAACTCCGCCACATTTTTTGCAGTGCTAGCGCATGAGGCTACATAGAAGCTTAAAACTTTCCCTTTGTCATTTCTAAAAAGACCCCCTAGGCCAGTTGGTCGAGTGATCCCCTTTGAGGCACCATCAAAGTTAATTTTGATGAACCCATGCAATGGTCCACTGAATGCGTTAGAGGAATGAGATTTGGGCCCTCCACAATTGGTGGGACCAGGGGAAGAGATACTCGGTTCAAGGGAAATCGCAGTTAGGATGTTCCATTCTCTACCATCAGCCTTCTAGTCTTCTTCAATCCAATGTTCAATTGAAATCAATTCCTTAATATTACTCATCACAATCCTCCACACCTGATCGGTCCGTATTGTCTCAGGGTGAAATACTAGTTGATTCCTTGATTTTCAAATGTTCCAGAGTATGATCCCTTAGAAAATGCACCAGGATTTATTAACTATGGTGTTTTTGAAAAATTTCCATCACCATTGTTAGATGGATTCTATCAAACTATTCTCATACCTATCACTTTCTCCAAATATTTCCGCAAGTCATTTCCATAATTCCTGAGTTGTAGACCAAAAATTCAGTAGATGGTTGGCTGTCTCCTCTTCTCTCTTGCATAATGGACAACGAGAAGGACCGCTAAAACCTTTCTTCCTAATCTTATCCCACGTAAGAATTTTCCTGTGACAGATAAGCCAAAGGAAAAAGGAAACCTTGGGCCATAGCTTTGAGTACCATATCATTTTCCATATTTGATCCAGGTCCTGTTTCTCATAAGTGGACATAATCAAATAAGATTCTTTGGTAGTGTACGTACCTTTGGAGAGATGTCCCCAACATAGTTTTTTAGTTTCGTTATTGTTCAAGGTGGGTCACTGACAGAGAATCCCATAGAGATATGTCCAATCTAGTCATGGTCTTGAGTTGGCCACCCATCCGGGGGTTTCCAGACTCTCCAATTTTCCCCTTCGTTGGAGTCTTTCCATAAATCAAAAAATTTTTCCGCCCCCAAAGAAATTATGTATGCTTGAATTTCTTGGAGGTTATTGTCTTGATTTAATCTTGGGTTATGCATCCATGCTCCCCCCCAGAAATTAGCTTTTCTGCAAATTTTTTATCTCCCAAAACCCATGATCTTGAATTAGTGCTTGGTTATATCTTGCTTTGTTACATATTGAAGAGCCTTTGGGAATGATGAAATTTATTTTGAATGGGTCCTCTTGCGTCTCCTGACCATATTTTGTGGACCAAACTTCCTTCCAGACCTCCTGCCCACTTTGTATCTAATGCCACTAGCCTTTCACACTAAGGATTTGAGACAAGATCTCCAGGTCTTTCAAACCCAAGCCACTATACTCCTTTGGTTTAAATAGTTTATCACATGTGACTAGGGCCCATTTTATTCCAATCCGTGGACCTCACCGAAGGAATTTTTGAAATTTACATGTAAGGTCCTTGTATACATTGCACGATGTTGGGAGGGCCAAGAACTGATAGATCGAGATGTACTAAAGACCAATTTTCAGTACGACCAATCTTCCTAGAGAGTTCAATACTTGGAAGGTCCAGATGGAGAGTTTCCTATCAATTCGGCTTAACGAATCCTTCCAAAGCACGAACTTCAGTGATTTAGCTGCCAATGGAACACCAAAGTAAGTGCTGGGGAGAGATCCAATTTTGAAGCCTAGAGTTCAAGCTAGGTGGTTCTGAACACAGGGATGTGTGTTAAAGAAAAACATATTAGATTTTTCTCAATTGATCGTTGTTCCTGATGCTAGTTAAATATATTCCAATATGTTTCCAAGTTTTTTAGCTTCTTTTAGGGTGGTATTTCTGAACAACATGTTATCATATACAAATTGTCGATGCGTTATCAGATGTGAAACATGACTTAGTTTAATACCTTAAAGGGAGCAATCCTCTACCACCCCTTTTATGAGTGTTCTTAATCCTTCTACAACAATGATGAATAAGAATGAAGATAAAGGGACCTCGTGTCTCAGTCCTCTAGATCCCCTAAAGGTGTGCGAGGGCTCCATTCACAAGAATAGAATAAAAGTGAGTTTCTATGACATATCTAATCCACCTAATACACTAAGAATAAAAAAAATAATCCTTCCAAAACTGTCAGAAAATACTTCTAGAAGCGATCATATGCTTTTGATAAATCCAATTTGATCAACATACCTGGTGTTTTGGAGGTAGATAGAGTGTGCACTTCTTCATGCGCCACCAAAATACTGTCCAAAATTTTTCGACCTTCCACAAAGCCTCATTTATCTGTCCGAATGTTCTTGCTCAAGAGTGACTTTAGGCAGCAAACCAGGACTTCTGAGATAATTTTATATATTGTGTTAAATAGAGCAATGGGTTGGAATCCACTCAGGTCCAAAACAAATCCCTTGTTTGGGATCAAGGTGAGAAATGTTGCATTGAGGCCTGACCACAACTTATGAGAGTGGCGTGATTATTCAACCAAATCATGGATTTATTGATCTGGGAAGTGACATCCAACTTTGAATAAGTCGGCTGTGAACCCATTTGAACCAGGTGATTTCTTCGACGGGAGTGCTCATACCACTTCCTCCACTTCTGCAAAGGATATGGTGCACATGAGGGATTTGTTATAATCATTTGATATAATATGCAGAATGCATTGCTTAATGTGATTAATGGCTTCAGTTATATCCACCTCAGGTTCTAAGAAAAAGTGTCGGAAGAAGCCAATTCGCTCCTCTGAAATTTCCTCATGCTCTATTAGCTTCCTTCCATCAGGACTATTCAGGGACAATATTCGGTTAGCCTTCTGATGCTTTATCATAGATCAGTGGAATAATTTGGTGTTTCGTTCCCCCTCACGGAGCCATTGAATTTTGGATTTTTTCCTCCAGAGAATCTCCTCCTGCTTTCTTCTTTGATCCGGTTCATTAAGTATCCCCCTTCCTACATGACCAAATCCTTCGATCGTCCTTCCTAAATGATCCTCTATTGTATGTCCCCCATGGAATTTTCCAATTTAGCTTTCTCTTTGCGAATATTACCAAAATGTACTCGGTGCCATTCCTTGATTTTCCCTTTAGCTCTTTTAGCTTAAGCTAGAAAGTTTCCATTTGATTCCGACCAACTACCCTAATCTATGACTACCGAGCTTATAATTTAGCTATAAAATCCAGTCTGGTTAGTCAAAAGGATTCAAACCGGAAAGGACAGTTTCTTGGGGCGATTATCAGATCTATCTCCAAGCAAATTCGTCAATGATCTGACCCAAAGAAAGGGAGAATCGAGGCTTGAAGAAAGAGATCTTGCTGGAGGATGTTGTCAGAGATGAGGAAATAGTCCAAACAAGATGTGACTTGGTGTTTATCGCCCCGGCGATTGTTCCACGTGAATGCCCCATTTGGAAATTTTATGTCCTCCACCCGCTATACCTGGATAGTCTCCTGAAAGGCAAGAGAGCTATGGTCTAGCCTCCAAGGTATGTGATCAAGTTTAAATCTACTGCAATAATCCAATTAGGGGAGTCCACTTCTTTTATGTATTTAATGTTCCTTAAAAATCATAGCTTTTCCCTTGGGAGTGTCAGGCCATAGAATCCCATAAGCCATGTTTTTTCTGTCGATCCAATACATTGAAATTCACCAGAAAGAGTGTTGTGCGAGGATATCCAGGATTGAAAAGAGACAACTATAGGGTCCTAGAATATTCCCAATCCCCCCGCACTACCCCTTGCGTATAAAGCCATACACTCCGCTGTGAGCCAAATTTTCCTTATGATCTTGTTGAACTTGTTCTCCATTACTTTTGTTTCCTGAAAAACTATGATATCTGATTTATCTTGTATGATTCAGACTTTTAGATACCTTGCCTTTCCTTTAGATTTGAGGCCTCTAATGTTCCACGATATGACCTTCATTTGGGAACCATTGGGGTAGAGCGCTAGTAATACTATGTTAGGACGTTGGCTTGTCCTGATTTTACCAAGATTGTCCCCACCTACCGGATAACTTCCCTAGTGGGTTGTCTACCTTTATTTCTAGAGATTGTTTCCAGATCCATCTTTCTGCTAGACATATCTCCTTCCTTGATTACAAGTGTCATTTGAAAATTTGAGTCCTGGAGAGTTTGTCGCTCTTCCCATCTTTTATAAACTTGATGGATTTGCGCTAGTTGGTATTAGGGGATCTTAGACAAGCCATCCTTGGCCCAACTACGAAGGTAAGCAACCATTACCCTTTCATCGTAATTCAAATGCTCCAGTTTCACATAATGTTCCAAGGAATGCCAGAATTGAGTGAGAACCTGTTGGATTACCTTTCCCGTTGGTTTTGCATTCAATTATTTCCTTTTGATTAGATTTTTTCTTAGGGTTTTCTGCGCCCATAGGCTCTACTTTCATTGTTTTTTTGGTTGAGGGATCTTCTCCCTTGGTTAATGAGAGGTCGATCGAGACTAGGTTGGCTAGGATTCATAAAAGATTGCTATTAGAATGGATAGGGACTGTCGAGGAGGGACCAGGGGTTCTCTCTGTAGGGCCAAAAGTTATTTGGGGGTGAGGGGTTTTTATTGTAGGAGGGCGTCACCTTGGGACTTCCTAGAAACCATCTGGGGAGGCTGCCAGAGGGGAGGGTGAAGGAGCCTAGGGGTAGACACATAAGAGGTGCCCATGCTCATGACAGAGCCGAAATTTGAAGGGGACATGCCTGTAATCTAGGGGTTGGGACCAAGTTTCACCATGATACTCAATTTCGAAAAATTCTGGTAGGGTCTGGGAGATGTTCATGTACACACATATACAAGCTTATGAGGCAAAGCGTCGACATTGGGTGATCTTCGAGGTTTGCAAAAATTCTCCTATTGAGTTGTTGATCATTTATAGTATGTCCATTGCCCGTAAATCTCAAGGCAAAGAGTATATGGGAACCCATATAGGGTCTGCAAGGAACTATTCCTTCTCAAGGTTGTATTAGGGTTCCCAGTGTCTCATGTAAGGACCAACGTTGTTCATGAAATAGGGACCGTAGTCTAGGATTTTCTTGAAATCCTCCAGATATTCAAAAATCATTGTGATAAAACCCCTGGCTCATAGTGTGAGATCAAATGGAGCTTTTGGTTTCTATTTGAGTTGAATCCAATGAATTATATCTGCTTCTCGTGGCCATATGCCCATAAATTTTGAAATAATGGTATGATCTTGCATGAACTGTCGTGGCTACTCCAAGAGGTGGTCAGGAATCGTAACTGTTTTGTTCTTGGTGGCCTTGGGAAAGAAATGCAATTTCATCTATGTTTTCCACTTGGTGCCCAATGCCGGTGCACATACTTGCCATCCTCTCGAGGTACCTGCATTTCTAGATGGGGTTGCATTTGTGCAATGGCTTCCAGTTAGTATTTTTTTGTAGGAGGGGGAAGATCCCCCTCCCCCAGGTGGCCCTAATATGGATGTGGCCAGTTGAAGTCGACTGAAACTATGGAGGCAGAGTCGTGATGGGAAGGAGAATTGAAGCCAACAATCTCAGTGCGGCAGTCTCTAGAACCAGTGTCATGAAACCCTAGCTTGCTTGTGAAACCATAGTGCTTCAAATCATGATATATCTCAAGTTACACATTTTGATATACTTGTTCATAATATGTAATAGGTTTTTTTTTTCTCGGATTGATCCAAGACTGGTCTAATGTACTGCCTCATTGAGTCTATTTTTGGGAGGCTGACCCTAATGGACCCAAGAGAATTGAACTTGCACCTCATTACACAGTAGAAATGACTTGGCTGGGGGATTCAACCAATTGGGTTACTCGTTAGGGTTCATACAATGTAATAGCTATGAAAATGTACCAGATGGCGTAGTTCCACTCACCACTTATTTAATTTTGTTAGAATCATAAGCATTTTCTTTAGTAATGCATTAAAACCAACAATTTATAGAATGTCAACATGAATTGCTAGAAGAGCCTTTACTATGAAGTATTTCATATGAACAAAGATATGCAACCAAACTATGATGCTACAGTGCATTATTTTTTCACAAAGAGGTAAACGATAGCGTTGGAAATATAATGAAGAGAACTTAAATAAGCACAAAATCGCTTCGAAGATTTTTATATCCATTAAGCTTTACAAAATTTTATGTGCTTTCAAAATGAAACTTCCAAGGAAAAGTTTCAAAAGCACAAATTATGTTGGTGTACATGCACATTAACATAACATAAATAACACTTAGATTTAGTTAGATTTAATGCTTGGAAGTGGTGTAGATTCACATTAACATAGCAAAAGTCACACAACTTTAGTTAGATTTAGTGCTTGCATACATTTAAGCTTATCTTAACTACTCTATTTATTTATTTTTCATCGCTATTGAATATACATAATTAATTCTCTCTTCCAATTTTTCTTAATTCTTGTAAGTTTATGAAATTATTCTCTAACTGTGAAAGCTCTATTAATTTAAGATGGTATTAGAACGACGAGAGGCTTAGAGAAGGTGCATGGACAATTTTTTTCAGGTTTGAAGATCAAAGCATTGGAAATTGCTAGGAGGTTGAAAGTGCTAGAATTTTCCACAAATTGTAAGTGGAAAAAGCTACTAAAGAATTGAATTTGTGAAAGAATGGAATTCCTAGCTTCCACTATTCTCACTCTATAAAATTACTATGAATGGAAGAAAACCATTTTTCTTCATGTTAGAGAAAAGGCTTGTACCAGATAGTCATGGAAATTGAGATGGAACCAATGTTAGAGGATGAGAAGTTTGATTGGCTTAATAGGTTTGACATGTCTTATGGAAGATTGCATCTATCTGTGTCTTGTGATATTTTTTTATCGGATCATAGATATTGAATCGTCACATGAAATATGGACTACATTGAAAGTATTATATGGTGATGAATATGATCTAGAAGAACACCATTTCAAGATAGAGAGCTTGATCTATCATTTTAGTCATGAAACCAGTGAAGACTTCTTCAACAACATAGACAAATATTCTCGAGATAGTGTTGCACATGAAGACACTTCTTCTTCTATTGTTGATGAATCTATTGTAGATGAGAATTTTCTCCTATCCAATAATGAATATGTTGCACATGAGGGAATCTCTTCCTTTCCTGCTGATGAATACTCTAGTATAGATGGAGCCATTTCTTTCGAAAACATGGAAGAGGACTTTGATTCCTCTACTATTGAAAATTCATGATGCAAATATGATGAGGTCTCAATTTGATGATGCCCCACATGAACTCTCAGCCACAGAGCCATGCATGCTCATGCATGCATCCAAGTAGGCATCTATAACACCATGCATGCATCCCTATAGATAGGAATGCCCTTACATGCATATAGGTACATGCATTTGATCAAAAAATGCATCATGAAGTTGCAGGGAATCCATATTGGCATGCAACCATAGATAAGGAGAATTAATCATTGATCTAGACATGGGAGTTGAAACCTATTCTTCGAAAAAGGAAACTTGTTCCTCCAAATCCATTTGTAGAGATGGAGTCCACTTCCGTCTATGTACTTAGTTTGGGATCAGACCCCATTTGTTGGTCAAGCAAGAAGAGGTTGCCATTGCTTTATCATTAGTAGATGCCTAGTATAAAGGAGTAGTCAATGTCGCTATTTAGGACATTTGGTTGCAACATTTCCTTTCCCAACTTGGTATAATTGTCCATAGTTTGACTGTCATAGGGTGTGACAATCAAATAATGAAGTTTTGTAGAGATCTAATGCAACGACAACAAACCAAACATTTCGAGATCCATATGCACTACATGAGAGGATTGATTCATCATGGGATCATTGATATGAAATATTGTCCTAGTCTGAGAAAATTGATGACATATTCACTAAGACTTTCACTGAGAAGAAGTTTCATTTTTTATGGGATCGTCTCAGGGTGAAGGACACAACTGCCTTTTATTTTAGCTTTACATTTAATTTTGAGGAGGGGTTTTGTTCCCATTTGGTTTTCACTCTTTCCTCTTTCATGCATTATACATGGGTACCTAAAATGACTTTGTTGTCGTGACTCATCCATATTGCATCATACTCACCTAGGTTATGCTTAAGGGGGGTGTTGGTGTACATGCACATTAACATAACATAAAACACACTTAGCTTTAGTTAGCATGAGTGCTTGCATGTGGTGTACATGCACATTAACATAATATAAAAGACACTTCACTTTATTAGTTGCATGGAACTAAGTTTCACTGAACTTATTCATGTATTTATTCTTTTGTAATTAAAAAAATACCTATAAGAATTTGAATCACTAAATATTTGATACAATTTCGAGCAAATCGCCTAGACAAACATAATTTTTTTTGTACGAATTAGCACCTTTCATCATTCATAGCCAGAACACTTTGACACATATTGGGGAAGGACTGACATCAGATTATGTCTTGAGAAGTGGATTGTGGATCAAAAACAACATATGTCTTTGCCCTTCTTCATTCTTGGAGTATTTGGCGGGCAAGGAACACATTCATTTTCTAGCAAGTTCTGCTAGATGTCACGAGAACCAACACTAGGATTTTCACATATTATAAGGAATTTGAATCCCGCGTAATCAAGGTTCCAAAATACATTACATGCCCTAGGGATCTTTGGGAAATTTTCTCAATGGCCTTTTTCGGCAAGGCCGCATCTTCCAGAACTTGCAACAAAAACATGGTTATACATTTGGATCATGAGAAGATTTTCCGTTTTCATTGGAATAGTGGTATATGATCAAATACAAGGGTGAAACTTCTCGCATTATGGGGCGTCAGAAAATTTGTGTCTCCTTAGTTCCTCAAGGCGTAAAAGGTTCCCCCAACTGTCACCACAACTGTAGGTTTTAACCTTGTACATAAACTACCTACAAACAAATTCTTAAAACAAAAAATATACAATAGCGAGGACATAAAACAAATACACAGAGATTTTCCGCTGGATCCCAAAACCATGACTACGAGATTGATTTTTCATTATATTCCTTTCAATGTTACAATACACACACACACACGCACATATGTATGTTGAAGCATTCATAAAATAACTGTAGTTCTCTTGACCGGATCTACAAAATACCATGGGCAGAAAACCATCATGCCCAAAAGCCATGTGCAAAACCCATGCACAAAACCATAGGTAGGTTAGCCCACCTAATATAGAGTCTACAAAAATTTTCCCTTTTCACTGCCTTGGACCCATATAGCGGGGGTTACCACCCCTCTGCAAAGCCCCCAACAAGGTGGTTGCACCCCCTTTGACCCCCTCTGCTGCACCTGACACAACCAACAACCCCCTTTGTAACCCCGTGCATACTACTAGTCATAGAACAAATATAACACACACCCAACAACAACTCCAAACAAAACGAACAAAAACTTGCTCTCCATTAAAGCCAAACAGCCTTTCCAATAATTCCATCTAAGTCACCTCTCCAATCAAGCCAAACCGCCTTTCCAATAATTCCAACTAACTCACCTTTGTTTAATCGCTTCCCTCCCTACCGTGACCTTTAACACTCTTCGTCCGTCCAGCCCAAACCCGGTTACCTAACAAGATCAAACCTAGCCTGCTATTTGAAACCTAACAAGCTCGAGGCCAACTCTCAACCCGCATGCATGGCCGGCCTAGGGACAACACTACTTTTACATTATTTTAAACTACAGTTTTTCGGATAGCTCCATCTGAATTAAGAAAAGGACAGTAGATATGTCGAAGATGTGTCCAATTACTCTTCTTAATTAATAGAAGAATGACGTATTTTTACATTATTTTAATCCCTCAGATTTTGGGATAACTCGATCGGAATATGTTGACAGATTTGTCCGGTTACTGCTTTTAATTAATACAAGTATGACCTACATCGACGTCACAACCCTACCCTACTCTACCTCTGGAGATTCTTCAAACTCGGCAGTAATTTGCAGGGAAGCTTTTTTTATGAGAATATCTAAGAAGTCGACTGAATCACTGTTTACCACTTGTGTATGACTTGTGATAAACTACTAGTGCAGTAAAACGTTGTTTGTACAGATTAGACAAATCCCCTGCAAAGGCAACATTACTGTTTTGTTTGACTTGGGAATAAGACATTTCCCATTTAAAAAAAACATGTAACTGTCTGATTAAATATCTTAGAAAGGTTACCAGAGGTCTCAACCCTTATTTTAACAATTATTATTATGCAAGGTCAACATCAAGTTCTACGTACACTTAGTTGTAATGTCCATTTTATAATGAACAAGAATAGAGTATTCTTATAATATAAAATTAAATTAAGATGAACAAGAATAGAGCATCATCGAAATGTATATTAATTTATCATACATGGGCAGTAGGTGAAGCTTGTTACCTTCTTGATTGCATTATTAAATGTTTTAAAACTTCTGGAACTCCAGTAATGATCAAGCCATGATACATTAACGTTTTAAGGAATCCAGTAATGCCCAGGAAAATAAATAATGAGTAAAATGATGCAGGCCATGATATGGTAATCAATTGTGCCTTCAATCTCGTACTAACCGCTGCTTTGTTTTGTTTTAGTTAGAGCATGTTCTTAAAATTTGTATGTTTCTTTACGTAGATATGTGCTTGCTTACAAGACTAGCTTATATTTTGAACAAGTGAAGGGAAACTTTAGAATGTGGTAAGTGTGAAATGAAGAATGAAGAACGTAAAACTAAATGTCGATTGATTTCTTCGTATTCAGGTTAGTACTACAGAGCTATACATGGAACATCAAATAACTACAATCATTTTCAAAATTTTATATGAGTCTTTGAAAGGTATGTGAATATGGGCATGAAAAAGGTTGTTGGTATGTAGTTGGGTATATTATTTTTTTAATGTCGTTGAATAGCTGTTATAAAATCTTGCAATTTTATATGTATTATTTTATATTGTTTGTTAATATTGATATGTAACAATATGTAAATTTTAATAAAAATGTATAAACAACATTAAAAATGAGATGTTTAAATAGACTTTATTAGTAGACTAGATTACTTAAAGTAAAAGCTTTAGTCTACTCTCTTTCAATCAATAATAGTTATTGACATTTGATTGTAACTGAAGTGCCCCAAAAATAGTAAAGAGGTAAGAGATTTTTTTATGGATAAGTTTCACAAAGGCACTTGGGAGAAGGAGTTAGGGAGAAAGAAAAAGTAGTATATTGAAGATTTTAATTAGTCTCATAACCATCAACAAAAAGCATACATAAGGGCCAATATTTCTTGGAGAGCCAAAATTCTTATGGCTCAATTAAGGACTAATTCGCATAAACTCCGTTGTGAAACAGGGCACTGGAAAAGGCCAAAATAAGTGTGGGGGGAAAGAATATGTATTTTTTTCTCTTCCGGAAATGTGGAAACATAAAAGCATTTCATTTTAGAATGCGAGGCCTTCAGAGACAATAGGGAAAGTTATGCAGATATTTTGGCAGCTAGTTCTTGGGATATTCTTTTCAGCAAGGGCTTTGTTGAGAGGTTGGGAGTTTTTATTGTAAAACTTCAAAGGAAAAGGGCAGAATTCAAAAGCAGATAGAGAAACAGTCTGTCCCATAGGCTATCTTTAGTCTCATGGAAGTTAAAATAACTTCTTCTTCTTTATTCTTCTCAAACTAGGGTTTTAATAAAGTAGAGAACTTATGAGTCATCTAAGATGTTCAATTGATAACCATGCTTAGCATTTAATTTTAACTAGAACTAGGAGTTTAGGGGAGAAAGAAATAAAGGAATGGATTTGTGAGTCACTCCAATGTGTCTACCATCTCAACAAGCAAATGTTATTATCATTCAATTATAATTAGAGATAACACTTATTACAACTAGAGTTAGGGTCTCAAAATAGAGAAATAGTAAACATCTACTACGCTACTCCAAGGTATTTACCCTCTTTTACGAAGCAATCATTCTTAGCACTTGATTAGAACTAGAACTAGGGTTGAGAGAGGGAGAGAGAGAACCATAGAGTAAGTTTAAGGTGGTTAGCCCCTCTCAACAAGAAATCATTCTTAGCCCTAGATTACAACTAAAAATTGGGATTTAGAGGAGAGAGATAGAAGATAGTCTGTAATTTTCTCCAACATGTATACACTCTTTCAAAAAGCAAGTGTTCTTAATGCTTGATTGGAAATAGAAAAAATAAAAATTGCGGGGGAGAGGGCAAGGGCCAGAGCTTTTGAATCTCTCCAAGGTGTTTATCTTCTCTAAAAAAACATTACAAGGGTTTTTACACACATAGACACATGCACATAGAGAGAGAGAGAGAGAGAGAGAGAGAGAGAGAGAGAGAGAGAGAGAATAGAACTTGTGAGTCACTACATGGTCTTCAATTAGTTCCACATTCCATTATGTAGTAGGAGGAGAAGGAATTTCAAGTGAAAAATGTTTCTTTGTGAATGTTTTCACACACAAAAAACCAACAAAACCTTTATTTTCTCTACTAAATAGTAAAATCCTAACTTTATAATGTTAGAAAAAGTAGACCCCCCCAAAGATCTCTTAATGATTCAATCAAATTGTGATGTTATTTATGAGAAAATAGGAAGACGTAGAGCATAAATAATAATTTTTTTGTATTTTTATTGTAAAAATGATATATTGAAACCATAGTAGCCAAATTAAAGAACCATAATACCACAAAATTGCATACTTGTATTGACAAGAGAAATGGTCACTTGCCTCTTCAAGGGGGAAACTTTTAATTAAGCAGACTAATTATAATATGTTTTACACGACATATAATTGCATTTCTTCTATTTATTTAAAAATTTCCAAATACCTCCTAGGAACATTATAGGGAATGAGCTTTTTAGTGAGAAGAAACTTCTATTAAGCTTTCTTACAATTATTTATTTCACACTACTGCAAGTGCCTTATTTAATAAATATGTCCTCCATAAATAGAAAACTATCTATCTACTAGGGGGTTTAGGGTAGGAACCTATCATACCATCCCCTTAAAAAGAAAAATTGTCCTCAAGGAAGGATATTTTATAAAGGATATTTATAGGTTCCACATGACATCCTTCAATGGTGTATTCTTCCACTATATTAGGACCTCCTCTATAGTTTTTTTAGAAAAAAATGACATTTATTTTTTCGAGGAGGACCTCAGGATGTAAGAAAATGTACCTTCATGATGCAATTCTACAAGTTTTGTTTGAATACAAAAATTAGATTACATCACTTTCTGTAAGTAAGAGACATGAAATGTTGGATGAATTTTAGAATGGATTGAAAGTTATAATCTCTCAATAGAAAAATAATTCTGAGGACATTATAGTGGTTGTAAAACCCTCTAATGGTGGTTGTCTTGGAGAGAGGTTTTCTTATAAGGATACAAACAAAGGAAGACCTAATGCCCTTTTCAAAATTTCATTTGGAATGATGTTGACCATCCTATTTCTTCACTCAAGTTTGAGCCATTACCATATTATCCATGAGAGTGTAAGCCTGAGTTCTGAGAGTTTTGTTAACCTATTGTATCTTAGCAACTCCAAATAATTAGGATAGCATTGATGAGGGATTTTGGCCATAGAAAACCTCGAAGGGATTCATTTAGGTGGTACCATAATATGTTGAAATCTATCCCCATCCTACTAGTGGTAACCACTAAACCCATTAGAATTTTTATTTTGAATTAAAATACCTCAAATATGCTTCCAAAAACTTATCGATATATTTATTCTAACCATCAATATATGGGTGATTGAAAGCATTACTATTCAATTAATTATGGTAAAATTAAATATATTCTTTCCAGAAATTTCTAGTGAAAGTGGAGTCATAATTCATCATAATAGATTACGACATATATTGGATTTTAAAGATATTATTCATGAATGCTTAAGCGACCATGGAGGACTTGAAGCATTGTTGTAGAGAAAAAAAAATGAGAATATTTGCGAAGAGATAAACCACAACCATGATGATGTATTTATTTCCAACTTTGGGTAACTCCATAGAAACGATAGTCTATATAGCTAGCATATTTGGGTAAAGGCTCTAGTTCACTCAAATTTTTCAATATTTATTCCATGTGTCATTGGGAAAGGTGACATTCTACCACAAAAGCATAGATTTCCTTCTTTGTGCCTTCCCCAAAATGAATGCTTGATCCTTTCATATGTTTTATGAAAGCCATAATGATCTACCATTGCATAGAGATGTATTTTAAATAACATTATTGATCTCAAGGTGGATTTCTTATTCAAATATAGATGCCCTTTATAATTAATATATTCATTTTTTCAAGTGCATCCTTGATTTGTGGGGTTCCATTCAAAGTTGTTGGATCAAGTGGGCGATCCTATGATATATGAACCATTCTTTACAAATTTCATTCAACTTGTCTACTAATCCGAAGGAGAGTGAAAAAGACAAATTATTCTTCTTTATACTTTAGGAAAATACACATCCTACAATATTCTCCATTCCCTTCTTATATATTATCTCATAATCATATCCCAATATTTTGGTGACCTATTTTTGTTGCTTGAGGGATGAAATCTATTACTACAAGAGTTATTTGAAGTTATGATGATTTTTTTTAGTTTGGAAACATTGCTTGAGAAAGTATGTAAACCATATATCCCCAACATATAGTATAATCACCATTTAATTTTCATAAGTGCCTCTTAGAGAGATTTTGGCTAGTAAATGCCAATGGTATTCCCTCTTGCATGAGTGCTAGTTATATTCCTTTACTGAAAGCACTATGTTCTAAGACAAATGTCTTAATGAAGTCTAGTATGAGTATTGTGGTTGTAAGCATAACATTGTTTGATCCTATAAGGATTGGCCTATGAATTCATCCAATAAATAACATTCGTTATTCAAGGTTGCAGGGGGTTTTGCAATCTTACCATAGCTCTTGATGAAATTCCTACAAAAATAAGTGAGACCAGAAGAACCTATAAAACTTCTAAGAATTTTAGGATGTGGCTAAGTCTTCATTACTTCAATTTCCTTTGGATCCATATGTACACCATCATGACTAGCAAGATGACTCAAAGTTTACAATTTTAGAGATACCAAAGAAACATCGAGATCTCTTGAGAATGATTTGATGATGAATATGTATTTGTAAAAATTGATCCACATGGGAAACATGGGCATACCAAGTTTGATTGTAGATCAAGTTGCCACAAAAAAGACAGGGAAAAATGACAAATAAAGGGTTGAAATATGTTTTTCATGAGACTCTAGAAGGTGGAAGGTGCATTACAAAGGAAAAAGGGAATCAACAAGAACTCGTAATGGCCTTTATGCATGTGAAAGTAAATTTTGGGAATATCTACCTCCTTCACGTGAATTTGGTGATAGTAAAAATAAATATTGAGTTTGGTCAAGAACTGATCAGATTTGATCTTATCCAATAGGTTGTGAATAATGAGAATGAGAAACCTATCCTTGATTTATATTTTTTTGGTATTTATAGAGATAAGACGTCACATGTGACAAGTGAATTATTTATTGAGGACCATGAAAATAGATGAAAAATAAGGATTGGTACTAGGGAGGATTACACCATTGGATGAAAACTCCTGAGCTGTGTTTTAAAATTCATTTAAAAAATAAATAAATGATTATAAGGGTATATATTCTTGGGTGTGTATTATATTCTTTCCATGACTGGCCCCATGTAGGGGGGGGACTGTCCCCCCTTCGCTTGTGTCAGGCATAATAGGGGTTGTCATAGGCTTTTGTCGAGGAGTTTGCAGGGTGGAAGCACCCTGTGTTTTTTTTTTTTGGACCCTATATTAGGTGGGCATACCTACTTATGGTTTTTTGCAAGGGTTTAGCACATATTTTTGCGCATGATAGTATTATGTCCATGTTATTTTTTAGATTCAGTCAAGGGAACTATGGTTAGGTTCTAATCTAGGGTTAATGGATTCAAAATGCTTCAAAATGTATATATATATTGTAACATTGAAAGGAATATAATGAAAAATCAGGTTGGTAGTCCCTATTTTGGGATCTAGGGGAAATTATATGTGTATATTTGTTTTATTCTTTCTCTATTGTTTATTTTTTGTTTTAAGAGTTCATTTGCAGATAATTTCTGTACATGGTTAAAACATATGTTTGGTATCAAATTTGTTTCAAATTTAAGGGGACACCATTGTTGCTGAAGGGTTTTGCTCGGGCCTGTGGTAGACCCTATTCAGTGGGAGATATATGGGATTGGTTCTTGCAGTGAAATAAGATGATGAGTAGTGGAAAGATAGAGATCGAGAAATTTAATGGCCAGAGTTTTGAGTTGTGGAAGCTCAAGATGGAAGATCTGCTAGTGGATAAATATCAGTGGATCATGGTAGATATGGGTGCTAAAACAACGGTAATTTTAAATCAAGACTTGATGAATTTGGATCAAAAATAAAATAGCACAATATGGTTGTGTATCTCAAATTAAATATTGTTTAATGTATATGGAGAAGTTACGACAGAGGAATTTTGGGACAAGTTAGGGAATTTGTATCAATATAAGTCTCTGGTGAGCAAACTACTCCTACAAAAAAAGATGTATAACCCGAGGATGTGTAATATCACCAAATGGGAATACTCAGCAATGCCTATGGGAATAACACAATCTTAATAAATATGTGCACTGAAATGAGTTTGGAACTCCTGGATCCCTTAGATCAGTGGATCTAGTGTCTAAATCCAAAAGGGGAGCAAAAAAAAATCAAACTAGGTGAGGTAAATAGACCTCCCACCACCTAGTATGGCTGAAAAACACCCAAAGAATGGGGCTACAACTATGTGTAACAAACTACTTTAGAAATAACACAATTTAACTAATTGGGAGTAGGAGACTAATATGGAGGCTCATATTTTAGCTATACATTAGAAAAATAGTTTTACAAAGCAACTTAAACAATGTATAATAGAAAGGAGAAGGATATACAAGAAGAAACCCTCAGAAATGAGGTGCTACAACCACAAGAAATTTATGAATAAGCTTGACTGCATTATTTTCATTGGCTGAAGCAACAGTTACATATAAGATCTAGAGAAGATATGTATACAAAACGAAATATCTATTTCATATCTATATACAAGAGAGGCTCCTTTATACACTCCCCTTGGGGATTTCAGCAAAACATGAATAACAGTGAGTAGATCTGAGATCTAAGTTACAGATCTGCAGTAGTATTCAGAAAAATTTGAAGCATGTGATGTACATTAGATAAGATTTGAACTAACATGAATTGGATGGCCAATCCATGGATCACCACAGTGAAAGGAAGAATCCAATCACTAGAGATATCTCCTCTAAGATGATGCCAAAACTCCCTGCGACTCTGCTCTTGCAAATAATGCAGTAATGAAAGAGGGAATGTGCTGTAGACTCTGAGAGGACTTTGGCCTGATGCCAAGGAATGCATCTAAAGCTCCAAGGGTCTATAACACTCTTGTCAAAGGGATAGAAGACTTTCCCAGTGAAAAGGGGTGCTAGAGATGCATAGATCTGAAGAGATCTATCCTCCACTTGCTGCAGCTCACAAGGAAAACCTAATCCTCAACAGGACCAGTGATGTAGGTGCAAGATGAAGCTTGTCCATATGCCAGATAGTGGACAAGACAAACAAGGCTACTCCAAGAGCTGCTCCAGGAAGGAGGTGGGATTCCCGCTCAAGAACACCCAATGCTAAGCAACATTATTCTCCTCTAAACAGCCAAAGAATGATATATGTCTAAACAGACAATATATTCAGAAAATGATAATCATGAACAACCCCTAATGCTGCTCTCCTCTTCCTTTTATAGGATAAATGCCTTGTCAAACCATAAACCACTTCAATGAGCTAGCTCCTTTCACATGTGGAGCCTCCATCTAAAACTGTGCTATGCATCCATGAGGTACATTGCATCTAGACTATGCTATAGATTTGGTCATGGTTGACCCAGTCTCATAGCTCAAACCCATTCACACATGCAAGTGTTTTGTTTACATGGCCTAGATTTATCTTTGTTCACATGGGAATTGATTTATTCATTATTTTCAGGAGCTTTACATGTCCTCCTTTACATACTTATTCATGCAACAGAAAATGAAACAAAATTGCATATTCCCCTTAGCTTGGGCTAAGTGGGAATATTACAGGATGAAGGATGGAGACTTGGTGATAGAGCATATGAATGCCTTCAATATTTTAGTAATTTAGTTGTTATCTATTGATATTAAAATATCAGATGGAGATGAGTGTATTAGTTTTTTTTGTTCTCTACCAAATTTGTGGGATAGTGTGGTTGTTGCAATAGGTAGCAATACCTTGAAGTTTGATGAAATTGTATTAGCCTTGATGCCCAAGGAAATGAGATGGAAAAATATGGAGGTCCATAATGGAGATGCCTTGTATGTACGAGGAAGGTTCGAGAACCAAAAAAAAAAATTCTTGAATTGGATATCTAAATCTCGAGATAGATCTAAATATCCAAGAAAGCCTGTAAAGGTGTGATGGAAATGCAGATTGTAGATCTAAATCTCCTGAGAAAGGAAACGGATTTGATGATTCTTCTTTTTTAGAGGTGAAAACCACCTCAGATGAAGGTGGGGATGTGTACTTGGCTTCTTCTTCAAATACACATGTAGATCATGAGGCATGATTGATTGACTCAGGTGCATACTTTCAGTTCACTCCCCATAGGGAGTAGTTCTGTGAGTATGAGAAGTATGATGGTGGTGATGTCTTCTTAGGGGATGATAGGAAGGGAAGAATCCTTAGACACAGAAAATTAAAGCTGAATTTGCAAGGTTGAAGGATTAGAAGACTTCTTGTTTTTCTGTATATTCCTGCATTGGCTAGAAATCTTTTTTATGTAAGAAAGATGGATGATTTAGATGTAAAAACAATGCTCGAGAAAGATACCTGCAAGATGGTTCAGGGAGCACTAGTATTGATGCAGGGAATTTGGATTGGAACTCTATAAAAGCTTCTGGGTAGCATTGTTATTAATGGGTGCAATAGTTCTGTGGTTCTTGAAAGTGGAGCAGAAAGCCTAGTGGTCTATGGAGAAAAGACCATGATATGGCATCAAAGGCTTGAACATATTGGAGATAAGGGCCTTCAAATACTACATGGTAATGGTATGGTAGAAGGCATGTATAATTTATCTTTGGATTTTGATTTCAGTGAACATTGTGTATATGGGAAGAATAATCAGGTGTGTTTCCCTTTTGGTGCTAAGAGGATGAACAAGATATTAGAGGTTGTGCACAGTGATGTGTTTGGACCTATGTTGTTTCCATCACTGGGTAAGTTTGTGTACTATTTTTCATTTCTATATGAATTCTTAAGGAATACATGGAAATATTTCCCCGGGAAGAAATATGAAGTGTTTGATAGATTTAAAGAATTTAATGCTCTGGTATAAATATAGATAGAGAAAAAGATAAAACTGTTGAGGGTAGATAATGGCAGTTCAGCAAGAAGGAATTTTAAGAGTTATGTTAGAAGTGTGGTATAGCACAAAAAAATACTACTCCATAAACACCTCATAAAATTAGAGTTGCAGAAAAAATGAAGAAGACATTGATGGAAAAGGAAAGAAGCATGCTCAGTGGTTTCGGGTTAGGATAAGAATTTTGGGGAGAGGCAGTGGAGACTGCATGCTACCTGGTTAACACATCACCTTCGCCAACATTGGAGGATAATACTGCACATGAGGTATGGAATCGTAAGAAACCCTTTCTTTCACTCGCTTTCACATCTGAGGATATTTCACTGTGACGCCTATGTACATGTTCCAAAGGAGAAAATAACCAGGTTGGATAGTAAATCTGGAAGTTGCATCTTCATTGGGTATAAGGATGGATTAAAAGGCTATAAGATTTGGAACCCAGAAAAAAGGAAGGTTGTGTACAACTGAGATGTGGTGTTTAAAGAGGTGAAATATGTTGTTAACCATGAATTCCTACTGAAGGAACATGAGGAGATAGATTTTGAGCTAAAGGAGGAAGAATTAAACTCTATAGCAAAACAAGATTCAGAAGAGGAAGAGAAACAAACTCTAGCTGTGAGAGGAACAATTAGAGAAAGAAGGAAACGAGAAAGGTGTAGTTCGATTGCTTTCTATTCAAATTTTTCTTTATCTATCACTGATGATGATCCCATAAATTTTAGGGAGGCAATCTATTGAGAGGATGGAAAACTATGGAAGGAGGCCATAGTTGATGAAATGGCATCCTTGCACAAAAATGAAGCATGGGATCCGGTGGAGTTTCCAGCTGGAAGGAAGCCCATTGGCATAAAATGGGTGTTTAAGAAGAAGATGAATGAATAATGCAAGGTGGAGAAAAAAAAATCTCGGTTGGTAGAAAAAGGTTATTCCCAGGTGTCGGGAATTGAATTTGGTGATATTTTTTCTCTTGTTGCCAAGGTAACTTCTATTAGATTACTTCTATCTGTTGTTGTTGTATTTGATTTTAAGGTAGAACAGATGGATGGGAAGACAAAATTTCTTCATAGGGATCTAGAAGAGGATATATACATGAAGAACCCTGAAGGATTTGTGGTGACGGGTAAGAAATAACTGGTATGCGGGTTAAAAAAATTGTTTTATGGGTTAAAACAGTCACAACGATGTGGTATTAGAAATTTTATACATATATATACAGGGAATTGGATTCACCATAATAAAATAGTATCAATGTGTGTATTTTAAATTAATTGGTGATCGTGTTATTTATTTGGTCTTGTATGTGGATGATATGTCGCTGGTTGGAAATGACAAATAAATTATCCACAATTTGAAGACCCAATTTTTCTCCAAATTCGACATGAAGGATCTTGGTGTTGTAAATTATATTTTGTGCATGTAAATTAAACAAGATTGGGCACAAAGGAATATTTGGTTAAACTAGAGGTAGTATGTTGAGACAATATTATAGAGGTTCAATATGGAGGATAGTAAACCGGTGAATGTTCCTATTCTTGTAGGTGTAAAGTTATCCATTGAACAGTGTCCCAAGATACAAGAAGAATAATAGGACATGTCCCATGTTCCATATGCAAGTGCAATGGGTATCCTGAAGTATTAAATGATATGTACTAGACTAGGCATTGCACATGCAATGGGAGTATTGATCATGTGTATGTCAAAACCACTAAAGGAGCATTGGAAAATAATGAAGTGGGTTTTCAGGTATTTGCATGGCACTAATGATTATGGTTTGTGCTACTAGGGAAGAACATGATTGGACATATTTTTGAATATCCATGGCTTTGTTGATGCAGAATAGGCTAGTGATCTAGATAAGATAATATCTACAAGTAGGTATGTGCTTAACCTAGTTGGAGGAGAAGTTAGTTGGATGAGGAAAAGACAGTGAGTAGTGAATCTTTCAACTACAGAGGATGAATACATGGCAACCACTCATGAAAGTAAAGAAGTAGTTTGGTTGCAGAGTTTGTGTTAAAGTATGGGGTTGGTGAAATGATTATAAGGATATACTATGATAGCCAAAGTGCAATTTTATTGGCCGAGAACCTTGTTTATCATTCAAAGACAAAGCATATTGATGTTCAATATCAATTTTTGAGAGATATGGTTGAGGATAAAAAGGTGTTGCTGGTAAAGGTGGAAACTTTGAACAATGTTGCAGATGCATTGAAAAAGTCTGTGAGCACCGAGAAGTTCTCTTGTTGTAGAGAAAAAATGGGCATTGCAGGGGTGGACCAATGACTAATCTCTCATGTGGCCCCTTGTGGAAAGAAAAAAACAAGTGGGATAATGTTGGGTTTCTGTATATTCTTTCCACGACTAGCCCTATATTAGGTGGGTGGACTTACCTATGGTTTTTTACATGGGTTTAGCACATGGTTTTGGGTATGATGTTTTCTTGTCCATGGTATTTTGTAGATTCGGTCAAAGGAGATACCGTTCTAATCCATGGTTAATGGATTGGGGTTTATAAATGATTCGTCATGTATATATATCCAGTGTAACATTAAAATGAATATAATAAAAAATCAAGCTGGTAGTCCTAATTCTGGATCGAGGGAAAAATATTTGTGTATATCTGTTTTATGCTCTCGTTGTTGTTTATTTTCTGTTTTAAGAGTTCATTTTCAGATAATTTATGTACAGGGCTAAAACCTACATATATTAGGTGGGAGGCTACCTAGTATTGATGCAAAATAATGATCAAGATCACCTTCGGAGGGTGGTACACCTTGGATAGTTTCACAAATATATTGGTGTTTGGACAATAGTAAGTACATAAAAAAATGGATGGGTTGATAAGGTGTCTTATAGGCTTCAAGGGAATGAAATTGGCTTGCAATTCCTCAATCTCCTTATAAAGAAGTTTTTCCATGTGTTTATCTATGGGAATGTGATGTGATTCCTTTCAAAACTTATTGATTCCCATCCTTCTAGAAATTCATATATAACTCACAAAGAACTATAACGATGAGACCTAATGTTCTTAACCATTTAACACATAAAATGTCACAACCATCCATTCCAATTGTAAAAATGTGGGAATTTAAGGAATAATCACCCATTTTGAAGTTGAATATTTTCATAATAACAAAAAATTTTCATGGAACCACAATTAGTAATCATGTTCTAGAATTTTTTAAGAGCATGTCTATAACAATGTGTTTCTTGGGCTACATGTGAGTGAATAAATTTATGGGTACTACCACAATCGTTAAGATTAAATAATTTTGAAATTTTTTATGTAGCCAACCATTTTTAAGGTTTAGGAAGTTAAAATATTGGTCAAGGTATGTAGGGATGTATGGAATTAAACATCCTATGAAATAAAATAGAGGAATGACTTCAAGGGGGAAGGTAGAGACTCAATATGTAAAATGTTGTGGATATTCCACTAGACAATTCATAACAATAGGTCACTAATATATATTAAAAAATCGAAAATCTACACTATAAGGATTTATTTATCCTTAGAATTATAGGATCTATAATTCATTTTTTATTTTGTATGCATAAAAATTATAATGAAAATATTCAAGATATAAAGTGGGAAACCCCTTTGGGAGATAACCAAACTAGAAAGTGAAGTTACTTTTCGCTTTCCCTAAATGGAAAATGGATGCAAGTATAAATAAGTGAGGATTGTGGCTCATGGTTGATATATTTCATAAACCCTCTCTATTTTCTGTCTTTCTCTATCCACTTTCAATTACTATGCTCATTTATGGAACAAGATGCAATCAAATAGAATGGAACTTTTTTTCCTCCTAGTGGATTGGTTATAAACAACCAAAGAACCTATTAGGAGGTAGGTTTGACTCCTTCAAATCTTAACTAAAGTTATACTTGTTACACCATTTTTTGGTCATCTAACCTACTATCATTAGATGGACCCAAGTACACCATGTAAGACCAATTTTACCCTAAGTAAAATTGCTTTCACTATGTAAAATAACTTAATAAACCACATTTATTAGGTTGTTTATGGTCAAAACAGAAAACCCCAAAAGGAAATATTAAACAAACCCATTTTGTTTAATTTTCCTCATGGAATAATTAATTAAACCATAATTTAATTATTATTCCTAGTCATGTTTAACCCAAAAACAAAGAAATTAATTAGATAAACCTTTATTTATCTTATTATTTTGTAGGAATAATTATTTAAATCTTATTTAGATAATATTCCTTGTTAAATATGACCAAATCACCCACAAATAATTAAATAAATCATTATTTATTTGATTATCTTCTAACCGCTTCCTTAAAAAGATAAATAAATCATTTATTTATTTATTTTTGACAAATTAAGGGATTTGACCCAAGTCAAATAACTTTTCCCTCCAACAAATATAATAAAATATTCCATAAAAAGTGGATCTAGATCTGGTTAACCCATGCACCAAGATCTAGAATGACCCAATATTTTGTTATAAATAGGAGGGTTTTTCCTACCATTCTTCACCTTTTGTTGCCTATTAGATCACTCTGGATCTAAACACTTGGTCCGACTTTGAGCCATTATCATTGTCATATTTTCCATTATTTGCTGTGTGAGCTCCCTTTGAGTTCTATCTTTGTCTGGGTTTTCTACACCAACAGGAGAGAGAAATGCTAGATCTGAAGTGCTGAGGACTTCCAAGAACCCATCCCATTGAGGAGAATTGGAAACATTTTCTTGTTTTCCTCCCAGGTGCCCTTAATACAAAAAATTCTTTCAAAAATTGTTCTTGTCTTGTCTATTGGATATATGGAGCAAACCCTTCTTTTTACTGCTTAATGTCTTTCTATGCATAGATCTGGTTTTTGCAGCTCTTATCTTGATCAACTAACTACATATCTGAAGATATTGGCAGCCATATTTGATGTTAGGGATATTAGTTATGCGTAGCTAAAGTGGTCTTTTTTCGTACACTTCGACAAAGGATTCATACTAACAATACTATTGACTCTTCTAGAGTATTTTTCATCATGATCACATGGTAATCCCATTTTACATGAATAATGGGGACTTACATGGCATCCTCTTGAAGTATAGTGGTCAAAAAAGAATATGAACTTCCTAGTGGCATTATTTTTCATACTAACTCAAATTGAGGCTAATTTGTACGATTGGAAAGGAATATGAGTATATAATAGTTTAGTAATGTCTAGTGCTTAAGAGGAAAATATTTACCCCTCAATTTGATGCCTCAAACTACTCCCAGAAGGTTTCATAACCCAATTTTCCAACTTGTGTCCCACTAGTAAGATAGTCCTATGTGCTAATTCCTCAACTTTTTCCACTCCGAAATCTCCAATATGGATGAAAAATAATATAATGATCCAATCTGGATCACACCTACCCATTTTGGGAGGATTTTGGTCCCCAAAGTATTCTAATAAATGAGGTGGGGAAATTTTTCCTCCACCTTCTCTTAGGTATAACATTTATCCTTACTTTGATTTTGTCCTTTCAACCCAATATGCCAAAGTTCATGTTGCCCCTATCTTATTGTTTTGGACCTCTTCTCCAAAATTGTATGTTCTATCAAATTTTTCTGATAATCCTATTCCAAATCCTCTACATAAGGGTGCAATTGTTCCTCTTCTTGGTTTAGCATGGAAGGAAAATAGAGTTTCATATTCTCTAGATTTGCCACTGTGTAAATGCACATGTATGGAGGTAGAATGATTTTATAAGTATTATATCCAACCCTTTTCAGTATCTGAAATGGACCATGTCGAGAGACTTAATTTTCTTAATAGGACATGTAGCCTCTCCTTATTTAGCTACAACAATTCATTTTCTCCTACCTTGAATGAATTATGTATTTAGTATTGATCATTCATGGTCTTGTATTTTTCTAGTGACTTATGTAGTATCTATTGTACATGTAGATGGATCTTCTTGATCGTACCATCAACTTTTTCTACCCTTAAGGAATCACTTGTAAGATCTTACTTCATTCCTCCTTGCTTCCCATATGAAATATCCAAAGTTGAAGGTGGAAAATATCCAAAAACAAGTTTCAAATGGGGAATTACTAGTAGAAGTATTGAATGCTATGTTATAAGAGTGTTATATATATACCATATTTTTATCCTAGTTCTTTGGATGCTTCTGATTGTAACCCCTAAAAATCTGCACCAAATTCCTATTGACTAATTATATATTATGATAGACCTCTATAACTTCATGTCCATATTCTCCCATAATGCCTTCCAAAACACTCTGAGAAATATTATGTCCATGTTCAAAATGATGAGTATCCAAAGTGCACCCACACTTGTATAAAGAATAAGTATGTTGCCTCCTGCCTGTTGATGGTCCTTTTACAAGGGAATTAGAACAAACATCTTGCTAAACTTGTCAACTACCATGAAAATGTAGTCATGTCCCTTAATCGTTATTGGTAAACCTACCACAAATTCCATGGAAATGATTTCCCAAGCACAGGTGGCTAATGGCATGGGATGATATAAATCTTATTTCCTATTACTAGGACTTTTGATACAATAAAACACACATCTTCTTAAAATAAATACTTGTTCTTGCATCTTGGTCCAATACACATACCTCTACAAGTTGGCCACCATCTTCCCAACACCAAATTTCCCTGCAACCTTGGAGGTGTTATCATCTCTAATCATTTTTAATGGCTCACCTTTATGAGCACATACCTTATCCAAATTTCATAGTAACTTGTATTGGAGATGGTAATCAATTGTGTTGTCACAGTTATGCACATGCCTCTAGCTCTAGAACTACTAAATCACGCCTTTGAAGTCCTAATCCTATAAATATGCATCTATATATGCTTCATGGGTGAATGGTTCCATGTTAATTATAGTTCCTAGAGTTGTGATCTTTGATGTGGGTGGCCTTGAAAATATCTCATACAACTTGTTTGAGTTTCCCTTCTTGTACTTTATCACTAAATGAAATTGTTGTAGAAACCCCATCCACTAGTAATGTATGGTCTTTTGTAGCTTAATTTTGGCCTAAAATTACTGTAGTTACTAATGATCTATGTGGATTATTGTCTCATTTCCCATTAGATACTATTTCCACTCCTTCATAGCTTCCTCTAGGGCATGAAACTCCTTGTCGTAGGTAGGATAGTTGAGAACCTCCCCATGAAATACTTTATAATGGTAGCACACATACCGTCCTCTCATCAAGACTACTCCCATATCATACCCAATAACATTTGTCTCAACTTTTAAGGGATGTTGTAAATTTGGTAATTCTAGAACTAGTGCTTGAATAATATTCTAGTTTAACTACTCATAGGCCCTCTATTAACCCTTTCCCCACTGAAAAGTATTGTCACTCGCTATTATGGAATGGAGTGGTGTCACTATTGGTTAAAACAAGGATATGAATTTCCTTAGGCATTGTTAGTGTGAATTATAATCACAAGTGTACGAAAAAATCTCACTTTAACTGTGCATAACAAACAACCCTACATCAAATATGGTTGTCAATTTCCTCAGGTCTGCAGTTATTTGACCAAGATAAATGCTACAAAAATCCAGATCTATGCAATTAAATAAATTAAACAACAAGTAAAATTAAGAGTTGCTCCATGCATCCAATAGACAAGATAAGAATATTTTTAAATAATTTTGTATATATGACACCTGGGAAGGGAACATAGAAAGATGCTACCAGTCCCCCTCAATGGGATGGGTTATTTTATGTCCTCAGTGCCTTAGATCTAATATCTCTCTCTTGATGGTGTACAAAACCCAGACAAAAATGGAACTCAAAGGGAGCTCAAAAGCAAAAAAGTAGAAAAATATGACAATGATGGAGGATCAAAGTCAGACCAAAAGTATAGATCTAGAGCGATCTTTAGGAAAAAAAAGGTAGTGAATGAATGGAAAAAACCTTCTATTTATAACAAAATATTGAGTTAGTCTAGATATTGGTGCATAGTTAAAATATTATTAATCAAATCTAGATCCAAATTTTATGGAATATTTTATTATTTTTGTTGGAGGGAAAAGGAATTTGAATTTGGTCAAATCCCTTTATTTTTAAATAATAAATAAATAAATGATTTATATATTATTTTAAGAATATGGTTAAGTAATAATTAAATAAATGGTGATTTATTCAACTATTTATAAATGATTTAGTCAAATTTAACAAGGAATATTATTTAAATAATGTTTTAAATAATTATTCCTAGAAAAATAATAAGATAAATAGTGATTTATCTAATTAATTTTCCTGTTTTGGGTTAAATATGACTAGGAATATTAATTAAACTACGATTTAGTTAATTATCCCTTGGGGAAAACCAAACAAATAAGGCTTTATTCAATATTTCCTCATAGGATTTCCTGTTTAGACAAGTAACAACTTAATAAATTATGTATTACTAAGTTAGTTTTCATAGTGAAAGCAATTTTACTAGGGTAAAATTGGTCTTACATGGTGTACTTTGGTCCATATAATAGTAACAAGTTAGATGAACAAAAATTTGTGTAATGGATTACCCCCTAGCGTGTGAGCGTTATGAGCTAATCGTATGACCGAAGTACGTTGTAAGAACTCAATCACTAGACACTAAAGGGGGAGTCAAAGAGAGAGAAATATAAGGTAGACTAAAGAACTAGAGGATAAGACCCTGAGGAGGTGAGACTTACAGGTGTGACAAGTCTATTTTCTGAGTGAGTACATGTTCTACATGAGGCAGAGGAAGCATACCTATGCTCGCCGAGATAACAAAGTATAAAGAATAATGCATCTAGTAACCAAGGGATTGAACTATATAGTACATGCTGGCATAAACACAGGCCAGATAAAAAAATGATAATGGATCCCACATACATACTATGCTTGGGACAACAGCCAGGACTTATACAATAATATCTGGGTACATGAGATATAAGTGCAACCAAAGTGGCCTTGTAAAACAAGAAAGGGCTCTGAAAATCTGAATGATACATGCGAGGTGCTACAAGCAGCTGAGGCCAAAACCATCAAATCTATGGAGCTGCATCCAAGGTTGTAGTAGAGAAGTCATCCATGTATGTGGTGGGATACCTGAAGGGCCACCCCCTCATGAGGTGTGAAACATCTCACACACACCCGAGAATCACTGGTACAATCTACTGCATCAATGAACCATCAAGTATACAGATCTTGATCATGCCATAAGGAGCTGGAGCTGAGAAAAAATCAAGTCAAAGGGAAATAAAGAGTCCCTTTACCTGATCCAAGGCATCGAACAAGAGTGGAAGATGGAACCAAGGTATATTTCCCTCTAGACCTACCTTCTGAAATGAATAAGCTGATGTTGACAGAAGGAGATCCGTCATAGGTGAGTTAATAATGGATCCTCAACAAAGGCATGAGAGAAAATGGTAGAGCGATTGATAGACTGAGACAAGGAATGATGGTGGAATGGGGGGTATTTCGTAGCAGGCTGAGGAATTCCCTTATTAGAACATAAAGGGCATGGATGACCTAGCAACTACTAACTCGACATTGGAGGGGATAGGGGATAGTATGACTAAAGGCCAAAATGTGTGACATGATAGAGAAACAAAGAAATGAAGGATGGAGGACTATAGTGGGATACAAAAGGGATGCAATACAGACTCCATGGATGCAATGATGACTCAAATCAGATTCTCTAAACAAGGCCAACTCGATGATTCTGCCACACGAAACTGGCCGGGTTGGGACCATAAAAGCATGAGTACAAGATGGTGACTCATGATGAAAATTGACACAAGCATGGAAAAGTATAAAGCCAAAGTGGTGCCCCAAGTACAAGTGTTGCAAGTAAAGAAATTTGATTTTAAGGAGTCATGAAGTGACCCTTCTTGGAAAAAATATTTCCAGGTGAAGTATCAAATCACAAAAAACTGAAGGATACTAGTTTGAGAGATCAGTGAGAGATTTCCAATGGCGCCGATGGTTTGTAAAACCGAGCTATAGTTGGGTCACAGCTAGAAAAAGAAAAATCTGGGGTTTCTCTTTTAATAAGGCATTTTCCCTCCAATTTAATTCATTTGCAAGTGTAGCTATTGTGAATGTAGAGAGGAGAAAAGGCCCTAAATCTTGTGGCGATCATAGTTAACAAACCGACCTTTGGAATCGAGATCCGTCAGTTGCAGGTAAGAGGCCTAACCATACTCTTTCAATTCAGTGGATTAAAGTTTCAGATTAGGCACCAAGAACCCAGGAATAGGCCAGGTCGCACTTTTTGGGGTTTTTTTCTACGATCTGGGTAGTAGGTACTAGACAAAAAACTGTGATCTGTCCCAGGAAATGACCTGAAAAGTGCAGCCTGTAAAAGAAAGGAGGTTTCAGTGCTATTTTTGGCTGAGAGCTGGGATTTTTATGGTTGAGGGGAAGAGGTGCCCCCAAGCATGTTATGTTCATGCCAAATGTATTTAGAAAAGTGGAATCTAAACACATTTTTATGATGTGGTTCGCCATTTTTTTATGTTATGGTTATCTTTTGAGGGAAGAATGGATAGATGCAGTTTGAGAAAGGGAATGGAGGATTACAAATCTCTTTTTGTACTACATTTATGAAACAAATGGAATAAATTTCTGGGTTCGCATACATGGTGTCACTATTCCAAAGAGTGGATTTGGAGATAATGAACTGGGGCTCTCCTAGAAAACACACAAGTTGGTCAAAAACAATCTCTATGGGACTAGGTTGTTGATGTAAGAGGAAGGGACGATAAGGGAGATCATCCTTATAGTGATTTGAGGTAATATGGTACTCTAGAGGTTCTTCTAAATGGGGAAGAATAATGGTACTAGAGTCGACATGACCAGATTCACTAGGAGGGTGGTGGAGAATTGCTTCTCCTGGACTCTCAAATATGGGTACCCCCTTCCCAAAACATTGGGTGTCAATGTAATGTCCACAAAGTGTGTGTTTTTCTAATGCATGGGTTCGATGTAAGGGGGGATAGATAAAGTCAGGGGTGGTGATTGCTTCAATAATGTCATCATCACAAAAGAATATGGGGTGACTGGTGGAAGGAAGACCATGTGGTGTGGCGAAGCTACCTGACTCATCATCATGAGAAGTTAGGTTCACATGCGCATCTTCACGGAGGGTGACCGAAAAATGAGTAGATGAAGGATTCACCGATGTTGATCTCAAGGTGATCGCTAAAGGGAGGTTAGGTGAAACAAAAGGGGAAGTACCAGGGGGTCCTTCCACCAAGGATCTCATAGATGATGACAGGTTGAGGATAGTGGCCAAAGACTCCGCCATCTCGACATCAGGAGGGGGAATGTCAATGGGAGTGGATGTGTCCTTTGGTTTTGCTGAAGCAAAAATCACAAGTAAGGGAGAAATGGACTCGTTGCGCTCAGCCTCGAGTTGGCGAACTACCACTAGAGAGGTGCAAAAGTCATCGAGGCGGGGACAGAGGTGAGTATAGTGGCCATGGAAATCATACAAAGCAAAAGGTTCATTTGTGTACAAATTCTTAAGTGTCTTGGCTAAATCAGGTAAGGTGACATGGACCTCTAGGATATCAGACTCAGGAAACGCTTCGTTGACCATGGGCTTGATACGAGGCAATTCAGGACAATGATGGGTGGTATGACCAACAACATCAGACAAATAACGCTGGGGGGTACACTTTGGAGGCTGAGGAGGAGCAATGTTTCTTTTGGCAGCTTGGTCCTTAGGCCCCTTCTTGTGAGCTTTGCCCCTCTCACCTGAATCTTTCGCAATAGGAGTAGGTTCCTATTGAGGTGGCTCAGGCACAGAAGAAAAGGGAGGGGTCATGGTGATCGATTGGAATGGGGTCAAAGAAATATAAGTTTTGGGATGACCAAGCAGGATAGTGGCCGGGGGATTAATGTACCAGACTAGGATCCCCGGGTTCATGTTAGGAAGAGACAAGGTATCCATAACAGGCACCAAAAATATTCGAGGAGGGGGAGCTAGAAACAGTATCTGACTGGAGGGGTAATGGCCAGGTGAGACAGCTTCGAGATGGTTAAGGCTAGGTGGAACCATTCCACGAGGGTAGATAGGATCATGGATACTAGCTGTAGATGAGGGGCCTTGAATAGGGGGTCCTAAAGGCTGAGTCGAGGTGCTAGGAGCAAGTTGTGGAGGACAGGGCTACTGACTAGTCAAACCAGTTTGTTTGAGGTCAGACCGAGATGATTGCATCATGCAAATGTTCGACGAGATGGGATCAGAGATAGGAGGAGGGAGACCAGGGAATGAACCAATAAAAGAGGAGTCTTTGTAGACCCAGGGTGAGACACTGGTTGGAGGTTCGACTATTTTTTTATTGGACACCGAAGAGATGATGGACTCAGGGGAGGTCTGAGACTTCAGTTCGTAATATGTCAATTGGTCGATGGTGACAATATTTCTATTATGGGGAAAGCACATCTTACGGTGAACCGCATATGGGACAAAAGACATCGTATAAGTGTAGCTACGATCTAATAGAATGTTGTAGTCTAAGGGGGCATCAATGACTTCTACGTCAACACAAATAGTCTTGCCTGCAAGATTAATAGGAAAATTGTAGAACATGTCAAGGGACTGGGAAGAGTGTCCATCCCACGCTCATAGGGTGATAGTGGAAGGGGCTAACTTAGGAGATTAAAGTTGCTTCCAAACCGAAGCGGACATCACACAGGTGGATGCCCCATTGTCAATGAAACAATGGGAGAATTTGGCATTCTGTATCTTGACAGGGATTTGGAACATGACGGAAGAAGGAAGGGGGGGATGTTCTGACAGGTCAATATCAAAGATGATCAAACGATCATCTAAAGGATCCGTAGCTCCCATGGTAGTTAGTAGAGCTTTTCGTTGTGAAGGGCACAACTGGAGGACTTCCAACATTGACATGGCAGTAAGGGAATTGCACCAAGTCATATACTATGGGAAGCTTTGCCAGAAGCAACGTTTTGGCGTAATGGCCCCTTGGGGTATATTGGTATGAAACTATATTTTAGGCTGAGGGATTAGTAAAGGACCATTGGGTGTCAAAAGAGCATTTGTGGGACCCAAAGAAGGGGTTTTAGGGGCAAACGTAGCAGGGGGCTTGTTGTAATGATGAGATCGAGTCTGAAGGTTGAGGTCAACGGTAATGGGCTGGTCATAGTTCATCGTGATAATCTGGTAATCAGAGGTACTAGATGGAGGAGGTTGAGTGGCTTCCTAACTTTCAGGGGGTTGGGTAGCCACGAATCCTTGCTAGGGGAAAGGATTGGTAAACACAACTAGTTGGATAGGTGCAGCATTAGGAGAAACCGAAGGGGAGGCTTGCTATCCTCGGGATGCTGCTTGAGCTTCCCACATTTGATGCATCTGAGGTAAAAGAGGACAATCGTGGGTGTAGTGACCATAGACACTGCAATAATAACATGGTTTGTTCATGAAAATAGGTCTATCCTGCTTGGGCTGAGTGCCCTGTTGCTGGGTTGATGTGTTAGGTGCATTCCCTTGGGGATTGGGTCTTGTATTACTTGATGAATATTGGTTTTGGTTGCCTTTCCTCTTATTTTTGTAAGTAGGAGGATTAGTCGCCCCCTGCTGTGCATACACCTGACCCTGGGGGGGTGGTTGCTGTTGCGGGGGTTGAGAAGGAAAGGGAGGCTGAGGTGCTAATGCTGAAGGAGATGAAGCATGGGGCTGCAGATACAAATAATAAGGAGGTTGGGTTAGATTGTGGTAAACAATTTGGGAAAAAGGAGGAGGCATGCCATATCTTGGATACATGCTACCAGGAGGGGGGGAAGTGCTAGAGGAGCTCGACCCTCCCTAAGGGAAACCATAACCAATGGGAGGATGAGTGTACAGATGAGAAAGGGCTACAACGATACCATCGGCGACATGGGATGCCCCCAGTGCATTGACACCACCAAGTCTAGGGAGATCAGGTAAGATGGTATAAAAATAACCAGATTGTGCATAGATTCGGTCATATCGCAACGCAATCTAGAGGGTGACTTCTTCGGTCTGAGGGAAATGAGAAACCAGTCCATGTGGACACGGTCTTCGAAGGTAGGGGCACGACATAGGCTCTTTTTTCTTTGCCATTCTTGGACATGATCAAATAGGCGGGTCATAGACGATTGATGGAAAGAGGTCAAGAGTTCCGTACCAGTGTCATAATGAAGGGGAAGCAAGAAGTAAGATAGAAAAGCTTGGACAAGAGTCACAAAAGTAGTATGAGAGATAGAGGCCTGGTCGGCATACCACTTATAAGCTTCTCCAGTAAGCGTATGTTGGAACAACTGAACATGGAAGGAATCATCAGTGATGGAGTTAAACGAAAACCACATGTGGAAAGAACGAACATGATTTTTAGGATCATCTCCAACAAGACCTTCAAAATTTGGGATGTCTGAAGGCTGCTTGGTTGGAATAGCAGGTCAACCGTGATCATGGTTTATGGGGTCATTGATCAATTGGCTAAAATCAAGAAGGCTGAGGCCTGCCATATAAGGGAGCAAGGGAGCAGCCGAGATAGTTCCTATTGCGTTCCCACTAGTAGTATTCCCAACATTAGGGCCGGGCTACCACCAATGTTAGGTCCTGAACCAGACATGGTGAATGTGACAAGAGGAGAGCTGAGGATATAACCAGAAAGGGAACCCGATGAACCAAAAGCAGAGTCAGAATGGGGACCCAGCGGAGGACTAACTCAGACCCTACACGGAGGAGTAAGCCTTCCTAATGGAAACTGAGGATGAATGCCAAGAAGTCTCTGGGATAAACACCTTGGGGGTGCAATTATAGAAAAAAAACATGGATCACAGAACAGAGAGATACCAACAAGGGCAAGGAGGTGCAGGATCAAATGATTACAATGTTGAAACAAGGGCAGGGAGGTGCAGGATCAATTGATTACACTGTAATAGTCTTGGCCCGCAGGTGTAAACCAGGCGCTCTTCACTTAGGGTGTGGGTGTATGTGATAAGTGTGTTAATATTAATTTAAACCCAGACGTGTGTAGAGAAAAAATAAAAAAGGGTGTTGTATAACTATAAATAAATATGAAAATAACAGTAAAGCAAACTGAATATGACATAAAATAAACAGCTAAAGATGCATAAATTTAAACCCAAGGAGGAGGGCTTCCAAACAACTAGTATGTGGGTGGGAAAAATATATTCGAACACAAAAAAATGGGAAATGGATCTAAATTTATGAGGGATAGGAATATAAAGGTTAGATCTGCTCGAAATACATGCAGAAAAAAACAAAAAACCAGAGGGAAAGGTGATGTAAATGAGGCGGTGAAAGGCTACAACCTGAAGGGAAACAGAGGGGACCCCAGAGGAGGACCAAAAAAAGTGAAAATAGGTGTTTTGGATGGATGAATAATCAATTTGAAATGGATCTAAAAGTACATGATCAGATCTGAAAAAATGGTTGAAAACACTGAAATCTCAGATGGCGTGCTTCAGCTAAAATCCTCCTAAAAAGGTGGAAGTGTACTGAAGCCCTAAGGGGCTTGGTTCCTACTTTGACGAGTAAAATAGAGAAAGTACAGGTCCAAGACAGGTGGAGAGGGAGGTTAGACAACCCTGAACAGTAGCCCAGGCAAACCTAGAAAAATCACAGAAAAAATCCCACAAAAGGTACAGGTCATAATTTCTGACCTGTTTTCTGCTGAGGTCACAGTTTTTTGGCAGTTTTGTGCTACCTGAAAGTTGAGATCATAGGTTTTGGCCCAAAAAATGTGACTTGCACTTTTGGTCGTCTCGGGAGTAGGTTTCAGAAAAAAGTGTCATCTTAGCTGCGATTGATTCCTGTCACCTGCGCAATAGGCCTAGAAACACATGGAAGTTAGAATTTTTTAGGGTTTTAAAGGTTAAAAGTAACATCAATAAAAGAAAAATAAGAAGCTGAAGAAAAACCGTATGGTTTGAATCAGCTGGTTATGCAGGAATCTAAAATCTGACAACTGTCATAATTATAAATCCTTTTGGAGTCACCAGTTGTTAGTGTGAATTCTAATCACAAGCATACAAAAAAAGCTCACTTTAACAGTGCATAACAAACAACCCTAACATCAGATATGGTTGTCAATTTCCTTAGATCTGTAGTTATTTGACCAAGATAAATGCTACAAATATCTAGATCTATGCAGTTAAATACATTAAACAACAAGTAAAAGTAAGAGTTGCTCCATGCATCCAATAGAAAAGACAAGAATATTTTTAGAGAATTTTGTATTTATGACACCTGGGAAGGGAAAATAGAAAGATGTTACCACTTCCCCTCAATGGGACGGGTTCTTGTATGTCCTTAGTGCTTCAAATCTAAGATATCTCTCTCTTGATGGTATAGAAAACCTAGACAAAAATGGAACTCAAAGGGAGCTCACAAGCAAAAGGTAAAAAATATGACAATGATGGAGGATAAAAGTCAGACCAGAAGTATAGATCTAGAGTGATCATTAGGCAACAAAAGGTAGTGAATGAATGGAAAAACCCTTCTATTTATAAAAAAATATTGAGTTAGTCTAGATATTGGTGCATAATTCAAATATTATTAATCGAATCTAGGTCCAAATTTTATGGAATATTTTATTATTTTTGTTGGAGGAAAAAGGAATTTGAATTTGGTCAAATCCATTTATTTGTAAATAATAAATAAATAAATGATTTATTTATTATTTTAGGAATATGGTTGAGTAATAATTAAATAAATGGTGATTTTTTCAATTATTTATAAATGATTTAGTCAAATTTAACAAGGAATATTATTTAAATAATTTTTCCTAGAAAATAATAAGTTAAATAGTGATTTATCTAATTAATTTTCCTGTTTTGGTTTAAATATGACCATGAATATCAATCAAAATATGGTTTAATTAATTATCCCTTGAGGAAAACCGAAAAATTAGGGATTTATTCAATATTTCCTCATGGGGTTTCCTATTTAGACCATAAACAACTTAATAAATTATGGATTACTAAGTTATTTTTCACAGTGAAAGAAAATTTGCTAGGGTAAAATTGGTCTTACATGGTGTACTTTGTTCCATCTAATAGTAACAGGTCAGATGACCAAAACTTGGTGTGACAGGCACTATGATACATCAATGAAACTCCTAACCTCAAAATAATTAGTAGGCACTGACCACTTCATAATCACCTCCATATTGGACGAATTTATATTCAACTTGCCTCCACCTATCACACACCATAAATACACTAAATAATACTATACAAAATCACATTTCTTGATATTTTCTAGTAGCTAGTTCTTCTTTAATGTATCTACAACCTGCGTCAAATGTGAGATGTGCTACTCCCAAGTAGTACTATATACTATTATATCATCCGAATAGGAAATAAAAAATGAATCTATAAAAGGGTGTAGTATATCATTCATTAATCTCATAAACATAGCTAGTGCATAACGTAGGCCAATTGGAATGACTAACCACTCATACAAACCTTCCTTGGTTTTGAAGATAGTCTTGCATACATATTATTCCTTGATTTGAGCTCGGTGATATCTAAAATTTAAGTCCAACTTGGTGATGCATTTGTCTTGCTATAAGTGATCCAAAATATCATGTATCTTTGGAAGGGGGTATATATTATTGAGGGTAATTTTATTTAAATATATGTAATAAATACACATATACCAAGTCCCATCCTTATTTGGCATAATAATGATGGGTGACCCACATGGTGAGGTACTTGGTTAATTGACACCATCTTCTAGTAGATGTTGCAATTGCTTCTTCACCTCGCTTTATTTTATAACAAATTTATTGTACATCTAATTTTTGGCAACGAGGAATCTAATAATAGTTGAATATAATGCTTCATTTCCCTCTTGGGTGGTATCCAATTAGGATCGTGGAACACAACCATGCATGCCTATACAAACTATTCCTCCTATTATTTATATTTCTTGGTACACCCCTCTAGGGATGACTTTACTCTCATTGAATCTTATACAAACTAATTTTCTCTTAAAAATAGTAAATCATACTTCTTATTATAAGTTATCAATTTTTTTTCTTGGTTGGAACTTCCTAGTATAATTTTGGGCTTTCCCTTGGGCGCATTGATGGTGAAGGATTTTCCATCCTTAATGAGGCGGTACTAGTTTTCTTTCCACGTGAATACTACACCATCCATATAAATATAAGGACTTCCAAACACCACTCCACGTAGTTCAAGGGTAACTACATCTAGTTCTACTTCATCAATACAAACAACTCCGATATAAAATCTAATTTCACATTTTTTGTTTACCTTTATTTATGCATCTGTATTTACACATCCTAGTGGCTATGGGCTTGGATTATCATGAAATTACAATGTGAATTTTTTTACTAGCTATACTAGAATGTGATTTTCCTACGATCTTGAGTTGAACAAAGCATCAATATTTGTCTTATTCTGTAGTATCATTATACAAATGAATCTAATATTTTCATTATCTTCCTATAAATGAAAAATATTTAGATTCACTTCCTTATGTACTTATACAATGGATATTATTATCCACATTTTAGATAATTCAACTTCATTACTCAAATTTGCATCCATGATATTTGTATTCTTATTATCTTTATGTTTTTTTTCTTTGGTTTGAGCTCTAGATGCAGCTTCCAACACTTTTGCTTTGTATGACCATCAATGTTACAATGGATGCAATGTTTGTTGGGAGCTTTGCATTGGTGTGCTATAGTTGTAATTTCCCCCAACCCACTACTGACTTATTCCAACCTCATGTTAAGGCCCAATTCCATGCCAACTACCCATAAATACATATAGTGTGAAAATTTCCTCTTTATTATGGTAATTATGACATGTTTCCATATATGTCTAAATGAATTCTAATATGAAATGGATATGCATGAGCAGATTTTAACATGAATAGTCTTTTTAATTATAGTTTAAAATAAAATTCATAAATACATAAAACATTTTAGTGAAAAAAAAAAACATAATACGTAAATACTTATCTTGCAATTGTGTGAACCAGATGAGGGACTTTGATGTTCTACCCAACCATAAACCACACTATTTGTCTTCTTTCAACATTGGCTCACCCCCAAGGCAGGGCTTTAACCCATGGGAAATCAACTTTCCCAAATCCCAATACATTCTTAGTACCGACCACTAGCCAAGGTACCAAACCTGGAATATTTCAACAAGAAGGCTCACATCCCCCATTAGCGCTTATCTTATCCAACTAGGGATGTTCCAAAGTCCTGTGGATTATAAGGTTTCCACTCTTAAATGCATTCTAGGTACCTTTCCAAGCCCTCACACAACCAAGGTACCAAACCCAACAACCTCCAACCATAAGCTTAGGTTCCGCATCAGTTTACACCCAAGTGACATACACCCTTCTCTGCACGTGTGGTCCCTCGGACTATGGAACCACCTTCTAGGGTTTCTTAATTAGTTAAAAATGAATGTTATAGAGCCTTGTGACTTCCAAGAGTTCTTCTTCCCTCATGGGTCTTCCATGTATCCTTACAATCTCTCATTCCATAATGGGCTACATGCTTTCATGGTCGTATGTCAAAATTAATGAATAGCGGTTGGTTCCCTTCACAATGCCAACATTCCTCTTTTATATGCATAATATCTTATGCCACTTGGAAATTCCTTAATATAGTTAGTGGAACTTGGTTATTTTTATGTGCACTTTTAAGTATTATTAAATCATATGTGCCTCTTCTTACTCTTCCATGGAGTCTCATCCCCCATAATCATTTCGTCTTTTTGGTTTAAAACTATTGTATTTTTATACGTGTTGTCATTATTACATTACCAATCCTTCTAGCCTCAAAATATAAAATATTTTCACATGGGAATACCAGCCCCAAAACAAAAAACACTCTTACACATGGGCATAGCAACACCCATAACAAATTTACACTAATGCACTAGGAAAAACGGTCCTCAAAATATATCCTCAACTCACCAACCTAGTTCCACATATACATTATATTTACATTAAAATGGTTGAATAGGGATGTTACATTACCCTCTCCTTTTTTTAGGAACTATCCTTCGTGCTTATATATACATGCATATATACAAAAATTATAAAAAAATATGAGGGTATTCCTCCCTCATCACATCCTCATTCTCCAATATAACATCCTTGGTACTAAAATGGATCCATTTCATATTTATGAAGGCTACAACTCAATTTTAGAACACCTTGACTTTATCATTCCAAATCTATACTAGTTCCAATTGAAAGTCTTCATTGGGCTCCACCTGAATCATGTTCCAATCAATCACATGGTTAGCATCAAGAACATATATTTTAAGAAATAAAACATGAAAAACATTATGAATGTGCATGGATGTTGGTAATACAATCCTATATTCGACTATATCGATCCTTTATAGGATCTCAAACGGTCCACAATATCTTTCTATCAACTTTTCACAATTGGCCAATTTCAAGGGACCTTTCCATACCTTCACCATAAACAACATGGTCACTAATTTTTAATTCCATATTTGGCTTATTCGTTTTTATATAATTGTTCTATCTATCATGATAGACCTTCAAATTATGTTTACTTTTTTCTACTTACTCTTTCAATTTGTTGAGAAACTCTGAACGAACAATGGGCCTATCAATTGGATTGTCCCAATTCACTAGTGTGTTTAATTTATTTCCATACAAGGATTCAAACAATCTCATATTCAAATATTATTGGTACGCATTATTACAAGAAAAATCCACCAAGTGAAAATATTCTTCCCATTTTGAGGGTTTGTCCATCACATAAATCCTCAACATGTATTCAATAACATGGTTAACTCTTTATATTTGAACATTTTGTTCTGGAAGGTAGGATGTTCCAAAATTTAAATCAATCCCAAATACCTTAAATAATCCTATCCAAAAATTGGATGTAAAATTGGGATCTCTATCTGATATAATTTCCTTGGGCACACTATGTAACGTGGAAAGTTTCTTCATGTAAATATTAGCAACAATGGTTGCCTTGTATGTTTAATTCATTAGAATTAAGTGGGTAGAATTGGTGAGCTTATCCAACACAACCATTATATAATCATGTTGCTTCACTATGTTGGGAATATTTATAATGAAATCCATGGAGAAAATTTCCCATTGTCACTTAGGAATGGGTATTGGTTGTAGTAAGCTCGTTCGGTGCCTATACTCAATTTTAACCTTTTGGAATTCCAATTTCCTATATATATAATCAACCACTTCTTTCTTCATACCTATAAAAATGTACTATTTTCTTACTGTTGGGAGTGTCTTCTAATACCCTGGGTTCCTAGCATAAGGAACTCTATGAATCTCACCCAACAATAATTTTTTCAGCCGCTCAAAATTCGACACATATATCTTGCCTTTATATAAAATAAATCCATGTTCATCCATTTCATAATCCCTATATTTGGGTTGCACTTCACCTTGCCGTAGGTATCATTTTATTTCCATGTATTTCTGATTCAAATTCCCAACCTCTAAAATTATGATTTTTAAATAATATTTATGTGTGCTTGTGGTGATAGTATGCATTGCATGCACCCTCTTGCTGAGTGCATCATCCACTTTATTTTACTTTCCCTTTATGTTCTTAATTTCAAATTGACAATCAACCAATAAGTCTATCCATATGACACATTTGGAGTTTAAGTGTGGTTGTTGAAACAAATTATTTAACCCACTATAGCCAATTCATAATTCAAACCTCTTTCTTGTGAGGTAATGCATCCATTTGTTCAAGGCATATATAATGGGTGCCCACTCCAAATCAAGAGTGGCATAATTCTTTTCGTGCTCCTTGAGCTTCCTAGATTCATAATATATCACATTCTCGTTATGCGTGAGAAGTCCTCCAAGTCCTTCTTTACGTGCATCCATGTATAAAAGACAATTATCATCTAGATGAACTATCACTAGTAGAAAATGAGAAATTAGTGATTAGGTGACTAAAAAAGTTAGTCACCACAACTTTTCGTAGTGAAATACTACCAAAAATGAGAAATCTTAAGTAACCAACTAAAACGACTAACATAAATGACTAATTTAATCTTGGGCTAAAATATACAACTTGCTAATAAGTAATACAACTAAAAATGACTAATGTGTGTGACTAATTTAAACTAAACTATGTCAAGCTTCTAATGGTGTGTTAATGAGCTCTAAGTGAAGTTCCCCGAAAAAAATGGGCTACTTACAACTACTCGAGTTTATTGATAAAATTATTCATATAGTTGAAGATATTTTCCACGTCCTTCAGGATTAGTAGATATTACCCTTATGTGCATACCTCATGTCCTCTCTCCCTCTTTATATGAGCATACTTGCTCCTATTATGGAGTTATTCAATATTTTTTATTGATGCCCTCACGCCAAAATGACCACTCTTGGGGTTTTCAAAATAATTAGATATAGCCTCTACTTAAAGTGACATCTTTTAAAAAAAAATTAAAATTAAAATTAAAAAGAAAAATTTAACCCCAATATTGGAAACATGTTCAAATAAAAAAAAATTAACCTCAACAGTAGCAATATAAGCTACCATGACAATTGACATTTTCAGCTAATCTAAAATTAGCCTATTAAAATTTACTTTTCCACTACTCTTTTTACTTTCCTTATCACATTGGGAAATATTTCGATGCTATTTCTACATTGGATTCTGCTGCAAAATTCAGGAGGAATTCGTTGCTCTTTCTACATCGGATTCCACTACAAAATTCAGGAGGAGTTCGATGCTTTTTCTACATTGGATTCCACTGCAAATTTCAGGAGAAAGGTGTGGATCGATTGTTCATCGATGGAAACGGGTTCAAAAACATAGGAGAAAAAGGAACATGAGAAGGGATGTTCTATCAACAATGGACAAGGGTTCAAAAAATCAGGAGCAAAAGGATGTTGAGAAGGGCAGTGGGAAGTCCTGTGAATTTGAAATAATGAGGAAGGAGGTGATTCCAAAGAAGAATGATTTTTTAATAACACATTAGATCGATGATGAATTTAGATACACATATGAGGAATGTATAGACAAAATCAATCGTCTAAAGCCAAATGAGGAGTGGGAAATTGACCCAAAAAAACTAGATATCACAAGAATTATCACCCAAGGCACATTTGGGGCTGTTAAAATGTTAATATTAGAGATTATATCATGCATGATGTTCTTGATGCAATTCCAGATGATTTTAATTTTTTCCTTCTGTGATAACTGGCAGGAAAGGGAGAACATCTTCTTTGAATGCTAGAACCTTCAATATTCTTAATTTTAGCCTCAAACAGACATTAAAGGATTAAAAAGGACTATATTTTTCCTTGTTGATAGACCGACGCAAACTATCCTTGAATATGGATGGTATTGGTAAATTTTTTAACTCCTATCACACTAGCTTCTCCTACTAGGAATATGGCATCCCCAAATTGTAGTTGAGTGGTAGAATCAAAATAAGAAGAGATAAAATATTGGAATGGCTCAAGTGAGACTTCATTCTCTTCTTTCTTTGATAATATTTCTCAAAGTATTTGCTAGAATGGTAGAAAGTGGGGACAAAATGCAACCATGTATTGATCCTCTTAACACTCTATCAAAATTGTAATGTTCCTCATTAACCAAAAGTACACAGGAAGCAATTGAGATGCATTCAAAAGTATAATTCACCGCTAACTCATTGGATCCAAAATCCTGAATGGTTTTGATGAGAAAGTCCCAATTAACCTTAACATATAATATAATTGAGGAAAAATCATAATATATTTATACTCAATGGTTCTCCATTTTTTTCTTGGAGAATGAATATTTATATTTCCATAAATTCAACATAGTTGAATCAATATCTATGATAAGATATTTTCCTTTCTAAGTTTATTTTTCCTACCCCTATTTCTCCATTTTTTTCTCAAACTTTTTCATTATGGCACCATTTTTTATTTCTAAATGTACAAAACTAATCTATAAATAATATTTGTTATCACTATTCATACCACTTTCAAACATGCTTATAGATGCCTAACATGAAAATGCTTCAATCCTGGAAAGTTACAATGGTTTCCTTCTACCTTCATTGGATGTCCATGTTATGATGGTGAGGACTCCATAACTCCATTGATTTTCATACCACTTTAAATTGAAATTGAATGAAGGTAATCCATAGGTTTATAGCTATGATCTCTATCTTGGTTCCATTTCCATTAATGAATTCCATTTACCCAGTTTGTGTCTATCACATTTCCCAACCTTCTCCCTACATGAGCAATCCCCACCTTGCATTGGATTGATCTCCCTTATTATTAATATCATCTTTGTAAGAGAGTTGTTTCACATTCGTATAAAGTCCACCATTAATAAGGTGAGAGGGAACTCAAGGCCCTTCACTTCCTTAATCACATTTTCAATCTTAATAATCTCAAGGCCCGATTCTCTGACAATGGATTGGTTGGCTAGGGAATCCACCAACTTATTTTGTGACTTACTTGTGTGCGAGAACTTGAAACTTATAAGGAAACCTCAATTCATTGTAAAACCCTCAAAATCCAACATATTTTTCCATTAGTGAAGCAATTATTGACTCTAGTTTTCATGTTCAAAATGTTAATTATAAATTTGGAGCGTGTCTTATTTTTCAAAACATTGGAATCCTTAATATTTGATTAGGCTTATAGCCTAAACTGAGGAGGTTTATACCTCTGCTAAGGCTCCTTATTTATTTATTTGACTTCCCATAATTTTTTTTATTTGTAACTCCAAATTGATCATAACATTAATTATTTTTTCCAGAGCTTGGATGCTTTCGAGAGGCTAGTGTCCAACCCATGCATACTCCCAAAGGTATACCTTTCCTCCATGTTGGAAATTTAGGGAAATACAACTATCCATTAAACTTGTTTTGATCATATTATTACTTATGCTTGATCCTTTAGGGACATCATCATGCCATGAATCCCACATGGTGGACAAGTTCTCTATTCTCCATGTGTCAGTTTTCCTTAAAATTTAGAAACAAAGACCTTTTTTTGTCAGAGATAAAGCACCAATATACTCTTAAACATGGAGCTTTATTGACCGGTCTTCTTATCCCTACTTCTCATTCCAATTTAAGCATAATTATTTGTTTCCAACATATCAGGTGCCATTTTTTCTCCTTTAATTCTTGTTGTCATGAGAAATTTTTATTAACTTTATACCTCTCAAAGAGAATTGATCTTGATCTATATTTGTAAACTTGAAGGTTTTATGAAATATGCAAGTTAAATTTTATGTCTTTTAGGAAATTGATCAATTTGAAAAATACCATAAATTAACGATTGTTAACTAAGTTTATAGCATAAAAACAGACACAATAATATTGTACACAACAACAAAAGAAAAAAAAATGATAAATGAGTTCACCCCTCCTAGGCTACATGATTGGAATCTGGATTACGACAAAAATTTACCCAAAATTGAAAGTGCTCAAAATTTCACCAAGCTAGAATGACAATGACTAGACCATCACAAGGAATCCAATGCAACTCGTTTCGTCAAAAACTGAGTTCGGATGAAGAAGTTATAGTCTGCTGATCTCCCTTCAGAACAAGCAAATTTAAAAAAATATATTGCAAAATAGGTACAGGCTAATGACATGGCAACCTAGTCAACATGTAGGGAATATTCTTCAATTTTTTTCCAATGAAAAGTCTCACTAAAGGATTCACCAGTTTTTTTTGAGAAGGTGAAATTTCCGAATATCCTGCTAAAGATGAATTCGATTTTTTTTTTATATGTGGGAGGACAACCCAACAAAGGACCACCATGTGTCCCCTAGTGGACCCCCCTCTCCAAAGTTAAGTTTGAATTTCATGATATTGCAAGGTTGGTTTCTAAGCTAAGGTTCAAGTTACATTGGCAATATTCGATATAACCAAAAGTTGCATTTCCATTATCAAGAGTTCAACTGTATACTAAGGTTCAAAGTTCAGTTGGCTTATATTATTTATAACGTATGGTTGAATCGAGCTTATATTGGATTTTAATTTCATATTCCAACTAAGAAAAATTATATATCATATCGTGGGCATATTAAACTTTGGGATATGTATTTTATTTGATGGGAAAACATTATAATGATGGCGTAATTCAATATAAACCTTAATCCAAAGTTTGGATAAGGTTCGTAGCGTAATGTTTATGGTGAAAAACAATGTATGGAGGTTCGGAGGTCAGGGTTCAACTCCGTGACCTCCCCCCAACCACTACCGTCGCTTAAAAATGGGCGACACCCTTGATTCTTGTAAAGCATTGTGCCCAACATGTATTTTAATGTTACGTGTTTCTCCGATGGTGGGAAGGAGGGGGCGAGCCTTGCGGGCCAACCCTCCTCCCATGTGACTTCACCACATAATGGACGAATTTGAGCCCAAATATAACTCCTCTTAGTGCATAATTATTTTGCACATATCCATTAATTAAAACATCAGTTAAGATAGCGGATATTTCGGCGGACCCACTGAACCAGGATCTACCACTAAACTTGGCACCCTTAAGAGGAGTTTCTCCTGATTTAGAGGCAGAATCTAGGGGAAAATTAAATAAACCCTATATTGAGAAATTTTTGACCACGTTTTGCTTAGGAAGAGTCATTCCTAGCAAATTGGCATGCTCTAAATCCATTGGAATAGCTTGCAGAGGAAAAGGATCAAATATACATGTGTTTTTAGTCACTTAGAGAATTTTGAAGCTTAGGGCCACCAAGAGGGAAGGCCATTCAATAGTAATTTTTAGATTTATTTGATGCTCTAAACATAGTGGTATAGTTTGCAGAGGTGTTGGAGAACTTCTGAAAGTGTTTTTTTCACTTTCAAGATTAAACAAGCCCATGGCCACCAGGATGGGAGGACAAGCTTGAATTAGCTGGAAACCAATTTTAGAGTTTGGATAGTCATTTTTGCGGTTTTTGGGTGCTCTTAAGCCAATGGAGCAACTTTCAAATCCATTGGATCATTACAAGTGCTTTTAATCAGATATTTGACTCTTAATCCCAAGAGGGCCTAGCTAGTTGAAGCAGGTCCATGGAGATGTAGCCCAAGAGGGGTGAACTCTATTATCATCCATGGTATTATATGATTATTGTGTTTTATTTTTCTACATTTTATTTACTGTACATGAGTTTATACAAGTTAATTAACTCATAGTTTGATCATAAAAAACACAAGAACCTTAAAACATAAACCCCTTCACAAGTGTTTAACTTGAGATGATCCTAATCACACATTTTTAATACTGATGTGGGAGATATCATAGAAATAACTAGTTTTCCCATATTCTGATCAAGTTGGCATCAGAGAAAAATTTTAGCTCATTTTAGCCAAGGTTAGCTAGAATAATTAGCTATTGGTTTTTTAATTTGTGTAAGGATAATTTAATTGTGTGCCAGTTTATGCGTGTAGGAGAAGATTAAAATTGAGAAATTAATTCTCAAATCACATCAAAGTAGCTTTGTATGCAATGCAGGTGTGATGATGACTTCATTAAACAATGTTTATAATTCATCTTCCTTACAAAATCTCTTTCACAAAGAGATGTTACAGAAGCTCTACATCATGATTGATATGATGCAAGAGAAGTATGAAGATAAGAGGGAGAGATTTAAGCTTCAAGAGTAGTTTCTTTCCATGAAGGAGGAGAAGCAAGAGCTTCTTAAAAAGATGCATGAGATGGAGACTCAACTCCATATTGCAAATGAGAATCTAGCAAAGATGCATGATATGGAGACTCAGCTCCATGATGCTAAGGAAGCCTTAGCCAAGTATGTGCTTGAAAAAGAGGTATGAAATTCAATTTTATCTTCACTTTCCTCTCAAAATGAATGTGTAGGTGCTTTTGAAAGACACACTAGAGGAATAGGGTCCAAATTATTGATGAATATGGGCTATGAAGTTAAAGGGTTGGGAAAACATGCGCAAGGCACAATTGAGCCAATTGTTATTGAGGAAAGTCTTAAGTATTTGGGTGTTGGTTATGGACAACATGATGGAGAAAGATCTAAAGCCAAGGAGGCACACAAAGGTGTTCCAAGAAGGATTTTTATTTCATGTTCATTACCTCAAGCTTGTGAATATTGTATTCATGAGGAATGCAAATGTTTTGCGCCCACTTTGCAAGAAGGTGCTCATAAGCATGCCGCTAATGAGAATGGCGAACAAGAGGATGTTGAAATCTCTAAAGTATTTGAATGCATTGTTGGAATTTCGAAGAGAGCCACTACCTCATCAAATTCACCTCCTCAAGAAGGTGACAAAGGTGAATGTTCAAGGTATAAATCTTCTTTTAATAAATTTGCTTTTGGTTATGATAAACATGGAAAATTATCAAATAATATTTCAAGAAAGTTTTCATATTCCTTTTGTGGTTTGGATAACCATAATGTTTCAAGATGTTGGAAGAAGATATACATGCATAGGAAACTTTCTAAACAAAGGAGGCAGAAATCCAAAGGTCCATTGGACAAAGCAAGCCATGTTGAAAATAAGATGCAATTGTTTTGCACTCATTTCCATAAGCAAGGTAATCTTGTAGACAACTGTTGGAATTTGTATCCAACAAGTCATCCACGAAGTTTGAAGAAGGTGGAGAAAGAGAATGGTAAGAATGAAAAAGAAGGTTTCGTAATTGGTGTGGGTCAAGATGATTCACATGATGATGATGTGCAATTGAAAGAAGCGCCATTGAAATGGTTTAGTAAGAAATGGTTAGATTCATCATCCAATTAATGCTTTGCATGTATTTTGATGTTTGATGCATTCTTTTCCAATTGAATGCATGTTGCATGTTTACGCCAAGAAGGTGATTGAAAGTGGAGTATGTTGGCTCACTTTATTGTAGCAAAATATGTTCATTTTGGCTCTTTAAGTACATGTACATATGAATGGGGTTCTTGTACTTATGATTGTACTTGTGAGAGAGTTGAAGAATTTTTATACATGCATGAGAGTTTGTGTGTACGACTAATGGAATTTTGATGGTTTCATTGTGCTTGAACATGCATCAGTAATTGACACGTGTTGGTTGATTGCTTTGTTCAAAATGTATGTTGTCAACTTGAGAGTGTTGATCATTTGCACATGCATGAGTGTCGACTTGTGTTGGTAGATTGTGTGTTACATGCATGTCATATTGAATTGGAATAGTTGATTTTGTCTCCAATGATGAAAAGGAGATGATAAAAGGAAATGTTAAATTATTTTTTTTTAGGGAAAAGAATCGTCAAATTATTACACATGCTAATGCTTGACTTTAGAGTTAGTCGTTTGAAGAAGCATGTTTTGTCGACTTGTGTTTGGTTGATAAGTTTTGACACCAAGTTGTAAGAGTACATGGCGATGTTCACATGATGTGAAATTTGTTGCTTTGAAGGAGCAAGAGGATATGTCATCAAGTTATGTTTATTGCATGATGTATTTTTCAAATTGATGGTTGTTGTTTGTGAAAAGATGTCAAAAAAAAAGTTTCCATCCATTGTAGACCATTTTATGTGTTGATGTCAAGAAGAGAAGGAGACGGCGAATGCATTTTCCAGATGTGGAATTTGGAACCGTGAAGGTAAAAGAATGGTCATTTATTTTCTTGTTTTTAGTGATGTTGGAACTCATTGTTGTAGTTCACTCGAATGGTTTTAATTTGGAAAAGTGGTTTCCAAGGAGAAGCTTGCATCAAATGCATGTTTGTGCAAAGGAGGAACATGATTCTTAGTGGGAAGGAAATCAATTAGTTTTCCAAGCACCGAGAAATAAATTTGGTACAAAAAACTGCTATATCAGTCAACAAGCATCCAACAAGTGTTGGATTGGGTTAGCAGCAAAAGGAGAACATTGGTTGAAGAGCCAAGCCATTTGCAAGGCAAGGCATGTTAGTGAACCTAAGAGGTTGTCATGGTGATTTTTCCAAGTAAAATAAAGATGATAAAACTTGGGAAACAAAAGAGTATTTAGTTCTCATGAGATAACCAGCTTTTATGGGTCCAAAAGAATGTCAGTGGGAAGGAGTGATCAGAATTTGGATTAGGGGAAAAAATTTACACAAAATTCAAAGTGCTCAGAATTGCACCAAACTAGAATGAAACCGATCGAACCATTACCAGGAATCCAATGCAAATTGTTTCATCAAAACCAAGTTCGGATGAAGAATTTATAGTCTGCTGATCGCCATTATAAACAGGCAATTTAAAAAAGAAAACAAATTGCAGAATAGGTACAGGCTGATGACATGGAAGCCCAGTCAACATGCAGGGAGTATTATTTGGTTTTTACCTAATGGTATTGTGACAAGTGTCACTACAGGATTCACCAATTTGGTTTGAGAAAGCGAAATTTCCCAATATCCTCCTAAAGTCCTCTTAAGGATGAATTCAATTTTTTTTATAAATATTTAGGAGGACAACCCAACTAGGGACCGCCACGTGTCCCCTAGCAGACCCCCACTCCAAGGTTAAGTTTGAATTTCATGATATTGCATGGTTGGTTTCTAACTTAAGGTTCAGATTACATTGGAAATATTGGATATAAACCAAAGTTGCAAAATGAAATATCCAAAATTCAAATGTATACTAAGGTTTAAAGTCCTATCGGCATATATTATTTATAGGTCATAGTTAACGAATGAGTGCGAAAATGTAATTGTGCTTAGCCACTTGATAAGTTAACCACTTGTGATAATTAATATGAACTTATCTGTTAATTAAAAAAATAATTAAGATAGTCAATAGTTTGGCGGGCCCGCTAAACGAGGAGCTACCACCAAATTTGGTGCCCTTAACTAGAGATTCTCTAGATTTAGAGGCAAAATCTAAGGGAAATTAAATGAACCATATCTTGAGGAATTTTCAGCTAATTTTTTCTTAGGAAGAGTCATTCCTAGTAGATTGGCATACTATGAATCCATTGAAACATTTTGCAGAGGCATAGGAGAAAATATATAGGTGTTTTTGGTCACTTGAAGAATTTTGAAGCCTAGGGCCACTAGGAGGCAAGGTCATGCCCAGATGAGTTGAAGGCCAAATAGAGTGAATGAATAGTCATTTTTAGATGTATTTGATTCTTTAGACATAGTGGTATGGTTTGCATAGGTATTGCAGAACTATTGAAAGTATTTTTTTCACTTTGGAGATTAAAAAAGTCTATCACCACCAGGATGGGAGGTCAATCCTAGATCAGTTGGAAACCAATTTCAGAGATTGAATAGTCATTTTTGGGGGTTTTTGGTACTCTAAAGCTAATTGAGTAGGTTAAAAATCCATTGGAGCATTACAGGTGCTTGTAATTGGACATTTGACTCTTAATCCCAAGAAGGCCTAGCTATTTGAAGCAGGTTCATGGAGATGTAGCCCATGAGGGGTGAACTCCGTTATCATCCATGGTATTATATGATTCCTTTTTGTTATTTTTATGAATTCAATTTGTTGTAAATGAGTTTTTTAAAGCTAATTAACTCATAATTTGATCATAAAAAACACATGAAACTTGACACATAAACCCCTTCGCAAGTGGTTAACTTGAGACTATCCTAGTCACACATTTTTAATACTGATGAGAGAGCTAGCATAGCAATAACTAGTTTTCCCATATTCAGATCACTACATATCCTCATCCAACTTCTAATGTTGGGCCTCTTTCATTATGTGCTGAAATATATGATTTCATGGATTTACATTCCTTAGAATGAAAAAATAATGTCTCTAATGGCTCCAGAATAGAAAGAAATCCAAGTTGGGCTCTTGTTGGGCTCAATTTGGTCAAAAAATGGGAATGTTATGCTCTAGACAAGTTTTACTACTAACTACTCTACAAACTACACTCCTTTGCTAACTTTTCTACGAATTTTGAAATTCTAGGGCCTGCTAAGCACCATTTTCGCCTCGCACTGACAAGATTCTTGTCGGTTCAAGTGAAAATTTTCGTTCCCTTTAAATGCATAGTGACCCCCTCTGGTAGAAAATTTTGGCCCCATTGGGCCATGCAGCCAGGGCCTAGGGCTAACCACCCACTCCCATTAGCATAGCCCCAAATTCCTGGGCCACAATTTTGTTTGGTGCATAAGTCCCGTGGTTGGTCCCCAACTCCTTGCATAGGTCCCATAATGCTCGACTCCCCGCTCTGCCACTGGTCCCATAACACATAATAGGACCTTGGGCTAGGGCTAAGCCTTGAGCTCTTGGTCACTCTGCACATGCTCTCGGGGGTGTGTAGTGACTGGTGGACTGGGGCTTAGCCCTGACCCCTTCCCCCAACCATTTTCCATTGAAACTTTAAATAGCAGTCTGCACCTATGGATAGTAAGAACTACCTTTGGCACATTGGTAATGTGCTTCCTTGTCTGCTTAGAGGTCGCCCATTTGAATCTTATGGAGGCCAGTTCAGACATGAACCAATATTTTAGACCACCCTCAGGATGCCACGTGGCTACCTGTCATTGGGCTACTTGGCTCCCATTCATAGGCCCACATAAACAATTCCAATCAACCAATACAAATCCATCAACCCTAAACCAATCACATGAGGCCACGTGGAAGCTTGCGATTGGCCCGAAATGTACAACTAAATTGCACAGTCAGCCTGTTGAGTCATCGTATGGAATACCCAATCAGTAGTCCTAAACTTTGACCTGGAAAAATTTAGTTGTTTAGGAAAACGATTAGAACACGATATCCGGAGCAAATGATATCAATTTTGAGTGATTCAATTTGCGTTGGATTAAGGATGATAATCTTTAAATTTTGGCACTAGTTTTGAGAAATTTTAAACACTTTCATTTTTTAGCACTTATTAATCCCTTGGATCATTCCTCCCCACCAGAATCTTTTGGACCTCAAAAATATCATTTATAGTAAAAAAAAAGAGGAGGGTACAGTTCCCTCACCCTTCAAATCTAGATCCATTTGGCTTTGCTTGGATTAGCACCTTTGAGCCCCACACGAAGGCACTCCACTTTCCCTCCTTTTAAAGTTCTTGTTCTCCTGTTAAGGATGGTATATTTCTGCAATTTTTCAAGATATTAAGGAGAGAAATATTCAATTGTAAATCTGAATATTTTATCCTTGATCTTCAATCAAAGGAGGCTCATATAGTCTAAAATTTTCAACATTAACAACTACATATATTTTCATATATGGAGACAAATCTAACGAGAAGGCATACCAATATTTTCTAAAATCTTGAATGGACCATATCTGATTGGTTTGAGTTTTTTATCTTCTCCTTGGAGTATTTCCTTGTTAATGTAAATCCAAACTTCATCTCCCACTTGAACGTATTTCACTATGTCCATCAATAGAAAAATATTTCCAAAAGATAAAATCTAGAAAAGACTTTGGCAAGTATCCCAATCATGCCTCAAATGGAAATATTTGAGCCGATGAATGCTTGGCCTGGTTGTAAGCATGCTAAATATAGTGGAAATGTTCATCCAAAAATTTAGGATGCTTGCTGCAATAACCAATAAAAATATGTACTACCATTCTAATCACCGCTTTTTTTTGGACATTAGTTTTCGAATGGAATTTTGTGCTCTTATTTAACTTGGTTTCCATAAGTCCCCATAAAATTGACTAAAATTTCTTGACAAATCGAGAATCACGATCAGAAATAATGGTTGTGGGAAACCCAAAATGCACCCATACATTTTTAAATAAAAATTGTGCAGTCTGTTCAGCTGTAACCTACTTCTTACAAGGCATCAAAATACACATTTTATTGAAACGATTCACAACTAAGTAAATATAATCATGACCTTTCCTAGACATAGGTATACCTCCCACAAAATCCATAGAAACACTTTTATAAGAATGGGAAGGAACAAGAAATGGAATATATAATCCCAAATTTCTATTGCTAGGCTTACTGATAACACATAAAGAACACCCTCTCACATATCTTAACACATTTTCATTCATATGAGGCTAGTGAAAGTACCTCTGTAATTGTGTCATTGTCTCGCGAACACCAAAGTGGCCAACAATAAGAGAAGTATGCGCTTCCCTTATGATGTTGAATATTTCTCCCTTTGGAATACATAACTCTCAAAGATGATACAACAATTTATCATGCACATGATAATATAATTCCTCTACTTAGTTACTATTGGTGTCTATGTGTGAACCCGCTTTCCCACATTAATTATCAATCCAGGATGAATTTGTTATTGCAAGGATAACATGAAAAATATATGCAGATGAAAATCACACAATCTAGTGTCGGTTAAGAATGCCATAAAATATGTAAAAAAAACAAACCACTATAACAACAATGAAAGGATAACAACAATCAATTGTAAAATAGAGAATAAATCCACAACAAATAATACTTACAACAATCACATTAACTGTCACAACAATTAAGGAAAAAACATGATGCAATAAAATAAACTAATCACACACACAAGTTAAACAACACCTGGTCAGGAGAGTGGGCTCAAATCCCTGATAAGGGCTGTGGTATAATCACAAAATAATGAAAGAAACAAAAAGATGAATTGCATAAACTTGAACAAAAAGTAATATTACAGATTCTCAATTATCTCGTTAGCCAACCCCTGATTCATAGCATCATATCCTCTCTTATAAAAATGATTAGAGTGATAGTTCATGAAATTATGACATTTATTGCCTACATTTACACAATGGTTATGATAGACAAAAAATAATGCAAAATATAGTAGAGGAAGGAATTTGAAGTTGTTCCACAATTGCAGCACTGTCCCAAGATAGCGCTTCTAGCTCAATAGTTTTCCCTGGAATTACGAACTTGTTCATACGACCTCACAATATTCAAGAATAATGAAATTAGCAAGCCCCTTAGGTAATAATCCCCATGAATATGCTTCATTGACTAAATAATCAGTAAATACATGACAAGGGGTATACCTGTGCACTTTAGGACATAAATTTAATGCTAATGTATAAATGGAGAAAGTAAATGGGATAGAATGGAAGGAAAAGATGTGAAAGTTTAGCTCCCAACGTCTTCCCCCAAATAGTCTTTCTGCATGTCCTCATGCAGCTCATCACCTACGCAAGTCTCAGTTAGAGCGGCTGTGATTAGTGTTGAGATGAGCACGGTCATATTTCCCATCCATATCTGTCCCTGGAGGTTTATATCCATTTGTCATAAGAAATTCCTTCCACCAATTATTGCTCACATTGTAAGTTGGACTGTTTTTATCTACTGGCTGCCAGACGATGGGAAATTGGAACCTCAAACCCATCCACCAGACCACACAAGTGTGTATGCATCGAATATAGCATGGAAACCTTCATAATTCCCACACAAATTTAGTGGCCCCAAAAGGTTCCCAGATTCTGACAGCTGATGATGAAAACATCCATAATTTTTTACAGTTGTCTCAATCCTCATCTTGAAAAGTGACCACCTATTTTTTACATAAATTAGTACATTTCTATTTTGCCAACATCTATTCTTTACACCCCTCAATCTGTAAAAAGGTGGTGTGCTTATTATAAATATTTACAGAATGACCATTTTCCCTTCGAAGGACAAGTGGCTTCGTGGCTTGATTTTATTCAAATGTATCAAAAGCCTTCTTCCATTTAACTTGATTGATTGTGTAGGAAGTAAAGGATCTCAATTAAACATCTCCCACAAATGGGACTGGATTAAATGTTTGATCATCACTTAGGAAGTAGTCATGCATATATAGTTCACACATCAAATGTTGATTCAAGACATCATGAATTCTTAAGATGTGCAAAAACTATATAAGGTCTTCTATTTCATGACTGACCTCATGACAGATGATTTCCAGATAGAAGAAAAGATATTTATCATGAAGAAACAGAGAATGATATGAGCAGGGGGTCGGTAAGCCATCACCTGTTGTGCCAAGGTAAAAATTATTCTTTATCAGCCTTCAATACTTGCACCTTCTCTTCCAAGTTCTCGATCTTATTCTGTTGTTTCTCCCGCTTTTGATTCTCTCTGTCCATTTTGTCTATATAGCTAGTGATGGTCTATGCATCTTGTCCGCGAATTCTCTTTACCTCTTCCTAGTGGGATGTCAAAGTAATTATTCCTTGCTAGAGACACGATGCATCAACCTGCCATTTCTGAATTTCCGTGGCTAAAAATAATTCTCGGGCTTCAAATAGATACTCAATGGGCTTTGTTTGTGAGACGACAGAGGTTGTAGGAATTCCCTTTGTCTATACTACCCAAAAAATGACCTCAGCCCTGGATTTGCAGCCTTTCCCCTGTATCTCCTCAGTTTCTTCTATAAATGAAAAACCCTCTTTATTTATTTGCGATTTTCCAACATTAATCACATAGCTTCATTAAATTTAAGTTGGTACCTTTCTTTGAGAGGGGGTATCCTTTTCACACATTGTTATATGATTTCTTGTTTGACGATGACTTATTCTACTGGTCCTGTAGCTAGGTCAAGATTTGGTGGATTATTGTGAACGAACGTGCTGAAAAAATTCTCATTTAGCACGACTTCTTTTATTTGTTCCTCCGTTTGGGGAGCAACCTTTTTATTTTCCGTATCTAGATCAGGAATTCATGCATTCATCTTCGCAACTCGCTCGACATCCTTCCCTTGCATATGTTCTGTCACAAGGCCATCACCTAATGGTCCAAGAATTGTTTTTGACCCTTGCGGGTCAACATATGCAAGTTCAATTTCTTCTGGTGGCCCTGAAGGGGTGGAACTGACCATTACTTCTTTGTCCCGACCTTCAATCGACACATGTTCCCGTATCTCAGTGCCGAACTTTACACTTCCATTTTGATGTATCTGTGTATCAGTGAGCAATAGCTCCCAAATGAGTGTACCAACCATTATATCCAAAATTGTTCCAAAAAATTCTAAGATTGGGGGAATAGCTCTTTCTTCCACCAAATGGTGAGGGGAACGAAATTTCTTTTCCCCTTTTGGTAAAGTTGTAGGGAATGCGGAATGGGGAACATCTTCTTCAATTTCCATCCCAACGATGCCAATTGTTTCATGTTCTTTCTCCTCATCCTCTTCTTCCACTGATTGAACCAATAATTATTCTATATTATCTCCTTTTCCAGTAGTCAACAATGGTTCTTGTGAAGCAGTGCTTACCGCAGGACATATTCCTTCTGCAATTTCATGATTCTTTTGAGCTAGTGGTGGTGGTTCTTGTGTAACACCACCGCTCACTTTAGACCCCAACCTTACTTGGATAGGTGGTGTGGGTTCTTGTGTGACATCACCACTTATCAATCCCATGACTGGTGATGATCCTCTTTGTTCATTATCAGTTGATGCTGGTTCCTATGGAAAAATGTCAAATTCATCTTCCATATCTATTGCTTCTATACCCACTGGACTTCCAGATGATGCTGGTTCTTGTGGAACATCATCTTTTGTGACTTCTTCCAATTCCATTTCTTCCACCCCTAATGAACCAACAAGCGATGTTTGTTCTTGTGTGACAACATCGACTATGGTTTCTTCTGTTTCCATTTATTATTCCCCGAATGAATCAACAGGTGATGTTGGTTCTTATGATAGCATTGAATGAGGCCTCCTCTACCTCCATTTATTCTGCTTCATCCTCTTCTCTTATATATATCACGACCTCAATTTCTTCCTCTGATAATTCAACGAATTGTGACTAGGGCATAGGGATTTGAGATAGTGCATGCATTACTAGTAACTAGACCAACCCATGATTTGTTAGGAATGCTAATATGTGTCATGAGAGGCAGGAATAATGTGCCATTAGCTGAAGAATTTTCCATAGGAAGAAAGGCATATCCAACGAATGGATTTGTGTCTTCCGAAACCGAAGGTGCGGTAAAAGCTTGAAGTGGTATTTAAACATAGTAGCAAGTCGCCCTTCACAGGTTATATATATTATCAAAAAATATGCCACCTCACCCCATTGATGTGGTAGGTACTTACTATCATATGTTTTTTCCTTCTAAATCATTGTTCCCCAACCTATAAAAAGAATTCTAGGAATTTCGGCAAAGGGGACTTTCAAGAGAACCATTTCTACCCCTATTGTGGTAGTCCACTAACAACCAAGATGAATTCATTTGTGACAAAAATATCCAAACACCACACTTTGGAGTGATTTCCCTCTAAGTTTAATGCAAATTCGGTTGTGATATTTTCATCGAATCCTTGCAACCTGTCAAACTACACACCCAACCTTCATCTAAAAATATTTGCCATACATTTGCATTGCTGCAAGTCAGAGTTGTATTATCTAGTTCATGTATCACAACCATTCCACTCATTTCATGATAGCTTAATAACAACACTTTGGAGTAGCATAGGACCATTGGGAGAGAGTATTGAAAGATAATCCTTGTGGTGACAGAATGGTAGAAAATGGAATGCAGTAATAGTACAATACAAAAGGTGATTTTATGGAAAATGGGAAAAAATCATGGTGGATTATGGTAATGATGGAGGATAATGATGGTAATTATTCCATTGAATTTTAAAGGACTGTTTAACTAAAATAAACATACTTATCTATAATCCCAATGCATATTAATAATTGTGTGTAATGGGGTTAGAATAGTGGAGTTTACGTATCGACACAGGTTCTAATGATGACGTTGGCAAATCATTATTACGATTTGATTACACCATCATTTCAGTTATGAAAACACCTCCCCCTAACTAATGGATGACCATCCATGGTCATGTAAATGTCATGTCAAAGGAATATTTATTAAAATTTGCAAAATTAGATCAGGGATGTACCTGGTGACTTACCTTAGTAGAGTACTAGCCTAGGAGGAGTAACTTTTTTGATGGAGTAGCATCATTGCAGGAGTAACAACACCGAAGGAGTAATAGCACTAGACACTTAGAAAATTTTATGGAGTAGCAGCACCAGAGGAGTAACAACATCATAGGAGTAACAACATCATAGGAGTAACAGCATCAGAGGAGTAACAACACCGAGTACTTATAAATTTTACGGAGTAACAACACCGGAGGAGAAACAACATCAGGTACTTAACATTTTTTATGGAGTAACAACACCGGAGGAGTAACAACACCGAAGGAGTAACAACACTGGACACTTAGAAAATTTGATGGACTAACAACACCTGAGGAGTAACAACATCAAGGGAGTAACAACACCAGACACTTCGAAAATTTTCACAAACCAGAGGAGTAACAACATCGAAGCGCTGCAGGAGTAACAACACCGGGTTCTTATAGAATTTTCATCACCCAGAGGATTAAAAACATTGAAGTAACAACATCAAAGGAGTAACATCACCGGGTACTTAGAAAATTTTCAATCTCCACAAAATTACACACCAGTAGTAGTACCTACAAAAAACAATTGAGTAGTAACAATATTTTATTTCTATTTATTATTATTATTACTATATATATTTATATATTTTTTTTTTATTTTTTAATCAATTACAGGATGTAGAGGAGGGATTCTTTGCACTAACCACCTTCTAACCAGATTTATCAAAGATATGTTTGATGAAGGCATAATTAGAAGTTGGGCAATGATACAATCTATGACAATGTCCATTTACTGTAAAACAGGCATGTGTATCGTCAATTGTAAGAAGTCTGACAGTTCCATTATCAAACACAACATCGACTTCATAAGGTCCCATCCAATGAGATAAAAGCTTTCCTTTAAAATATTTAAAGTGGGAATCATAGAGAAATGCCCAATCCCCTCTGTGAAACACCTTATTCTTGATAAATTTATCATGCCATTTTTGTTTCTGCTGCTGGATTGCAGCAATTTTCTGAACAACCATTGAACGAATTTCATCTAGCTCATTTAGCTATTCGAGTGAATGTTTATGGGATTCTCACAAATCTAGTCCTACTTCAAGAGCTTTTCGGAGCGTGCTGATCTCAAATTCTACTGGAAACAATAGGGGTTTTCCATAAACAAACTCAAATGGTGAAAACCTTATTTTATTCCGCCATGTTTTTTTGTATGCTCAGAGAGCTTAAGGAATTTTTTCAACCCAATCTCAGCGATGTCTTGCCACAGTATTTGTGAGAATATTTTCTAATACCTTTTTGTGCTTTCCACTTGACCATTCTCCTAGGGATGGTACATAGATGTAAACCTATGCTTGATTCCATACTTTTTCATAAGCCTTTCTATCATATGTGATGTGAATTGTGCTCCTCCATCTAGAATAATCACTCTTGGAGCACCATATTGAGAAAAAAAATATTGAAATAGAAAGTCCAAAACAAATTGTTACGTCGGTTTCACAACAGCCTTGGCTCCCACCCACTTTGTTAAATAATCTATGTTGACCAAAATATGAACTTTTTGATGCAAAGATGGGTTAAAAGGGCCAAAAAAATAAATAGCCTATTTTTCAAAAGGCTCAAGGACTACCTAGAGCTATAACGACATTTCATCTCATCAACCAGGCTGACCCATCCGTTGGAAACTATTGCACCTTTGGACATAGTTTTTGGAATCCTGGAAGATGAAGGGCTAGTAATATCCCATATGTAACACCTTATGCCCTATCCATTTATCTACAAAGTGCCCTCCACAAGGGACATCATATATGTCAACCCCTCCTACACAGCGTCGAATTTGATGGTCGAGCCATGTATAAAAAATATATCCTGCTATCTAAGAATAACTCGCACTATGATGAATAATTTCCAATGTTCCTTGTATGAAAAAATATGAGGCACCTTCCTTGTAGTAAGATAATTATCAATATATGCATACCGGGGAGTATTAATAGAAATATAAAAGATGTGTCAACTAGAAAACTATCTTCTATGGGTGTGCCTTCATCACTAGTATCCAGTCTAGAAAAAAAATCATCAACTACATTATCCTTCCCTGTTTTGTATACTATAGTAATGTCAAATTCTTGAATTAACAATAACCACCTTGTGATGTGACTAGGGGTGATAGATTTATTCACCAAGTACATAATTGTTGTGTGATTAGTATGCGCAAAAGTAGGATATCGAGTAATGTAATGCCATAATTTATTGATAGCATAAATAATAGCCAGGAATTATTTTTCAGTTACGGTATAAGTTAATTCAGCAGGAGTCAAATTCTTTCTGACATAATAAACTGCATATGGATTCTTATCCTCCTGTTGTCCCAAAACTGACCCAACTGTTATCTGAGAGGCATCGATATGGATATGAAATGGGAGTGCCAAGTTAGGACCTCACAGGATCGGAGCTCCACAGTCCTTGATATTTGCAGAAGTCACTTCACAATCATCTTTTTGCAGAAACTCTACATCTTTAGTTAACAGCTGAAAGAGTGGAGATGTTATTTTGGAAAAATTTTCTATAAAACTTCTATAATAGCCAGTACAACCAATAAAAATATGTACTTGTGTGGGTGTCTTAAGTAAAAGAAAATGTAATATTACCTCTACCTTGGCATGATCAACTCAAATTCCAGCAGTAAAGAAAGAGTGTCCCAGAAATATTCCCTCTTCCCTCATCATGTGACATTTGACTGTACTTAGAGAAACATGGGTCTACTCACATCATCCATATAAATATTTACATTGTCATCAACTAGATAAAAAACTATTCCCAATATTTCCCTCTGAATTTTGCAAGTGCATTACAAAGAACAAATGGGAGGACTCAATATGTGAAAGTTCCCCAAGGGCATGTGAATGTGGTTTTATCTTGATCCTCAGTGGCTATTTGGATCTGATTATACCCGCTAAACCCATCTAGGAAGGAGAAGAACTTCTTCCCAACTAATGTATCCAAGATTTGATCAATAAATGGAAAAGGGAAATAATCCTTTTGGGTTGATTTATTTAATTTCTTGTAGTCCACATAGATTTGCCACTTACCATTATTTTTAGGAAAAATAACTAGCATGGACACCCATTGAATATCGAAGATGGGGTAAATAAATCCTACATCCAATAACTTCTGAAGCTCATCTTTGACAATTTTCTTTAAGGCGGGGTTCATTATTCTTTGGGGTTGTCTCACAGGTCAAAAATATTCTTTAATGTATATATGATGAGTTCATAGATCGGAAGGGATCCCCTTCATATCTATATAATCTTAGGTGAAGGTTCCTTATGGTCTCGAAGAACTTTCAGGAGTTGTTCGGTTTGGGGTGCCGAAATATTTGGATTAATGTTCAATGTTTTCCTTGGTTCTATCTCAATGGGGACACTATTATGAGAAGAGGTTGTAGGTATATTTTCAATTTCATTTTTGGGTTCAATGGTTTCCTGCATATTACAGCTCATGACAAATTCCAGGAATTGGCGATTTGAGTCAGAAATGGAATGGGGATCACTAATGAAATTACTGATGGAATCATCCTACGTTTCTATTTTAAAATAAAGAGTTTGTTCATTGGTAAGGACTGGTATGAGTTCTTATTTTTTAGGCTCTCATCCTTCTAACGGTAGTGATTTTCGTTTAGATGATGGTTTCCCTAATGGGATTGGTTCTGCAGGAGGATTAAAAATGTGATTCTTTATGATATTCCCATTATATATAAGCATGTTTCTTCACTGACACCTGATATAGGCATGTGCAGTTGCAAGCCAAGGTCTTCCTAAAATCAAAGGGTGACCACCAGGTAGGGATTGTGTTTGTAATACCAAGAGATCAATAGGATAGTGCCATGAGTCGACTGAAATGGTGATGTCTTCCAACTTCCCTAAGGGCCTCACTATAGATATTTCTTCCAATTATAAGATAGTAGGAGTTGGTTTGAGATTTAGTAGACCTAATGTATGCATAGTTTTAGAGGTGATAACATTTATTGTGATAACCAAATCTACCAGTACATTTGGGATGGCAATTCCATTAATCTGTAATGTTAGGATTGGGTTCCCTGGATCCCCATATTTAACAGGTATAGACTTCGAAAACATGATGTCAGATAGCTTCTCCATAACATGAATGGTGAAAGGGTCCCTTGATTTATTTCCAAGCTTTTTGGAGCAATATTCTTTGGGAGTTTTTGCATAAATTGGTACATCCCTCATAGCTTGAAGTAAGGGGATATTGACAAACAATTTTTGAAGATTCCCTAAAAAGTAAAACTTTGTTCGAGGGTTCTGTTTACTTAGGGTTAGACTTTTAGGATAAAGTGGATTAGCTTGACATCCCTGAATAATGTTTGGCTGAGGAGGGGGTTGATTTACAGAGTCTTGGTTTGGTTCATCCCCAACTACCCGAGCTTCTAGTTCCGTGACTTCGTTGCAAACTTGTTCAATGATAACTGGTGAAGTATGAGCATTCACTACCTGAATAGATCACAGATTTATCTCATTAAATTCTACGGTAGAGATGCTATATGAAGGAAGGTTGAGAGTGTCAGCCTGTAGAACTCCATTATTGTTATGATTTGGATTAGGTTGGATATGAAGCTGAGGATGAAGGGGGGGATTACTGGAAGGAATATTAGAAGGCATCTGCGACTAATTTTTTGCCATATGTTGAGGAAACTCTCCTGGAGGAGAAGGTCCATGCCAATTCTGGGACCATGAAGGGTTTGAGCTAGTATGAGGGAACTAGGACTGCCAAGGTGGGTATTGAAAATACTAAGGCCATGTAGGTGAAAAAGGTACTGAATGAGGACCAATATTTAAATTACTGAAATACTGAAAAATACCTTGACGCATACCTTGATTCTTATTTGGTGGCTATGGCTGCCATGGCTTCTTGGATCCCATGAAGTAAAATTGATGCACCTCTTCATTTCCTCCACGAAAGACTGCCTTTAATCCTGGAAGAGAAGGAAATGAGATGGTCAAATGACTCTATTTTCATATTTCACAACCCTCTACAATGTTTAATGGACATTCCTTCAGTGGATGTTTCTTCCTGCATTATAGGCAGAATATGGCCATGGTATTATCCAATTCCATTTGCTTCTGATTTTCTCGCAAAGTGTCCATCTGAGCGGATAATGTGCTCAAGATATCGGTCCTCAAATTTTCTAGTATATTTCCAATTTATGCCTTCATAACTCCCCTGTTGGATGTATTTAGTGACCAAATTCCCTTTTTATTCCTTGAATATCCTCACAAACACTAAATGCACAACTCACAAATAGTGTCAAAATATTCTTTCGATATATCTCCCTTTCCTACTATGTTCAAGAGTTCCAAAGATTCTTGCCTTAATTCTCGGAGAAGGATAATTTGAAAGATGTCCTTGTGTAGGTTACGATGGCCTCATATCTGCAAAGTATATTTGGAATTTTCCACACAATATTCCATATTATCATCTTCCTTTTGCACGAATTTAAATATTTCTTCCTTGATATCATGATATTTACAGTAATCATGATACTTCTCCTGAAAAATATTTTTCATGTCATCCCATGAGGAGATATTTGTCCCTGCTAAGCCCATAAACCATCACATGGCTATCCATTTTAAGGTGGCAGAGAATATTTTAAATTTGTGAGCATCAACTATATAATCGTACCCTCGACAGACAATGTCAAATTAAAAAAGGAATGTGTTTGGATCTTCGGAGGAAAGCCCATGGAAATTAGGCATTGTTGTCAAAGGAATGGGCTTCATCATCGAATCGCCTCTAATATCCCAATTTGGGAAGTAAATTGAGGAAGTTGTAGGTGCCATGAATATTTTCCAATATTCCCTCGGGACCTCAATGGGTTCTCCAACAGATGACTGGAGTCATTCTTCAACAGAAGGTTGAGGTTATTTAACAACGCTTCCTTGATCACATGGTGATACAAATTCCTTCAAATATTATTCTCCTGCACTTGGAATGCTCGATTCATGTGAACCCCTACTTGCTACTTCCTCTCATTCTGCCATCCAAAGGAGTACTTCTTCTAATCTCGATACCCTACTTGATACTTCTTCTTCTACATTGAAATGGGTTACTCTACTACAATGGGTAGTATTTTTTGCACAATAGACTGCACTTCAGATTTTGTCTGAGTTCTTACCCTTAGAGTGGCCCGTGAAGATGCTTCTGATTCGGATTTTGTGATGAGTTCTTGGATATAGATAATCCTTCATAGATCCCTCATTCCTCTCTTTGGCGGTCCTCCTTTACCCCTTTTATTCACATCTATGTTCATACAATTGGTGAAAGGAAAAACATTCAAGCAATTATTGTAGCTCAAAACTTGGAGCAGGGTGAAACTTCCTTCCTTGGGATGAGATATTGGGTGTTAAAATAGACAAAGAAAGAAAGAAAGAAAATAAAAAATCAAGAAATATTAAGCTGAGGACCTGGAGCAGGGAAAGGAAAATTCCCTCCCCAGGACACGAGATTGGCTCCTAAGAAATCAATAGAAGAAAAAAACAAAACAATTAAAGCTCAGGACTTAGAGTAGGGTGAAACTTCCCTGCCCAAGATGAGAGATTGATCATGAGACCAATACGAATTTTATTCTTGCACCTTTGATAGCCTCCCCGTAAATGATGCCCAAATGGTTGTGTCAAAGTGTGAATGATATTATTCAACCCTTTCCCACATTAATTATCAATGCAGGAAGCATTGGTTATTGCAAGGCTAACATGAAAAATATATGTAGATGACAATCATACAATCTGGTATCGATCACAAATTCGATGAACTATATAAAACAACTAACCACTATAACAACAATGAAAGGATATCAGCAATCAATTGTAAAATAGTGAATAAATCCACAACAAATAAGAATTACAACAACCACATTAACTATCACAACAATTAAGGAAAAAAACATGATGCAATAAAAGAAACTAATCACACACATAAGTTAAACAACACCTGTTCAGGAGAGCGGGCCCAAATCCCTGATAAGGATGTTGTATAATCACAAGCACGTGAAAGAAACATAAAGACGAATTGTGTTAACTTGAAAAAACTCTTGTTACAGATTCTCAAATATCTTGTTAGCCAAACTGCAATTCAAAACTCTATATCCTCTCGTATACAAATGATTATAATGATAGTTCATGAAATTACGGGAGCTATTGCATACATTTACATAATGGTTATGATAGAAAAAATTGAATGCAAAATATTTCATAATACAGGATCTAAAGTTTTTCCACTATTGCAACGTTGTCCCAAGATAGCATTTTCAGCTCAATAGCCTTCCCTAGAATTGCGGACTTGTTCATCCTACCTCCGAATATGGAAGAATAGTAAAATTAGCAAGCTAATTAGGTAATAATCCCCATGAATATGCTTCATTGACTAAATAATCCATAAATACATGACAACGGGTATACTTGTGCACTTTACAACATCAATTGAATGTTAATGGTACAAATAGAGAAAGGAAATATGATAGAATGGAAGGGAAATATGTGAAAGTTTAGCTCCCAACAGTTACTTTGACACAAAGTTTCATATACATCCTTAAAATCTTCATCTAAAGAATATTTTTCAACATAGCTCTCATGCATGATATAATTATGTTTAAGAATAATGGATGCATGAACAATTGGTCTAGATAGCATATCAGAAAAATTGTTATACATACCTTTCTTATACCTTATCACCAAGTGGAATTTCTATAAGAAACCCATCCATCTAAAGTGCCTCGCTTGTTATAGTTTAGTTTGTGACTGCAAGTATTGCAACGGTTGATGGTTAGTGTGTATGATAGTTTGCTTTCCCATCACATAATGTTTCAATTTTTTCACACTTTGCACCAAAGTATATAATTATCTCTCATATGTAGGATAGTTAATCACTGCACCATTAAAATTTTCAGATGATAACATCTTGGCTTACCATGTTGCATCAAAACCAATCCGATGGCATAGTCACTTCCATTTTTTTGCATCTCAAATGATTGTTTAAGATCTGAAAGAGAAGTTTTTTGTTGCTTTCCTCCCCACTTAAAATCATGTTTCACAATTTTCAAAGCATATAATGGAGCTGTAATGGATGAGAAGTTATAAATGAAATTTCTTCAATATTGGGTTTCTCCCAAGAAGCTTCTAATATTTGTTACATTCTTGGTTCGGACAATTCAAAATGACTTCGGCCTTTGAGGGATCTATCGTCAATTCATCGCCTCCTATAATATGACCCAAATATACTAAAGAGGTTTTCCCAAATTCATATTTAAGCACCTTCAAAGACAATTTTTCCTTCTTTAAGACATCTATAACTTTCCTAAAATGATTTACATTCTCTTCACGAGTCTTGCTGAAAAATCAATATGTCATTTAAGAAGACTATCACAAAATCATCAATAAATGGCCTTATATCATCATTCATAATTCTCATGAATGTTGTAGGAGCATTATGAAGATCAAATGGCATAAACAACCATTCAAACAAACCATTCTTTGTTTTGAAGGTTGTCTTCCAAATATCTCCTTCAACAATCCTAATCTGATGATAGCCACTCCTCAAGTACAACTTAATGAAATAAACAACATATTTCAATTGATCAAGTAAATCATCAATTTGAGGAAGAGGGTAACAGTTCATTACCGTGATTTTGTTGAAGGCTCTAAAGTCCACACACATGTGTCATGTACCATCCTTCTTTGGCACTAAAATAATAGGAGACCCGCATGGAGATGTGCTTGGTTTGATGACCACTTTATCAAGCAACTCTTCGATTTGTTTCTTAATTTTTGCATTCTCCATGATTGACATCCAATACATACCAATTATTGGAAGAGGAGTGTCCTGCTGTAATTGTATCTCTTGTTGGATTCCTCTTTTAGGAGGCAATCCTTCAAGTTCTTGAAACATCTTATCATATGTGTTAACAACCTCAATCAAATCATATTTCATATTTACATCACATCCTTCGAAAGCTTAATTTTGAACATCATCTTTGGGTTTGATCATCAAGAGTACAAATTATTTCTATCATTAACAAGCCTCTTCATTTTTCCAGCATTCACAAGAGACAAATTCAATTCCTTGCGATGTGCTCTAACAATATACTCAATCCCTTTTTTAAACAAATGATAATTGTTCTCATGGCGATGAAAGATGGATTTCCTATCATATAGACATGGGCTTCCAAAAAAAATACAAAATATGTCAAGTGGAACTACATCAAGCTCTATCTCATGAATGAAGTTTGTAGTGATGGAAAATTTCAGTTTGCATTTTCTTGTCACTTTAAATTTTGAATTTTCACATACCCAACCCAAAGGATAAGGCTTAGAATGAGGAATGGTTTCCAAATTAAATTTCTTGACAATGGTTTCTAAAATAAGGTTGCCTTGTTATCCATTTTCAAACAAAGTATCTATTTTTTGTGTTTTGAGATGACTCTAATATGGAAAATCTCTATTTTTTCTTTATCATTTCGAGTTTCATTGAGGTTACTAGAAGAACTAGTACTTGAAAAACAATCCTTTAAACATTTTAGTCCCATGGTTGTGACCTTTGTTTCATCTCCGAAATCATATCCTAAATAATATTGTGTAGTTGCAACATTATTTTGTTTACCATTGTTGTTAAACTTTTTGCATCTCATCTCAGGATGGAGTTTCAAACAATAGCCTTCATCACGACCTTCTTTTGAACAATGTTTACATGTGAGGTTTTCTCCTCTTTCTTGATGGAAGCATTATTTTTCCCCTTGCCTTTGAATTTACCCTTCCCTTTGTCTCCACCCTTGAATGACTTCTTTCTATTCTCTTGGGGAACATTCTTCCCTCTTGCTTCTAAATGAGTTTCCTATACAAAAAACTCATCTAGATTTATAGGGTTAAACATGAGAATTGTGTGTCTGAAGTAACTATGTAAATTTCCAATGTATTTGAGTAGATTGTCTGATAAATATAAACACAAAATCAAATCTCTTCTTCTAAAATCTTAGGTATAACTTTGCACACTCTAACCCTTAGCTTGACTAAAGTTTTTCCAATCCATTATAGTATTTTTTCATGTATGCTAATGGATAAAACTATCTTCTTACTGCAACTACAAAATAATTCCAAGAAATTATAATCTTATCTCTTTCCTTGAGATATTATTGAGTTTTGGATTCCCAAAAAATGAGTGTTTCACTTTCCAACTTTAGAGAAGCAAGTTTAATCTTGGCCTCATCATCATTTATTCTTTGTATCTTGCAATACACTTCAATCTGACTAACCCAATTATCTAATTTATCAGCATTTCTCCCCATTATACATAGGAAATTCAAATTTTATGTAAAGCTTTAACAAAGGAGTTTTACCATGTCCCTTTGTATATATTGGAAGGGTTTGTGAACGGGTAGATGTAGACGAATAAGAGGGTGAAGTTGGAGGTGTAGAAGAATGTGGAGGTAGAGGTGGGGCTTTGTCACCATTTCCTCCATTCCCTTTTGGGGGATATTTATCACCGTTTCCTCCATTTCCTTTTAGAGGATTTCAACTCTCGCCTTGTAACCTTGTATTCCTGTCTTCATATAGAACTTTCACCATTTAAGTCATTTCAAAGAATTATTTTCTTAAATTTCTCTCATTCTCAGACATAGTGTCACGACCCTCTTCATGTGCCATGACTGGTGAAGCTTGAGGTGACACCTAAGGTTAATGTTCTCTCCTTGAACTAGCTTGAGGAATTGATCCCATAAGATTTCCTTCTCCTATTTTGAACTTCAACCTTGTAAGCATCAGATAACACTTGCAACAAAACTAAACCTTCAAAATAACCAAAGATCTGATACCAAACTGATCTATATTTGTAAACTTGAAGGTTTTGTGAAATGTGAAAGTTAAATTTTATGTCTTTTAGGAAATTGATCAATTTGAAGAAGCACATAAATTAATGGTTTTTAACTCAGTTTGTAGCAAAAAAATAGAGACAGTCAGTACCATACATAAAAACACAAGACAAAAAAATGATAAGGAGTTCACCTCTCCTAGGATACATCTCCTGGTCCAGCTTCCAATGTTGGTTCTCTTTCGCTAAGTGCTCAAATATGTGATTTAATGGATTTAAAATACTCATAATACAAAAATAATGTCTTCAATGGCTCAAGAACAGTAAAAAACCCCAACCTGGGCTCTTTTTGGGCTCAATTTCGTAAAAAATGAGAAATTTATGCTCTAGAGAAGTTTTACTATTAACTTCTCTATAAATTGGAGTCCTATGCTAACTATTCAATGAATTTTGCAATTTCAGGTCCCGTAGAGCTCCATTTTCACATATGTTAAGCGAGATTTTCACTGGTTTGGTTGAAATTTTTCTCTCCATTTAAATGCACAATGATCCCCTCTAGCAGAAAAAATGGGCCACAAGGGATCGTGAATCCAGGGGTTGGGGCTAATTGCCCGCACCCATTGACATAGCCTCAAATTCATATGCCACGATTTTTTTTTGGTGCATAATTCCTAGGGTTGGTCCCTAACTCATCACATTTGTCCCATAGCACTTTTCTCCCCACTTTGCAACTGGTCGCATAACACATAATAGGACCTCGAGTTGGGGCTAAGCCCCAAGCCCTTGGTCGCTCTGCCTATGGTCTTGTCGGTGTGTAGTGACTAGTGGCTTGGGGATTAGCCCTGACCTTCCCCCAACCATTTTTCCATGGAAATTTAAATAGCGGTCCGCACCTATGGATACTAAGAACTTGTCGTGGCTCATTGGTAATGTGTTTCCCAGTCTGATCAAAGGTCACTCGTTCGAGTCATGTATAGGACACTTCGACCATGAACCAAAATTTTATACCATCCTTGGGATGCCACATGGATGCCTATCATTGGGCTACATGGCTTCCAGTCATAAGTCCACATAAACAACAAAAATCAACCAATCCAGATCCATCAACCCTAAGCCAATCACATGAGTCCACTTGGAAGCCTCCCATTGACACGAAATGTACAATCAACTTGCATAGTCAGCCTGCTGATTCATCATATAGACAACCGAGTGAGAAGTCCTACACTTCAACCTGCAAAATTTTATTTGTTTATGAAAACGATTAGAACACGATATATGAAGCATACAATATTCGTTTTGATCGATTCAAGTTGCGTTGGATTCAGGACAACGATCTTTACATTTTGGAATTGGTTTCAAGAACTTTTGAACATGTTCATTTTGAGCACTTTACTGATCCCTTGGATTATATCTTGGGGTCAAAATATTGGACTTTTAGAATATGGAAATACATGATAACTATTAGATAAGGTTAATCTGTTTGCCAGAGAGAAACGCATGGAGCTTCATTCACCAGTATTATTATTCCTTCTTCGCATTCCAATTTAGGAATAACTCTTTGTTTCCAACCAATCATATGCAACATTTTCTCCTTTGATGCCTCTTTTCATGAGAAATTTTTATTAACTTTATCCCTCTCCAAGAGAACTGATCTCAGGGTTAGCAATAACTTATAACTATTATATAAAATATGAATGGAGGTGCAATAAGTGTATCAAACACATGGTATTATGAAAGGAATCTTCAACCACAATCCAAATTCCAATATGAATGAAACAAGGTTTCCCCCTGTGGATTAATTGCCCATGTTTACCCACGACTCCATATGATTCCTTTGTTGAGGGGAAAGATAATTTAATCATTATCATATTTTAGTTCCTAATCTTACTTCTATTTGCACGTCAAAGGTGGATTTCATCATATTTTAGAGGTGATGATTGTAACTCCTAGGAAATTTTTATGGAAAACTCAAGTCTAGCCATGTCAAATTGACTAAGAATATAGACAAGCTCATATGGTCAAAAAACCCCTTTGGGGTTTATACCCCAAAAGATAGATATATTTCTTTTAGTTTAGATGGGGAGAATAGGAATCATGTGTGGTGGAGGAGGAGAGTTTGGATATTTAAATATCCCTTAAAGGCTTGAATTTTATGTGGTTTGCACAAAATAAAAAGACTTGACTTGGTATAATATTATGAGAAGTAGTAGAGAAAGACTCGATAGGTTTATTTTATGCAAGGTATGTGAAAATATCAATAAACATATTGTCATGGATTGTAACTACACTATGCAAGTTTAGAGGGAGATTAAACATTTTACTAGGTTGAAAAATGTTTGAATTGGTGGCACAATTGAGAATGGTCTAAAAGGTTGGTGTCATAACTCTTCAGTGAAGGATCACAAAGAACTTCCCTGGATCCTAGCTTTGGTATTTAGAAATATATGTATGTAAACTTATTTAAATTTAGGAAAATTATTCCTATTCGAGGTGATTTTCCTATTTGATGTGGTCTCAATTCTTTAAAATATTTTTCCTCAAATGACACTACTTAAGCCTCCTAGGTAGATTGTTGTAGACGACGGTAATGATGGTGCATGGACATATTTTTATGATGACCCTTAATTATATGGATTAGGGAGAAGTGCTTTATATATTAAATCTCATACAATTGAATTAAGATTTGGATTGGGGCATCAAAACAATTATCATGTTCAACTAATGGCTCTAAAACTTATCAAAAATAAAAATAGGGCATGGACTGGTTGTGGTCCACACAATGATGCTATAGTCCTAGTTTATCATTGATATTACATTATATGGTGATGAATACTTTGAACCAACTTCATTTCACCATTAGGAGTAAATTATTTACTATAAAAATGTCAATATAGCAATGAATGATATCAGGGTCGAAAGACAAATAAATTAAAATAAAAGACATAACATATTGCTACAGGATACTTACTACAAAAAAGGCTAAAATTCATTATGTAAAAGATACATACAAGAAATTGAGACCAGAAGTAGCCAAGGAAGTATACAATTCATCCCTTAAGAATACTACCTAATTATGTGTGCAGGATGGTCGAATTGGCCATTGTAAGTTACAAAAATTTCTACCAAATGGAGTGACCTTAAATAATGTGCTAATGTGCCAACTAGGGGAGCAATCCTTCGATCTAGGTGATTCATCACTCATCATAAATGATAAGTAGTTAAAAGCTCAAAACAGAAAAGGAAGCTAAGGCTATTTTTCTAATGACCCAACATACTCTCACCCATATCACTATTATTAAGTCAACATACCCCCAATATATCAGGCTAAGCTAAGGGATACTCTCCAAGGACGTAGCTAATTCATCCCTTAAGTATACACCCTAAAAATGTGTGCATGATGGTCAACTTTTCCATTGTAAGTTACAACAATCCCTAGAAATTGGAGTGACCCTAAATAATGTGCTATTGTGTCAACTAGGGGAGCACTCCAATCTATGTGATTCACCACTCATCTTAAATGCAAACCAATTACAGGCTAAAACTAGAAAAGGAAGTTAAGGATATTTCTCCAATTACCCAACTATCTCTCCAAGAATAGGAAGCAATGGTTAAGGGTGAAATAAATAAACTTGGGTTACTATAAATACCTCCCCAAATTAATGCATCAACCACATAATAAAAAATAAAACAATTATGTTTGTTAGGGAATTAATCAACCTAGGATTGTGTAATGTGTTCCAAGTAGAATCCCCTTTAAAACACACCTCTTGACCATGGAAAGGAGATGTACCCTACAAAATGATGCCCATCGTATTTTAGGTAACAAAATATTCCTCTGTAACATATCCCTCCTTTTACAAACAAATGATCTGAAGGTGAACAAAAGGAATAATACACTACTTCCTAGTTGTTTCTTTTCAAATCTACATTTAACTCTTTCTTAATTCGATGAGTATCACATTGGAGAAGGGTATGTACTAAATAATGAAAATGGATTCCATTTTCTGTTCTGGAATATAAACAATATTATGCCAAATAGGCCTCAAAACCTTGCATTAGATCACCAACTAAGACTGCCCATCATATAGCATAACAACTCTAGAGGAAAATTTTCTTATCATGAATAAACCACACCATGAGGAAGTACTTATGTGTTCTTATATATTCATAGGAGTATATATCATGTTTTGATGTAAAATTGTATATATCATGTATTGTTGCAAAATTTTATATATCATGTTTTTCTATAAAAGGTGTTTGTCTACAGATAGTCAAGGTCACTATCATCATATGTTTCCTTGAGGCTTGAATTTCAACCATAAAATGTTTGTTCAAAAATTCCAAAATATATCATGGTTTCTCTCATAAGATGTTTTAACGATATATTGGAAAACATAATGCTATGATGCATAACTAGTGGTACAACCCCATAAAATACTCAAATTCAATTGATAAAGTTCTATAGGCTAGCCAAAAAAACTTGATTTTGGACCCATTTGAGGAGTCATTTAGACCTATATATAAAATTAGTAAGCATGATAGGAACAAGTCTCACAGTGCATGCTTGGCTTCTCCAAAAAAGGAAGTACATAAAACCCTACAAGAAGCCATTTTATCATGTTCATAGTCTTCCATATTTGATTCCATTAGAATCCTATGAAAAATATCAGCCTAGTCTCCACCTCCAAGGTGCATATCCTAATTACGACACTGCTAGAATGAATGCCCCAAAATTCATATGCATTGTGGGGAGTAACAAGAGGCTTCCCTTAACTCTTACCCCAATCCCCAACACCATCTGACACTACACCATGTCCCTATCCTTGACCTCTGCCCAATGAAATGATGGTCTGACAGAGAGGGGAAACTCCATAAATGTATCCATTTTTCTATTTTTCATGATCAGTCCATTACTCAAAACTTGAAAGCCTCCACCACCCACTAAGTGTTATTTTTTCTATCTAGGATACTACCATGAGTCATTAATTATTCTTGCATAATACCTCCCTCTATGATGTTAGTGGAAAACCTCTAGTGTGAATTGTTTCACTTCCTGTTTATTTCTATATGTTTTCTAGTTCAACCTTGGGAGGGTCATCAAGATCATGAGCACTAGTAGAACTTCTAATAGGGAAGCATCTTAGGTTGAGTTCCTCAAGAATTTTAATCATCACATTGACTCCCATATTGTTGATTTGTTTAATCATATTTTTTTTAGGTTTCTCTTTTTGATGACCCCACCATATCATCAAAAATAAAATGAATATGAAGAAAAAAGATAAAAAAAAAGAAAGTTGAAAAAGGAATAAAAAGAGAATAAAACCCCACAAAAGAAAAATAGAAATAATACTGAAAGTGCTGCAAATTTAAATTCCACTACTATTAAATTACTTTCCTTTATGTCAAAATCCAATAAAATTGTGTGCCTCTTGTCATAAAATTCCACAATGACTAGATTTTTGTTCCAATCATACAACTTAATCATGATGGAATAATTGTGAATTTCATGTAAATTATGATAGTAAATAAATATTTTGCAAACAATTTAATCTTGGAAAATTAGTTGTTAGGGAGAAAATGAGATTGATTCAACAGTCTAATCTGAAATCAATAGGCGAAATAAGTGATAGAGTAGGTTATATTTTTATAAAAAAAAGGTTGTGTGGGTTTTCTAGCTTAAATGAACCCTAAGGAAAGAAGATGAAAAAATGTTAGCTTATAAAAAGAAATGAAAATGAAAGGGTAGGTGGAAGTTGTATTAGAGATTTGAAAGAATTTAAATCCTTATCCTAAGTTTGAATTTTCAAAGTTATTTTATGCAAATGAAAAGGAAAAACTGTAAAATGTTTTATCATAAGTCTAAAAGGGTCAGGTGCATGAATATAAAGTTTGTCATATAATCTTGTATCCAATTTTTTTACCTTTATTAAACCCCCTACCACCCGACAAGGTGTCACATTACATCACATTAACTTACTAGCATCTGTCCACCCATTCGATATTTTTCACCCTCATCCGATGACCCTTATCTTTTTTCGCCCCCCCCTCTCCATCCGATCTTTACTATCGGGTGGGGTCCAAAAAAATTTGTTTTTCTTTTCGTGCCCACACTAACGTGGCACCCTCTCATCATTCTGCACCCCCCCCCCCTCTCAAAGCACATACCACTTTAAACCCCCTTCGAGAAGTTGTTTCTCTGCCATAACACACCACCATTCCGCTTGTTGAGCGCATGTCATGTCATTCCAACTCAACCATTACCGTTTCCAATTAAACGCCTTCGTGTGGAAAATCACCCATTTAACATTTAATTCATGACTGACTGTTAATCCAACGGATCCGCACCACAATCAATGGGAAATTGATCAATTCATGTATAAATCCACGTATAATCAATTGCTAAACCTTTAACTTGCATTTTTCTTTACTTTATGCATGTTTGTTACAGGTTTACAGAACACTAGAACATCTGATTCGATCAGTATCAAAGCTTTCTCTGCAACTACTACATTTTCTTCCCAGTCCTAAAGCTTTACACAGTCCTGGTGACATTTTTTCTCTTAGAAACCCACATTTACCATAAAACCAAATCCAACCATGCCTCCTAATAATAAGGGATAGGAGGAGCTTGTAAATCCATTACTCCATACCCTTCTTGACCTTGATCACATACCTTTGGAAGACAGAGATTATAAAATCCATGAAACCCTGTGTGAATTCGAGTTGTTTGAAATGTACTGCTGGATATAAGACAAGTACATTGACAAGTCTGATGATATTGAACTATGGGAGTCTAATTTACCCCATTAAATTTTTCCCCATACCCACAGTGCCCCTGAATTCATCAGAAAGTGTCAAGCTTGTTATGTACCTAGCCATATAATTTCTCCTACCATAACTGCCCAATCCATAGACCAAATGATGCAGGCTCATGTCACAGAAAATGCAACCCTTTTCTCATAGGAAGAACTCAGTGAACTATATCAAAATCTGGATTTAGAAAAAAGGGCTAAACCCCCTGATATTTTTTTGGCCGAAGATAATCGATTACCCAAGAAGAATCCTCTCTACGCATTCTCCATTTTCCCTGATAGAGCCAAGTGTATTATCACTGTTATCTCCTACCTCCTTGGATATTACTTAAATGAGTGGGTAGATGAAGCAATTATAGGATTCATTTATATCTTCTCTGCAAATTCTATGCCTTCCGCCCTATTCAATTTTAGCCAATTCCTAGCAGATGCCATCCATGGCCAATTTTTCAGATTCCAAACAAAAGAGGTGTTTAAATATGCCTTTGTCTTAGTATATATGTTTTTGTATTTTTAGGGAGACATATTCAAGTTTGCAATGCATAAGTTGGATGATGATGGAAATCAACATTCTGTCATCTTTTGGACTATAGTGGTGATGAAGGAACAAAAAGAATATTCATACAAATAGTTCATTGGACTGTTTGTACATCCAAAAATCAGTCTTATAAGAAGCAATTCTGAGCCAAGAATCAACGAAGAAATCAGGAAGATTTTATAGTTATCATACCAAACAAAAATAGGAGGTTGGTATCTATATCAGAATTACACAGAATTAAGGAAATATGGATGTGATCTTGCCCCCTATAAGATCCAAAAATTCCTCCCAATGAGGATTTTTTCTCTAGAATACATTAGGCAAATGCTCCATTCCGATGAAGTCCATTTTGTGTTTGCAAAGAAGAAATATCATTTCATAATTAAAACACAAATAGTACCTTTCATTTGTAATAGTAGGGCATCAGGGGAGGAAGCAGACAAATTGTTAAAGAAAATGTAATGCAGCCTCAGTTTCACATGGTCCTATGATATATTAGGTACCATCTCCAAGGTAAGGGTAGAAAAAAAATCTACACCTTACATACATATACATAGAGGAGAAACTGAGAGGTATATGAACCAATTAGAGTTGACTGAAAACACTTTTCAAGACGTTGAGGAGCAGTTTGTCTCCACCTCAACATCACATACTCCTGTCCCATGGGAGAAAGAAGGAAAAAAAATAAGGGAAGAAGAATCACCTTCAATGACTGAAACTTCCAGCAAATAATTCAAAATCATGTACAGGAAGACGACCAATATCAATCCCAAAGTAAGCCCAAGAAAATATTCAGAGCAGGAAGTCATCATAATCACTAAATAAACACCTACTTCTTCACAAGTTGGTGGTCAAACTACACTCTCTCCTACCACTTATACAACTTCACAGGATCAATAACATACAATTCAGACAAGTACAATTGTTACAGGGGAGAAAGAGAAGACCATATTTGATACATTCAAATAAATTAAGTTGAAGAATGAAGTTTTGAAGACCAAAACTTATAACCAATTCTGGAAGGAGACTTCCAGTTCTTAGAGTATAATGTTGTCAGGCTTTGACTCTGAGAAAGGAAAAATGCAGATGGCCTTTCTCCAAGCACAAATTCTATAGCCCAAGACAACAAAAAATTACAAGAAAATTGTGTTTGAATTTGACATCAAAGACATCCATACCATTGATAAAATGGAAATGCATAAGAAAAAATGTGAAATGATTTGATATACACTCACTAATACTGCTATGAGTTTTTCCAAATTGCAATTTTCCTTAGCCAACATCCAGACATATCTCAAGATGGAGAAAATATCTTCTATGGCCAAGGATTCAATAATTAAGTCTTTGGAAGACTTAGTGGTCAGATTTGGATATGATCCTTCCAACATTAAAGCTGTAGAAGAGGTAATAAAGAAGAAAAATGCTGACATAGCAGCATTGAGGAAGCATTTGAAACTGCTAGCTATAGAGGACCCTTTGACTAAGGAAATTGAAGAAACAAAATCTCAAAAGTCAGACATGATGAAGCTCATCATGGAGAAAAATGCTCAGTTGAGGTGGACGGAATAAGAAATGGAGAATATGATAAATGAAAAAGAGCATGCTGCTAAGCTTTCATTGGTCCCTTTGGATTTTTTACCCCTTACAACCATTCCCACAAACACACCTTATACAACAAGTACAAAATATGGATTAGAAAAACTGACAAAGGAAGTTCAAAATATATCAATCTAGACAGAAGAAATCAAGAAACTTCATTATCAAGTTAAACTACTATAGGGTCATAATTATAGAAGTGAAATCTCACATGCAACTGAAGCACAAAGAGCACAAAAGCTAATAAAAAGGTTGTAGAAGTTTGAGAGAGAGTCATCCGTTGGAAATACCTTGGGCCAAGTCAAAGAGATAATCTGGATAGATGTCACTGAGTCCATTAATGAAATCTTTCCCTGCATCCAGATTATATTTGAGTAGAAGGAGTTGATAGAGAAATCCAATGATGCCATCAAAACTATCAAGGAGGAGATTCGTCGCATGGCAACTACTGCCAACAACATCATCAAGTTCTTAAACTCCAAGAACATATATGAGATGGATGAATTGGGAGTTGATGATAAGACAAAGATAATTTTATAGGTAAAGAATTTTCTTACCAAGAAGAGCCTGATAGTATTGCTGGAAGAGGAATGCACAACTTAGAGATAGTTGTAAATAGATTTATCAGTAGGATAGAACCTTTAACACAGAAAGGTATTCCTTATCTGTTTGTAATAAATGACAAGTTGATGAACAAACAATATTATGTGAAGATGTTGAATGATATTTCTAGAGACACATCTAAATTTTCAAATAATAAAGTGACCATGACAGGAAAAGCATTCTTGGAGGCATTTAGTCAAGATGTTTTCATCCAGCATGAGGTAAAGCCTACTTTTGATAAGTATACCAAAGTGGATAAAATATACTGAAAGGTAATTAAGTTAACTATCCCAGATGAATATTGATGGGATAATCTAAGTGATATTCAATATTGAAAAGTAAAAAGAATAGTCAGCTGTAGCCAACATGTAGGACAACACATCAGCCAACACTACATCTACCGCGGCCCAGAAATAGGCCTACTCAACAAATAATTCCTTAAAAATAATGCCAACATGCCAGATCACCTCCATCGAGCCTATGTTTTGTCACAGTTAGATGTTATCGTTCAATTTAGGCTAATAATACATCGTCTGTTGAGAAAACATTGATTATAATCAATTTTCTAATATTTTTGTATAAATAATTCATTGTTCAAAGTATTGTAGGTTGATTTCGAAACATATTTTTCCTACAGTGAAAATGTAAATTCCAATTTTTTCTAGAGCATAAATAATACAAAGACTTCTTTCAGGATTCATGTGGTGTAATTACTAGTGAAGTGTTTCTATTGTTTTTGTGTTTTCCATTGTTTTTCCTTTTCTCTATGTATCAAAAATTCTTAATTTTAAAACAGAAAGTGTGATGAATAGGACATGTTATTTAAAACACCTTGGTATGACTTCTTTTACATTTTAAATGTTTTCCACGGAAGTCATATTAAAAAATACTTAATTTCTTTTCAGTCTCAACTGTAATTCACTTTTCTACCATATCCATTAATCATTTAAAAAAATCTAAAAGAATCTAGTGAATGCAACCTAGATTGCCATAATATAACTCTTTTAAAAATTGATGGAACATCCAGTTTTATATTTTGACTCCATTTCCTAATGGGAATATATAGATTTAATCAACCAAATCAATCAAAAAAAAAAAAAAACAAAGTACAGTCATAACTAGCCTAGTATATATTCAAAAAAAACTTAAATCATAAAGAGAGATCCTTCTCGGAAGCTGGCACAGCTAGATCCCAGCTTCCAAAGTGGTTTTTATTTTGTCCTTTGTGTTTATTCTGCCAATATTTTAAATTACAAAACGATAACATAGTGGCGACCATACTGGGGACAAAATTGAAAAAATTGTAATTTCTTTCGAATTCACAACCTTGGTTAAAACATTGTATGATAGGAATACTTCAATAAGATTGGGTTTCTTTTCCTTAGTGTAACTAATAAGTATGTGTGTGTGTGTGCATTTAGATCATAACTCTGGCTCCTAAAAGAGCCTACACTGGATCTCATCCTGATCCAAAGCTTGAAAAAAATTTATATGACCCTAAGAAAATATTGAAAAGAAAGAGCATAACAGAGATCTCATGAAGTAGCAGTCCCCCTCAAAGAGAAGATTCACTCCCAAAATACTTTGTAACTCTGCAATATATAGAGTTTGACTTACCTTCTGAAAAAAGGCTATATAGAACTAAATCAGCTAATTGGGAAGATCAAATTGTAGTAGACCAACCTACATTAAGAAGAAATTCATATGAAGCTTAGTATACTCTTGCAAATATAGATATTTGAATCATCCAATACTTTGATAAATTACAAGGTTTAGTCTCATGTCTATATCTTTCTGTTCATGAGTGTTATGTCTAGAAATCTGTAGAACTCTTTTCTCTCACTTCTTATGCAGAATCATCCAACTCATCACAATCTGTGCATCCTAGATCAACAAGCCCTACTCCTATATTTTCTACAACTACTCCAATACTTTATCACCAAGAAAATCAAACTCCTTCTTCTCCCCAATATTCAACTACAATCCTACCTTCATATCCACCAAAACCCCAAGTTTCAGCTCAGCCTTTACCTTCCATTCAACCTCCACCTTTCATCCAACAACCACATCATATTTTTCATCCTCATATCCCTATAATGGCAGCTAGTTATGCCCCCCTTATCCTTCAAGCTCCTTTGGAAAACATGCCATGGGATTACCAAAAAGGAATCTCTCAATTTGATGGAATTGGACCTATCACCGCCCAACATGATGTAGATAGGATGAATGATAGTTTTGACCTTCAGGAGGTAGATGAGGAGAGTGTAAAACTTAGGTTGTTTGCACAAAGTCTCATAGGAGAGGTGAGAAAATGGTTTAAAGAATTACCTACCACTAGCATTAATTATTTACCTAGATTCCATCAAACATTCCTTAGTAGGTGGGAAATTAAAAAGAACCCTCTCCATATTTTATCTGAATATGAAAATATTAGGATGGGACGAGGAGAAAGTGTTTAGGAATATTGCACTAGATTTAACAATGTATACAACACAATTCCTACTAACATTAGACCACCACAAGGTTTGGCCTTAAAGAAATTCCCAGATGTGTTTGAGGCAGACATGTCTTACGAGATTAGAGAAAGGAATTCATCAACACTAGAATAAATGCAAAGGGATGCAGTGAGTGTAGAAGTAAATCTGTTAGCAAAGAGAGCTATAATTATGAATGAAAGGAGAATAACCATAAAATATGAACCCTCTACTTCTTCTGATGATGTTAAAATTTATTCTTTATTTAGAATAGTAGAAATAATGATGGAAAGGATTAATTTAAATGAGAGGGTTTCTCCTAGGAAAAATCAACCTGCACCTCCAAATCAGAATCAAATTCCTAGGATAAATCCTCCCCAAATAAAAAAAACAGAACAGAGGGGTCCTGATCAGGAAATTAGGCCTCCTTTTCAGGAGAATAATGCTGATGATGATGGAGAGGTAGTATAAGAAGTAGAATACAACCAGATAGATCTAATGGGTATCAATGGTGATGAAACTGTCTTTCTTACTTAGGAAGAACAAGATTTGTTTCAATTATCCCAAATTGAACTTGATTCTTAGGAATCAGATGACTATAAGCAGGGATTTGAAACTGCTATCATGGAAGTCCACAGAGACTATAACCTTAGGAGTAAGAAAACATTAGATGCTCCAAAAAAAATTATAATGAAATACTTGTCAAGAAAACCTTTGACACCACTTCAAAAAAAACTTCAAAAAATGTTACCAAAAAACCTGATTATAGTTCTAGCAAGAATACAGTTGAAATTCCTGCTAAAATATTGTTGAGAGTACCTCCAAACTAATCAAACAGATTTTCCCATGACTAGCCACCAAAAATAACACGTGTCAAAATAACTTGTTGATAAATCTAACTTTATAAACTTAAATAAATTTCGAACATCATTCAATATTGAAAATGAACTAGCAAAGATGAAAATTCCTATCCCTTTGACAGAGTTAATGAATAAAAATTTGTATAGGACTCATGTTATGAAAGCTTGAAACATAGGGGAAAACAATGATTTTTTCAATTTGAATGATTATCAACCTGAATTATTATTTGGTCCAGAGGTAGATGGTAAACCACAAGAAGGAGGAGTCCCTCCATTTTATGCCAGTATTAATGTTCATGATAAGATTCTCCACAATGCTATGTTAGATTCAGGTGCTTCGCACAATTTGATGCCAAAAGATGTTATGCAGAAACTTGGTCTTGACATTACTATGCCTAATAAAGACTTATATTCATTTGATTCAAGAAAGGTAAGATGTTTAGGTCTCATTAAGGATCTATTTGTCACTTTAGCCAAAATCCCAACTAAGAGTCTAGTAATGGACATAGTAGTTGTTGATATTCCTGAAAATTATGGCATGTTTTTGTCATGCCCTTGGGGAGAAAAATTATAAGGGACCCTTCAAATGGACATGAATTATGCTACCATCCCAATGTTTGGTCAGCAGAGAACACTCTATAGGGAAACCTTAATGAAATACATCGTGAGGAGTTAGGAGAAGCCACATAAATACCCCCTTTACTCTGTTCACTGTGATTTAGACTCATTAATTCTTTACAATGATGGATATATTGATGCTCAGGTCACCAGTGTTGAAAATGACATTTGTGAAACAGATGAAAATCAAACACAAATTGTACAACAAAACACTGAAACTCAACCTTTTTGGAACATGAGTTTTGATGGCTCTTGTAGTAGAGTAGGGTCAGGAGTAGGTGTGTGGGTCTCAAATTAGGGAAATAATTATGCAGAAGGTCATTCATATAAACTAAATTTTCAATGTACCAATAAAATATCATAATATGAAGCACTTCTTTTAGGCTTTCAATTATTGAAGAAATTAGGTGCTAAAAGAATTTATGTTCATGGATATTCTGAATTGATTATTAAATAGATTAAAGGAGAGTATGGTGCAAAACATCCTATATTGAGAGCATATAGAATGTTGTGCTTTATTTCATACACACTTTTGTAGAATATAATCTTGTTGTTATACCTAGAAATCAAAATTTCCTTGCTAGTGGTCTAGATTTTTCAACCAGCACATGCAAAATGCCTCATCGCAACATAAAATATAAAGTGGAAGTTAAACATTGCCTAGCTATACCATATAAAATGAGGTATTGGTAGGTATTTGGAAATGATAAACAGATAGAAAACTTTTTGCAGTCCTAAGATGAGTATGAGGAAAATAGCATAGATTTAGATTGTGAAGTAGAAAATCAGATAGTTGTATATACTAAGGCATAAGAATAGTTTGATGAATCAAATGTAAATATCTCTATAGATGAAGTTGGACATAAATTAGAATGACATGAAATTGATCCAGAAAAAGAAGAATTTGAAGTACTTGAACTTAAAGACAATATTTTTCCCAGAGGTCTAGTTCCATTAGAAGAAATTTTTTATTTTAATGATGTAGCAAAAAAGCCAAAAATAGAGCCCACAGGGGTAGATGTAGAAGAATGTAATATAGGTAGTGAACAAAATCCTAAAATGAAAAAAATCTCAAAATCACTGCCTACTGTCAGAAAACAAGAATACATAGCTTTATTCAAAGAATTTGTTGGTGTCTTTGCTTGGAGCTATGTGGATCTTAAAGCATATGACACTAGTATCATACAACACAAAATCCAAATCAAGGAAGATCAGAAACCATTCAAACAAACACTCCATAGAATAATTTTTTTTCTGATGCCTTTGATTGAGAAAGAGGTAAAAAAGATGTACAATGCTAAAATCATTTTCCCTCTAAAATACTCTAAATGTGTGTCTAACATAGTGCCTACTAGGAAGAAAACTGGAGAAATCGAGTTGTGCATTGACTTTAGAAAGCTTAACAAGGTCTTCCTAAAATACAACTACCTTTTGCCAAAAATGGCCCATATATTATAGAAGGTAGTAGTGTCTAGTATGATTTCCTTGTTAGATGCGTTACACGTCATTTTTTCACCGTGACATTTGATTTTTCATATGGGTTTATCACCATCCATATCATGTTCCCTTAGAAGTAAAAAACCTTAATGTTCCTGAATCATGTCTTGGAATTGGAGAAAATATTTGTAAAACCCTTAATATTCTACTTGCATGGTTTTTCTAGCCTTTCCCTGTGCATGCGCTGATGTTCTTACCATAAATTGCGGCAACTCTCACACTTTTTTCCACTATTACCTATGCACCCCCGTGAAAAGCAAATGAAAAGAAAAAGTAAATTCTAGAAGCCTAGTTGGTCGAATATTCTCCCAACTGGAAGCTTCTAGAATCGTGATCAGTTTGAGCTTTATCCCTCCACTCATGGAGCTTATCCATTGGTCCATGGAGCTCAAATCCCTTCATGAGAGGAATCCATCCCCCTCTTCATGGAACTGAAACTACCTCCATTTCCCTTTAAATTGAGCTCAAGTTTTAGGTTGAAGGGTACACACATGGTAGATTGTGAATGATAGAAACTAACTTATATAGTTTCTAAGCTGAAGAGAGTTCATAAGAGTGCATACTTTCTACACTAGTGAGTTGTTGTTGGCATGAGAATGATCACACCCTTGTGTCTATAACTCCATGATGGTATTTAGAGAGGAAGGATTATCTGATTGAAGGAGAATGATTGTTAAGGACCCCAGGATAAATCTGTACAACATCAAGGCATTAGGTTGTAAGATTACTCTTTCTATTGAAGATAATACATATAGATATCTTTTTCTCATTGCTTTGTTCCTATGCTCATTGGAATAATGTTAATACTTATACTCCTTGATCACTAAGTTCGATTAGCATTTTCTGATTATTATATGTTGCAGATGCTTTGTTTCTTTTTCTTGTCTTTGATTTCAAGTCCTACTCACTTGAGAAACCACTTTGGAGCGACGGGTCAAAGGGCTACATCGAACGTTTGGATTTCAATGTAGGGGCATGTCCTCTCTACTTTATTATAATAATATTGAAATAAAATTAATCTAGAGGAAAAGGTTTCCAAATGGATCTTTGTTTCTATTTACTCGCTAGAGTACTAGGGAGATAGCTCTTGTCCGCAAGAAGTATTAATCAACGTAACAAAATGGCGACCATACTGGGGATCTAGAACTTAGTTTTATTTGTTTGTATTCAGTTTGAATTTTAAGTTTTCTGATTTTGACTTCTATCAGTCTGGTTGGGTAGATAAATTTTAAGAATCCCTGAAAAAGGAAGTTTATTATTTATTTTTTTTGGAAGTTTTCCTTGACTGTGCGGTTTTCAACAAAAAACAATGTGGAAACCTGCGCAACTTTTAGTTCAATTCAGTGCACATGCACACTGTATTTCACTATAAACTGTGCACCCTGGAATTTTTTTTTTTTTAAATAAATTTTTCTTTTTTAGAGCCAGGTAATATTATTCTTTATGTTTTCCCTGATCTATCTCAGTTTTCAAATCTTATGTGAGAATTTATTTTCAGCAATTTTTTCGTTTGTGTGATTTATCATCCTATTTTCATTTTACAAGTGAGAGTTTGCCCCAGTTTATTGCTACTCTATGAAAAGGATACCTTCATCTGCCTCAGCTTACTGGTATTATTATTTTTTCTTTTTTGAGCCATTAGGATCATTTCAAACCTTAATTTTACGAAAAAAATTTCCCTTTTCATTTGCAAACCTGGAAGAGCGTCTAACTTACTAAAGCCTGATTTAACACCAAATCACTTTTGGAAGTTTTGATTTCTTCTGAGATAAGTGGAAATTTTCTTAATCTGATCATAATTAATAAGAATCATCCTCAAACATTCTAGATAGACTTCAAAATTAGAATTTTCTTTTGATTTTGAAATTTATGCTTTTAGAGTTTTTAGAGATTGTTTTCTTTTGGAAATTGATTGTTTATTGAATTTTAGTTTTTGATTTGTTTGTTCAAGGAATTTTATTTCAAAAGAGTAATTGATCATTATTGAAAATTAAGTTCTTTATGAAATCGTCTTCTTTTCAAAAAGGATTTTGTTTATGAATGAAATAATTTGTGTTTTAAAAATAGATAAATCTCTCAACTTTCCCTTAAATAATATTCATTGAAAAGAAAGAGTTTCAGTTCTCATATAGATTCATTTAGAGTAATTTTTAGTTGGGTCACAAACATCATTAAAGTTTCAACTCCATACCTTTCATCTTAAGTAACAACCAAATCAATACAACACATTAATAAAATCAATATAGATATTTTACATTTTCTAGGGCTCATTCCACCAACATAGATTGGGCTAGTGTTTTGGAATAGGTTGTAATAAACATTCCAAAAAAGTTTCAACAAACAACTAGAATCTTGCAGTAGGAAAATCCGATTGTTGCATTTGTGCTCTGGGAGTGTCATTTTAAAAGAGTCAAGCATGAGATCATGTTGGACCTAGTGAGGTAATCGTACCTATATCATTGAAAAAGATATAATATAGGCATGTAATACAAACAGTAAACCTTAGATTAACCATTGTCGAGGAGCCTAGGGTCACTTGTCGGTAAACCTCGAATTTAGCATGTAGATGAGTCTTCAAGGGGATTGAGCTTGATACTCTGCTCTTGCATGTATATCATATCATATACTATTCTCCCAGGTGCGTTTATTTTCGTTGGTGTCCTTAGTGAAAATATTCTTTAAGATTTTTCCCAAGGTGACGATGGAGGGAAGGTACGAAGGTACTTGGAACAGATGTCTTCTAGACTCACTTGGACCTTCCAGAGGGTGATTTTCACTTCGACATAGAATAAGTTGAGGGACTTGCACATGACTGTTTCATTAAGTAGGTTTTCAGGGTAAATATTCGAATCGCCAAGTTTTCCACATTGAATTTCTACAACGTTGGTTTTCATCACCAACTACTTTTTTTAGTGTGGAAACATACTATTTGTGTGTGGATTGTCTCTTAGATTTTGTAGGCGTGTGCTCAAATTTCTTGTTTCCTTAGTGACCTTAGGTCTATTTTGTTGAAACATTTTTTGATTTCGTGTGTTAAACATTAACCATGGCTGAATTACTGAGAAAATCTCATAGAATGCAGGGGAAACCCCCTAAGTATACACCAAGTCAATTAGAAAAGCTTAAATCTAAAATAGGTCAACAATCAGGAACCTGATCTACAGAACAAGAGGAAACATCAGTAATTATACATCTCGATTACGAAGTAAATCAATCTTAGACAGAAGAACAACCAGAAATTTTGGAATTAATCACAGTTGAGTCTGCAACCGGTGAATTCTCAGATAGTCAACTTATTGAACGTGAAATATATAAACCTGAAACTAAATCTACTTCATCTGAGTCAACTTCAGAGTTCATAGCCCAAACACCTGGTCATCCTATTTCACCTTGAGTGAATTTTCGCATCACTGAGAACCTTCCTCCTGGCTTGATTAGTATCGAAGAGATTATTGACACAGAAGAAGAGATTGTACTTCATTCACTTCAAGAATATTTAGATCTAAAGAATAGTGAATCAATTTACCATTACAACCCTTATAAACCAAACCCTTGGTATTCTCAGTTAGCCAAATTTATACATAATTATGGTCTCAATTATTCACCACCCCACATTCATTTTTACTCCATACCTAGACGTAGTTACATGCCTTCATCAAACATGTCTAGTGAGTCATCCTTGTTTTCTTCATCACTAGAAATTTTTTTGTATGGTGGTCCATGAGTTCCTACTGAATACTAGTCACTCTCTGGTATTTTCTCAGGAGCATCTCCCTCTTCTAGAAAAATTACACAATCAACTGGTCCCAGTGAGTTTGATACCGAAAATTTAATAATGGAACAAGTTTATATGATGTCAGGAAATATTTCGTTACCTAATCCTCAAGGTAGAAATTTACTGTCTAGGGGGAAATATACTCCTCAAGGACAACCTCTTCAAGGGCAGTACTCTATACCAGGGTCATAGCTACTTCAAGGGTAGTACTGTATACTAGGGCCACAACATCTTCACGAGCAGTACCCTATGCCATGGTCACAACCTATTTAAGGACAAAAACCTCCTTTGGGAAAATTTTTTTATCAAGAGAAACAATCCTTTCAAGGAGGTCAACCCTTTAGTACTGGAAATTATCCAGAAAATGATCAAACATATGTTACAATACCTCAACCTGGCTATGATCAACCTTACACACTGCAACCTTTAATGGGAGGTCCTTATCCCAAAGCTAACATAGTGTGGAACCCATCCTTGAACCAATATAATTTGAAACCTACTATGCAAGCACCTTATAATCAACCTGGTCAACCAACTATTCAATTTGGTTATACCCAAATCGGACAACCTATCCAACATACACTTCAAATTTCACCTCAGTTATCTGTACTTAGTATTTAGCAACCTGGTCTGAGTATGACGAGAAATTTTTTCCAATTTGTTGTACAAAATTATGTCCAACGACCAAGTACACCTATCTCTAGAGTTTCCCAACTTCCTATTGCTACAACCTCTCAAACGGCGACATCAATTGTATAATAGGTGATCCCTCAAGTCGCTGCTCATCAAACTGGACCTACGGTTTAGTCTAATATTCAAACCTCTGCGGGACAACCTATTACAACTACATTTCCAAAAATCCAACCTTATACAGGTCAGTTTTTTAATCAACCATATCAAGGGCAATTTCAATATGGACCCCTAGGAAAGAATCTATTCTACCAAAATCAACCATACCCTGGTTATAGGTATTAGATACCAGCTCAACCTCAATTTGGTATGGCTAACCCTAGATACCCCTAAGTTATTCCAATCCCATACGCACATGCTATTCAAAGTTACCCTTGATATCCTCCTCCGGGTATTGGTATTTTTCCTTATGGTTATCAATTTTCTCAACAAGAACCTAACCGTCGGTTACCATTCATTGCAACTTTAGACTTGCCAGATTTGCAGCACCTCATGAACGATATGATTTATTATCTTTTGTTTTGAATACCAATGCCAAATAAGTTTCCTATTGACATACCTAAGTTTGAAGGAAAATTAGGAGAAGACCCCTCAAATCATGTGATGACTTATCACCCTTGGTGTGCATCCAACTCTTTAATCGATGATTCAATTCGATTACGATTTTTTCAAAGAACATTTATAGGCTTAGCTGCTAAGTGGTATATTGAATTACCATGTGGCTCTTTCAAATTTTTTAATGTGTTAGCAACAACTTTCTTAACTCACTCCACTTTCTAGTCCATTACGACAATTGGAAGGAACTCTTAACTTCATTAAAACAGAGTACGTCTACATAAATTTAAGATCACATACATAAATGGAGATGTAGATGGCGTTTAGTGAAATTTTTCATTCCAGATAATCTTGACCATATGGTTCATCAAATCATTACTACCAAAGATCACTGAATATGTAGCTAAGGGAGGCGTTGTTACATAATAATAGATCATAGCTCAAGCACAGTACCTAGACCTTGTATATACACAGTTTCGTATATTATAAAAAACAATTCTTGACTTACCATGCCCAGGTCAAATAACTGCAACTCCTTCTCGTTCTCATTCCGTAAAATGTGTAATTGGCACAGTTACTAATAAGAGTAAGAAGAAGTCATCCAAACCTACTTCTCCCATAATAACTTTACAAGATTCACCTAAAGAAGATTATTCCCTTGAAATTTTTATGACATTCATGTGGTAGATTCATCCACGATTACAGCTAAAACCAACAATAAGAAGAAAGGAAAGAATATAAATAAACAAAATACATCTCCCAAAGAGAAATTAGAAAAAAATGAACCAACTAATGAAAAGAGGAAACCTCGTTATCCTTGTCTTATCTGTGACGAGGATCACTATACTAACGAGTGTCCACATCGGTCTTAGGTATCCAAATTTGTCAAAGGTTCACCCACACCTATTGTCTTGAAGGATCCTTTTCCCACTCAAGATAGTAAAATGATAGGATCTTATTCAAATTCATCAGCAGATATTTTAATGATGTCTCAGGTCATGGTTGCGACATGATCTCAAGACTATGGAACTAAAAATCTTGTAACTGGTAAAGAGACTAAAAATTATAGTCAAACATCGACTATACCTCTTTCAGTTTCTGAACCACTTCAAATTGAGAAACCTAATCTTGATCTAATGATTAAACCGCCTGCTAAAGGTGTACTTCGGAAATGAACTTTCAATCCACATGCAAGAGTTGCTCATAATTAAAACATTGTTGAAGATTTGGCGATATCCCCTTTAGAAATGTCAGGCTTAGAAGTGTTACGATCATGTCCAGCACAAATGAAATTACTATTATTATCTATTGGAGCTATTTATCCTTAAGATTCGAACCTCGTGGTTTTTTATCTCTAAAATTTGGTATCTAGACTCCCTCATCAAATGCATTTTCAAATTCCAGTATTAGTCAAACCAAGATGATTTTTTCATACTGTAATTGATGAGGGCACATATACGTGTGTAATGTCATTAAATTGTTGGATAACCCTTGGTTCTCCAGCACTCAACCAATCGCCGACTATCCTTAAAGCCTTTAATGGAAGAGGATTTCATCCATACGGAATACTCCAGGATATACCTATAGAAGTAGAAGGAAAAACCGTTAATCTAAAGGTCGAGGTTATTGATGCCCCTCTTGATTACAACCTTCTTTTGGGTCATAGTTGGTCTTATGCCATGTCTACTGTAGTTTTATCAGTCTTTCAGGTAATCATGTTTCCTCATAAAGGTAAGATTGTAGCTCTGATATTTTTTATCAGACCCTACTTCTACGGATAGCATCCAACATGTCGAAAAATTAGTTTTCCCATACGAAGATGTTGGTGTTAGATTAATGAAGGATTCTGCTCTCATGGGAACTTTCGCTATACCTCCACCAAACATACCGCGAAAAATTGCCAATATCAATATGATCTCATTAGGTACTATACCATTTGATGACACATGGATTGTGCCTTCAGAATCAAAATTGGACTCTTTCAACGGCGAGATTCCTTTGAGTCCTTTTGAATCAGCATATGTAGTAGTACAATTGTATTCTGACACCCCATCAACTATTTCTGATCAAATTAATGTGATTAGCGAAAAATCATCTTCTCTATCAAGCTCAACCTTGACACCATTTTCAGATCCCTTTCAACATGTGTTTGAAACTGATGAAAGTATTCGAGAAATTTTTTCATTAGATGAATTACCATGGGATGATTTACATCATAGATATTCATTTTTACCTAATCTTGATAAGCTTGAAAATTATTTTTCGTCTATTTTTAAGATTGATTATATCTAGGAACCACAAAATCCCATGTCGATTACACATTCAGATTTTGAGACAAAATTGGGAAATATTTCTACAACAGTTCCTATTGACATATCAGTTAAACCTGGAATTATTGAAAATATTCATACATGTGCTTCTTGTTCGATGGAAGAGATTAACACTTACAAAGCCCTATTTCAAGAATTTTGAGACATTGTTTCTTGGTCTTACGAAGAGATGCCAGGTATCAATCCTAAGATTGTAATTCATGAAATTAAGACATACCCAGATGCTAAGCCTATTAGACAAAGATTACGTCCAATACATCCGTAGAAAGCTACAACAATAAAATTTGAAGTTGAGAAGCTATTACGAGCAAGATTTATTTATCCAATTCCATTGATGGATTGGGTATCTAATATAGTTATCGTCATGAAGAAACAAGAGACTATAAGAGTATGTGTCGATTATCAGGACATTAACAAAGTGTGTCCAAAAGACAACTATCCTACACCCTATATTGACCAAATTTTTGATGATTGTGCTGTAAATAAAATATTCTCATTTATGGATGGTTTTTCTGGCTGCAATGAAATCAACATAAGCCTTGCTAATCAACCAAAAACAATGTTTATATGTACTTGGGGCACATTTTCTTATTGGAAGCTACCTTTCGGACTAAAAAATGTTGGTGCAACTTTTCAAAGAGTTGTGTCTTATGATTTTCATGATATCAAACATATTCTACAGCCTTATCTGGATGATTTACCTGCTCATTATTTATGTAGAGAAGATCATCCTATACACTTCCGAGCTATTTTCATGAGATGTAGGCATTACAAAATTTGTTTGAATCCACACAAATCTATTTTTTGTTTACAATCAGGATGATTACTTGGGTTCATAGTTTCAAAAGATGGAATTCGTGTCGATCCTTCGAAGGTAGAGCCTATCATCAATTTACCTCCTCCTTCCACTCTTCGCCAACTCCAGATTTTGCAAGGAAAAGAAAACTTTTTACGTAGGTTTATTCCGAACTATGTTGAGTTAACAAAATGTTTTACCTAGTTGTTAAAACAAAGTGTTCCTTTTATTTGGGATGAGATTGATGACAAATATTTTGATGCACTAAAAAACGTGTTGACCCATGCATCGTTATTTCATCCACCCAATTACCACCAGGATTAATTTTTATAATTAGCTTCCTCTGATTCCATGATTGTAATGGTTTTTGTTCAGGAGGACGAATCTCACAATGAACATGTTGAGAGATTGGCCTTGGCAGCAGTTCAAGTTGTCCAATGATTCCATCACTACGTATTGTTGCATAAAATGATAGTGATATCTAATTGCAACCCGATGATGTATATCTTGAAAAAAAAAATACTGAGGGGAAAATACTCCAAATGGAGTTTCATCCTACAAGATTTTGATTTGGAATTCGAGAAATCCAAGTCAAAGAAATCACTAGTATTTTCCAAGCTTATGTGTGAATTTCCCAATACTTAGTGAGAAACAGTGGCAGAGCATCCTATCGTGGATGAATCTATATTTCACGTCAGTACTTTAGACCCTTGGTATGGAGATATCATCATATATCTTCAGACCCAAACCTTTTTCCTAGATCTTTCATGATCATATCGACGAAGAATCTGACATAAATCCCAAGAATACAATATTGTTGGGGACACTCTTTATCGTCGTGGTGCGAATTCTATTTTTCTAAGTTGTATAACTCATGAAGAGGCTGAAATGGTTTTGAATGATTTCCAATCTAGAGTGTGTGGTGGTCATATGTCTGGGTTTGTCACAGCCCAAAATATATTGCGTTCTGGTTATTTTTTGTCATCTTTATTCAAAGATTGCATCATCGCGGTCTGAAAATGGTAGAATTGCCAAATTTTTGATCGAAATATGTGTGCACCTCCAGATCCTATTCACCCAGTCATTTTTGTTGGTCCTTTTTTGAAATGGGGAGTCGATTTCATTACATGTAACCCTCACTCGGCTGGGGGGGCATGGGTATATTATTCTCATCGTAGATTACTTTACCAAATGGGCCGAGGCGATGTCTACATTCGTGGATGATGGAAAAACTACAACTTATTTCATATTCAATCATATGATTGAGCATTTCGCTGTCCCTCAAGTTATTATTACAAACCATGGGAGTCATTTTAGAACTATTATGATGACTGAAATTTCTGATCAAGTTGGCCTATGCCATGATAATTCTACTCTGTATTACCCACAGTCTAATGGTGAATTTGAGGCTGTTAACAAGGTTTTAACCACCATGATTAAATGGATTATCATGACTCATAAATCTAATTGGCATCGGGACCCGGTGCACCGCTGCATTGGTCGTCGAAGCTCACAAGAAATGTGTTTAAGCTTAGTATGATCAAAGTGTTAACCCTCGCATTCATTCAGAAGGTGACCTAGTTCTATCATATGATCAATCTAATGACAAGCTAGGCGCTGGTAAATTTGAACTGATGTGGTATGGTCCCTATATTGTCAAGTGCGTGCTTGCAAAAGAAGCCTATGAATTAGTTGATTATGACCGGGTCTTTTTATATAAACCCAAAAATGGTATTTATCTTGAAAGATATTATGCTTGAATTTCTTTTGAAGATATCTCTTGTACAATAGTTGCCTTTTAGAATAGTGTGCCTTATATTAGACAAGTGTGCCTAGATTAGCTTTTGTTGTTACTACTATCACTACTTATCTTGATTACTCTTGAAATTGTAGATGTCGACATCCCTTCAAACATATATTGGTTTTGTTGATGGCGCGTCATAGTACATAGAATATTTCTTCCATGGCTTGGGTTATCTATTCACCAACCGATGAGTTATTTTCTATTCATGGGATATTCCTTGGTCAAACAACGAATAATATTGCAGAATATAGCGCAGTCATTGAGTTATTATTTGACATTTGATCATTAGGTTGGATTCACAACTCATTGTATTACATTTAAACAAAGTTTATGTTATTAGAAATCCAGTGTTGTTAAGATTATTTTTGAAGGTTCGTCTCTTGGAATAACAATTTTATTATATCGAATATCAACATATTTCAATAAATTTAAACTCATTGTTTGATGCAATAGCTAATTGAGTTTTAAATAGACATTTGAAACATTAAAAAAGTAAATCAAAACAACATTCAATCCATGTTGAACAATATAATCAGAGAACAAAAGTAGTAATATCATTAGATAGATAAGTTTGAGTCCAAAAAATATTACATCGTCTTTGATCATAGGTTCAAACACCTTATGATCTAAAATATACTGATACAAAAAACAAAAATTTCGATCTACATTGACCATCAACTATCCATGATGATGACCATGATAATAAAGCACGCGCCACCTTGTGTAGAAATCTCCTGAATGGACTTGGAACACCTATCATGTGTCTCTAGAGCTTGAGAGGGATATCATAGGTTCCTATCTTAGGAATATCAATGGTCAACCTATCAAGGTTGTTCTCTATGTCTACCAGAATCTATGCTACATTTTCTTGTGGAAGTGATATGGGTTGTGCCTCTCACCTGCCAAAACGACGAAGCGCTGCTGGTCATTGCAGAATGACATTTGAATTTAAAATTTTTGTCAATATTGGACGATAAAAAATGAAATAAAAATTATATTAAGAACTTCAAAATAATTCAATAACCTGTCTCATCCCACTGTGCCCCTAGAGGCAAGGATGTTTCAGGATCACCTCTATAGTCCATTCCTGCATAAGGAAAGTCTTCACTGGTGAAGACTTGATTCCTAAGCCACATGAAATAATATAGAGTAAACCGAACTACTGAACCACCCTCGCCACCATGGAAAGCCATTAGTGCTACCCATCGCACCATCCGAGGTTCCTGAGTCCCATGATATACTGGAATTAGTTGAGGAGTGAGAAGTGGAATTATCTCTGGAGAAAATGAGATAATAATGGCACCGTATCCAAAGTTTTTTCAACTTTGCATTCTTTGCTTTAGTCAATTGGCCTTTAATATTGGCCAATACTCCGTCACACCAGTTGAATATTGTCCCTCTGAAACACTCAATTGCATTTTTCATTTGTGACTTACTAGCCACATGAGGAGCTGAACTCCCACATAACCTGGTCACTATGAATGCTATGACTTTAAGTTTTAGTCGCAATATGGTTTTGATGTCTATGTGGCCATCCTTCAACTCTACATTATTGCTACAATACTGAGCTTTGTAGTAGGTAGTGGGAAGAAATCCCTGTCTAGTCCCAAATAAGGAAATGTTTCTTCCTCTTCGAGATAATCCAGTGAGGAAGTATATGTCTGCTGGCTCAATCTCGAGCCGGTGGTCACCAATTATGAAACATTGGTCTTGTATGTCCCATGCATTCACAAGCCAAGTCATTAACTCCACTTGTGCCTTCATTCCTTGAATAGCCCAAAACTTGTACAACCCATAGTTTTTCAATGCACACATAGTTGCATCATCATCCATGGCTTCATTATCTATGAGCTCATGTTCTCATTCTCTCCATTCCAACATGGTTAAATGACCTAAAAATCAATAAATTAAACAGTTAAAACCAGTTGGAGGAAATATTGAACCATTTTTGTGAATAAATTTTAGTTTTCAAAATGTTCACGGCACCTGCACAGGTTCTGTGTGTAGACAGTGTGTTCGTCTGCACGTGCTCCACACAGAACCCGCAACAGCCTGGCGATTTTTCTTTTAAAATTTTTTTGGGGTGCGCGATTATCACATGGATCACCCGTGCACCCTCGAGGGAAAATTTTGAAACACAAATTTCTCCTAAAAAATTAAATGAAAGATTAAAACAGAAAATGTAGCTAAGGATGATGTGGATTACTTGGTTCTGACGGTTTGAGAAATGAATGGTCAATTATCTCGATATTAGCTACAGAATTTTTTTGGCCAAAAGCTCTCTATGCACTATTCTGAAAACAAAAGGTGAAAATGACTCATTTCAACTCCTTTTTATAGTTTTTAATGAATAAAATGTTATTATTTTATTTATTTTTCACTTTTAAAAGGTCAATTTCAAATATTTTTACTTTTTGAAAGAAGATATTTGTAATATTTAAATTTTTTGTGCAGGATACAGGATCTTTGGTGAAAAGAATTATTTTGAAATTAAGCATACTTTTATCACTTTTTCAAGCTTTGTAAAAATAGGAAAAAGTGAAACCCTGGAGTCCTCTTTTAAGCCCTTTTAAAACTCTTGAAATATGAAAAGATCATCGAGTACTTTACTATTTGAACTTGTTAAAGTAAATGAACAATCGTCCTTTCAGTATAAGTTTACCCCTTTTCCAGACTGAGATGGACTAACTACGAAAAAGGTATATGTTGACTAAGCATGGTCAATAGCATTCTCTCTCACATTATTTTATCCTTTTTCAAGCATAAGAGATTAAATTTATGAAAATGTATAACCATGGAGTTTACTTATGTTTTTCTTCTGAATCCCTAAAATTAAAAAACATCGAGTTTCTCCTATATTGGACTCATTAAAATTTAAAAATAAAGGACCTATTGATCACAATAGGACCAAACCACTCCTTCTTAGGGTTCAATTTTAATACTAATATGGACTCATCTGAAGGATAACCTTACGCAAACAAGAAAATTATATCCTCCTCAAGCTTGAAAAAAATAAAGAGGTACTTGCCAGTGATGGTGGGGGAAAAAGAGAGAAAAATAATTCAATTGTCGTCCTTATTTAGAAAGAAGCATGCAACTCTTGAACACAACACTTTGTCACACTTGTACCTGAGTTGGGAAATCCTCTGTCTAACATTTAATCAAACCACATTGAAAGTCTTCAGCTGGTTTATGGGTACTATCTTTAGGTCAAATAGTGCCAAGCCATCTACAATGTCGTTATTTGTTCAAGAGAAAATTCAAATAAACCATTCATTGCAAACATTTGTCTCCATTCACGTTGACCATCCCTCAGTCAATCCTTGCAAAATATTTCTTCAAAACTTGACCTAATGGTTTCATGTCATAGGCTTTCTCGCAACGGATCACTTTCTATCGACGTCATCTCATCATCTAGAAAGTTAATCTAGAATCCTATCAGTACCTTGGGATCTACATGCCCTAATGGTAGGTTTCTCTCCTTCGATGAAAGGTTTCATCATTGACCTTCGATTGAACGATTCGATGAATTTTCAACTGCAAATAAGTCATTCACACTTCATAGATTGTACTGGATTACTTTGAGAACCATTGTCATTATTGGTGGTTTCTCTCACATTTGTTAACGCTTCACATCATTGACCGACAATCAAGTGCTTTCTACCATGTTCGATTTCGACACAATAAATCACATGGATAGATTCGTACTTTTCTGGGAAGTGGAAATCAAGACCCTAGATCTAGTTTCTACCATCCAGGCTATGAGGAGTTTTATTATTCATGATACAATAGATTACTTATAACAGATGGTTGCGTCCATACTATGTCTACTTTTGATGTAATATTGAAACCATATCTGTACCAGAACATTTAATTAGTTTTGATCTGAGTATCAGAATGCCTACCTTAGTGATGATATGTATATATGTTTGCATTGAATGTTTTTATAGGTTTTCTATCAGTGTCTCCAATCCAATCCTCGGAATGATAAAGCACTTCACTCTTCAGAGTAACCTTAGACTTCACATTTTAGGGGGAAATATGTTACATGTCAATTTGTCACCATGAAATTTTATTGTTCATATGGGTTTATCACCATCCATATCATGTTCCCTTAGAAGTAAAAAACCTTAATGTTCCTTAATCAAGTCTTGGAATTGGAGAAAAGCTCTATAAAACCCTTAAAAGTCTACCTGCACGATTTTTCTAGCTTTTCCCTGTGCATGTGCTGATGTTCTATCCATAAACTGCGGCAACTCCTGCACTTTTTTCCACTATTACCTGCGCACCCTCGTGAAAACAAAATAAAAATAAAAATTAAATTCTAGAAGCCTAGTTGGTCGAATATTCTCCCAACTGGAAGCTTCTAGAGTCGCGATCAGTTAGAGCTTTATCCCTCCATTCATGGAGCTTATACCTTGGTCCATGGAGCTCAAATCCCTTCATGAGAGGAATCCATCCCCCTCTTCATGGAACTGAAACTACCTCCATTTCCCTTTAAATTGAGCTCAAGTTTTAGGTTGAAGGGTACACACATGGTAGATTGTGAATGATAGAAACTGACTTATATAGTTTCTAAACTGAAGAGAGTTCATAAGAGTGCATACTTTCTACACTAGTGAGTTTTTGTTGGCATGAGAATGATCACACCCTTGTGGCTATAACTCGATGTTGGTATTCAGATAGAAATTCTTATCAGACTGAAGGAGAATGATTGTTCAGGACCCCAGGAGAAATATATACAACATCAAGGCATCAGGTTGTAAGAATACACTTTCTATTCAAGATAATACATATGGATATCTTTTTCTCATTGCTTTGTTTCTATGCTTATTGGAATAATGTCAATACTTAGACTCCTTTTTCACTAATTTGTGTTAGTCATCAGTAATTTTTTCCTTTTTATAGATGACTAAATGCTTATCCTAGATTTCTAGACACAAAATTCATGAATATTGCGAGTTCTAGAAATATCACTGCCTTCATTATCCTTGGGATAAATTTTTCACTATTTCACTACACTATCAAGTTATGGCCAACCTGTCACTCCTAGAAGACCCATCATGGGCTCATGCAACTTATTTTGTCCCATTTTTACACTCATGACCTCATTACTCTGTCCTGCCTACCTATAGCCCTTCCACTTCCACCTCAAATTGCCAAGTGGCCTAACCTTTCCCCTATTCACCAAGTGCTTCAAGCATTGGTGGTCTCAAGCTACCTCTCTATGCTCTTTAGATAAATCAAAATTAGTAGTTTTGGGTTTGAAATGCATAAAGTTTGTCATAAGGTTTGTTTTACACCTAAAGACCCCAAGTCAAGTTTTTAGCCAAAGACCAGCCCAAAGAGCCTCCCACTAGGTCATTTATGGTTTCATAGATTATAAGATTGTTTTTGTGTTCTAAATCACTTCTTTACACGTTCCAAGAAGATGAAATCAAATGGAAAGGAGGGTTAGCACTTGACTGTCCAAAATAGATCAAAAATACTTCAAGAAAGGCCTCCTTGGTAAAAACAACATTCTGCAAAGGTATAACTGTGCATCTTAAACATTTCTGCAAGAGTTATTGAGATAACTATTAGTAGAAAAATAGGTAAGGTAAGAGGCCAGCTCCTCACTAAAGAACATACACAACAAAGAAAAGGAAGCAAGCCTATGTTCAAAGAGTATCAGGGTGAGGGAGGTCAAGTTTTCAAATGTAGACAATTGCCTTTAAGAGATCAAAGGAATGAAAGTATGGTTTTGGGCTACAAGGTAAAAAAATTTACATGAGCATGAGTTCACTGTTGAGTAACTAAAGTTTTCAAAATCCAAACAATGACAAAGGAGACCAAAGAAACTGTGTATTGGCATATGCAACAAACCATAATTGCCCAAGAGGAGACACAGCAGTTTATCAGTGCAAGCATAAACATGTTCTGATAATTCCTAGACCCTTAAAGGTTAAAAAGAGACCTCTCTCATCTCTCCAGCAAGCTGCCACCAAAGGAAGAAGAATTTCCTTGAAAAGTTTTCAAACCCCTTGCAAAATAATAAAAGGATATCAGTAATAAAGTGACAAAAACTTAGCAAAGTGGGTCTTTAAATTTCAATTTATTTTTGAAAAGTATAAAGGCATCTCGAATGGTCATTTTCCCAGCTCACTTATCATTTGAAAAAGAGAAAAAACCCTTCTGGAAGAATTTCTGAGTTTTTTGAGAAAATCTGGGCCAAATCACTAGCGTTGCGCGAATACCCTGGCGCTACGCTCACAAAATATTGCATTGCGCAAATAGGGGTCTTCAAGGTGCAATTTTGCACTGGTCTATGCATACACCGAGTGGCACTACGAAAATAGCTCGGCACTGCGCTCAAGTGAAACTCGACACCTAACCGGCCCACCTTGCCTAGGAGTGTCTGTGCTACGCCCAGGCAGAGGCCCAACCTGACCTTTCTCCTGCCTGACGCTATGCTCAGAGGCCGACAGGCCTGCACGTGGTCGGTGCTATGAACAAGAAGGCCTGACCTGACGTTTCTCTTGCTTGGCCCTGTATTGAGAGGTCGGCAGGACTGCACGCGGCCGGTGTTGCGCACAAGAAGGCCCAACTTGCCCGGTGCTGCGCTAATGCATAAACTCCTCCGAATTGTAGAAAATTTACCAAAGGTTAGAATAAAAACCTCCAAATCGCCTCCAAAGACCTGCAAACAAGCTGAAAACTAGTAGGTGGCTTTTCCTCTTTAAACTCCAAGTACTTTTTATGATTTGGTGATTAAAAATGATTAAACCCTAGTGTTTTAGAAACCCTAGGTCTTCATAGCAGGTAAGCCTCTGATTTTGACCTATGAGTAGTTAGTTTTTATTTGAAGTGGAATGAACTAGGGTAACTTGAGACCATTTCAATTAAAGGCACTTATGAAGCTCAAAGCAAACAATCATACCTTGCCTCCATATCACTCATTTGCAAAGTTTCCCACCATCATTTCCATTTCACTCCTCTTGCCCAAGTTTTCCCACCATGAGCCCTAATCACCATGTCAGGGGCAGAAGACAATAGCAACAGTGACAAAGGCCAAGGGCCTATGAGGCCAAACCACAAAGAAGGAAAAGTGAATAGATTTGAACCCCAGAGCACAGTAGATATCACCTCATCTCCCATGATCCTATCATGTTTCCAGAACATAGGGTGCTTCCAATTTTGTGAGAGATTCAAAAAAGTGCAAAGCCACCCAGAGCTTACAAGGCTTTTTATCCTTAACTTGCACAACAAACAATCAAGCCTTGCAGGGGTGGATTTTGAACTATCAGTAGATACCATCTCTAATGCTATAGGTATACCTATTGTTGGTGAGAAATGGTTTAAGAAAGCCAAATTGGACAAGAAATTTTATGAGCCATTTGTCAAGACTAGGTACAGAGAACGCTGCAAGTCTATTTTTCCTTTCTCACACCTAAAGCACAGATTTTCAACCTTGATGAGGGCTAATGAGGGTTATCATGAAGTACTTCACCTGTGAGGGGAGATACTCTAGGCTCTACTCCTACCATGTCAGACTCCTCATGCATTTCACAAGGGTCAAGATGCTCAACTTGCCCTACTACCTCTATATAAGTATGGACAAAATGTCTTCTATTTTCCGGAGAAGGAATCCTTCCCAACAAATGCAGAGTTTGTTTCACCATTACTCGATCAATATGGTGGTATTACATCAGTTGGAACAACAAGGTATACCTTGGGAGGTATTCATAGGACATGAAGTCTTCGGAATCCCACAACTCCCTCATCAACATAGCTTGCCCTCATCATCTACACAAGTGCCCTCACCTCAAGAAAATATCCCCTCCTCTCCTTCTCTTGATGCATCAAATGAAGAAGGAAGTGGCAATGATGAATTAAGTGAAAATGAGGGAGACCATGATAATGAGTGAAATCAAAATGAAGAGGGTGAGAGTGACAATAATTTAGTCCAAAATGAAGAAGAAACAGATGATGAAGATGAGAAAAATGATGAGGAAGAGGAAGAACATAATGAAGAGGAAGAAGAAGGAAATAATGATGAGGAAAGGAGCAGTGAACATGACAGTGATGAAGATGAAAACAAGGAGCAAAACAGTGAGAAAAATAACAATCAAAACACTGAAAAAATGGAAGAGTATGATGAAGGAGAAGAGGAGGTTGAAAGTGGAAATGAGATGAGCATTGATGAAGAGGACATCAAAAATAAAACAAAATATACAGAGGCAGAGAATGAAGAGGAAAATGATGAGGCAGAGATAGAAAATTATGAATCAGAGATAGAAAATGATGATGAAGATATGATAGATAATGAAGACATGAAAGAATATGAAAATGATAAAGATAATGACAGTGAGGACAATGTAGAAAATGAAGGCAGTGGTGACAAAAATGAAGCAAGCCTCAATGATGAAAAGGACAACAAAGAAGAAAATAGTCATGACAGTCATGACAAAAATCAGCCCCTTAGTGATAATGACAATGAAAAAAATGCAGAGGGTGATAGTCCTAATGAGGATCCCAGCCATGATAAAGACACCAACAAGATGACAATCACACCTCTTTCACTCACATATCAAAGAGGGCCAAGGCTAGTGTTTGTTGCCTCCAAAAGACAAGGGACCATGCCATCCACCTCAGGTAAAAATATTGAAAAGGGTAACAAAAGATGAAAAAGGGTGAGAAATATAAGAGAGGGAGGTAAAATACACAAAAGCCCCAATTCATTGACCTTGACAGTGATAATGAGGATGATGAGATGGCCACTAGAATACTACTCCAAAGCAAATATGCACAAATTAGGGAGCTAGAGAGAGATTTTGGCATGGCACAGCGTATGATTCAGTGTTATAAGAATGAGCACAAGTATTTTAAGAATATAAAAATGGGCCTTGATCTCCAAAAAAAGATGACCAAGCACTATGAAATGAAAAACAAGCTTACTTGTGCCAAACTCAAAGAGGCCCTTATTTAAATTCAAACAATAAAAGGAGTAAAAGACCAAGCTATACATGGAATTTCGGCATTAGCTTTTCTACAGGTCTCTCAAACCCCTTGAAGGAGACATCCACCAATTTTGAAGGAATTTGGACAAGTTTTTATTTTTGAGAATTTGGAGGCCTATATGGGCAGCGCCACTGGCGCTACGCTTTTCCCTCAGAAATCCTCAGAGGAAAAACTCTGCATTTTTTGATTTTGCATGACTATCACACTATGCTCACCAAATTTCAGAGAAATTGGAGCATTTTTTACCCCTCAAAAGGTCAAAAAACACCTCATCTTTCACCATTCTGCCTCCTTTTCAGGCCTAGCATTGCACTCATAGCAATATTTGGGTTTTGAATTTTTGAACATGTTACAAGTGCTCAATCAGAAAAAAATCATATATCTAGAAATAGGACTCAACAAGCTTTCCAACATGCCATCATGGAGCAAAATCTGACATCATGAAGGCCCCCAAAACATGGCTGCAATAGGACCTATTTTCTGCCTAAGGTGCCGCCACGCTTATGGACAACACTATGTGTTTCCAGCCAAAAGTCAACAAAACACACTCATTTATTGCAAAATAATATTTTAGTGTTTTTTAAGGAAAATCACTCTTGAATTAGGTGCTATAAGTTATTTTGGAATTTATTTCATGGGATATTTTGTGCCTTGGGCCTTGCATGGTCTCTTGGGCATTTATGACACTTATGAGTGATTTTGACATTTTCCAACCTATCTAGGGTTTTTTCCCTCCTTTGCTAATATAAATAGAACATGAGGGTTTCATTGTAAATGTTGGAATTTGATGAATTTTGAGAGCAATACATGGTTTTCTTGAGTTTGAATAAGAAATTGGTCTTGTGGAGTTTCTGAATGGCTTGCTTGGATTGATGATGAAGAGGGATAGCTTGCAGGATCCCTGAGCTTGGTTATTGGTGAAGTGCTTCACTTTCATTTTATTGTTTTCTCATGTTTTCATTTTGTTTCCATCCTTCTATGTTACAGTAGAACAGAAGAGTATAGGCTAAGAAATTTTGTTGGAGGAACCTTAGTCCTTCCTGTTGTCTATTGCCTTTATGTTTTCCTCTGTTGGGTTTGTTTAAGAAATTATTAATTGCTTCTTAGACCTTCCTATGCTTTTTTATTCCATGAATGATTCAATATAGTAGTTTTCAAATATTTTTTATGGTTAGCCCTACTTATTTGATTCTATTTAAACCCTGTTTTGGAATCTCTTTTTGAAGTATTACTTGTTAGGTTTTAGCCAAAGAGGCCATGTTTTGATCATGCCCTTTTTCCATGCTTGATAAGTTTCCTTAAAGTTCTTTGTAGCTTGATCATAGATGCTTAGGAGTTCCCTCTTCTTTGATTAAAGTTAAAAGTTATCTTGTATGCTTTCTAAACCTTGAAGGTGAAATCACTAGAAGTTAAATGAGTTTCTCGCCTTCTATATTTCATTGGAATGTTTGTCTTGAATGTTTATTTGCCTAAGTTGAATAAAAGAGTTACCGGTTTTCCCTGTCTATTGATTACTTCTTCATTCTTATGTATTTAAGTCCCTTCTTGTTAAAAAGTATTTGTTTAAGGATTCTTCAGTGCCCTTATACACCTACTATGCTCACCAACTTATTGTTCATTTCACTTCACACATGCCTTATAGATCCATTTGACCATGCTAGATTTGCCCCGTTATGCATCTTGTTTCATTGTTGAGATATTAATGACTTTCATAGACTCCATAGCCCAATGATTTGAAGACCTCTCACTCCACCGATTCTACTTAACCATCTTAGCCAACCAAGCAAACAACAAACCCTACACTTAAAAACTAGCCTAAAATCAAACCCTAACAACAAACAAGTTCACATCCTTTGCATACAATAGAGAGAGCCCTCTCTGATTCCAGGAAGGCTAGGTCCTAGGGCTCCAAAGACTGGTCTGATGTTACCCTGTGTATTTGGTCTACAAATATGCTAAACCACGGGACCCTAACAAGTTGGATTAGTATTTTCTGATTATTATATGTTGCATATGCTTTGATTATTTATCTTCTGTTTGATTGTAGGTCCTACTCATTGGAGAAACCACTTTGGGTTGACAAGAAAAAGGGCTACATCAAACGTTTGGATTTCAAGGTCGGGGCATGTCCTCTATACTTTATTATAATAATATTGAAATACAATTAACTGAGAGGAAAAGGTTTTCAAATGGATCTTTGTTTCTAGTTACTCATTGGAGTACTAGGGAGATCTCTCTTATTTGCAAGAGGGATTAATCCACGTAACAAGATGGTTTCCCAGGTTATAACTAGGTCCTAGTACATCCCGATGATCAGGATAAAACAACTTTCACTACTCCATGGGGGACCTTGATGTATCTGAAGATGCACTTTGGGTTAATGAATGTTGGGGCCACATTTAAAAGAGTAATGGATATTTCCTTTGTTGATTAGATTGGCCATTTTATTGTGATTTATCAGGATCGCATTACTGTTTATTCAAATAATGATGAGGAAAAGTTTATACATTTAAGAATAGTGTTTGAAAAGTGTAGAAGGTTTGTTATCTCATTAAATCCAAAGAAAACATTGTTTTTCCTTGAGGAAGGTAAGCTTCTTGGTCATATTATTTCAAAGTATGGTATTACGATTGATCCCTTTAGAATTGAAGCTATTTTAAAAATCAACCACCCTAGAAATATCAAAGAGTTTTAGTCATCTATTGGCAAAATTATTTTCCTAAGGAAATTCATTCCTAAAATTGCAGAGCCTCTTAGAAATATTACAAACATGGTTAAAAAGGATTTAGAATTCATATGGAGGATTGAGACTAGACAATCTTTTTATTTAGTTAAACATGCATTGACAAAAGCACTAGTGTTGATTAGTCCAGATTTTACTAAATATTTTATTATCTTTTCTTTTTCTTTTGAACACAATGTTGCCGTTGTTTTGTTGCAGAAAAATGAGGAAGGATTTGAACATCCCATTGAATTTTTCAGTAAGGCTTTAAGAGTTGCATCTTTAAAATATAATATTATGGAAAAAAATGCCTTTGCATTGGTTAAATCAATAAAATACTTTAGAGTATATATTTTGTATTCTCATATTATTGCATATGTACCTAATTCAGTTGTCAAGGATATTTTAACACATAATGGACCTAATGGAAAATGAGGAAAATTTATTTTTTTCATCCTTGAGTATGACTTAGAAATCAAACTCGCCAAGTTGATAAAAGGACAAGGATTGGCCAAACTGATGGAAAAGTCAAATTTCCATGCATTGGAAATCAACTTTGTTGTTGCATTGGATGATCAATAGGAACAGACGACTTCACAAATCGATGAAGAATTTTTGAACTCACCTTGGTATGGAGATTTGTTGTATGTTTTAATCAATTTAAATGCTCCTCCTGGTCTAACGAAAATAAAGGGAAGTTTTCTAAAGTTAAAAGCAGTTAATTTTTTCATCATAGAAAATGTTTTATATTGGAAAGATACACGTGGTATTCTACTTAAATTCTTGTTAAAGGATGATGCAAAAAGAATCATGTAGGACTTCCATGAAGGTGATTACGGTGGACATATTTATTGGAAAACCACTACCAAAAAAGTCCTTAGGGATGGTTTTTACTGGCCTACCCTTTTTCCTGACATTCATAATAAAGTAACTTCATGCCATAAATGCCAAATTTTTGAAGGAAAAAGAAAGATTTTACCCATGCCATTAAAGATTATTTCGGTTGAAATCCCTTTCTAGCAGTGGGGACTGGATTTCATTGGTGAAATTCATCATCCTTCCTTTGCCCAACATAAGTGGATTCCCATAGCCATAGATTACTTTAATAAATGGATAGAGGCTACTCCTTCTAGATCTGCTACTGATATTGTCATTATTAAATTTATTGAGACCAATATCCTCTCTAGAGTTGGCTGTCCTAGAAAACTTATCACTGATAATACAATGGCCTTTAAATCTAAGAAAATGATTTAATTTTGTAATAAATACCACATTACTTTGTGACATTCAACAACTTATTACCCACGGGGTAATGGGTTGGTTGAATCCTCAAATAAGAGCCTTGTAAATATCATTAAAAAATTGTTGGAGGACAACAAGAAGTCTTGGAACAACAAGTTGGTTAGTTCACTTTGGGCTGGCAGACATAATACAAAGAATTCAATTGGTATGCCACCATATGAATTTTTCTATGGAATGGATGCTCTGTTTCCATCCTCTTTAGGAGTACCAGTCATGAAGATGATTCAAGACTTATAGGTTGAGCCAAATGACACACATAGAATAATTAATCAAACCATTCAGTTGCAGTAGTCAAGGGAGGAAGTCTACAATAAAAATTAAGTAATGCAGGAAAATGTCAAAAATATTTTTGATAGGACTAAAGCTAGTGAATTTAGCACTGGAGACAAATTTCTAAGGTCATATTCTAGGAGAGAAGATAGGGGTAAACATTGTTGGCATGTGTTGTCCTTGATGGAAACCTAATTGATGAAATGAGATGATTGACAATGATTGGAAATATGATGCAGAGTGTTGTCCTTGATGGAAACCTACTTGATGAAGTTGATTGAAAAAGAATTGGCAAAGGTCAACAAAGAAGAAAAGAAGAAGAACAGAAGGAGCAGAGACAAAATGGGAGAAAAGAATACAAAGTCGCAACAGAGTTTTTGGTAAACAAAAACACGCATTCAAAAAGTATGGGCAGCGCCATTTTACAGTGGAATGAAGACATTTGTAGTTCCAGATTACGGAGGAGCAGATTTTATTTAAAAACAGTCATTTCAGGTGTTTAGGCCCTTAACAACCAAGTACGAAGGAAATTGTTAAAGCAGCAGAGGTCCTTTAAGTTTCTGAAAAGGAAAGATCAAGTGGTCCCCACCACCTTAGCGCAAATCGCAAGATCACAAGTTTTGAAGTTTAAATGTCTTGTTGATGTGGATATTTGCGATGTGCGATCGTCACGCCGTCGCACCATCGCAACATCGCAATGTCGCAAAATCACCCTCCACCCAAGCCAGAGTTTGTTGATTGTTGCGATATGCGATTATCGCAATATCGCACATTCGTTATTTCCGCCGTCGCAAGTTCCGTTGTTTGCGACGTGCGATCATCGCATCATCGCACGATTGCAATATCACACATTCAAGTGTTCTGACTACGATGTGGGCCCGGGGTCAAAGAATGAAATCCCGTTTGTTTGAAGATTGAAGTCCGGGTTAAAAGCTCATTGAAATTTGATTAGAAGTAATGTTACGAAGGCAGTGTAAAGTTTTAAAATAACCGAAAGGTTATATGAATATATTTTATTGCTGAGTCAGCGGCACTAAGCAAAGGAAAGGAATCACGTGTGGCTTTTATGAAGCCGGTTTTCCCATTTCGCACCGCCTTTTGGGGATAAGCGGTAATTTCCGGTTGGGTAGAAATTCCATTGATCGGGTAACACGCGTCCCTGTACAACTCTACAAAACCGCCTGTCACTACGCGCCATCGCACGTTATTGTTCGACCATGGATGTCTAGCGAAATTGATGAGCACCGTTGATCTGGGACGGGGTCATCAGACGGTGTTCGCTTGATGAAGATGCACAAAGGATTATCCAGCGTACGGAGCGGGAATTTTATTGGCTTGTTAACCATATAGGTGGGGGGCCAGAGCTAAGTTTTAAAGATTATGACCACACCAATCCATTATAAATGATTTATTAATCATTAACTTATATGGCAGAGATAAAGTTCCTTTTTGAGTCGTTTCGTGTTGTAAAAGAAATTTTGTATGTTTTGGGGAGGTCATGACTATAGTGGATTGTTGGACCCTGTCCAGGAATACCATTAGTGGTTCATGGTTTTGACTCATGGTTTTACTAAAGGCAAATCTATATAAGGTGATGAGAATCATGAAGAAGTGTGTGTGTGCGAGGGTTAATAATAAACAAGTCTCCTTTGGAGATATCTGTATAAAAAAAAAAACCCTGATATATCTGAATCTATGGTGCACCTGTAAATATGATGATCAGATCGACTAATGCAATTATAAAGAAAATGTGCATGCATAAAGGTGATGAATGAATGAAGCTCTTGAAGGAATGTCTAGATGGGCAAACTCTGTTCTTAACTGAAAAATCTGAATGAACCTCTGGTCTTGAACGACGGACGAAGAAACGATGAAGAGTTAGCGCATGACTGCTGAAGAAAACATATGAATCCGATGAATCTGAGGGTTGGAGCCTTCATTTTGGAAGTAGAAGTTTTCTGCTAGTAGAAACTGGTGTTATGTTCAGGGGGTTTAAGCTCCCTTCCAGGAAAGGCTGGTAAACGAGAGAAGGTTGTAGCCTTCTGCAAGTGGGTGCTTGCGTGCTAGTATGAGTCTGCACCAGCATATATTGTAAAAGGTTTTCTCTATAATAAAATATTGAAGACTGAGATTACAACAGCGGTGGTTTTCTCCCGAATTGGGTTTCCACCTTAAATCCTGGTGTCCATATGTAGTCTGTTCATGCTTAATGCTTATCTGATGCAATTCTCTAAGTAAAGACATAATAAGATATCTGGACATACATGTTGAATGCAGTACTGTAACATATGTGTTTTTTTAAGAGAAAGGAAAGAAAAATTGTTCAGCCTTAAATACTGATTCACCCCTCCTCTTAGTATTTTTCTCAACAATTGGTATCAGAGCAGGTCCTTCTGAAAAAGCTTAGCCGCTAGAAGGAATATCATTCAAGATGAGCAATCAAGATGGAACAACATCTATCAGGCCTCCACTCTTCAACGGAAACAACTTAATCTTTTGGAAAACAAGGATGAGATCCTATCTTCAGTCTCTGGGAGCAGATGTATGGGCTATTGTTGAAGGAGGATATCAATATCCAGCCTCAGTACCAACAGATCCAACATAAAGAAAGAATTATGAAACAAATGCAAAGGCAATCAATGCTCTATTGGGAAGTCTAACTGAATCATAATTTGTCAAAGTCATGCAGCTGAATACAACGAAGGCAATATGGGACAAAATTATTCTAAGCTATGAAGGTGATGCAAAGGTAAAAAGTGCTAAACTTCAAACTCTCAGAATCCAATATGAGAATCTAAAAATGCTTAATGAAGAAAGCATTGCAAATTTCTTTCTACGTCTTGATGATATTGTAAATCGCATGAGAAATTTGGGAGAAACAATTACCGAATCCACTTTGGTTTAGAAAATTCTGAGATCTCTAACAGCAAAATTTGAGTCAAAAGTTTCAGCTCTTGAAGGAAAGAAGGATCTTAAAAATCTTACTGTGGTACAACTTCATGGCATACTAACTGCATATGAAATGAGAAGAGGAGGACCATCTAAAGTCAAAGAAGTAGTCTTTAGAACTTCTACAAAAGGAAAGGAAGTACAAATAACAGAAGGATCAGGATATACCTCAGAAGAAGATGAGATAAACTTCGTAAAGAAAATTCAACTTGGCACAGGACGATTCAGAGGTAAGCTTCCTTTCAAATGTTTTGATTGTGGAAGAGTTGGTCATTATGCTGCTAAGTGTCCTTATAAATAAACACATAAAAAGGGGAAGGAAGTAGCAAGAAGGAATAAGAATCATTTTAGCTCTAAAAGGAGTTACTATAATCATGAAGATAGTGATGGGCTCTCTGATAGTGAGGAAGAATGTGAACAAGATCTGAGACTTCTCATGGCATTTGAAAAAGAATCTAGAGAAGAAGAGGATACTTTTGTGGACGCTCTAGAAGACACTGATTTTCTTAATGAAAACAATAAAATCAAAATTTTCTTAGAAGAGAGAAAAATAATCATAGAAACTCTGAAAAATCAGCTTGAAGTTAAAGAGAAACACAATGAGAAATTAGAATGTGAAGTAGTAGATCTAAGAAAAGAACTTGGGAAAGTAAAGAATCTGAATCTTAGATTTGCTAAAGGGTCTGAAACCTTAGATGAGATTATCAAGGTACAACGATCTCCTCTTATAAAGACAGGTCTTGGATATATTGGAGAATATTCTCAGGCATCGGCACCAAATTATCTAAAAGCAGTTACAACTAGTTTACACCATGCTGCCACTCAGCAAGGGAATAAAGAATCTTTACAGGTAAAGCATGATCATTTCAATTCAAGAAACACTAACAGGAATGTCTTTCAAAGAAACAAAAATCAACAGATAAATTCATATAGAAGATATTATGATCGCAGAAATTTCTTCTTCAATGGACAATGTTTCTCATGTCACAATTTTGGTCATAAAGCTATTCAGTGTGTAGCACATAAAACTATTATGACAAGGGAAGCAAGAAAGAAAAGGACTGATATTGAAGCAAAGAAGAATACTTATAACAACTTTTCTCCTCTTCAAAATGAAGTTGAATGCACTTATTGCAATAAATTTGGCCATGAAGAATCTGAATGCAGGAGCAAAGTTCAGCCAAAAGAACATGTTCCTTCAAGATCCAAAGTATGGAAAAAGAAGGAGTTACAGATTGAAAATTGTGGCATAGCGTTATTTGCAGAAGATGAAGAGAACCAATGGTACATTGATAGTGGATGCTCAAGACACATGACAGGTGATAAAGACAAACTTCTTGCATATAGTGCTCTAGAAAAGGAGAAGAATGTTACATTTGGAAATGATACTCCTGCGGTAATTAAAGGTAAAGGCTCTATTTTCCTAAAGGATAAGGGAAAAGCTAATGAAGTCATGTATGTGGATGGATTAAAGCATAACTTGCTAAGTGTAAGTCAAATGTGTGATCAAGGAACTGAAGTTGTCTTTAGTTCAAAAGAATGTGTGGTACGTGATCTTGATACAGGTAAAGCAATTATAAAAGGAAAAAGAACTCCAAAAAACCTGTATATATTGAATAACCCCAAAGAACAATGTTATTTGAGTAAATATTCAGAAAATTGGCTATGGCATAGAAGGTTGGGGCATCTGAGCTTCTCTCAAATCAACAAATCAAGCAGACTTAAAGCTGTTCATGATCTTCCCAATATTACTCTACCTGAAAATATCATATGCAAATCTTGCCAATTCAGCAAGCAAACCAGGGTACAATTTAATGCCAAGGAAGGATCATCAAGTAAGCCTCTTGAACTCATTCATACTGACATATGTGGACCTATGAGGAAAAAGTCACCCCGTGGTGAAGAATACTATATCTTATTCATCGATGATTTCTCTAGAATGTGTTGGATTGGGCTGCTTAAACACAAAGATGAAGCATTTGAGAAATTTCAGATTTTCAAAGCACTAGTGGAGAATGAATTAGAATTAAAAATCAAGTGTCTTATATCTGATCGAGGAGGAGAATATACATCCAAAGAATTTCTTTAATTCTGTGAACAACACGGCATAAAAAGACAGTTCTCTGTAGCTGGCACTCCACAACAGAATGGTGTTGCAGAGAGAATGAACAGAACAATTCAACAAATGGCTAGAGCTATGCTTGATGATTCTGGAACACCTGACACATTTTGGGGAGAAGCAGCACATATAGCAGCAAACATTCTTAACAAAGCACATGTTCGTCTAAATAGTGATAAAACTCCATATGAACTCTGGTATGGTAATCCTCCCACTATAAAGCATTTTAGAATTTTCGGGAGCAAATGCTTTATCAAAAATAATGATGAAAAACTTGGCAAGTTTGAACCCAGAGCTGATGAGGGAATATTTCTTGGTTACTCCTCTAGGAGTAAGGCATATAAATGTTACAATAAAAGACTTCGAAAGATTGTTGAATGTATTGATGTTGTTATTGATGAGTCTACTGCAGCCCCAAAAGAATAAAAGAAAACAACAGATGAAGATGATGAGGACACATATCCTTCTACATCAAACAGTAATGATACAAACAGTACACCCAATGAAGAACCTGAAGAAGAGCTGTCTGAAAAGGCTCCATCTAGATATGTTCAAAAGAATCATCCAGAATCTCAAATTTTGGGAGAAAAGGAATCAGGTGTACAAACAAGAAGGAATCTTGTGGGATCTTCTAGCAATCTGGCATTTCTGTCCATGGTTGAACCTCACAGTGTCAGTCAAGCTAGCAAAGATGAATGTTGGATTCAAGCCATGAATGAAGAGCTTGATCAAATTGAAAAGAATCACACTTGGGATTTAGTACCAAGGCCTCATGACAAAAATGTCATTGGAACTAAATGGATATTCAAAAACAAGTTAAATGAGAATGGGGATGTTATAAGAAATAAAGCTAGACTTTTGTGCAAAGGGTATGCTCAACAAGAAGGTATAGACTTTGAAGAAACCTTTTCTCCTGTAGCCAGACTTGAAGCCATAAGAATGTTTCTTGCTTTTTCAAGCTTCCAACAAATCAAAGTTTATCAAATGGATGTTAAATCTGTTTTTCTCAATGGTGATCTAGAAGAAGAAGTTTATATAGAACAACCAGAAGGATTCATTTTGGGAAATGATGAAAAACTTGTTTGTAGACTTAAAAAGGCTCTATATGGTCTCAAACAAGCTCCAAGGGCATGGTACTATCGTCTTGACAAATATCTTCATCAACAAGGATTTTCAAAGGGGTCTGTTGATAGAAACTTGTACACAAAAAATGAAAATGAAAAACTGTTGATTGTGGTTGTATATGTCGATTATATCATTTTTGGAAGTAATAAAGATTCTATGAGTCAGAAATTTTCTTCTGATATGCAGCAAGAATTTGAAATGTCTTTACTCGGAGAACTAACATTTTTTCTTGGCCTGCAAGTGCAACAAGCAACAGATGGTATATTCTTATCACAAGAAAAATATCTCAAGCAAATCCTGAAGAAGTACGGCATGGAAGATTGCAAACCTGTAAGTACACCAATGATAACCGGATGCAATCTCAGTTCTAATGATGATTCCCCCACCGTAAATCAACCAGAATACAGATCTATGATAGGAAGTCTACTTTATCTCACTGGGACAAGACCAGACATCATGCATGCAGTTGGGATTGTTGGAAAATTTCAAGCCAATCCAAAAGAGTCTCATCTTCAGGCTGTGAAAAGAATATTCAAATATCTACAGCGAACTCAAGACTTTGGACTATGGTATCCAAAGAATGCTGATCTTACTCTTCATGCATACACTGATGCATATTGGGCTGGAAGTGTTGATGATCGAAAAAGCACTAGTGGTGGTGCATTATTTATGGGGCCCCAGTTAGTATCTTGGCTGAGCAAGAAGCAAAGCTCCATTGCCTTATCTACAACACAAGCGGAATATGTGGCTGCAGCATCATGTTGCACTCAACTTCTTTGGATGATGCAAACCCTACAATATTTTCAAATCAAATGTTCACCTCCTATCTCCATTATGTGTGATAATACAAGTGCCATCAGTATCTCAAAGAATCCTGTTATGCATTCCAAGACCCAGCACATTCCCATCAAATATCACTTCTTACGAGAACAAGTGCTTGAGCAAAAGGTGAAATTAGAATATGTTTCCTCAAAAGAACAAGTTGCCGATATATTTACCAAACCTCTACCCAGGGAAGCATTCGAATATCTCAGATAGAAACTGGGAGTAGTCTCTGCCATGCAGAGGATCAGGTCTACTTAATTACAGAAGCCTGAATTGGTTGTGAGGTGTTGTCCGACATCTCTTAATTCAGCATGAACTCAGGGGGATCATGGCAACTTCAGCGCACATCAAATCCACAGATCTCTTCTGTCTACATGAGAAGAAAAATCCTGTTTTGGTTTTGATCTGCCCTTTGCCCTTGATGTCAAAGGGGGAGAGTATCATGGTGTTTGAATAGGGGGAGAGTATCATAGTATTTGATGTATCTATCTATTGTGGTGATCAAACACCATCATAGTTGCCATCAAGTCCAAAGGGGGAGATTGTTGGCATGTGTTGTCCTTGATGGAAACCTAATTGATGAAATGAGATGATTGGCAATGATTGACAATATGATGCAGAGTGTTGTCCTTGATGGAAACCTACTTGATGAAGTTGATGGCAAAAGAATTGGCAAAGGTCAGCAGAGAAGAATAGAAGAAGAACAGAAGGAGCAGAGACAGAATGGGAGAAAATAATACAAAGAAGCAGCAGAGTTTTTGGTAAACAGCAACACACATTCAAAAAGGATGGGCAACGCCGTTTTACAGTGGAATGAAGAAATTTGTAGTTCCAGACTACGGAGGAGCAGAGTTTATTTAAAAATAGTCATTTCGGGCGTTTAAGCCCTTAACAACCAAGTATGAAGGAAATTGATTAAAGCAGCGGAGGTCCTTTAGGTTTCTGAAAAGGAAAGATCAAGTGGTCCCCACCACCTTAGCGCAAATCGCAAGATCGCAAGTTTTGAAGTTTAAATGTCTTGTTGATGTGGATATTTGCGATGTGAAATCATCGTGTCGTCGCACCATCGCAACATCGCAATGTCGCACAATCACCCTCAGCCCAAGCCAGAGTTTGTTGATTGTTGCGATATGCGATAATCGCAATATCGCACATTCGTTATTTCCGCCATCGCAAGTTACGTTGTTTGCGACGTGCGATCATCGCGTCATCGCACGATTGCAATATCGCACATTCAAGTGTTCCAACTACGATGTGGGCCCGAGGTCAAAGAATGAAATCCCGTTTGTTTGAAGATTGAAGTCTGGGTTAAAATTTCATTGAAATTTGATTAGAAGTAATGTTACGGAGGCAGTGTAAAGTTTTAAAATAACCGAAAGGTTATATGAATATATTTTATTGTTGAGTTAGCGGCACTAAGCGAAGGAAAGGAATCACGTTCGGGTTTTATGAAGCCGGTTTTCCCATTTCGCACCGCCTTTTGGGGATAAGCGGTAATTTCCGGTTGGGTAGTGATTCCATTGATCGGGTAACACGCGTCCCTGTACGACTCTACAAAACCACCTGTCACTACGTGCCATCGCACGTTATTGTTCAACCACGGATGTCCAGCGAAATTGATGAGCACCGTTGATCTGGGAAGGGGTCATCAGACGGTGTTCGCTTGATGAAGATGCACGAAGGATTATCCAGCGTACGGAGCAGGAATTTGATTGGCTTGTTAACCATATAGGTGGGGGGCCGGAGCTAAGTTTTAAAGATTATGACCACGCCAATCCATTATAAATGATTTATTAATCATAAACTTATATGGCGGAGATAAAGTTCCTTTTTGAGTCGTTTCGTGTTGTAAAAGCAATTTTGTATGTTTTGGGGAGGTCATGACTATAGTGGATTGTTGGACCCCGTCCAGGAATACCATTAGCGGTTCATGGTTTTGACTCATGGTTTTACTAAAGGCAAATCTATATAAGGTGATGAGAATCATGAAGAAGTGTGTGTGTGCGAGGGTTAATAATAAACAAGTCTCCTTTGGAGATATCTGTATAAAAAAAAAAAAACCCTGATATATCTGAATCTATGGTGCACCTGTAAATATGATGATCAGATCAACTAACGCAATTATAAAGAACATGTGCATGCATAAAGGTGATGAATGAATGAAGCTCTTGAAGGAATGTCTGGATGGGCAAACTCTGTTCTTAACTGAAAAATCTGAATGAACCTCTGGTCTTGAACAATGGACGAAGAAATGATGAAGAGCTAGCGCATGACTGCTGAAGAAAACATATGAATCCGGTGAATCTGAGGGTTGGAGCCTTCATTTTGGAAGTAGAAGTTTTCTGCTAGTAGAAACTGGTGTTATGTTCAGGGGGTTGAAGCTCCCTTCCAGGAAAGGCTCGTAAACGAGAGAAGGTTGTAGCCTTCTGCAAGTGGGTGCTTGCGTGCTGGTATGATTCTTCACCAGCATATATTGTAAAAGGTTTTCTCTATAATAAAATATTGAAGACTGAGATTACAGCAGTGGCGGTTTTCTCCCGAATTGGGTTTCCACCTTAAATCCTGGTGTCCATATGTATTATGTTCATGCTTAATGCTTATATGATGCAATTCTCTAAGTAAAGACATAATAAGATATCTGTACATACATGTTGAATGCAGTACTGTAACATATGTTTTTTTTTTAGAGAAAGGAAAGAAAATTTGTTTAGCCTTAAATACTGATTCACCCCCCCTCTCAGTATTTTTCTCAAAAAACATGGTAAATTTGATAACCTTTGTAAAGGGACATACATCATTTATTCTTTCATGGGAAACAATGCATTCTTCCTCAAATAACTGGATGGAGCAGAGTTACCTAGTCATCCTGTCAATGGCAAGATGTTGAAGCACTCAAGGCTACTGAACATATGTTCTTGACACTTCACATGGAGAAGTTCCATCCCCACCTGGAGCCACTGTTAGGGTCCTATATTTTATAGGATCTCAAGGTGATTGAGTATTTCATATTTGTAGCTTTACACTGTAAATAAATTCATTATGCAAATTATTTACAAAAAAAAAAATTATATATAAAGAAAATCAAAAGAGGGTATGTCAAAAAGAAAATGAATATGAAGAAAAAAGACAAAAGAAAAGAAAGTTGAAAAAATATTAAAAAGAGAATAAAACCCCACAAAAAAAAGTATAAATAATACTGAAAGTGATGCAAATTTAAATGCCATTACTCTTAAATTAGTTTCCTTTATGTGAAAATCCAATAAAATTGTGTGCAGCTTAAAATTCCAAAGTGACTAAATTTTTGTTCCAATCATACAACTTAATCATGATGGAATAATTGTGAATTTCATGTCAATTAGGATAGTAAATAAAGGTTTACCAAACAATTTAATCTTCAAAAATCAGTGGTTAGGTAAAAAATGAGATTGATTCAACAGTTTAATCTGAATCAATAGGAGGAATAAGTGATAGAGTATGTTAGATTTTTATAAAAAAGGGTCACCGGAAAATCAGAAAAGGAAATATGACATTATTAAATTTCAAGTAGAAGGATTTATAGTGCTGAGTCACGTTAGAGAATCTGAAAAATTCAATAACTCTCTAAGTTCCATAGGAAAAATAAAATTTTGCAATCAATACACTAGCAGAATGTGCCTTTGCACGCATTTTTCTTTGATAAGCACCTTTGCGTGGCTTTCCCTAAAAAATCCAAGCGGACCTGATTGTGGTGGAAGTCGCTTTTCGGGACCACAAGGCACACTCCAGGAAAATAATCCCGCACTTGAGGCTGCCCAAGGACAACCGCCTAAGCCTCCTTGGGACCTCAAGGGAGAACACAAAGGAATCAAGTGGCACACAATGGAATCAACCCCATCTCTTGGATCACCATCCATAAATGTACCAAGAGAGGGAAGGGGAATTTGAATTCATATATAAAAGGCTAGCAATACATGAAAAAAATGAGAGCACATTGTTATGCTAGCCAAAATTTCTTTGAAGAAATACAGCTGTGTGTAATCTAGAGCATAAGTAGAGAGGGGATTCGATTGTTGGCCATCCAACAACTTCAATCCTTTGGAGTAGAGAGAGACCTTGCACCAAGCTGTTAGAAGGTAAAATCATCCTTGCATTGGGTCTTAGAACTCAATAAGTCTAAGAGCCCCTTGGCGAGTTTGTAGACATACTATCTTTCATTCCTTATAGGAAACAATAATAGGGGAAATTGATGCCACCATTAGTATTATTGTTTTGTTTGACTCTATATGAGCTTTCGTGTTTATGTTTAGTTTAGTCTTGTTTCTCTCTACATATGCATACTATATCATTATTTAGTGTGTTTAATGTTTTATATCATGTTCACTAACTTGCTAACTCTTTTGTTTATCTGACTGTGACCAAAGCTTAAGAGGCAGCGACCACTCCTCTTAAGCTAGTGTGGATTGGTACACTTGTGCACCAAAACCACAATAATAGGATTGGTGACTCCACTACCTTTTATTTTTCTAGTTAATGTGGTTGTGCCTGTTGCAGGGACCTTTTCTCTGTTCTGGAGTGTTTCTTGGACAACTCCTCTTCTCTTCTTATCTTCCTGTTCACCCTCGGTGCAAGGCCAAAGTTCAAAAGCTCCGAATAATTCGTTGCAGGAAATTAACATGCATTTGACATAGACAGACGCGACTGATTACACTCATTCAGCACTAACCTGCACGATAAATTTCGCGACTCTTTGAGACATTTGCACGCGGAAACCAGAGGCAGAAAATTTATGTTGTTTTCCTTCATTTCCTATTTGTAAAGTAACTGGCAGCCCATATAAAAACTACCAGCACTGTGTGAGGTGTCCCATAACTATTTAAAACTCACTGTTGGATGCATTTGAGTAGTGCCAGGTGCTAGTTTTAAAATTTCAAAGTTTATTTTCACAAAAAAACCACATAGTTTAAGTAGGGGGAAATTTATTTGCAATTTGAAATAACTTATTTTTGTGAACATAGACACCAAAAAAAACATAGGTAATTAGCTAAAGTAAGTGGCCCTAATCCACACACGCTTATCTAGTTTTTCATTTTTCCTAGTTTAAAGTCATTAATTTTAGTTTAATTTTGGCACTAGGAGTTGGGACCAGGAATTAATTATCCTAAGAGAGAAAGTAATATCTGTTGCCTTTGCACCTTTTGGTGACCTTAGGAAAGCATATAAAATATCTCTTATGATAATTTTCCATCTCCCTTTAGTTGATCACTTGTATTAACTAGGAAACATTGTGAATGGCCCATATCCGCACATGATTTTCTTATAGCAAGGAACAACGAAACCTAGATTAATAGGGGATGTTTAAAGGATCACTGCATATCCGTATGTTAAAAATATGTGATTGTTCACTGCTTTCTTACACACTTCCACACCATAAGTGAAGTAAAGCCACCTTAAAAATAACCTAACTAAACTAATTAACTCTCCCCACAGGGCACACAAGAGAAATTATAGTTTAGGTTAGGGCCAAGGGGGTAGACATCCAGTAAGCCACCTTGGTCAGTTTACATCTTGAAACATAGAAGTTGACTTTTTAGGGAACTTTAAAATCCATCTATCCACCCATGGAGAAGAAAACTCGACCGCCATAAAGACTCAATTCAGAGGGGGTTAAGCTTAGGCCCAGTGCATGCGATATTATTTGGGGCTACCTGACCTATCTAATACTCAATATTGGTAGTTGATTTACCAATAAGCTCAAGACTCGAATGATAACATGGGAGGATGGTACTTTGTAATGATCCTTTTTTTTGGGATTCTCAAGATTCTATTTCAGAGATGGACTACAGAGGCATTTACTGGATATTTCACCCTTCAAAGAAAGGGTCATATTTTGAGGCTACCTGGCCAATTGTAGACTCTATCTATAGAACTTGGAATAACCCCTTTTCAGGAATTGCAACAAGGTCTTCAAAGAAAACGATGTATAAGTAAAAATGAGCAAGAATAACACAGATCAGGGCTAGGTTCCACTTATTTATGATGCATGTCACTTATATATGGAATTTCATTAGAAAAAAATTAGTTTAAGCACATTAAATAGATCTCCCAAAAAGTAGAATAGCTAAAATGCACCCAAAGGTGAAGGCTGTAGTAAAATGCAAGCACTGCTTCAGGAGTTGGGCAGTTTTAGCTAATGTTCAGTGGATACCAGAAAGAGGACTGATATATCAGTAATAAAGTAGCAAATAATCATTATGAAAAATCCCTTTCATTATACAGTGGAAATCATGAGCTAATACAACAATATATGTTCAAAAAAAAGAGCAGATGCACGTGTAAATTTGCAAAAATGCTTGAACAACGTTATTTTCCAGGAGGTTCAGAAGATGTGAGTTAAAACTTAGATCTAGAGCATATCTATGGATAAAACATAAGATCTATATCAGATCTGGAAACTCTATAGTTTTCTCTACAAGATCCACTTGGAATTTTGACAAGAGCATGCATAAATAAGAGTAGATCTGATAAACAAGTTGGAGATCTGGAAACTTCTGCAGTAAATTTCTGAATATGACATTACATTACAATGGATCAGATTTGAACAGAACATAGATCAGCAAGCCAATCCATTGATCACCAAGTGGAAGGCAAGCCCAGCATAAGAGATCTATGATCTAAACAATGAGCAAATCAACCTGCAAACCCTCATACATAAATAATGCAGTTTTCCCAGTGGGACAACGTTGTAGCTCAAAAGACACAAAAAATACTAAATAATAGCAGATATGAATGTACTGGATCAGTGCTTCCAATGTAAGTAGGAGCTTGGCCTCAAGCCTGATAGTGGTTCACTTCAGCAAAGAACTCCTCCAATGATTCTCAAGGGAAGAGATGAAATTCCTAAGCATGAATTCCAATCACAATCCTCCACTAAATAGCAGAGAATTGTATTTGTCTAAGAAAACAAATACTTCAGAAATATGATCTATCAACAACCTTCTCTTGCTGCCCTCCTTCTCCTTTTATAAGATGAGAAAACTCTTGCAAAACCTAAACCACTTTGATGATTTGGCCCTTTTCACATTAGAGGCTCCCTTCTAGAACTGCGCAGTTCCTTTTGGAGATGAAATGAACCTAGACAGCGTTGTTGATTTGGTCAAGGTTGACCCAGCCTTTAGCTCAAACCTCTTTCACACCTGCAAGTGATTATTTACATAGCCCTGATTTGTCTTTGTTCACATGGGCATTTATTTATTCAGAATTTTTAGGAGTTTCACATGTCCTCCTTTATTAATTTATTCATAAAACATAAATTAAATCAAAATTGAATGTTTCCTCTTAGCTAAGGCTAAGTAGGAACATTACAGTCCTCCCCTCCAAAATGTTGCTTGTCCTCAAGCAACTGACAGGGTAAGAGCTGTAATTATTCTTCTTCTCCATTGACGGCACCATCAAGAATCAAGCTTTCATCATGGATTAAGTTCTCACCAAGCCAATACATTAGAAACTTCTCCTCCAATGCTAACATGATAAGGGCATAGTCTACCCCTTCAGGAGTGTAAAACTCCACAGAAATAAACATGGGTGAAGCAATGTCACATCTAAAACATGTATCATGAAGTACAGGATAAATTTCCATCCCATGTGGTACATATACATTGCCTACCTTTTTTCCATTCAAACCCATAAACAATACCAATATGTCATCTATGTATGGAAGAAAAATCACATATAGGCAAACTGAAATTTGCACTTGAGGAGGTGGGTCACAATCCCACATAAGGTACCAATGCAGTGCACTCCTTATTTTGAGTAGATCTGAGTGTGATAGGTGGTACCCCCACCACATCTTTGCTGCATGGGTCACTTTGACATGGCTAAAAGTGAAGCCCTCATTAGGTGCCTTTGGGAAGCACCCATCATCATAGATAATCTCCATTTGCATGTCAAGGGAGTGGCCAGCTTTGGAATTTTTATTGGCCTCATTAATGCCATGGAATATACATGTAATATCACTCCTTGTAGGAGCCATGGCCTGCATACATATGGTAAGAGAATGTGCCAAATCAAAAAAATAAACATGCTTCATAAGATCAGATTCTTTACCATTCAAGTCTCCCACACACATAGAGTTAGGCATGGGCTTTTCTCCTCTTTTAAGAGAAGAAAGAGATGGTTGAAATGTCTCCTGCATAGGATCCCTTGGCTGCCCCATCTCCTCATAACTATTGCACTCTTGTAAGTGCTAGTGTAGTTTCTCCCAATCATAGTGCTGATGTAGTTCTTCCTCCATACCCTCCTAATCAAAACTCTTCAAGATTAGGGAGTAGATTTTAGCTGACTGCATATAGCTGGAAATGAACTCTTTGTGTGCTCTATGCAGTATCTTTTTCTTAAGCTTGGAGGGTTGAGACAATAATACTTTACCAAGATGATAGATGGCCCCTTCATGGACCAAATAGCCTCCTCCTTGCTTCATGCCATCTAATATCATCCCGATGTGCAGATCTTTGGAGTAATCCACAAGGAGTTGAGACCTCCAATATGGATCTACACACCTCAGCAAAGACAACGTTGTTGATGCATCTATGATGGTACTTGCCTTGTTTCTGCTTGTTTCTTTAGCATTATGCATGCCAAAATTGTTTGTGGAAAGGTTGATCCTCCCCCTTGCTTCCTCCCACAGCGTTGCGACTCTCTCTTCCATTGTTTCAACACTTGGTGAGGCTTCCCCCACAAAATCTAATGGCACCCCAAGTGGCTTGCCATGATGTAGGAATGTTCCTTGCAGCATTCTCATAAACATGAGAGAAGGAACTGTGAGGTCCTTGCCCCCACTGCGCAATTCCATCTTTGTTGTGTCGGTGGAAACATCAAGTGAAGGGTAGGTGTGCATGCCTTGAATGATTTATTGTTTCCCACTCTTCAAATCCACCCATTCCATCTACAATTCCTTCCAATCAGTGGTGAATTTTCCCAAAGTAATCAGCCACTCTACACCCATGATGATGTTGGTGTCTGGTATGTCCACTACAAAGAAATGCTCCTCCAAGGTGTAGGTTCCCATAGTCACAGAAAGTGATGGAACATATTGCATGCACTACATAGTTGTATCTCCCAAAACCAAAATAGAGAACCCATCAAAATTATCAGTAGGGATCCCTCTCCTCTACATAATGTGAGCATCAATAAAGTTGTGGGTTGCCCCACTTTCAATGAAAATAGACACTCTTTCGTTCATAATTGAACCTTGCACTCTCAGGGTCAAATACTTGGGCACTCCTCTCAAAGAAGCAAGAGTCCCACTGGTTGGAGCAAAGGCTCCTTATTCTTCTCGAGATGATGATTGAGCCCCCTCCTCATCATCACCAGCACTATGACCTCTCCTAGGTCCATCATTTCCCTCTTCCTCCTCACAATCAGAGAAGACTTCGATATAGTGTGCTCTTCCAGCAGCACATCTATGTCCCGATACCCATGGCTCTTGACAAGTGAAACATAATTTCTTTTTCCTCAACTCCCTCGGAAGATCAATGTCAAGAGGTTTCTTCAGTGAGCTCTCCTTGGGTGGAGTATCTTTCCCGTCCTTCCCCTTAGAAGAGAGAGTGGCTTTGCTTGGGAAGGTTTCCTTTGCCCTTGGCAAGGCATCTTGGAGATCTCTAGTTCTCTCAATGGCATCATGTAGAGTGATGGGCTTGGTAGACTTAACCAACCCATGCAAAGGTTCTTCCAAGCCATCAATGAACATGTAGAATCTCCTTGCTACTGATAGATCAGGGACCATTACAAACAACCTCAGGAATTCAGAGATATAAGCCTTTTCATCTCCTGTCTGTTTAAGCTTTGCCAAGCTTATGAAAGGGGCCTCCGGATATTTCTGATCAAATCTCTCCACTAGTATCCTAGTGAAATCAACATATGTGGACACATTGCTGTGCCCCAAAGTAGATATTCCATGAAACCACCAGTTGTGGGCTTCTCCTTCAAAATGCAGTGCAGCAATCTTGATGGCTTCTGATTCGGGCACATTATTCAACTAAAAATATATGTCCAACTTCTCCACCCATGCTTTAGTAGAGAAAGAGGGTGATCCATCGAACTTAGGCAAGAAGAAATTTCCCATAGTGTGGTGTCTCCCTTGAAGGAAACCTCCATCTCTGTACTGCTGCCATGGCCTCCTCCGGTCCTTGAGATGAGAGAAATATTGAAAGCTCAAGCTATCCTTGAACCTCTGACTTTGTGAGTCATATTATACAAAGTAACCTTCCAAAGAGGTTGGATCTTGTAGCCCTTCATTCTCTACATCCAAGAAGGTAGGCATTGTAGAGCGTTGTGAGGCCTGGGGAGCTTATGGCAAGCTCACAGGTTGACTAGTCCCAAACTGAGATATGTCAAAACTTTCCCCTTGAAGGAATCTCCCAAGGGAATCCCTCATTCTATCTATCCTCATCTCCTTTATTTCCTTGGATAGATCTTGCATAGCTTCCAAGAGAGTTTTTGCAAACTCCTCTGCTTCCTTATCTTTATCATTGTCAAATTCAGGGGCTTTCCCCTTGTCTTGACCCTTGTCAAGTTCAAAAGTAGTATAGTCATACTTTCTATGACTTCTATTATTATATATCCTCTCCCTCTTAGAAATAGGATCTTCATCTTCGTAATGCAGCATGACTGGTGCTCCAATGCTAGCACGGGTTATGCCAAGAGTGGAGCTCCGATACCATTGTAATGATCCTTTTTTTTTGGATTCTCAAGATTCTATTTCAGAGATGGAATACAGAGAAATTTACTATATATCTCACCCTTCAAATAAAGGGTGAGATCCACAGGCCACCTAGCCAACTATAGATTCTGTCTATAGAACTTGGAATAACCAATTTTCAGGAATTGCAACAAGGTCTTCAAGGAAAATGTTGTATAAGTAAAAATGAGCAAGAAAAACACAGATCAGGGTTGGGTTCCCTTAATTTATGTTTTATTTTACTTATATATAGAATTTTATTAGAAAAAAATCTGTTTAAGCACATTAAAAAGATCTCCCAAAAAGTAGACTAGCTAAAATGCACCCAAAGGGGAAGGCTGCAGTAAAATGCAAGCACTGCTTCAAGAATTGCGCAGTTTAAGATAATGTTTAGTGGAGACTAGAAAGAGGACTGATATATCAGTAATACAGTATCAAATAATCATTATGACAAAGCCCTTCATTATACAGTGGAAAGAATGAGCCAATACAGCAATAAATGTTTAGAAAAGAGAGCAAATGCACATGTAAATTTGCAGAAATGCTTGAACAACGTTATTTTCCAGGAGGTTTAGAAGATGTGAGTTACAGCTTAGATATAGAGCAGATATATGGATAAAATATCAGATCTATATTATATCTGTAAACTCTATAGTGTTCTCTACAAGATCCACTTGGAATTTTGACAAGAGCATGCATAAATAAGAGTAGATCTGAGAAAAAAGTTGGAGATCTAGAAACTGCTGCAGTAAATTTTTGAATATGACATTACATTAAAATGGATCAGATATTAACAGAACATAGATCAGCAAGCCAATCCATGGATCACCAAGTGGAAGGCAAGCCCATCACAAGAGATCTCTGATCTAAACAATGAGAAAATCAACCTGCAAACCCTCATACATAAATAACGCAGTTTTCCCAGTGGGACAACACTGTAGCTTAAAAGATACAGAAAACTACTGAATAATAGCAGATCTGAAAGTACAAGAAATGGTACTCTCTTCTAGGAGGTCAAAGGACCCACTCCATGGAGAGAGACTCTCAAAATACACTAAAGCTCTGCAGATCTAGATCACCACTTGTTGCAGCATGTAGAGACAGAAAAACCCTCGCTCGATCATCGCTACCAATGTAAGTAGGAGCTTGGCCTCAAGCCTGATAGTGGTTCACTTCAGCAAAGAACTCCTCCAATGATCCTCAAGGGAAGAGATGAAACCCCTAAGCAGGAATTCCAATCACAATCCTCCACTAAACAACAGAGAATGGTATTTGTCTAAGTAGAAAAATACTTTAGAAATATGATCTATCAAAAACCTTCTCTTGCTGCCCTCCTTCTCATTTTATAAGATGAGAAAGCTCCTGCAAACCCTAAACCACTTTGATGAGTTGGCCCTTTTCACATTAGAGGCTCCCTTCAAGAACTGTGCAGTCCCTTTTTGAGATGCAATGAACCTAGACAGCGTTGTTGATTTGGTCAAGGTTGACCCAGCCTTTAGCTCAAACCTCTTTCACACCTGCAAGTGATTATTTACATAGCCCTGATTTGTCTTTGTTCATATGGGCATTGATTTATTCAGACTTTTTACGAGTTTTACATGTCCTCCTTTATTCATTTATTCATAAAACATAAATTGAATAAAAATTGAATGTTTCCTTTTAGCTAAGGCTAAGTAGGAACATTACATACTTACTGGCCTAATCTAGGGCATCCTTCCCCATAGGTGACCATGCAGGCAACACTAGATCCTCTACCCATTACCTTGGTTAATTCTTCTGCTACTAGAAGGCATCGCCAGTTCTTTCAAGATGTTATCCCTAGTACCCATCAGAAGATATCTTCGCAAGGTCCAGTTACTATTGAGAGTGTGAGGACATTTTAAGTCTCTATGATTTTGAGTATCACACAAAAAAACAACCAAAACCCTTTTTTTGATGGCTTGATCACATAAAGATAATTTAAAGGAAAATTTACTTTTGTTTTCACTTTGTTTTATGTATGTGATCACCATTTTTTCTTTGATATTTCACTCTCATATAACTTAAGATTTTTTCCAAAACTATACCTAGTCTGTAATATTCCAAAAATTTAGCCTTCAAGATAAATGGAATATTAGAGTTATTTTATCACTAGGTAGGTGAATAAATGGGTAGGGAGGCCCATTAACCTCTTTAGAAGGATCAATAACACTCCTAATGTGAAAGGAGGAAGAATAAGTAGCTAATTTTAGCACCCATGGGTGTGAACAGATATGGGATCATGTTGATTTAGTCAACTTTGACCAAGTCAACAAAGCTGTCTAGATACATTGAATCTCCTTGATGAAAAATGCAGTTTGGGTGGAGGACAACTTGCATGAGCTTGGTGGCACATATGGATGGGACCCAATGTGAAGAGGTTCACTTGCTATAAATGGAGAGGATGGGAGCCTTTGTTATTCATGCTTTGGATATGATCATTTGATCTTGGTCTGTTTAGACTTGGCTTCCTCTTGCTGTTTAGCAGGGTTGCAGTGTTGTTTAGCACATGGTGTTCCCGAGCAGGAATACCACCTCTTCCCTTGAGAGGTGTCTTAGGAGAGCTCTGTTATGTATTTCCCCACATCCAGGCTTGTGTCCAAGCACCATTCTCCAGCCTAAGTGTTATTTCTATAGAATAATATTGCTGTGTTACAGGGTGCTGCAGTGGAGGTTTGATAACACCACTTCCGGGACTGTTTCTCAGTAGAGGGTGCCTTCCTTCTCTTGAGAGATCAGCGAGGAAGATTTCTGGGCTGAGTTCACATATTTTCGGTTGGCCAATCTTTTCCTCATCTCCTACAGCGCAGTCCCTTGCAGGAACTGCGTAATTTTGCATAGATTTGTTACAGCAAGGTTAAAGCCCTTGTTTTTGAGCTAGTTTCCTAGAGAAAAGGCCAACCCTTCTCCTGGAAAGCTAGACGAAGGCATTATCATCCCTATTTTTTATTCTTCAGCCATATTTCTGTAATGTTGCATTAATACTGCATTTTTCAGAGCTGAATATTCAGATCTTCTCTTTGTGTACTCATGCTTTCAAGAAACCCTTGCCAGGTTACCTTTATAATGCATTAAGGAAGTCAGATGTTCATTTTATTTGAATATTGTTCAATAAATTTCTAGATCCATGTTGTTCTAACATTATACTCTAGAAACCCTCATAAAATAACGCTATCATTTTCTTCAGTAAATTCTGCATAGTTTAAGTCATGCGATTTGGCTATTTTTAAGATGATTTGAGGCTGGGAGGTATGTTTAACTTATCATCAATGATTGGTTTCAGTTCCTCTTTTGTATGTGAGGGCCTAAGTCCATATGCTAAGGGAAATAAGTGTTATTTCTCTCATTTAAAATGTAAATCTCTATAAATTACATTTTCAAGTTCTATTTGCTGCATTTTCCCCACTTAGGAAGGTGTAGAAGTGCTTCCTTTTGCTGTTGTTTCATTAATTTGATGGATATGTATTTCTCAACAAATTTTATGACTTAATTTCACCTTGATATTCCAGTATTTTGCTTATGCACTACTGCATTCCTAATTTGGGATATTACAGTGGTATCAGAGCATAGTCTTGGCTTAGCCTGTGGAACTTAGCCATGATGCTATCAAGAGAAGGAGAGATGAACAGAAGGAAGACTCCATTATGTGGAGGAAGTAAGGAGGAGAGGCTCTCAAATATTCTTCCAAAATCTATGAAGAGCATCAATTAATATCTCAAGAAAATGAGAGGAGAGATGGAATCTCTAGAGGAGTTTGGATCTAGAGCCAGATCTAGATTTGCACATGATAGGTTTGAGCATGTAGCTACACCCTATTATGCACAACACAGTCAAATTTCTAGATCTATCATGAGAGAGATTGAACAAGGAGGAATGCCTATGAGGGAAACTCTTAGTAATTTTCTGCAAGAGTATGAATCTAAAACTGAAAATTTTAGAGATCATATCTCTTTCAAAGAGTTTTTCAGGATCAAGGTGGAGAGGATTAAGCTGCATGACATGGATAGATTCTCTCTATCTATTTTTTATGGATCACCAACATGTTCAGCCAGAGCTTGGGTGGAAGAGCTACACAGTTATTTGCAGCAGCACCAAGTTTCTAAAGATGAAGCCATCAGAGTTGCAGCGCTGCACTTTGAAGGTAAGGCCTATGCTTGGTGGATTTTTGAGCCATTTTCATTTAAAAATGCCAATATTTAGTCTTATGAAAATTTCACTAAGAGATTAGTGGAGAGGTTTTATGGGAGGCATTCTAAAACACTCTTGGTAGATCCAAACAAACCAAGACAAACATAACTTTTTCATAATTTGGAAGGACCTACAAACTCAAAACAACTTCAGAAACCTGTTGAAGAAGCCCACATCTTGCATAACACCTTGCAGAAGGCAAGATCCTTGTCTCACATCTTTGGACAAGAGGGCATGCAAGTTCCTTTTTCAAAAGGGGATCCTCTTATTGAGCAGGAGACTCCCATGCATATTGATGAGGAATATAGGGATGGGGGTTACAGTTCTGTCACATCTAGAGCATATCTAGTACCTCATGTAGAGGACGGAGGAGCACATGCTCCAACAAGAGGATTTCCTGTAGCATTGCAAGAAGTTCCCTAAGATATCAGATATGGAGGTCAAGGCACAATCAACGGACAACATGATTGTGGAGCATTACAGATGGAAGGAGAAGATAGGGAAGAAGGACATCATAATTTGATGAGGAGCACACACCCCTATCCATTTTAGAGATCTGATGAAGGGAAGAGGCAGACTGATTTGCAATGTGAGGGAAAGGGCAACGTTACTCAACCATATGTACAGTCTACTCTTAACATTGATGGCTCACTACATGGAGTCATTCCACCTGGGAGGCCACTAGATCCGAAGTTGGTAAGAGGTATCTTGCCATTTGGTTCACCCCTCTTATATTCCAGAGAGGTGAGGACTTTGGAGGAGTCTAGTACAATGCAGAGATTTGGGATAGAATCAAGGAAGAGAGAGGCACTCTCCCATTTTCACTATCTATACTGCGTTGACATAAGTTGCTGCAGTGATGGAGGATGGCACCTTCATGGTGCAAGGGAGCTGCTCCATATATTTGGAGAAACAAAGGATACTTCCTTTGAGGAAGGAATCCTCCATAAATTGGAGTATATGGAGGCCACTCATGCGTACATTGGCCAAGATTGGGAGATTCTTTTTGGAGGAGAGGTTCTCATGGGAGGCCAACTTCCAAAGGTCACTACTTATTTTTTGAGCATGAGCAGCTGCATGATGGGCATGGCAGCAATTTGGATGATGAATTTGGCATGAGGAATGTCAAATGAAAAGATAGCAGCATGTGGAGAGCTTCACATTGTAGATCATTAGCGTTGTCTCTTGGGAGGATTGATCCATATTGGAGGTCTCAACTCTTGGTAGAGTACTCCAAGGATCTTGGTGCTTGCATGATTCTTGATAACCCTGAGGGAGATGATAGATATAAGGTGGATGATATGGTCATATTTTCTTATGGCAGAGTATTCTTGACTAGAGGTTCTAAGCTCAAGGAGAAGTTGCTACATGCAGCACATGAGGACTTCTTTTCCATGCATTTTGATGCATATATTTCCTTGGAAGAGGAGTTCATTTGGGAGGGCATCTAGCATGACATATTTCAGCATATGGAGAGATTCATAACCTGAATGGTGATAGAGAGGATGTCACAGCCACTTCCCCACTCTTTGGAGGTGAGGGAGAATTTTCAGTTGATCCATTTCAGCTCAAGGTCCCAAGTACATGGTGGATAATGTATGATTCCACATTATGTTTTGTACTTATTTAATTTATATGAGCAGCATGTTGTACCAATAAGGATTATCCCTTCTTGCATATTGTATGATGATGTACTTGAAGACATTTGTAGCATTGATATTGGCTATCTTATTGATGGTTTGTGGGGGAAGCCACATGATTTTTTGTGTGCACCATTGACACCACTTTGTACTTTCATGTTTCTATCTTGTAAAATTATTGTGGCAGCAAACAAGTGGATGGAAAAGCACTTGTTATTTTTTGATTTGATTGAAGAAAAGGATGCACTACGCTGGTTCCATGTGTGGGACCTTGATCCACTTTCCGGTTGTCATATGACAACTTGTTTCTATTGGTTTTTGCTTCCATGTATTGCTAGTATTTTTATGTCCATGGGGAGCTTTGTTTGGAGAGTGGGATATGAGTTGGAGATTACCATTGGGAGTATTATTCTACCTACTTTACATGATGCATGTTTCATGGGAAGCAATGAGCAGCCCATGATTTCCAAACTACATCTATTTTCTTCATGTGGGAGGAGCCATTTGAAGAACTTGAGCTTTTGGAGGAGGCACTTCATGGCCTATTTGTTTGGTGGGGTAGCTTGGCCACTCTTGGAGGTCATGAAATTTCAGCCCAAGATCATTAGTAGCCCCATAATTACCATAAATGGAGAGAGAAGCCCCTTGGATGGGAGGATCCAATCTCCCCATGTAGCCCCAACACATTGTATGAACCGGGGGTTGAGGATATTTTTGAGTTACTTGGATTGGCTCATTTCATTTGGATGATAGCATGGGTGTGGGAGTCACTCATTGGGAATAATATTCCCCATGTTCATCATCACTCCTACCTTGAGGAGGCCATTAAGCCGTAAGGAGGTTTCCACTTACATCTTCCACCTTTCTATGATGTGAGCCATATGGTTTTTCATGCTTGGGAGGAAACATTGGAGGGCAGATTTGTAGCAGATCATTTTGCGTAGTGGTGGGGAATTTTGATGAGGAGGCCACAAGAAGAGGAGGGGAGGGATTTTTCTCTCCTTATACAGTTTCTTGTGGACAAGCAACATTTTGGAGGGTAGGACTGTAATATTCCAAAAATTTAGCCTTCAAGATAAATGGAATATTAGAGTTATTTTATCACTAGGTAGGTGAATAAATGGGTAGGGATGCCCATTAAACTCTTTAGAAGGATCAATAACCCTCCTAATGTGAAAGGAGGAAGAATAAATAGCTAATTTGAGCACCCATGGGTGTGAACAGAGATGGGATCATGTTGATTCAGTCAACTTTGACCAAGTCAAAAAAGTTGTCTAGATACATTGAATCTCCTTGATGAACAATGCAGTTTGGGTGGAGGACAACTTGCATGAGCTTGATGGCACATATGGGTGGAACCCAATGTGAAGAGGTTTACTTGCTATATATGGAGAGGATGGGAACCTTTGTTACTCATGCTTTGGATATGATCATTTGATCTTGGTCTATTTAGACTTGGCTTCCTCTTGCTGTTTAGCAAGGTTGCAGTGTTTTTTAGCACAGGGTGTTCTCGAGTGGGAATCCCACCTCTTCCCTTGAGAGGCCTCTTGGGAGAGTTTTTTTCTATATTTTTCCACATCTAATATTGAGGCTAAGCACCATTCTCTAGCCTCAGAGTTATTTCTATAGCAGAATATTGTTGTGTTGCGGGGTGTTGCAGTGGAGGATTGATAACACCACTTCCGGGTCTGTTTCTCAATAGAGGGCGCCTTCATTCTCTTGAGAGATCAGCTAGGAAGATTTCTGGGCTGAATTCACATCTTGGAAGTTGGAAAAATTGTTCCTCATCTCCTACAACACAGTCCCTTGCAGGAACTGCGTCATTTTTCAAAGAGTTGTTGCAGCAAGATTAAAGCCCTTGTTTTTGAGCTAGTTTCCTAGAGAAAGGGCCAACCATATTTTGTATTATTCAGAAATATTTATAAAATGTTGCAGTAATACTATGTTTTTCAGAGCTGAATATTCAGATCTTCTCTTTTTGTACTCATGCTTTCAAGAAACCCTTGTCAGGTTACCTTTATAATGCATTAAGGAGGTCAGATATTCATTTTCTTGGCATATTGTTCAATAAATTTATAGATCCATGTTTTTATATCATTATACTATAGAAACCCTTAGAAAATAGCACTATCATTTGCTTTAGTAAATTCTGCATAGCTTAAGTCATGGGATTTGGTAATTTTTAAACTGATTTGAGGCTGAGATGTCTGTTTAACTTACCATAAGTGATTTGTTTCAGTTCATATTTTGTATGTGAGGGCCTAAGTCCATATGCTAATGGAACCAGGCATTATTTCTCTCATTTGAAATGAAAATATCTAGAAATAACGTTTTCAGGGTCTATTTGCGGCATTTTCCCCACTTGGGAAGGTGTAGAAGTGATTCCTTTTGCTGTTGTTTCATTCATTTGATGGCTATGTGTTTCTCAACACATTTAATGACTTAATTGCACCCTACTATTCCATTATTATGCTTATGCACTGCTGCATTCCCAATTTGGGATATTACATAGTCAACACCATAACGGACTTAATGGGACCTCATTGATCTAGACATCTTTTGGACCTACCCCCATTACCAAGAGGAGTTCTAGGTATTTCTCCATTTAGGCATCAAAGATGAAACATCACCACCATTATCGGTTCATCCTTTATTGGGGAAAATTTAGTTGGGAACCCTCGACAGTCACCCAACGCCATACTAGTGGACACCCCCATAGGGTCACCACATACCAATCCTCCCACAACCCCTAGGGGGTATATGAGTGATACCCATTCTGGAAGCCAAGTGAACATACAACCGGGTATGTCACAGACAAACCCCATACCGAACGAGAACACTGTGTCTTCACAGTATGCAATGGATCTCAACTTGCAGTCGTCGTTCTTAGCATCATTGAACTTACCTGATCTAACCAAGTTAAAAAATGACCCTCTTGCACACAACCCAAAATGGCCCCCCATGCCCACGAAGCTCCCTTCAGACATTCAAAAGTTTGAATGGAAGTAAGTGGAAGATCGAGGAAATCACATTATGACTTTCCACCTGTGATGTGCATCGAACCACATCATTGATGATAATATTTGGCTGAGACTATTTCAGCACACCCTAACCGGACCAACTATGAAATGGTATGTGGAGAAATCTTCTGCAACACATGGAACCTTTAGCACCCTCGCTACTGGGTTCCTAACATATTTTTAGTTACCCATCGACCATGATTCCGGGATGGAATTACTGACACACTTTATATAGACACCAGCCGTTCATATCTCGGACCATCTCCATGCATGGTGGCGATGTCATAGTTTGTGTAAAGCCAAACTTGACGATCTAGTTCTGTTGGACCTGTTCTTGAAAATTCTCACTCTAGATATTTAAAAGGATGTGGCAACCCAAAATACCATATCCAAAGAGGACGCCATTAGTAAGGCCCAACAATTCGAGCTGATTTATACGCAGTTAAGATATATTTACAGTATCCTACCTAACGCCCTGCGGCTGCAAAATTACAACTAATTTCTAGGCACATTGAACTCCATAGGCAGTTTGATTGGGTCATTAAACCAAAATCACCTAAGAAGCAGTGTTCAATACCCTGGTTACACATATGATTCTAACCAGAACATCCCACAACCTGGCTACCAGAGTCATCATGCACCTTTGCAAAACATGACCAACAGGGCGCAGTCGTATGACCATTGGCGAGGAGGTTCATATCCCCTGGCTCAGGCGATCCAGTATGCAGCTAGAAATGCTGACGGAAGGTATCTCCCCAACAACCATTCAGAAACCAGGGAAAAGGACCACAATACCTAGTCCCCAGCACAAAACCCACCCATGCAAAATAATGCACAGGTTAAATTTGTGAAACCTTCCCAAGCATAACCACGCCAATCATACAATCAGTAGAATCTTAGCTATCCCACTAAAATGATAAGGAAAAAAGGAAAAAAAAAGCCAAAGGGAAATCCTGGATAGGGGGGCATCAATAAAAAATTCCCTCCGTGATCTTAGGATGGAGGCAACTCCAACTTAAATCAAAACCAGGAGCCAAACAACTCCCAAGGGTAGAACAAGAGGACGAATCTTCGTACCAACCACTCTTCTGAAATCTATGGTGAATACGTCCATTACACTCACCACTGTCCTGATCTCCCTAAGTTGAAGAAGGTTTAAGGTAACCGTGGACAAGGGGGATCCTCACAACATACAACCGTCATGCACGAGAATTCCCCCCACCAAGGGAGAATTAGCACCCAACAATAGCAAACAACTCCCGACGATTCCGAAAAAAATAGCCATGAAATCTACATGGGTGGTGAAGAAATGTTGTTTCAAATAGGGAAACGAAATTACGAAATCCCACCAGATACCAATTCCTTAGGGGCTAGCATGAGTGCACCAACAACACCTTTGACCATATCAAAGCTACCTATTGAACCTTTTCCAAAGATGTCTAAGGGACCAACTAGGCGAGTAGGAAACCATTCCAAAGAGGCCCATACGTATAGAATTATGGACAATTTAGCCTAATCTCCCTCCTCCATGTTAGCTTTGGAGGTATTAAAGTCATGCCCAAACCAAAGGAAAGCCTTACTTTCTACATTAGGCACCATCGACCCTTCCAATCCACGCCTAATGGATTTCTATTTAGATAAAGCCACCGCTAGGCTTCCTTCGATGGTTTCCTTCCAGATACTAGTTTCAGTTCAAAACATCACCATTCAACGATGTATCATTGATGAGGGTGCATCCACATGCATCATGTCAAAGAACGTCTAGCAGAAGTTAGGGTCTCCCGAACTAAAGCCATCAGAAATCACACTCAGAGCATATGATGGGTGCCCATCAGCTCCTGTCAGTCTCTAACAAAATGTCTCGGTATTATTAGTCGAAAATATGGTCCTTATAGACATTGAAGTCATGGATGCTCAACTAGATAACAATATACTCCTTGGACAGACTTATATGTATGCCATGTCAAACATATCCTCCTCCATCTTCTGAACCATGATGTTCCTTCATGAGGATCTCATCATTACTGTCGACCAATTGACATACCATGACAAGTGATTCCAAACAAACACAGATGTCTTCCTACCCTACGTAGACACATTTTTTGAGTTGCTTACACGGTACCAAGAATATGGCCCCAGCCAATTCAAACTATCTTCCATTCTTGGGTCATTCCTAGGAAATCCCCTTGTTATACCAAAATCATCATCTAATTTCATAGAGGATTTCGTGTTCATGATGTCCACATCAAGCATTGAATCCAGCCAAGAGAAAGAGACGAGTAGTAAAAACACTGAGTCCTTGGCCACAACAACCTCTCTAGCCTACGACGCCTCCGAAACTCCTTTCCTCTATCTCCCAACTCATTTTGTGTCACAATAAGTCTTGGCCACTGTGGTGTTACCAAATGTATCATTTTCAATTCCAGTTTAGTACCTGGTCCCACCTACCATGACAAGAGCCATGCACATCATCTCCACAGGGTTAATCCCCCTCAGTATTGAGGAGGCCCCATTCGTTTAGAAGACTGTCGTAGGCATCCCTTCGAAGGTAATTCCCATCGCAAAACTGATGGTTATGACTACGAACACCATTAAAATATAAAACAAGGTAGAGAATACCACCATGCAAAGGGAATTACAACCTTGCACCATATGCAACATAGTAGGCCACCCCGCCCACATCTACCTAGAGCTAGATGAGTTTAAAACAATCCTTAGCTCTGCGGTAAATATCATGGCAACAAGTTCTTGTAAAAAGGAACCAACCACCAAAAATCAAGGCAATGTGTTGTGTACCAATCACACATGCACTATCTGTGGCCATTATGGTCACTACAGCCATCATTGCATAGAAATTCTGCAATACAAGGATGCCTTACACACCATCGAGTAATCCTATCAAGAGGATCCCTCCACCCACTCAATTGGAGAGGAACATTTCTTCATTTTATACCTACAGGAGGAATGACAGTCACCTGAAAGACTCCCAATCATCCCCCCTCCCCCTATCAAGCATTGTCCACTCTGTAACAAATGTGATCATTTCATTGCCGAGTGTCAAACCTTAGAATTGTTTCAATGATGGTATCCGGTCCACGTAGTATAACGCACTAACCTTCTTGCTGCTCAGTATTTGCGTCAGATGTGCGGTGGCAATCACCCATTGCGTCATTGTCACTATATCCCTAGATTCCGTGTAGCACTAACTAGTTTATGCACAACCATAGTTTGCCTCTCCCTATAAGAAGGATCTAACACAAAATCCATGAATAGCTCCATGACTCAAGAGAATGTGATGAGTAGATCCATCTTCTTCCTATTAGCTGAAAATCGGCCAGTCAGGGAACCCTTAGTTACCCCCAACTGCCCTCCACAGAGAATACCAACATGTTCATTATGTAACACATGGAATAATTTGGTCGCCACTTGCCCATAATTAGAAGTGCTACGTCGCTAGTACCCGATCACTTCATCAAACGAACAGGACGAGAACCCCCATGTTAGGATTTTTTGCCTAGTATGTCAGGGAAACCACCATGAGAAGCACTGTACCTATATCTGACAAGTACGCCTTCTAATTGACATGATACATCTATTAGAGACGAAACGTCAAGATATCATCAATCCAAAACCCAATAACCATGATGGAAGGAAGATCGCCCACAGGTAGTCTACTCCATACCCATTCTGGCATATTGAGCAAGTGAGAAAGGTGCACCAAACAAGCACGAACCATGTTCAGCCTAGGATAACATGTGGGCTATGCTACAAAATTCGCCACCAGGTCAATCAGTGCAAATAATTGAAGCACCTCGCAAATACTTTTCACATAGTCTCTTCTCTCCCACAAATACATATCTCTAACCAAGAGAAAATCACACACTGCTATTGTCGGATTTGCACATGCTTTCATCATAAAATAAAATGTGATAGTATCCCAAATGTTAGAGTGGAAAGAGCGGTATTAAGTATACACTCCCCAAGAGATTTAGACATGCCCAATCCAAAAACTCGAAAACAACAATAGAGGACCCTATCCTCTATGTCTGATCCTTACTAAGCATCCACTTCTGGGATGAAGAGTAGTGTTGATTCCCACATAATCTACTCAGTTATCACAGTTGTACCGTGCACCATTTGCATTGGCCATAACCATGAACCAAAGGTGTGCCCACTAATGGAAACATTAAGGCACCTTTGTACCAGGAACAACTTCCAACTCTCGCAAAGTGCCCAGCCCAATGAGGATTCTAGCCTTGTGCTCATGCAAGCTCCCATGATGGAAATTACCCCCCCACCAAATTTTGATGACATGATACACCATATACGATTCATATAATCATGTATCAAAACCATGACTCAGGTTTTCTTCTTATCTTCCATAGGTTCCGGGTCAGTTGCAACTATGAGAGTAGTTGTACCATCGACAGTGTAAACCCAATCTGTATGCACTTTGTCAACCGTGTCTGGTTCCACCACATTGATGATGGAATCCTTTTTCGTGTTTTTTGACCAACTCCATTCAGACTGAACCTCTTTTTCATGGCCTTGTGCAGAATCAATCCCCCTTAGGATCCCTATTTCATTCATATGAGGACATCCTTGAGGTCATGATGAAGCCAGATTATCGATGGGATGCAATGCATCACCGCTCATTTTTTCTCCAAAGAAAAACGTTTAATCCTGACAAGACCAGGGAACAAGAAATTTACATGATTCAATCAAAGGAAATCCTCCCAGCAAGGAAATTTTATTGGTTCAAGAACACCATCTCGACGCTCGATGTGTTTGAAGAAGGAAACATGTCAAAAATTTCACCTACCATCAAGGTGAACATATCTAAAATTCCTGGAAATGTCGAAGAAATCTCACTAGGGGCAGCATGTTCACCAGAAGAGACAACCTCTTATACCCAATTGCTACAAGAGTATAAACATATCTTCATGTCAGACTACTCGGAGATACTCGGGCTTATTCCCACTATCTTAGAGCACCATATTGACACCTGGCCTAACGTACCACCAATACATGAGAAAAAACGTCAACTGCACCCATCCAAGGAAAAATAAATAAAAAGAGAAATGAACAAGCTTCACAAAGTTGGGTTTATCTACACCATTTCTTACACACCTTGGGTTTCCAACCTTGTTCTCATCATGAAAAAACAAGGAACCATATATGTTTGCACTGAATTTCGCGATTTCAATAAAGCATGTCCCCAGGACAATTACCCTATCCCATTCATCGGCCAAGTCATCGTTGTTTGTTCAAGTGACAGAGCCTCTCCTTCATGGATGGCTTCTCTGGGTACAATCAAATTCAAATCTGCCATACTGACTGGTACAAAACCATGTTCACTACCCCCTGGGGCACATTCACATACAAGGTAATGCCATTTGGCCTAAAAAATTTGTGAGCCACCTTCCAGAGGGCCCTGAATTACATCTTTCATGAATTGGCACACCTTATCCTCACCTACTTGGACGACCTCACGTCCAATCCAAGAAGTGTTCAGACCACCTTGAGTATCTATGACTGGTATTCCAATGATGCCGAAAATACAACCTACAATAGAACCCCCTCAAGTGCATTTTTTGCATCACAGTAGGAATACTTTTAGGTTTAATCGTGTCCCAACAAGGAATTCATGTGGACCCCCTCAAGGTCTAAGCCATCAAAGAAGTACCTCCACCTCAAACCCTCAGGCAACTACAAATCTTGCAGGGAAAGGCCAACTTTTTGAGACGTTTCGTCCCATATTATGCCACTTTTGCTCAAGTTTTCCTGTGCCTCCTTTGTCAGGGCATCCCATTCAAATGGGATGACCACACCCAACAAGCGTTCGACGCGCTGAAAGACACATTTTCTTCAACACTGCTAATTAGTCCCCCTGACTATAACAAAGATTACATCATGTATCTATCAACATACGAAACCACTTTGGGTGGAGTATTGATCCAGGAGGGCCCATATGGGAGGGAGCACGTAATATACTATGACAAAAAAAACCTTATCAGGCTTTGCATTAAGATATGAACCCGAAGAAAATATTTCCCTAGCACTAATTCATGCAGGCCAAAAGCTTCGCCACTACATCATCTTAAAGAAAACAATGATCATCATAGATATTAATCCCATCAAATATCTACTCATGTGCCACCTAATGAACCAAAAATATGCCTGCTAGACAGTCATTCTACAAGAATACAACTTACAGTTTCACTCCCCCAAGAGATAAACATCGTTAATCTTAGCAAAGTTCATTACGGACCTCCCAACTCATAACAAAAGGATCAAAAGTAAATGATTCACTGTCAGACAAACATCTCTTCCTCGTAGCAACCAACGACCATTGGTACGGAGATATCCTTCTCTTGTTATGAACCCAAAATTTAAGACCCCATCTTACTCGAGACTACCATCGGCGCATTCTCCATCAGGCCCTCTGATACCTCCTTATGGGAGATGTCTTATACCGACAGGGGATCGACACCATCTTATGTTGATGTCTTACCCATGACTAAGCGGAACAAGCCCTTAATGACTGCCATAATGAAGCTTACGGTGGCCACCTTTATAGAATGGGCACCACCCAAAAAGCCCTATGAACGAGATATTTTTGGCCCACTTTATTTCACGACTTCATTTTAGCAGTCAAGAGGTGTGAGCGATGTCAACGCTTTTCTCATAAGGCAAGAGCCCCTCCCGCTCCCCTGCACCTTGTCATTGTCGCTGACCCTTTTTGTAAATGGGGGATCGACTTAATGAATTTTAACCCTGCATCATCGAGAAATCACAAATATATCATTGTGGCTGTCGATTATTTCACCAAGTGGGCAGAGGCTATGCCTAGGCCCCACATATGACAACACTCCAGAAACTGTTGCACGATTATTGTTTAGCCAAGTCATTGACCGGTTTGGTGTTCCCAAAGAGTTAGTATCTAACCATGGGAAACACTTCAAAAATGAAGTTTTCGAGAAGCTATTTCACCATCTCGGATTCACACATGAATTCGCATCACCACACTACCCCCAATCCAATGGACAAGTAGAAGTTGTGAACAAAGTCATCAAAACTATGTTACAGCGTATGGTGAATAACCACACAAAAATACTAGCACTAGATGCTTTTCTCCTTCCTGTGGGCATACAGCATAGCCGTGAAAAAATCCAGTGGGTTCGCACCCTTTCACTTTGTATATGGGTTTGAAGTCGTGATTCCCATAGAACGTGCGATCCCAAATTTACATGTGGCCATAAAACTCCTTGATGACACCCAACCTCTAGAACAACGTTTAGTACAACTAGAGTTCTTCGAAAAAAGCCGACAACAGTTGTTACAATACAACGAGGCCCACAAGAAATGGGTAAAAGCATCGTTCGATCACCACTTCAACCCTCGTTCATTTACCGAGGGAGAGTTAGTGCTCCACTATGATGTTGGAAAAGAAGCCCTAGGGCCAGGAAAGTTTGAAACCTTGTGGAATGTAATATTCCCAATTAGTCATGAGCTAATTGGAATATTCGTTTTTTGTTTTATTACTTTGTTTGAAGAATAAGAGGTTAAAGGAGGTCCATATTTCTCCTTAATCACGAACAATTCAATGCCAAATGTGAAAGAGACAAATATTGGCAACTTAATTGAAGCACCCATGGTGTGAAAGGGGCTAGATCATTTCGACTGGGTCAACCTCGACCAAATCTACATTGCTGTAATGGAGGAGTGGCCATCAATGATGTACAACGCAAATTTAGATGGAGGTGCCTTGTGTGAAAGAAGTGATCTCATTGGAAGTGGTTTAGGGTTTGCAAGCTCTTAACTTATAAAAGGAAGAGGATGGAAACATTAAAAGGTTGTTGATGTATATTATATTTATAAATATATGGTATGTTTAGACATATGTCTTTCTCTTGCTGTTTAGAATTGGGTGTTCCTGATTGGGAATCCCACCTCTTCCCATTGAGTAGCTCTTCGGAGAGTTTGTGCTACATTTTCCACTAGCTAGCTTACGGCCAAGCTTCTTCTTTCAACTACAACGTAGATCTTGTTGACGCTTTGGTTGTTTTTGCAAGCTGTACTAAGTGGAGACTTGATCTTTCAGATCTAGGCCATTTCAGTGCTCCTTTTTAGTGGAGGAGGTTTCCACTTCATTGGGAGGATAGTATTGAAGGCTTTGGAGCTCATTTTTAGATCTTGGCATTAGGCCAACCTTATTTTGATCCCTATAGCACGTTTTACTTCCAGATCTATGTTTTTTCTGTAGGAGGAGTTGCAAGGTGGTTCAACACACCATTTGGAGAGTTGATTTCCTAGTGTTGGGGATCTGCCCTTCACTCTGAAGATCTATTAGAGTAGGCTATTCTATTGCTCATATAATTTCAACCATACTTTCCAGATCTATAATTTTCAGTAGATCTGCAGTATTAGATCTCATATCTACATCTTGTACTTCGTGTTTTGCTGAAAACCCCAAGGGGGTTATTTAGAGGAGCTTGTATAGTGCATGGATCTGATATAGATCTAACTTTTTATGCACATAGCAGCTCTAGATCTGATGTATAATCTATTTCTATTGCAGAGGCAATAAAAAAACATTCTAAGGGTTTTCAAGCTTTTATATATGGTTGCAACACCTCATATTGAGGCATTTTATTCATCGGAGGCTTGTTTTTCCTGTTATGCATCTTATGGGCCACTCCTTAAACATATTTTTCTATTGTAATAACATATGAAAGGTCTCCATATTGGCCTCTTGCTGTATAAATGATGATCTGTGGTATTTTTCCATCATTCTGCATTATATTTCTACTTTTCCCATTTGGGAGTATTACATGGAAAGGACCCTACATCATAAAAAAATTGTCTCCTCAAGGGGGCCTACATATTAACAGAGCTGGACAGAACATGCCTCAGCAACCTCGTCAATTGTCCTTACCTCAAGAAATTCTACGCATAAGGGCCAAGAAGGCTCACCCCTAGAGTCAAAGTACACAGACCAAAAAAATTTAAATCTTTGACTGAAAGACTTGTCACAAAATATGGCCTAGTGTCACAATGGAGTTCCAACCCTAACATTACTTTGGATTCGATGATGAAGCATCATTGGTCTCAAATTTTAGCAGCAACCTCTTGGGTCATCTCTCACCCTGACCGATCACCATTCTTCACCAACGGTGTATGCATCGGCTCAACAAAAAAAAATCAGGCAGAACATGATGTCTTCATCGGACTTATGTGTGACACCCTCAATCAAGACATCTGTCATTTGCATAGCTACCTCAATTCCCATTTGGTGGTGTCACAGTTAAACCAAGCGTTTTAGGTACAAGATTACAATTTGTTTAGAAAATATTTGTGTGCAAAAATATTAAGCCGTCTTTTTGATCACATTACATTCACACATGTACCAAGGAATCAAAACCAAACAACTGATCGCATAGCTAAAAATATCCTAAACTGGAATGCATCTCAACATAATCCATAAACAAATATCAACAGAGGACACACCATGTAGAGCCACAAAAAATATCTCTCTCATATATACCAAAAAATATGTGTCTGAGTACAAAAATCATCATATCTTTGACCCATCAGTCAACCGAAAAATACACATATACAAGTCAAAAAAAATAAGGGAGGCATCCTCATTAGAGGTATTTTCCTTGTGTACAATAAGCCTCTAGGGCTGTGCCCCTCCAGGTGGGGCACCTGGACCCATGGCTGCTCCCGGTATCAGCACTGGAACCGCTGTAAAAATAGAGATCGCCACCTGGTGTAATGTCATTTGATAGCCCCTGTCTTGGGCGATCAAATTAAAATGCAGGACGTCATGGGGCCTACTTGGCTCAAGAATTATGAGTCTCGGGTACTCAGGCTAAATGCAACGGCAAGAATAGCTCTGCAAAATCTTGTGACCTCTCAAAACCTCAAACACTCAAATGTCGCAAATGAACTTAAATAAGCCCTATTGGCCTATATGTTTCCTTTTTCAGATTTTTTTGAGGACCATAACGATAGCTCAGAAGGCCCAATTTTAGAACTTAAAGTAATATAGTGATCAACACCTCACAATGCTCAAAGGGGGCACCACACATGCACACCTCTCAAAAAAATAAATTTTCAGTGTGGGCAGGTATTCCCTCTCTCATCTTCTTTTCATTCAGCACATTTCTTTCAATAATATTTGAATGAAGAATATGCTTTCACTTGGGGTAATTTTTTTCAAGTATTGTGCAAACCATCCATCGCTCCATCCACTGAAAGTTCCATAGAAGGTATCATCCTACCCTTACCATGATAAATTCCTAGAAAAAATATGCATATCCTGACATAATTTCTCCACAAGAAATTAACCATATGTTCGAAGCACTCGACCATGTTTATCATTTCCCCACTTTGCACATGATAAACATCCTTTTTTGTCGATATAGCCTCCCCTCCATGGTGCCCGTCACTCAATGTAGACCATATATAAGAACAATGATCAAGCCATGGCCATAGCACTTCAGTCTGGGAAGCACTCCATGCCCATTCACTGACCATGCATCAAGTCAAGTTTTACCATATCAAAATAAAATCGCTTTCCTGGAGTACCATGTTTTTCAAGAACATCGAAAGCGCACCACCGTGCCTCACATTTTTCCTACCATACCTCCATCAACATAGCCCATTTGCAATATTTTCCATATGCTTCATCACCCCCACACAAGAGACCAACCAATGGGGCCCCCACTGTCAGCAAAAACACTCAACATTCTTAGCAGGGGCTTAGGATTTGCAGTTTCACCCAAGGGCATTCCAAATGAAAGTATTTTGTGTAGCATTGAGGAAGGGATTCGATGTTTAGCTCTCGATGATAAAGAAGCACTGAGACAAGAATGATCCCTTATTTTGAAGAAAGCCAAAGCTCCCACGAGCACCTAAGTAAGGAAGAGCTTATTTCTCTCAAGGCTCTACGCAATAATGACAACATTGTGATACTGAAAGCCGACAAGGGTGGTGCCACTGTTGTTCTAGATAAGGTTTATTATATAAGAAAAATGAATGAGAATCTAGATTTTAGTAGCTACAAGAAACTTAACTCCAACCCCATGCCCAAGGTATTAAGATATGTCAAGAAAGCAATCAAGAATTCAGGGTTAGATAACAAGTTAAAAAATAAATTGACCCCTTCATGTGATGTCATGCCAAGGATTTATGGATTACCTAAGATCCATAAAGATGGAATTCCACTTAGACCGATTGTTAATACCATAGGGTCCCCCACCTATGAGATGGCGAAATATGTTTCCAAGATCCTGAAGCCCATTGTTGGGAACACTGACTCTTTCATAAAGGACTTGAATGATTTTTTCAAGCTCATTAAGGATCAAAGGGTGAAGGAAAGTGACATTTTGGTAAGTTTCGATGTGGTATCACTATTCACTAATATTCCTTTAGATGAGGCAATTCAAGTCATTCACTACTACATTTGGCGGAAATTCCGACACTTTGTTCTGACGCTTTTGACCAAATGTCAGAAATTTCCCCAAATTTTTTCCATCTTTCCCAAAACCGTCGCTATACCGACATTTATAGAAAAGTGTCGCAATACCGACACTTAGAAAAGTGTCGCAATTGCGACGTTTGGAGGAAGACGTCGCAATTGCGACACTATGGCCCAAAGCGTCGCTATTGCGACGACTGCCTCCAAACGTCGCAAGTGCGACACAATGTCTAAGTGTCGCAATTGCGACGTTTGGAGGCACCCATCACAATAGCGACGATTTTTCCGCCGTCGGTATAACGACACTTATATGTGCGCTACATAAAAATACGAAACTTATATGCGCACTACATAAAAATGATTTTATTGTTTCGTATCCATCGCAATAGCTACATTAACGTCTGATATAACGCGCGCATTCGCCCTCTGCTCTTGCAGAACAACATTCGCCCTCAGCTCTTGTAGAACAGCATTTTCCCTCAGCATTCACCCTCAGCTCTTGCAGAACAGCATTCGCCCTCAACTCTTGCAAAATGGTAAGTTCTTACTGCAGGCCCTTCCTCCTATAGTAGGGTTGACTCTATTTGGGTTTTTTTGGTCAATTCCATTGGATTGTGTTAGGCTGTAGGGTTCTCTCTAGATTTAAAGAATCAAAATTCAATACCCTCTATTATCTTCATCACCCAATACAAGATTTAAATTTTTCCCAAAGAAACGCTTATTAATTTGGCAGCCATTATTTCTCCCTGCTTTAAAAACCCTACATTTAAATGAAAACAAGCATTGCATTTCAACTACAAAAATCTATTAGTGTTCAAATGTAAATGTGTGCTACATTAACGTCTGATATCACGTGTGCATTCGCCCTCCGCTCTTGTAGAACAACATTCGCCCTCGGCATTCGCCATGAGCTCTTGCAGAACAGCATTCGCCCTGAGCTCTTGCAGAACAGCATTCGCCCTGCATTCACCCTCAACTCTTGCAAAACAGCATTCGCCCTGCATTCGCCCTCAGCTCTTGCAAAATGGTAAGTTCTTATTGCAGGCCCTTCCTCCTATAGTAGGGTTGACTCTATTTGGGTTTTTTTGGTCAATTCCATTGGATTGTGTTAGGCTGTAGGGTTCTCTCTAGATGTCAAGAATCAAGATTCAATACCCTCTATTATCTTCATCACCGAATACAAGATTTAAATTTTTCCCAAAGAAACGCTTATTAATTTGGCAGCCATTATTTCTCCCTGCTTTAAAAACCCTACATTTAAATGAAAACAAGCATCATTTCAACTACAAAAATCTATTAGTGTTCAAATGTACATGTGTGCATCACTTGTGTAGGGTATTCCTTTTCCACTTTCACATTATCCAAGAATTTGTGCAGTATATTTCATATTTTTTGTGATTTAGATTATCTTGAAAAAGGAAAGGTAAATTATTTCCCATGGAAAAAGAAGGTTTTCCCTTTTTACTACTGGAAATGGTACAACAAAGTTCCATTTCTACCTGAAACTCCTATGAAACATGAACCAAATAAAGGCCATGTCCTCAATGGACATCATTTGGCTTTGAAAATGGCCATTGCACCATGTTGTTTCTTATATTACATCACGATATTTTCTTAGGTCATTTCTTGTTTCTAAGGATTTTTCAATATTTGCTCCAAAAGCTTCACTTCAAGGCCCTTCAAGATCGTCTCCAACAATGCTATACCATCAGCTTCAACAATGTTGCTCCAAAAATATCCTCAAGGTCTTCACAACAAGTTTACTAGAAGTTGCTCCAACAATATATTCAATAAGGTCTTCATTGTCAACTCGTCTCTTGTTTGGGTGCCTTAATGTGCATTGACATGTTTCCAGGACTGAATTCAATGCAAGGCATATTTGAAACTCTAACTCTGTCTTCCGGTGTCTTATTAGAAATTATTTCAGTTTTCATTTTGTGTTTTCAAGTTAGATATTGTTTTCAAGTTAGATATTTTTTTCAAGTTTTTACATTTATAATTTTATTGCAATGTGGCAGACTGATCAGAGCAGTGCAGGAACAACCCCGAGACGGGATGATCACGGAAAGAGGCCAGCGGAAGAACATGTAAAGTGCCAGCATTGCTCTATCTTTAGGTATTTTAGTTATTTAAATAATTGAAATAATATTAATTTTGTTCAAATATGTAGACACCTAGCCATGGTACGCCTGATGATTCCCTCTTTGAGGAAGAGCTTTCTTCATCCCTATCTCCAGTGTTCTTGTTGCGAAAAAAGGCACTAGATGCAAGGTCAGAATTTAATACTTTGATAAACGCGCCTCAAACACCTGAAATAGAAGAGAGGATAAAACAACTTATGAGCCAGCTAGAAAGATATCAAGTAATAATATAAAGTCAAAAGGATATTTTTTTTGTTCTGCATGAGATGAATTGTGATAGTTTGATTTTTAATTTTTACATTGACTAAACTAACAAAAAGTTCGTTTGTATGTAGTGTTTTCTGGCACTTGCTGAACCCGGTGTTGGTGGTAGTGGGACACAAGGGAAAGATATTTCCCAACAACCCTCTCGTACACCTTCTACTCCTTTAGGTGCCAGCCAAGAAACACACCCTGCCCAAGCAGACACCCAGCCAACCGCTGAACGTGTTGGCAATGATGAGGCTGATATGGCCAACTACATTATTGCGTTTCTTGGAGCTACACGTGTCAGCTCCATAGGGACCATTAATGGCACGTTGTTGGTGAACGATGAAGGTGTCCCTATAAATCATGTACAACTCCCAGGTAAATTTTAATATTTTAACTATTTCATGTACTTTATCTAAAACATATTTATCATGTTTTTTATTTTTAAATTAATGATAATATTTTATTTTTTTCTGTGTAGGAAACAATGAGTTCTATAGGTTTTTGGAGAGCCATGCGTTGGTAATTTTTGGCCCAACCATACGCACAGGGTGGAATTCCCATAATTCCAACCTGAAAAAAGAACTTCTAGATTATCTAGAAGCCCTTTTTGGGGTCGACACATTTGATAGAACAGTAGTGGCTCGAGTAGCCAGCAAATATTTGAAATATACCGGGGACACATATAGGACGCAATTGCAATTTAACCCTAGATATGAGCGTCCTCTCGCAGTTCTAGAGAATGAGTGGAGAGCACTCATCCATGACGGAAAAGAGAAAAGGGCAAAGAAATAAGGAAAAATGCCAACTTGACCCGCAAGGTAAATTACAACTTTAATTCAATAGCTTTAATTTTCTCTATGTCTAAAATAAAAGTGTGCTACATCATATCTGAATTCAATATTTTGATGCTAGGTTGTCTGACACCTCAAAGGCAACCAAAGATAGGATTGAGAAAAAGGGCCATCACAAGCTAGGCCAGGGCGGCTACTTGAAATTAGCTGCAAGAATTGTAATTAAGTAGCTAAACATCTTATAATTGATTGTATTTCCTTCCAACGTTTTTGTAATCCTATCAAATATGATTAAAAATACACAATCATATGTAATGTAGGGTGATGACTTCGGAACAGAAACTACAGAGGAAGATAAAAATATTGCTTTCCATTTCCGCTATCAAATTGTAGTTGAATGTCGCAGAAGCTTGGGGCAGGTCCCAAGATCCAGAATGCCTGATAAGGTAAAACATTAACCTTTCAATATGTTTGTCTTCGTCCATAAATTTAATGTCTAACAACTTTGTTTAAATCAGGGGATCAACACTACCGACGAGGAAAATAACCCAGTTTTAGAGCCAGATGTAGATGATCCTCACGTGCAACCTGATCATTGTAGTGGGGACCAGGCCGGCAATGCTACTATCAGTGTGGGCCATGACGGTAATTAATTTCCACTTATAATTTTTTCTAATTATACCTTGATGGTTGTCCTTATAACGTTTTTTTTTTAAATGATAGAGAATGTTTCCCTTGAGGATCTTACCACCAAAGAGGAAGATAAGGCAACAGTCCCAACAGCGACAACTGGTGCACCAGGTAAATAATCTCATTGCAATTTTTTTTATTAATATTACCGAACTAGTTCAATGATATTTAAAAAATGACAATTAAAATTTAATATTATCTGTTTTTTTAGGCGATGCCCCGTCACTGGATGAGACCAGACATTGTGACTACGCAACTAGGTTAGCGGCGACAACTAGTGCACCAGGTAAATAATCTCATTGTAATTTTTTTTATTAATATTACCAAACTAGTTCAATGATATTTAAAAACTGACAATTAAAATTTAATATTATTTGTTTTTGTAGGCGATGCCCCGTCACTGGATGAGACCAGACATCGTGACTACGTAACTAGGTCAGTGGCGACAACTGGTGCACTAGGTAAATAATCTCATTGCAATTTTTTTTATTAATTTTACCGAACTAGTTCAATGATATTTAAAAACTAAAAATTAAAATTTAATATTATCTGTTTTTGTAGGCGATGCCTCGTCACTGGATGAGACCAGACATCGTGACTACGCAACTAGGTCAGCAGTGTGGGTCGAAAGGCACGAAACAGGAGCAGAGCATGATGATATTGATGATGTAATTAGGAGCTTTAGAAATAGGAAGAAGAAAAAGAAAATTCGATAATGTAAAATATTGTATTATTATAAGACAAATGTTACCATACTTGGAACGTTTTTTGCGTTATATAAAAAACTCATTTATCATACTATTTTTATGTCAAGCATTGATTGCAATGTTTCCTTGCGTACTTTTTGTTGAATTGTTTTTTTATTAGTTATTGAATATTTTTTTTTATGCTCATGAAAGTAAAAAATGAAATATAGATTGGGTATTAGGGAATTGAGAGTGATGTGAGGGGGGGGGGAGGGGCCATAAGAGCTTCCACCTTCATGTGGTTGGTCCTGTTTAGTAGAGAATAATTTATTGGAGTGATTTAATCTTGGAACAAACCTCCCTCGATCCAGCGTAGCAACAAAAAAGTCACTGTTGACTTAGTTGCTACTCTTTCAGATCGTGGGAGGCTTGTTCCAAGTTCATGCGACTCCAATAAATTGATCTTGAAATGAAGAGGAGATTATTCAAGCATGTTTTGACATTTTCAACATATGTTCTAACATTATCATAAGAATGCATCTTAGAGTAAAAAATACGACATCAATTACTTGTATTTATTGTATAGATAATGATGGATTTTGATTGACTTGGCAGTGCAGGTACAAATCCTCTTGCATCATGAGCAATACAACTTGTCAACCGGGGTCATGTCCAGGATATTTTTGCTTGTGCGCTTGACCAGGTTCGTAATGTCACATTTTGTAAGTTCCTTTACAGTTCATAATTCAATATTAAGCTTGTTCATGATTATTATCTAGGTTTTTTGTATGTGTGTTTTCATCTATTTGATTGTAAGCAACTCTGCATGTTTCCTGTTGTTCACTATGATTTCTCCCATTACCACTCCCAGGATGAATCCAACTTTATTGTTACATAGGTTACTTTATTGTTACTATGATTTCTCCATTTACGATTTCATAGGTTACATCATGTAAAGTTGTCAATCTTAGGTTGGTGATGAGCTTTAGTTCTCCAGATTTGGGGCTTTTATGATATTTTCTCCCTCATGTCATTCCTACATCACCTCGTTGTTTGAGCATGCCAATTTTCTACCACTTGTACCAATTGGCACATGTTAATCTCTGAGTGGTGCCACATTTCACCTATTTTCAGTGAGAGTTTAGGGTTTCTCTAACATAGCTTCAGAAATCCGATTCAGTGCCTGCTTGAATATTGTCACATAATACTCATGGTTTGAATTGATGAGCATGTTCTGAATGGTTGGTTGATTCATAAGAACCACCCATATAGTCATCTTGAGATATTTCAGAAGGTTTCTCGGGTTTCCTTTTTCACCGTTTCTAGTGAGTGGGATGGTGTGGGGTGATCCATCAATACTGGTGCTCTTGTAGTAGGGAATTTGTTTTTTGGGATATAAAGGAGCATTTGATGTAGATATCCCATTGGATGCATTCATAGATGGGCACGAGAGGTCGAGAATTTAAATTAAAAATATGCAACCTCTAGCATGGCAACCTGAAGGCCGCGAGAGACACTGGTTAAAGATTGTTTTGTGCTGGCCTTAATATAGTCGTGATTTCTTTCTATTATCTTAATGAAAATATATAGTCCGGTCTCATTAAAATTAGGATTGTGGTTGTATTTCTCTTTGGTTGTTTCTCTCTTAATGCTCCAGAAGTTGCCAAAAGTTGTGATAGTTGTTTAGTTTGCCTGTTACAACTTAAAAGTGGTTTTTAGCAATGGGAGTCATGTTTTTAAAGGTTCATACTAATATGAAGATCTTGTAATTCTATATTTAGGATAAGAGAAGATGGCCTCTGCTTTGGGCAGTATGACAACAATTTCCACATCTACCTCATTGGGTAACAATGGAAAGGGGAAGAAGTTGGGTGCAATGTTTGATAATTATGGAAGACAATTGTCTTCTCTTTCAGTTTTTTCACCCATTTCCTTTAATCGCTCAAGAATAAGAGGGACTCTGATATTAAACGACAGAGAGAAGGTAGTTAATACAAGAGCTATGGAAAAGGAGTTGTACTTCAACAAGGATAGCTCAGTGACAAAAAAGTTGCAGGTCAGAGAAAAAATTATGTTTAAAGGAAGGTCACCTGCACGTGAAACTTCACTGCGGTGGATCTTTCCTTGTCCACTTGTATTCGATTTTAATGTGTTATTTTAATTTTTCATGGAGGGTTGTTTTGGCATATGGTCTGGCATTCAATTGCACACTTACCGAAAGCATTGTCAATTTGTCTTGCAAGCGATGTGAACAAACTTGCTGATATTGTTGGAGTCACCCTTGGGGAGAAGGGAAAAATGTTGTCTTGGAGAGCAAGCATGGTTCTCTGAGAATAGTTAATGATGGTGTGACAGTAGCTAAGGAGGTAATTTTTAGATGTGTGCTCTGGTTTTCTTTTTAACGTTGTATTATTTCCCCCTCTTAAATGTCTTAGATTTGGTAGGCATAATTTGAAAACTCAAAGGTGAAAGGAAACATATTTGTTACCCAGTGGTCTACTTGGCCTATGGACTAGCCACATAAGAGTAATGCATAAATATTTTCACAACAATAAAAGGAAAGGGTTATGGCTGAGTCAAATTTTATTGTTATTGACAGTGTAATGAAATGTATCTCAATGCTATGGTTTTGGCCTTTTTATTGGTTGAATTAGAGGACCCAGTTGAAAATATTGGGGCCAAGTTGGTAAGGCAAGATGCGGCAAAGACAAATGATTTAGCTGGGGATGGAACCACAACATCTGTTGTTCTTGCACATGTTGGAATATTGAAAAATTCCAGAACAATGAATGGAGAATAAATCTCCCTTATTTTAACACAGAGAAAATAAAAATTTCTTTGACAGGAGACAAAGTTTCAATAATTTGAAAACAAACTTCTATTCCCTTCAATAACTCAAAAAAAAAACTATTACGCTTCTTCCTCACTGAGAGGGATTACAAAATTATGACTGCTACAAAACGCAGTGCATAAAACAAACTCACTATCTGTTCAAAACAAACATACTCTGTCTCTAAAACACTCTGCTGTGTTTTTCACTTTCGCACTGCTGTGCATACACACTTAAAAAGTTACACTCAGTCTTTCACTTTTTACACACTGCTGTGTAATAAAAAATTTACGTATTGTCTATAAAAAAACTACCAAGCTTTTTTGTCCTTTTTGTTTTGATATGCCGTAACATATAAAACATATTATAATAAACCCTCTTTTAAAAAAAATAAAACTAAAACTAAATTCTATGGCCCACCTTTCATTTCGCATATGATATATATAAAACATATGTTTAAAACATATGATTAAATTATCAAAACATTAAAGAACCCTTTCTGTCGGACTTTAAAAGTCCGAATAGATTGAATTTCAAACCAAATTCGCGTTCCAAAATGGGATGCTGACGTCTACCTAATTTGTAATGCGAATTCTCAATCCAATGTGCCTTATAAAAAAATTCGGGTCCGGTTTTCAGGTTTTCAGATTCCCTTCAATTTCATGTGATCCAATATCAATGCTCCACGTGTCCTCCTTTTGAATTTACAAAACTGGGGGGTAAATTTCTGTCTGTTTAATTTCTGGTTGGTGAATTGCGTTAATGCTGGTTGTTGTGCTTAAATACAATCCTGTACAGAAGTATGGCTACGGCCGTCTACAAAAAAACTTGCAGGAATTTTAAATGCTGAATTAAATTTCTGGATTATGTGGAAGTTCAAAGAGTGACATAATCCCTTCCCCGCAACTAATTTATAAGATAGTGGAAAGTATGGTGAGAGGAAAATGGTGGGATTTACAATCAACCATATTCACTTTGAAAACAATGGGGAATTAAGAGACCATTATACCTAACAAGTCCTTATAAATATTGAAGTTGAGGCACAAATACATGACAACAACCTTTATACGAGAATTATTTTATTTGAGTAAGGGAATAGTAGTTGTAACTTAAGGTTGCAACAATGGTTCCATAAAACAATTACTTGTATCCGATTGCAGTAACTATGGATTAAAGTTGCAACAAATTTGGCTTGAGGTTGCAGAAGTTGTGACTCGGGGATGCAACATTTGAGACTTAGAATAAAACACATTATATATATATATATATATATATTAAGAGATTATTATACCTGAAAAATACTTGTCAATATTGAAGTTGAGGCATCGATACATGATAACAATCTTTATACGGGAATTATTTTATTTGAATAAGGGAACAACAGTTGTAACTTAAGGTTGTAACAATGGTTCCATAGAACATTTTCTTGTATCTATTTGCAGTAACTATGCGTTAAAGTTGCACCAAATATGGCTTGAGGTTGTAGGAGTTGTGGCTTGGGGATACGATATCCGCAACTTAGAATAAAAAATATTATATATGAAAGAAAGTATATATATTAAGAGATCATTGTACGTAACAAGTCCTTGTAAATATTGAAGTTTATGCATAGAGACACGACAACAACCTTTATACGAGAATTATTTTATTTGAGTAATGGAACAACAACAGTAACTTAAGGTTGCAACAATGGTTACATAAAACTATTGCTTGTATCTAGTTGTAGTAATTGGGTGTTAAAGTTACAGTAGCTATGCCTATGACTTAGAATAAAACAAATTATATATATATATATATATATATATAGAGAGAGAGAGAGAGAGAGAGAGAGAGAGAGAGAGAGAGAGAGAGATTAGAAAATATATTACAACAATATTTATTTAACTAGTATGTTAAAAAAGTAAAATTTACCCGGTTGCAGGTGTGGGGGTATCTGGAAAGGTATGGATACCAATCCATTTAGAATATACATGGCATCAACACCCAAATCCGTGATTAGTTTTTGAATATGGAAGATGAAAAACAAGAGATACATGGCTAAACAAATTAAGAAATGCTACTATTTTGATCACTCACACATTTACACATTCTATTGTCTACACACCTTCTATTGGTGGACGATGTTATCCTATTTCTTGAAGGATATAGTAGATAGGACTAGTATGTGAAGACTCATTAGAGCTCTAAAATCATTTTGGGTTTCATTTGGAATATAAGTAAACCTACTCAAGTCTACCATCACTTTCAATGATTTGGAAGATATGTTAGCAAAAACAATCAACCAAGTGCACCCATTTCAAATACTTGGGATTTATGTTAAGATTTAATGACTATAGGTATGGATATTGGTTCTTTCCATATCAAAAAGTGGGAAAAATAATCACAATATGGTTATCCTTGGGTGGCACTTTAACCTTAGTAGTGTCCATACTAGGATATTGGCATTCCCTAGCTTATATTATTGTTGGTATCTTGGGAAATATTATAAAAAAATGCTTTCATTTATCTAGAAGGAAAGGAAAAGCAAAGGAGGCATCCCTATATTAAAATGGAAATGGATTTCCAAGCCAAAAATCACATGATTCGTTGGATACTAAAGAATATTCATCATTTTTGGAAAGCATTATTTTCCAAGAGTCTTTGGAGAATCATAAAACATTTAAGCTTGTGGCAGGATGTAATAAAATCAAATTAAATAGGAAAAATTTCATATAAGGATAAATTTTACAAAAGTTCCAACAGTTCTTCCCACCATTTATCTTCTGGTATTCTGGTCTGTTGAATTTTTCTCAATGTTTCATCAGCCTCAGTATATCTGAAACAGGTGGGCTGAATTGGAAACAAATTCTTTACTTCATGCTCAAGATAAAATAAATTTTCCAATCTGTCATGAAGATTTTTTCTTGTTGGCAATGCTGCTTCTGATGTACTGGTTGAAGAATTGGCCTGATTGACAGCATACTTGTCCAATTTCTCAACATAGCTTTCAAGGTCCATTAGTTTATCCTCTGAAACTATAGGACTGAGCAATCCTTTTTTCAACAAAATATAAAATCTTTCTCTGAAGGAAATGATTTCTTCTTGCATATCTGAGCATCTTCATTCTAGATTTTGCATAAGGTTCTCTTAGTAAAAACTCTTGTTATTTCCAAAATTTTTCCGGTCCTGTCCTGAATACCAAGTTCTGCAAATTGTTGTCTGGTTTGAGTGTTTAGAAACTGTATGAATTGATTGGCTTCCTTAGGCCTATTTCCCAATTCTTGTCTTGTACTTTGAACTTCTTCTATAGCCAATTTGACTAAATCATTCTGTTCATACATAATCTGAATTGAAGACCAAACATCCTTTATTGATTGGATAATTTTGTCCCATAGAATTTCATTTATTTCCTAAAAAGGTTTCTCCAATGTGAGATCCTTTTCCAATGCTTTAACCAAATTTTCTAATCTTTTGACCTCTCTTGTTTTATCAGCAACACTCATTTTTGAGAAATCATATCTTTGTTCTAAATTAATAAGCTGTAACTTTGTGTGTTGGAGTTCTGTTACTTGAAGTTTCAATTCATTCATTGACTTTATTAATTCTTTAGAACTCAAATTGGAAGTATTTACCTGTGATAGCTCTGTTGGCTGACCTGTTGTGGATGTACCTGTACCTGTAATTGCCTCTGTTGTTGATGCTGGAATAGTAGACTGCTTGTTCTTTAATGCCTGTTCAAGCTCTTTTTCTGTTTCATTTAGTTGCTCATTCAGTTTCAAAAGCAAGTCCGTCATTTCTTCTTCAGAATTTTTCTTTATCATCTCTTCAGTTTGTGGATATCTTGAAGCTGACAATTTCAACTGCTTTCTCAAAGTTGCAATATCATCATCTTTTTTCTTGATTAGGGCCTCTATACCTTTGAAATCTTTAGGATTGTGACCCAATCCATTGATTATTTCCTCCAATGTCTTTATCCTATTGTATTTGGCCTAAGAAGAGGCTTTTTCAAGCTGCAATTGTGCATTAGTGTTCTCCAAACAATCCTGCAACTTCTGAGTTGCCATTGGTTTATCGGTCAGAGTAGAATAGATCATTTCACTAGTCTGCTTATGTAATTCAATCTGATCTAAAGGATGAATATCCTTTGCTAAGACTTTAAAATTTGTTCTAATATAATCTGCAGTTGTTTGAGGCTGCTGCACTTTTGGTTTGAAGTGACTCATTATCATTTTTCCTTGCTGAATGTCATATGCTGACATCAATATTTCTTTATTCTTAGGAGCCATCTTCAAATACTGATTGTAAACCTGGAGTCTTAGTGGATCATTCCTGGCTTTTATATTGATAAAGGTTTTCTTTATATCTCCTACATCTTTAATTGGTGGTTTGAAAGAATATATTTCAACACTCTGCTGCTTTTGCAGCTCTTTTCTCTGTAAAGTAGTGGATGACCCACTGACTGTACCAGTTTTTTGACTATCCAAATCTTCTCTCTGGCTATCAGGAATTTCCTGAAAAAAATCTAATTCTGGAAGAGGATTTAATTTTTGTCTTTTAGCATGAGGCTGTTCTGAAGATCCACCAACAGGGGTAGCAACTTCAACATCTCTCTTCTTGCCTTTTTCTATATTGATAGGAGTTTGTAAAATTGAAATTTCTGGCTCATTGATATGAATAGGAGGAATTTGTACTTGACCCTATTCTTTAGAAGTCTCAGGTTGCTCTGTCATTGTGAATTTTTCAAATACTTGTATGTCAGGCTCCTTTTCTTTTCCTTTAGATTGTACTATGGCCAATGCACTGATCTCCTATAAATTTTGCTGAGAAGTCCCTGCAGAAGAAGGACCAATACCTGGTATCTGCACCTGTCCAAAAGAGTCTAGGTCAAGCATTTTCTCAAGGTCTTTCATTACATTTTCAACATTGACCTGCTCACTATCCTGTTCTACCAATGTTCCTTCCATCCATTCATCCATATTGGCATATTGTTCAATTTCTGGAATTTTGTGATGAATGTATGGTGATAGTTTATTTTTAATTCTTCTATCATAGATAAAGCTATTTGGGTCATAAGGCACCCGGTAAAAACTTTTTTGTAATCTGAGATATTCTTCTAAGATTCTTTCTGCTTCCTTTCCAGCATCTCTAGAGTTACAAACAAAGGGACCTAATTGACTTTTGATCCTGAGTTGAGCCTTTTTCTTTGCATTGCAGAAATGAACTATATATGAGTTAATCATCTGCCTGAAATACTCTAGTGCAAAGAGTCTCATGGGGACATATTTGGGCAACTTGAATGGGCACAATTCACATCCATATATTCTGATCTCAGTGTGATTTTGATACAAGTACCAGTCACCTACCCTATATTGTTTTGAGAGCTGTAGAATTTTCTTGATTTCATTATCGACTCTAGGAGGGGAAACTCCTGTTAACAAAGTGGTTGCAGGGTGTACAAATAGGTCAATAAACTCATTAGAGGAGTAAGGTGAATCAGAGGAATTATGGGTGATGGCAGACCAAAATATCACAGACCTAGGATTTCCTTTGGCATCAAGTTTTTGAACATGGAAAGGGAAACTTTCTGATTGGTAATAAATCATGAGATGATATATAACATAAGAATATTTGAACACTTTTTCATTCTCAAATCTCATGAACTGATCATGGATTTTATCAGCAATGTAGGATGCAAAATCATACTTGACAACAGGGGACTATCCAGGGGTAAATATAGACAACAATAATAGGGTTAATTGATCAACATATTCACTAGTATTGAAACCCATGATAAAGGATATCATATTCAGAATAAGCCTGCCCACATTAGTGAAAAAATTATAACCGTAAGGGGGAGGGCCTTTGGGCTGATGCTCTGGTAACATGAAGGTTTGACAAATGCGATTTAACTCTTCATGGGACAAATTGGCAAACTTTTCACGTAATTCTCCCATGGATAGGGGAGTGAGGGCTTGACCAGGTTGAAATTGCAGCATTTCATTTATCGACTGAGTAGTGATTGGGAAAATGATGTTCTGACTCAGGGACAAAACTACTCTTTGATTGGGGTCATAGTTTGCATGGCAGTAATGAATTAACTCAGGAAAATATGGACTGAGGGGAGAAGATACATGGGGAGATTGGATTCCCATAATCCAATAATATCAAAACTGTCTATAAAGTTATCTCTGCAGTGAGAAAAGGTTTGAAGAGGATTATCACTAAGAACGAGGTCTTTAATTTGAAAATCTCTATCTGCTAGGGGTAGATAGTCTAAATCTCTGTGAGGGGCATTCAAAGGTGCGATGTTCAGAGCCACTGGAACCTCCATTTCTAGTTCTTGTGGATTCAGAAATGAATTTTAGGTTTTTGTGAAGAACAAACACAATTACAAGTTTTGGGAATGCAATTTACAATTCTGGGGATTGAACAAGACCAAATTGAACTTTTTTTCTGTCTTTCGTGCTGAATTTAAAACAAAAGCTAGGATTTCACAGAGTTTTAAAGGGAATTGGGGTAAATACCTGTTTTTTGGGAGATGAACAGTAATCAAACAGGTACAGGCTATGGCATACGAACTCTGGATTACTGGTATGCAATTGTCTTCAGCAAAATACAGTTGATGGCGCTTGATAGTTTGTTTTTGAAATTCTCTGCATAGGACTTTGGTCGTTCACAGAATAATGAGAATGACGCAGGCAAAATTGTTTTATTCACAAAGTCCAAAGGGTGATGGGGTTTTTTTTATTTATTTAATGGATGACGTCAGCAGGTACGGAGGATGAGTCACGGGAGGCAAGCGGTAAGCGGTTTCCATTGCACCGCTTTTGGGGAAAAGTGGTTTTGGGTGGAGGGTGACCGATTCCATAGAATGATTGACGTGTGGCATGGCACTGTTTGAAAACCGCCGAGCCATCGCGCATTATTGTTCGAACACGGATGGCTAGAGATATCATTAATAACCGTTGATCTCAGATGGGTTGATCGAACGACGATGGGGACGTGGAAGTGACGGGGATTTAATAGTCGTAGTCTTCCCAGGCAACATTTTGGCCTAGAATCCGGTAAGGATTTTTAAAAAATCCGGCAAATATTTTATCAGAATCATGTTTATAGTTGTTAAACTTTAGTATTTTGAGTGCCCTAACGGTTTTTGGTAGCGCTGAATCCATTTCCACTGTAAAAAATGGTTCCAAACACTCCAACTACCTGATTTCTTGAATTTTAGTTGCCCGGATTCCGGCAAGAAACTGCCATCCGGGCTATTTCGTTGCCTGGGTAGAAAACTCCGGATTTAATATGGAGGGCCCGACGCAATTAAACGTTAATTAATCTCATCGGGGGGAATCTGATTGGAGGAGTTAATTAATCGTGAGGATTAATCAATTTGTTTATAAAAATGAAGGAAAGTGATCGGGAAATGATTTAACCAAGGTTAGCAGCTAAGGGAGGTATTGGGGATTTTACAAAGGGTTTATAGTTTTAACCTTGGGAAAGGGAGTCGGGGGATTAAAATACACAGGGGAAGAATTATTTTTGTATTAAAACACGTAATAAAACATGTTTTAATAATTTTTCAATATACTTTTATTATATGATAATTAAATCAGATTAATCTAATTACCATAGGGGGCGGAATTTAATATTATGATATATTTAGCCAAAGGGGGCATAAAGTGGGTTTTTTATTTAAACATGTCGGAATAAATAACTTTGGCTAAAATTGATTAATGGGTTTTTGGGGATATTATATAAAAAGGAGTTATATATAATAGGAGAAGGTTATTTTTGTAAGGATTTAATACATAAAATCAATGTTAATATGACAAGGGGGCAATGTAAACTCAAAATACATTAATATAACTAAGAAAGTGAAGATTTAAAAGCAAATTGCATTATAATCACTTCATCACTTAGACTTGGAATAAAATGTGATTTTGAGGGTTTTTTATGAAATAATGCATAATTTTCCTAAGTAAAATGGGATTTTACTTAGGAAAAGATGTTTAGAAATGAGTGAATGTTATGAAGAATGACTTCAAGTACTTAGGATTTTCCAATTATTGGGCCGAGGGTCCGGTCCCTCCAAAAGTCAAGGAAATGCCTTGAGCTCATCTAATTTTCAAATACCTTAGTACTTAGGGGAAATTAGTGAAATATTTAGGGGAAGATGAGAAGGGAAGTTAATAACTTTGACTTTGATTTTCTTTGAATTTCTTCCAGTATAGTGTCTGCCTTTGCACTTTGTGATGAAAGTAAATATTAACACATTTAGAGTCATTTTCCATCACATGAAATTCTGCAACATCATCTACCTACCCTACCTACTTTACTCTACCATTTTTTCTTCTTTATTAGGGTGCACTTAGACTGGAAAACCCTTATCACACTTTCTTTTCTTTTACATGTAGAAATCTATCTAAGTCTAACCTTATTACATCCAAGGGCTCAGATTAAGCTATTGAGCTCCTTTTATTTACTCTACCTATCTACTTATCTTCCAAGATTAAACAGTTTGGTCAGATTTTATTCTCTATCTCTAAAACATGAAATTGAAAGATTAAATAGCCAAGCTTAAAATGTTTGACTATTCATAAATTGTGGCATAGGATACAAGTTGCACACAATTTTATTTATTACATAAGAGAAAAAAGTAGTGGCATTTAGACTTGCACACTTTCCTTGGCCTTTCTTTTGGTGGGGTTCATTTTATTTTACTTTTTTGGCCATTTTTATTCTTTTTACCCTTTGATTTTTCTTTTAGGGTATACCTTCTTTACATTTTTTATTTTTTTTTTATTTTTTGATAATATGGAAAACCTTTGCAACAAGAAAAGGTATGAACATATTACATAGCCCATTAAGTCAATCATGAAATATGACACCTATTGGTATAGGAGTCTAACACTGGCTCCACTTGGGGATGGATTTTCCTGGTGAAAAGTAAAAAACAACAGGTCAGTTGTCCTCATCCATTGACCTTGGTGAACCTGTAAATGTCTTCTATCTTCTGCAAACTGAAATCTGATCTGAAACTAAAACAACACACAAAAGTTTTCAAACCAACTTAATGAAAAACTAGCTGAAAATTGAAAACTAAAAAAAAAAATGCTTAAAATTCTGAGCTTATTGGCACTCATCTACCTACTCAATCTACTAAAAAACTTATTGAATCAGGTAATACAAAAATGCCAATGAAGCCAATCAAGTAGCTGTAACAATAAATGGATAACTTTATTGCTTGTGATCAAAATTGGAAGTGTATTATGATCATGTGCCTTTATAATAAATGATATGATGTTTAAAGGCCACTTTTGATGTATTTGATCCTTATAGAGAAAACATGTTTGCAGATTTGGGCTAAACATATTCTCCATATAATCTGATATAGGATCAATAAAAGTATGATGTATGTTATTTACTTCTAGGCCTTCAATGACTAGTTGCTCAGTTGTATTCTAAATATTAAGCCTTGAAACTATTTATTCTATCTTGTGTTTGAAAGAATAATCATCCTCAATATGCAAGTCAAAAGATAGTACAATTTCCTCTTGCTTAGGAGAAGGAATATTTTCAAAGAATTATTTAGGATTTCGGAAATTGTATGACTGAATTTGAGAATGAAAAAGTTTAATTTCATTTTCATAATTTTCAAAAATTATCTCAAGAACACATATTTTCAGTTTGGGAGAATATTTTCTTGATTTCAAAAGAAGAAATAAAGCTCTTAAAAAATCCTCATCAAGCTGAAGTTCTAATATCTCATCCCTCAAAATAGCTAGTGATTGTTTTGTGAAATTATCATAATTATCATCACACTGATCATGTAAGTCTAAAAAATCTTCTAAGAACCTTGATTTTCTTAGGAATAGGTCATTTTGTAATAGCTTTCATCTTTTGAGGCTCCAACTTCACTCCTTCCATTAAAACAATATGAACCAAATACTCAAATTCTTATTTCCCAAAAGAACATTTGGATATTTTTACATAAAAATGATTGTTCTCAATAATTTATATAACTTTTCCACATGTTTACTAGTGTGGTATTTCCATGATTTATTATAAATATGTGTATTATCAAAGAAAACCAACACAAATTTTACAAGATGGTTTCAAGCAAAATTGTTCTTAAGTCGAGCCCGCTGGACTTCAAACGACGATAAACCATAATTCAAACCAAATTCGCGTTCCAAAATAGCATGCTGACGTCGAACAATTTTGTGATGCGAAAACCAAATTAATTTTTCCCTAATATTTTTCGAGTCTGAAGTTGGGCTGGCGTATGGAGGGAGAGTTGTGACGCGAATTTCTTATCAAATTTGCCCTAATCTTTTTCGGGTCCAGATTTCCACTGCGCGAGCGGCCCAAACAAAGATCTACTCCAATCAGTTTCTGCCACGTGTCCTCAATCAGAACTTGCCCTGATTCCGGCTGCGGGTGCATTCGATGGTGTTTAAGGTGATGGGACATGGATGTGGCGATTTCATATCAATCGCATTAAGTTTTAACGCTGTTCAATTAAGTTCCAAGGTTTTCACATCTAATCGCATTAATTTTTAACACTGTTCAAGATCAGACCTCCACTCCTGTTAGTGATTCCGCATGCTCCAATATGATCCGGCCTTCGGCTGTCATTAATGATCAGAGATTAATTATGAAGGACGTCCTTCGATTGCATTGCAGTCAGGTCGATAAAATGGAATTTCGCTATGGTTTTTCAAACGAGCCGGTTGCTGGGTTACACTGCCTAATCACTGTGACGAGAAGGAGAAATGGCCAGCTGAACTGCTGCGTAGACCTTGCTGCATATCTGCATTTCTCTCGGTCTGGTCCTTGTCTATCTTCCTCTGTTTCTTGGAATTCTACTTCTCTGTCTCCTCTTGTACCCACTGCTAGTGAGACTGCACCCATGCCTCGTGTGTGTCAAAGGATGTGTTGCCACAGGGGGAGCACTAGATGTCAACTCCTGCGCGCTCCCTCCAGCCCCTCAATTGAGTTGTCTTCCGACCAGTCCAGTGATTATTACGCAGGTCGCTATCCAATTACTAGGAGTGGGCGGGGTCAGGTTGTAGGATTTGGCCAATGTATGGATTCCCCTGCTCCTCGTTTCCTCACCGCTAGTTCACCTTCTATCACGACGCGCACTGCGCAATTTTCCTTTAATTTCTCTCTCAACCGCCCACAAATTACAGCTTCAATCACTGTGGTTTTCCGCGAGGAGGCCCAAACGAAGGAAGAATGCACTCGTCCGGCGGGTCTGAGCTTGGAAAAAGCCAGCCAGCATTCGGGCCTTCAAGAGGGGAGCCGTGGCATGAATGTGGAGGTAGCACCTAGCGATCCTGGACCTTCCGAAGGATGGTGCCGAATTGTCGAGGAGCCGGAGGAGTAGTTTGGTTAATTTGTTTTTCTTGCTTAGTAGGCCCACTTAATTGGGCTGCTTTTACTTTATTTTACTGTGCTAGACCTTTGTAATATTTTTGAATTCTGTAAATTAAACGTTCAAGACTGGTTTCCCCATATGAGGGTAGTCTTCTTAATTTTTTGATTTTTTGATGACAAATTTTCCATGAGTCTGGGCAATGATTTTGACTTCGGTGTAATTTTATTTCCACTGTTAATAGATTAACTTTACTTAGAAAAAAAAATGTTGCCCTGTTTCTATTTTAAACCTGTTTTTTGAAATACAGAGCCATGTTTATATGGTCTATGTATTATACTCTTTCTCTGTATATCTACAGGAACCTTTTTGCTATGAACAGGGTGGATGTTGTAGCGGGCTACTAATGGAAACAAGCGAGCCTGAACCTTACATCTCGGATGCAATAGATGGTTACCAATTTTGGAATCAAGCGAGCCTGATCTTACAAGCGAGCCTGGGTTTCTGCAGATGGTTATCACACTCCTCACATGATTAGCGTTTTTCTCTGTTCAAGGATTTTGGGTACTTTAATTTGTATTTGGAACAATGGATTTCGGTACTCTATCTGTTGCTTTACTATTCTACATACTACTATTTCACTTTCTTATAGATGCCTCGGGCATATTTGGATGCTTTCTCATATTTGTCGATAATCTCCATGTGGACCGTTACTGGGTTTTATATCATGTCCCTGTATGTGACATGGGGTATATTTCTATCATTGTCTGGGGTGGGACTTCCAATTTTCTGGATGGATATTTGGGTTCCAATCTTCATATGTGAAAATGTAATGACTTCATGGATTGTTTTACTTCATATAATATATTCAAAACAGCGTTTTTTCTCTTGTGAAAAAAAAATGATTAATGTTTATAACTCTGCCTTCAAAACTAACGATGCTGGTCTATGTTGCTGGTTTATTGATATGGTTTGATGGTCCTTTTATATTTTAGACATATCACACTCCTCACATGATTAGCGTTTTTCTCTGTTCAAGAATTTTGGGTACTTTAATTTGTATTTGGAACAATGGACATCGGTACTCTATCTTTTGCTTTACTATTCTACATACTGCTATTTCACTTTCTTATAGATGCCTCGGGCATATTTGGATGCTTTCTCAAATTGTCGATAATCTCCATGTGGACCGTTACTGGGTTTTATATCATGTCCCTGTATGTGACATAGGGTATTTTTCTATCATTGTCTGGGGTGGGACTTCCACTTTTCTGGATGGATATTTGGGTTCCAATCTTCAGATGTGAAAATGTAATGACTTCATGGACTGTTTTACTTCATATAATATATTCAAAACAACGTTTTTCTCTTGTGAAAAAAAAATGATTAATGTTTATTACTCTGCCTTCAAAACTAGCTATGCTGGTCTATGTTGCTGGTTTATTGATATGGTCTGATGGTCTTTTTATATTTTGGACATATCACACTCCTCACATGATTAGCGTTTTTCTCTGTTCAAGGATTTTGGGAACTTTAATTTGTATTTGGAACAATGGACGTCGGTACTCTATCTGTTGCTTTACTATTCTACATACTGCTATTTCACTTTCTTATAGATGCCTAGGGCATATTTGGATGCTTTCTCAGATTGTCGATAATCTCCATGTGGACCGTTACTGGGTTTTATATCAAGTCCCTGTATGTGACATGGGGTATTTTTCTATCACTGTCTGGGGTGGGACTTCCACTTTTATGGATGGATATTTGGGTTCCAATCTTCAGATGTGAAAATGTAATGACTTCATGGATTGTTTTACTTCATATAATATATTCAAAACATCGTTTTTTCTCTTATGAAAAAAAAATGATTAATGTTTATCACTCTGCCTTCAAAACTAGCGATGCTGGTCTATGTTGCTGGTTTATTGATATGGTCTGATGGTCTTTTTATATTTTGGACATATTACACTCCTCACATGATTAGCGTTTTTCTCTGTTGCAGGATTTTGGGTACTTTAATTTGTATTTGGAACAATGGATGTCGGTACTCTATCTGTTGCTTTACTATTCTACATACTGCTATTTCACTTTCTTATAGATGCCTCGAGCATATTTTGATGCTTTCTCAGATTGTCGATAATCTCCATGTGGACCGTTACTGGGTTTTATATCAAGTCCTTGTATGTGACATGGGGTATTTTTCTATCACTGTCTCGGGTGGGACTTCCACATTTCTGGATGGATATTTGGGTTCCAATCTTCAGATGTGAAAATGTAATGACTTCATGGACTGTTTTACTTCATATAATATATTCAAAACAACGTTTTTTCTCTTGTGAAAAAAAAATGATTATTGTTTATCACTCTGCCTTCAAAACTAGCGATGCTGGTCTATGTTGTTGGTTTATTGATATGGTCTGATGGTCTTTTTATATTTTTGACATATCACACTCCTCACATGATTAGCGTTTTTCTCTGTTCAAGGATTTTGGGTACTTTAATTTGTATTTGGAATAATGGACGTCGATACTCTATCTGTTTCTTTACTATTCTACATACTGCTATTTCACTTTCTTATAGATGCCTCGGGCATATTTGGATGCTTTCTCAGATTGTCGATAATCTCCATGTGGACCGTTACTGGGTTTTATATCAAGTCCCTGTATGTGACATGGGGTATTTTTTTATCACTGTCTGGGGTGGGACTTCCACTTTTCTGGATGGATATTTGGGTTCCAATATTCAGATGTGAAAATGTAATGACTTCATGGACTGTTTTACTTCATATAATATATTCAAAACAACGTTTTTCCTCTTTTAAAGTTTCATTTTTTTTTAAAATTGAACATGCCGTTGCTATACCGACGCCTTGTAAGCGTCGGAATTCCGACAGATTAAAAATGTCAGAAGAACGATAGTATAAAAACGTCGGACGAGCAACGTTCAAAACGTCGAACCACATTTCGTCGGAATTGTGATAGTTTACAAATGTCAGAAGAACGACGTCCAAAACGTCAGACCACATTCCGTCAGAATTACGATAGTTTACAACTGTCGGAAGAGAGACGTCCAAAACGTCAGACCACATTGCGTCGGAATTGCGATAGTTTACAAACGTCGGAAGAGCGACATTCAAAACGTCGGACCAAATTTCATCATAATTGTGACAATTTAAAAACGTCGGAAGAGTGGCGTTAAGAACGTCGGACCACATTTCATCGGAAGTGTGACAGTTTACAAGGTTGGAAGTGCGATGGATTGGGAAACGTCGGAAGAGTGACGCTTTTTTGGAAGCGACGGAAAAAGTGTCGATAGTGCGACACTTTTTAATTGCGTCGAAACTGCGACGGTATGTCAAACCACGCTTTTCCCACCCTCAAACTGTCGCTCTTGCGATGACTATGTGTCGGAATAGTGATGAATTGGCCGTCGGAATTTCCACCAAATTTTCTAGTGATTAAAGAAGTCACTGATCCAGAAACAACCAAGCTTGCATAAATCTACCTACATTCCACTTTCTTCAGCTTCCAAGGGGAATTATATGAGCAAGTTTCAGGGGTCGCAATGGGATCTCTGCTATCCCCTATTGTTGCCAACTTATATATGGAACACTTTGAGAAGAAGGCCCTTGCCTCATATCCCTTAAAACTAGCCTGGTGGAAAATATTTGTAGATAACACCAACATAAAATGGAAATATGGGAAGGAGAATCTTAAGGGATTTTTTAATCACCTTAACTCCATCTCCTCAGAAATTAAGTTTACTATGGAGGCTGAAGTAAATAGGAGCATTCCTTTTCTAGACGTTTGTGTCACCAGGAATGAGGATGGAACTCTGGGGCACCAGGTGTTTAGGAATAAAACCCATACTAATAGCTATCTCCATGCTAAGTCCTACCATCATCCAACTCAAAATTTTGGCATCCTTAATACACTTGACGTTAGAGCCATGAGGATATCTGATGCTGAACACCTTAACAAAGAAATCAGTCACTTGTCATATGCTTTTAGGGATTTGGGTTATAAAGAAAGAGATATCAAAAGAGCCCTAAAAAGAGCTGAGGGTTTGATCTTACCTCAGAAACACCATGAACCTCAAGAAAATGGGGGAAGGGTTTTTCTACCATACATTAAGGGTGCTATTGATAAAATCACCAAATTTCTGAGGAAAAATGATATTTTCGCACAATTTTCAGCAACAGGGACTATTAGACAAATAATGCGATCAATTAAAGATGTTATAAGCTCGCGACAACTTAAATGAGTGTACAAAATTTACTATTAATGCAGGAAAAGCTATATTGGTGAAACTGGGCGTTCACTTCAGAAAAGACTTTAAGAGCACGGAGAAAATATTAAGTATGAGCAAGCACGCACCTCAGCCATTGCAGAACACTCCTCAAAAACTAAACATCAAGTGCGTCTTGAAGATGAAAGGATCATTGCAAGAGAAGATCACTATCAAAGAAGAAAAGTAAGAGAGGCCCTTGAAATTATAAAACATCCAGATAACCTTAATAGGGATGGAGGATGTGAAATCAAACACAGTTGGTGACCTCTTCTTCGACAAATATGTTCCTCAAAAGTGCAATCCTTCCAGGTATAGTTTTTTAGGTGGAATATCTCAGGTTTGTTTCTCTTCTTTTGAATTCTAAATGACGTTTTAGTAATTAAAGTACTCACTTTTAATAATTATCCTCATTAATTAATTTTTATTTTGTATAAAAAAATTAATTAATTAAGTAATTAATAATTATTATTAGTAACTACTATAACCCTAATTTATCCCCTAATTCTTCCCCTAACATAAATTAATTATAATATTAAATTTTTTTTTTCTAAGTAAAAGTGATCTATTAATAGAAGAAATAATGTACAGCGGGTCGAGGCCTTGTCATTGCCCAGATTTGTGGCATTTTAGACATACAAAAAACAGAGTTTAAGACTGCCCTGTAGGAAGGAAACCAGCCTGTAGAAACCACTATGAAAATTCCCACGCAGGGGAGCGAGATACTTTGAGTGCTGGAGACTGTAACTGACATGAACAAAAACATGATTTAAAATAGCATCATAATAAAAAACATGCCCATAGAAGAAGGCCGAAACGAAGCAAAGAAACCAAAACAGAGAAGCGAAACTATTCATCAGGAGAAACTTGTTCGACCTTGCACCAATATTCGCCTGGCTCACCACGTTCGTTGTACAGGTCTTCGACAGAGTCGATCACCTTTCTGGAGGGAGGAGGGACCACCTGCTCTGCTTGGCCCTGCCCCGTGACGCCCTGCACAGTGACCTTACTTTCGCTTGGCTTCTCCCTAGAGTCCTAAAGCACTTGATCCTGCCCATATTTGCCCTTTATCTCCTGCCCATCTGAAGGATTCTGGAGCTTCTCATCCTGGGGATCCTCAAGAAATATGACAGAGATAGCAGCAGTGACTCTCGGTCGATTGAGGGTGCAGTCGAAAGAGAAAAGCACAGTGTGGGATTGAGCTGGGAGAGAAGAAGACGAGGGGGAGTCCAGCCTGCGACTAGAATGGAGAAGACGACCCCGGAGAAGGCTAGGAAGGTTGTCCGCAGGGAAAGAAGACTCAGAAGGTGAGCTGGAGGTGGAAGGAGAATGCCTCACTTGGCGCCTGGTGGAGCCTCGCCTACAGCGCATTCTGTGCCTGAGACGATGCATGTTTGCAGCGGAGACAGGGCTAGAAAGACTGGGAGCTGGGGAAATGACAGAGGATAGAGTCGAATGCTAGTTTAGAAAGACAGAGGCCAGCATACATGAACCAGTTAGCGAGAAATGGAGGTTTTCACCTAGCTCCAGGCAGCAGTTGATGCAGCTCCTCTTACCAGTGACTGTGCGTGCATTTGCAATCCCAGCATCTGGGCTACACCACCAATTCACCGGCAGAGGAGATGAGTTTGGAACTATGGATGGGTCCATGAATTTGAACTAGTCGGCCTTGCAACTGTAGACCATCTGCAATGAATTGCCATTAATTTTAACCAGAGGACGAGCCATTTCACAGCAGGCGGAGATGCATCGAGGTGCAGTAACCTGGTTGTGAAGAGCGCCCAGAGTAAATGCAATTAATCGCGGCATAAGCGTATTTGAGGTTTGAATGACATCCTCCATGTGGGTTGTCAGGTGGCCTCCCGTCCTGCTAGACCCCTGTCCCATCATCACCAGCGCGATCAATATCACCTGCATCCGGGAATTATAATATTAATTATTAGATTAAATAAACATAATTAATTAAATATACATAATTAATAAATTAAAATAAATAATCATTTACTTTATTAATATTTATTTATCTTTAAATAAATGTTAATACTAATTAGTAAATAATTAGTTTATTTTTATATCAATTAATGATATCAATAACCATCTCTATAAAATAAAAATAAAAATAAAAAAAATTTAGGTTTTTATCAAATATATTTTATCCTAAATTAAATAATAAATTTTATAAATTAAATAAATTAAATAGATCAATTAACTAAATTAGTATCTATATAGCAAAATAATTAGCTATTTACTTAATTAATTTTATTTAGAAAATTAATGTTAATACATAGTTATTTTATTAATACTAATTAATTATAAATATTTATCACATAATATTTAAACTACTTAAAATTAGTTCATATTATCAATTAAATTAGAAATAAAACTTTTAAAAATTGGAAATAGAATTATTAAAAATTGAAATAAAATAAAATAAAATAATAATTTTTTTATATAAAATTAAAATCACTAACTTTGGTCGACTACTGTCATATCCTTCTTCATCATTAATGGCCTAAAATCCTTCTTCCAATTATTCATTCAATTGTCTTGAAGATGGATCCCCGTTGGGATTTGAAAGGTCGACAAATGTTCCTTGATACTGTGGAAAATCCTAAAAATTCTTCAAAAAATGACAACCACAAGAACTTACACACTAAAAACACCCTCCTCACATCTTCATTGAGTGAACACTTTGATGTTTTGGGACACCTGTCTCTGTGTTTTGTACAATATAAATCCCATTATTTTATTATTTTGGTAAGTGTAAAAAGACCGAAAATGGTTAACAACACCCCCCCACTCATCCATCCATTTTTCTCCCCTGGCAGCAGTCCCTAGTCACCCTTTGTTGAAGTATCACACCTTTCACGCATAAGCCCCCATGATGTTCATAACCAACATATACCCACCTTGGACGTCCTACTGACTCTAGGGTTTCCTCATCATAAATATTTATGAATTCTGCCAAGCTATTTTTTATACTTCAACCTTGGGCCACTGAATCCCCATCATCAGTTTTCAGTCACCCTTCGCCATCATGCCTATGTTAAACCTATCAAATCCAAGATCCTGTCCCTTGAATAAGTGACTATCTCATTCAGTTGAGGCTTCCTTTTTGTCGATGTCAACTACTATTTTCCAAAAAGGAAGCGGTACCTTAGATTTCCCCTCACCACAACAGGGACATCCTCGGGTGGCACTGTGGGAATAGTCATTGTCCACAGATGTCATCGATCCTCCTAACATTCGATTACAACACAAGCTTTCATGTCAAGATGGTATCGTACCTCACAACCATTGTACTGTTCTCAAATTCATCAAAGACCTGTGCCATTATAAGCATCTCTTTCAGCAACTCTTACACAGGAAGCTCCCAATCATACACCCACTAGTACATTTGGTCAAAATTTTTACACTTTAGTTTCGACACTTTTGACATATTGTTGAAAATTTACCCAAATTTTCTCATTTTTTAAAATCCCGCCAGCAAACATCACTATAGCGACGTATAGGGAAACCGTCAGTATTGCAATGTTTAGGTACGTAGTCGGGACACCGACGTTTTGGGACACGAGGTCAGAACTGCGACATTTATAAGACACAAATCAAGATTGCGACATTTGGATAACCATCACTATTGCGACGTTTAGAGACAATTGTTGGTCTTGCGACGTTTTTAAGACAACTATCGGTATTGCGACGGTTTTCCAAACATCGTTGGTATTGCAACAGTTAGACCCCATGTCAGTATTGCGACGATTTGCGTTCCACAATTAATCATTTTCGGACAAACGTCGATCTTGCATTTCATTTAAATTAATTTTATTCATATTTACATATTCTCCATTGGTCTTGCGTTTCATTTAAATTAATTTGATTCATATTTACATATTTAAAAGTTTGATTTTTATTTTTATTTTATTTTTTCAAAAAAGGAAAATTTAATATTAAATATTTAAAATATTCATGCTAATTTTTTTTTAATTAAATACATCATTTATATTATAGCATAATGAAATCAAATATTCATCATTTGATTAATATATTATAAAATGTTGAGGCATAAGTGCATTGAACTAGTTTTGATATCACAACTTATGTGATTGCAAATTCAATTAACACCTAATAATAATATTATAAGTATATTTTCAATAAATAATATCTATATTAATTTTATACATTTTTTAATCAATTTTTTATTGTGATTGAATAGTGTAAAGAAAGATAAGTTTATAAGAAATAATAAAAATGAAGTTATGGTTTCAATCTAAATCAATTTCACTCATGATTTTCCAATACATTTAAAGGCTTTATTTTTTTAACTTTTTGGAAATAAAAGTGAGAAAGGATGATATTAACCCTTTAATATTCAAAACATTATATCTTTATTTTTTATGAAATATGTCATTTTATATCACAATGCTTCTCAATCAAATAGTCAATGAATGAAAGAAATTAAGCTCTAGTATGATTTCAAGTTATGAAAAGATATAGGGTTATATTAGAAGTTTTTTTCCTCACCAAAACATGTACATTGTATAGGTTTAGTGGACATTATATGAGCTTGAGGTTGTGGTCTTTCACTCTTATGACAAGGATGCATGGATTTAATTAAATTACCATCCATTCACATGTATCTATCATTCTAGAAATTACAGAAGGAGAGATTGACCCAGGAGTTTAAAAAAATGTTCCTCCCAAGGACCCATGGAATAGTATACCAAAGGCAATACACAAGGTAATGAAATCCCCCCTAAACTCATGTTGATATTCAAGGTATCAAGTTGATAATAGAAAAAACAACAATTTTAGGGAATGTTATCGTATTTGGTGTATCATATCCCACTAAATTTTGTCCCAAATACTAGGCCATAGAGACCTTAGGACCCCATGGATTCAGTTGCATGGCTATTCATTGCCTAACTACATTTTTTTTCATTTACATTTTTGGATTGAAAATAATTATCATGAAGTATATCTAATAGCCTATGGATGTCTCAAAACACTATGATTGTTTTTTTACAAAAACGCCGAATGAATGGTTTTTAACTTAAGAAGGTTCTAAAATTTATTTAATGAGCTAGGTGGAATTCCCTTACGCTTTTGACCATTTATAGAATGATTTGTTCCACAATGGGAAACTTAAATATATGTAATGAATCAGTTCATATCTTTAACCCATTCCCTCAAAAATAGAATGCATCAAGGTTGATATTTTAATGGATCAAAAATATTTGTTGTACATTTGGGGGCTTACACTTAGTTGACATCAAGTTGTGTCATACATCAATCTCCCCAACACTTACTTTGAGTGCCAAAGTCTCCCCCGTAGGATAAATTATTCTCCCTACTCCTTTGCACTTATATCCCTTGCAACATCAAGTTAGGACCAATAGGCCTTGGTTTTTGCATGTAAAAAATAATATGTGGACTAGAATTGTTAGAAATGGGAACTTTATATAGACATGAAAAAATTGATTTACCCACATTAAGAAAATTACATCTCCCTTGTCCTCGCCAAGCCTAACTCAAAACAATATTAGCAATTCTATGGCAATTGGAGAGCCACCAAGAATCTTCGATTATGTTATTATGTAAGAAGTGGGGTCCTATAGAACCACTCTTGACCCAGAAAAACAAATTATTATCCATCGATTGGCGAGGATGATACCCACAAAAATCTAGGGAACATAAGTTCAAATGATATTTCTACCTTGTATACAAATTGTTAGCACTCCCAAATCACTTGACACCTTTTCAAGGTGTGAAGGGAAGAAGAGAGCGGACTTATTTCATAAAAATAAAACGAAGATGGTATCATGCAAAATGCAAGAGCTCAGAAACCCTTATTACAACCATGATTTTGAAATTCATAAATGTTGCTCCTGTTATTAAGATATTTTGTTTACAAGAAGTTAAAATTGCTACATTCATTCATGAATCAAACCATTATTAGGGAATGACAATAGTGATGTTTGGAGACACTTGTTAGTAGTGCAACGGAATTGGGGACAACCGTCAGTATTGCGATGTGTGCAGACAAATGTTGGTATTGCTAAGGCTTATTTCATGCCATAATATTATTTCCCACTCTATTCTCCTTCCCTCGCAGCTAGACCATCTATCTACAATTTGAATCACCACAGAGTCATCGAAAGACTTCCCAAATAGCTCTTTGTCAACATAAACACCACCCATTCAAGTGTTGATACATTGATTTGCTAGGGTTGCATCAGAGGAGACCTTAATCTGATAGGGTCACGTCAAAGGAAACATTAATCTGCTAGGGCCACATTGAAAGGCTAAGTGGAAAAATGGTAATGTGGTTTCTTCATGCTTCAAAATTGTTCAATTTGGCTTCAAAACTCTTGTGCATGTACTCCTCACATAATCAGTTCATGTTCTTATTTGGTTATTTTTATTATCTTTTATGTCTTTCATTTCATGTCTATTTTATAATGATTGTTGGTGATATTTTTTGAGGTATTTAGAGATCTGGAAATCATATTTTTTTTAGCTTGATAGGTACATCTAGAGCACCTTCATTTTAGTACAACAATTCCCTTATTCTCACACCTTAGACTGCATGCACCCAAGACACAAAACAAGGCACTTATATGATTTCTCGTCGGCCATAAGTTTAACATTTTAACTCTAAATTTGGTAGGAAATGGGTGTAATTTTGGCCCTTGAAATATATAAATATATTAAGAGTTTTTGATGTTTCCCAAGACAATTCCTAGCCGCCTTTCAGTTTCCATGCAAGTTTGTTGGTTAGATTTAGAGTTGCAAATATCCTAAGCCACATATTTGTATGGAGGACTATTTCGTAAGGCTGCACAACATAAATATTACATTTGAGACCATTCATTGGGTGGTTGTAAAACAAGCCTTTGAAATTAATGAGGTTTCTCACTAATTGTTTGTCTAAATGCCTTCAACAAGATTTCTTTGTTTTATGCCACAACCTTACTTAAGTTGAATGTTCTTGAATTGTATTCACATTGGCAAGTAGGGTATGATTTTAAATAATTATTTTTGGTCTATAAATACATTTTTTATGGGTTGATGTATAATTCCTTCATTTTATACTACCGTTTATTTGATATAGTTTTGTTGCATGCAAAATGTTTGAAGAAATGCTTGACTTAATTGCTACACATGTAGTAATGTTCACTTCTTTTCATAGCATGTTAGTTACAAGCTCATATACAAAGACTAAAGCTATTATTTGTGACCTAAAAAAATTAGGAAAACAAGATACATGCATCTATTTCAGATATTCCTTATAAATCTGAATTTGAGTTTTGTTTGAGTCTGTCACCAAAGTGTTTGACAAAATATTTGAGTGAAATCTGTCACATGGTTGTCAGGCTTGAAGGTATTTCTTATCACAAGGATTCTTTGTATTTACATATGGTTAATTTCACAAAACTTTTCTCCAATATTATTATCGCAGATATGTTCTATTTTCTATAACAAAACTCAAATATGCTTCTAAATGATAATGAAAGAGGGTCAGTAGTAATGGAAAGAGGGTCAGTGATATAGGAAATGGAGACAAGTTGGTTGAGTGAAGAGTAAAAAAAAAAGTGAAAAAAGGATTCTAAGCAAGGGATCTAGGGTTAGAAAAACTTTACTTTATTATTTATAAAAAATGAGAAAACCAATAAAAAAAACCCAATTTTTCCTTCAAGTTCAAATTCAACTTGAATTAAACTCGAGGTTCATTCATGAGGTTTGAAGAACCTAATCAAACCTAATAATTTTCTTTAGGTTCATTGAATTTTAAACCTAAAGTTTGAATTTCGGTGAACCATGTGACATAGATGGTATCAATGTTTTTAGCTTGCCAAAGGAATTTCTAAGCTTCTAAATGCTCATAGTTAAGAGTCTTTAAAAGTTAGACCAAAAATATAAATTGCATCATAGGCTGATAGAATATGTTTTCCTTAAGAGGCATTAAGGAAAATCAGACAAATACGACCATATACCTACAATTTTCTCTGCCTTTTTGAAACTAATTTTCCTTCCAACATGAATATAAGGTGCTTTGTGCACCAACTAGTGGATGGGTAAAATCATAGACTAGTTTGTCTATTACTTGAGATGTTTGCATTAGAATGTTTATTTGATAGAGGGATATATGATAGGATTGGTAGAATTGGGTTCATCCTCCCCACTAAGGATAAATATCCTTGTCTCATAGTTCGATTTACATTTCAGCTTATTATATAATAACAGTGTCCAGGATTTTGCCTTATGCTTCAAACTTGACAAATAAATAGGATGGGCCAATGGGATTTCTAACTTCGCCAGTGTTGATATAAGGTAGAGGTGTAAAGGTTGCCCCTGATAGAGGATATTACAAGCAGAGGAAGGTTCTCAACTTGGCATTACAAAGTGATTTCATCCATCTAGAATTCAAAGAATTAAAATTTTTGCTTGTCACTACATTAAAAAGTGTTTACATCCATCTAGAATTTGAAGAATCATAAATCTTTCCTTGTCACTTCTTTCCCCAGTTAGCTGGGACAATCTAGAAGTATGAGGTGTTGCTCTTTAGGGCTTCTGTTTAGGGAAAAATTTGAAAAATTATAGATCTTTGATTGTTTCTTGCTACCCCAAATAGATGCAACAACTAAGAAGTATGAAGTGATCCTCTTGAGGGCATGTGGTTAGGTTGATACAAGTACGCATTGATTTTTGTGTCTGAATGCTTCCCTTATGAGGAGAGAAAGGCATCATTTTTCAGTGTTGTAGAAAAGGTGGAAAGAGAGCATCCCAAGTCATGAATGTGTGAATCTATTTCTCTTTCATTAAGGTAGTAGAAAAAATTGGAAAGGGAGCTTTCCAAGTCCTGAATAGGTGAATATATATCTTGAGATTGGGCATTGAAAGATGGGATGCTCTGTCAATGGCATAAGTGGAAAATCTTGTTCTGCTGCAAGATGTAGTGATTTTTGTCAATCCAGAGTCTTTGAGAGCCAACTTGAAACCAAGGTCATGTATCTAGTCCTTGTGTATGGAGGTTGGATCATAATGCTATCTTTCAACTCCAGAAAGTGATTAGAGAGAAATTTATTTGCTAAGTCTATTTTCATTGACATACCCCTATGCCTTTCTTTGTCTATGTATGGTTTCCTACACTATTTCATAAATTTGGCTTCCATGTACATCCATCCTTGATCTTTTGATGTGAGAAGGTTCAACATAGGCTAAAGTCTGGTAGTAATGACTTTGACTATGATTTCATAAAAAGAGTTTCAAAACTAGATTGATCAGCAAGATACAAAGTTAATAACATGATATTTTTTAGAATGAGAATGAGGAGGGTAGCCTTTAAAGATCTTACCAGACTATATTGATTTTTTTATCTCATAAAAAATATTTTTTATGTTGCCATATTTTTTGGAAGAGAACCACTAGAAAACCATCTCTTTTTGTGTGTTGTTCCTTTTATGGAGAATGCAACTTCATTGAGATCTTCTCATGAGGCTAAATTTCTAAGGCCTCTACCAATCTTTGTTGCATTCCTCTTTCATTTTTATTTTTTGCATCTCTATATCATGATTTCAGATGTCTTATTGGGACAAACAACTAGATTGTTGTCAGAAAGTGCAACCATGTAGTATAAAAGCTGGTTTACACCCCCAGAGTAATTATCATTGTATCATTCACATCTTACCCAAGAACCCTCTAAATTATCCCAAATTGGCAATGGTGTCTAAGATTTTTGATAATGGTTTTGAAGCAAATTTCAAGCCTTAAACAAACTGACCTAGAAATTCAAAGATGGGAATTTGAGGGAAAAAAGAAAGGTGAAATATTATGTATCAAAATGCAGCCCCAATTTTTTTCGGGCATTCTGGTTATAGTAATTTATAACTTTTTTTTAGCTAAGTGGCCATGCTATGAGGGGCATCCATATTCTATCAAAACCAATCAGGAGTTTCACCTGGCCTCATCTACACCCACTCAAGAGGTTTTGAATGTGGATATATGTGTTAATATAAGCCTAATCACCTCATTATTAGTTGTTACACACCACAACCATGGGTTGTAACCTCTATTTTTCCTGTTATACCCATCAAAACCCATTCTAAATGCCTTCAAATGGTTCAATGTTCATTATAGATAGCTCCATGGAACTCCCAAGACACCCAAGCACTTGAATAAAATATCCTAAGATAAATAAATTTAAGAAAATAAGAACTGTTAGTTGACTGAATATTTTTGCAGCTGAAAATAACAAGTTATACAACACCAATTAATGGTGTGGCTAGAAAATATTTTGCCAGCTAAAAATTGGAACAACACCAATTAATGGTTTGGCTAGACAATTTAAAGCTCATGAATTATACTTCCCCATCCTTTTCCATATTGGCCTAGGTTCATCCACCAACAACGATGCAAATTTTAGGGGACCTATAATAGGCAAGTAAGTGGTGTTATCAAAAGGATTAAACTCTAAAGATACATGTTTTTTTGGAGACTCCTCATTGTTCATAGACATTCAGTAGGAAAGGAGATCCAAAGAAATCATAAATTGATATTTTTGTGATAGAATCCATGACTTCCTCTTTTTAGTCAAAAGTTTTCAAGTTATCACATCAAGAGGAGGAGAAATAAAACGTCTGCTAAACTTAAAAATTTGGAATCCTCATTGAACAAAAAGCACTAATTATTGAAAGAATACCTATCCTAACTTTAACATGCAAATAAAATGGAATGAATACCTTCCTGTAGACAATATTAAAGGCTATTGAAGCAAATAAATCTACTTGCATGCAAAGCATTGAATTTTAAATCTCTTTTTTCATGTTCACTTCCCATATTCAGTACTACACTATTGAAAAGTGAGGCCTAAGTAAATATCAAAAACTCAATTCTTACAAGAGAACACCTATAGGCTATTTATGTCTGTGTATATTTCCCTTTTTGAAGCAGAAAGTCATGGAATGCAAATTTGATACGTAAAGGAAAAAATGGCCTTTCAAATCCAAACGTCAATGCATTTGAAAGGGAACTGAGAAAACATAAAACAACTTGTGTAGAAAAATTAAGGATGCGTAGACATTGACAGTAATGAAAAATTATATTTCTTTGAGGGAAACGTTGGCAAGGTCCAGGTATCTTGGAGAATTTCCATGGACAGTCTACATTGGTTCTAAATTCATTTTTAGAAAACCTTTTAGAAAATACCAGAATAAATATTGAGGATCTCAAATCAATAGTGAAACTTACATAAGTGTTTACAGTCAAATTAAAAACAAAGGAAAAACTCATGAAAAACTGTATTGTGAATAACAATGTTAATACACTACCAATCAATTATGTGTTGGATGGCTGATTCTGACACTGATGGGAAAGAAGGAACTTAAAATATGTGAGTCTATGTTTCTTTTCTTGGTGCTTTCCCAACCTTTTTTTTTCTATTATTGTCCTAAATTATTAGAAACTTGAAATTCCTGTATGATTTTCTTTGTGCCTTGTCTCCCTTTTTAATCAATTAGAGTTCTAAAATATCTAGAGCCTAAGAAATATGCTACTTTATTTTTAGTTAGTGTAATATGTAATAACATGTTGTCTCTCAAGTATAGAAAATTAGACAGTAGATTCAAATCAGGCAGTGTGTCATCAACTAGAGACCTTGAAACAACAAATAGTTCATTCACAATTTTTAATAGGGTCAACCTTCACATACAAAAATGCATTATGAATCAGATTGGTTATATGATTGACCTAGAGAGTAAGATACCTTTATGATTATACATAACACAACTGAAACAAAAGGTGCAACATAGGTATCCACTTACTCAACAACCATTTGGAGAGATAAATATTTCAAAGGAGTCATCTTCAAATATTCTTGAATTCTTGCAACTTTCTCCTCACAATGTGTCTCATCAGCACAACAACTTCTCATGTGAAGAATTACTTGTCAATAATTTGTTTGTAAGGTAGAATTATATCTACTCATTGGAATTTCTTTTTGTCATTGGCTTCAAATTCATCCCTCCCACCTTACAAAATGAAATGATATTGAAATAAAACATTTATGACAAAAAATTAATATGATCTCAACTACCTTAAGGATGTCCCAAGGGGAATTTTTTTTTTTAAAGGAATAAAAAAGTGCTTTGTAAGTCAAGTTTGCAATTGATGTAGAATCTAGAGTCCCTGCGTGTTCTCTTGGAGATGAATGACCCAAGCTACTCCCAGACTCCCTCTTGTTTTAGGAATTACATGCTACTAAATACTTTCCTTTCCCATATTCAAAATGAATGAGAAATTTTCCACGAACATCTCTCACCACCCTATCAAAGTAGATCGTTAGATCAAGTAGAAAGGCCATTGGATTCTTAAAAGGTGTTCTTGGTTCTTTCATTCTCATATTCTGACAGAAAAGACTTTCTCTAGAAGAGATATAATGAATAAATGGCCCTCCATCATGCACTTTAGTGACTGCTGGTTCAGGCAAGGTTCGATAAGTCCACATTGATATCCGATTCGGTGTGGTTTTATCCAACATAGATTTCATGGATAGAATATTGGCATAAAAAAATGTATCAAGTATCAACACTTAGTGCTATTATTGCCTCTCCAAAATGGGAACTAAAATTTTTTTGATCCACAATTAGAAGCTGAGAAAGCTCATCTTGAGATCCTAAATATTGGGGATAAAAAACATGAATGGAATCCCCATCAAAATCTCCACCAAGTCACCACCATATTAGAGGGTTAATAATCATTATAGAGCCTAGATATACGTATGATTATAATCCATGTAATGAATTTTTGCTGACACTTGGAGGACCATTAATCAAAAAAAAATTCTTATCATGCAAATCTATTTAAGCTAATCTCTAGGAAAAATTTTCCTCCCTTGAAACATTTGAAGCCCTAAGAAGGCGAGTCATTGAACCACTTTCTTAGCAGATCTTTCATTTCCACTATCATTTCCTAGCTCATTCATAAATATATTTCTTTAATAATCACAACAAGCAAGAACCAAACCATCCAAACCTGCACTAAAATCATCTAAGGATAAAAATTCAATAAAAAAAAGTTCAATTGAATTCAAGCACTTCACTGCTGCTCCTGAACCTTTGCACTTAACAATTGCATCAAAAATTTGAGTAAGAAAACTAAAAAATTGTGTTTTTTCACCATTGAATAATATAATTTCACTATCTCTTATGATAAGCCCATTCTCCTCACATTTCAAATCAAGAGGTAAGTCCATATGAAGAAGTTGCTTAGCTGTCCAAAATGTCCCTCCATCGTGCACTTTAGTGACTGTTGGTTCATGCAAGTTTCCATAAGTCCACATTGATAGTTGATTCAATGTAGTTTTATCCAACATATAATTGATATATTATGATGTAATCAAATTTTGGAGGCCCAGGTGTAACCATAGTTTTAAAAACACACAACCCAAGATCACCTTGAGCCGATTACTGATTGAGAAAGTTAATCGTCCCACAAGTAATGTGACCACTCGTTATAAGGATATGGCAAGGGCACCACAGATAAGAAAGAGTTGTCTTCATATATAGTTCATATCCCTTGTCTACCATTTGATCATTCAACTTCAAAGCCTCTAATGTCTTTTTCTCTTTTATTAGCCCATAAATTATGGTATTGTATGTAATTATGTCAAACATGTAGTCATTCTCATTCATTTCTTCGAGGAGAAGGAAATATTCATCCAATTTCCCTCCCTTGAAATATCCATTGACCAATGCATTATAGGTCACTATAGTTAGCTTTATTCCGCTCATTAAAGCTTCATTAAAAATCTCTTTAGCCTCATATAATCTACCTACTTTGCAGAAATTGTCTACTAGCAAGGTGTAAGTATAAATATTTGGCTTACAACCCTTTCTTTTAATTATACTCAACCACTCCAGGGCCTCTTTAATGCACAAATTTTATGTATTAGAAAGGTAAATTTATAAATTATTTCATTTTTCATTTTGTGTTTTCAAGTTAGATATTGTATTCAAGTTTTCACATTTATAATTTTATTGCAATGTGGCAGACTGATCGTGGCAGTATAGGAACAACTCTAGGACAGGTAAAAAAATAACAATTTCAGTTTCATATTATTTTATTTATCTTTATTTTATTTTTTTTAAATATATATTTTATGCTTCTTACTATTTTATAATGTGGTAGGATGATCACGGAAATGGGCCAACCGAAGAACATGTAAAGTGCCAGCCTTGCTCTATCTTCAAGTATTTTAGTTCTTTACATAATTGAAATAATGTTAATTTTGTTCAAATATGTAGACGCCTGGCCGTGGTGCACCTGATGATTCCCTCAATGAGGAAGAGTTTTCTTCATCCCCATGTCCATTCATGTTGCTGTAAAAAAAGGCGCGAAAAGAAACCATGGAACTTGAGAATTTGGTAGACGTTGTGCCTCAAACACCTGAATTAGGAAAAAGGATAAGAAAAATTATGACCTAGCTAGAAACATATACAGTAATAAAAAAAGAATCAAAAGGATGTTTTTTTTGTTCTGCATGAGATCAGTTATGATAGGTTGATTTTTAATTTTTACATTAACTAAACTAACAAAAAAATACTTTTGTATGTAACATTTTCTGAGACCTGACACCCCGAGTTTTGGTGGTAGTGGGACACAAAGGCAAGATATTGTCGAGGAACCCTCTCATACACCTTCAACACCTTTAGGTGGCAGCCAATAAATGCACCCTGCCCAAGAAGACACACAACCAACCGACAAATGTGTTGGCAATGATGAGGCTGGTATGGCCAACTTTATTATTGCATTTCCTGGAGCTACACAGGTAACCTCCGCGGGGACCATTCCAAGCATGTTTTTGGTGAAAAATAATGGTGTTCCTATAAATCAAGTACAATTCCTAGGTAAGTTTTAATATTTTAATTGTTTCATGTACTCTATCTAAAACATATTTTATCATGATTATTATTTTTAAATTAATTATAATATATTTTTTCTGTGTAGGAAACAATGATTTCTACAGAGCCTTACAGAGGAAGGTGTTGGTAATTTTTGGCCCAACCATATCCAGAAGGTGGAATTCCCAGAATTCCAACCTGAAGAAAGAACTTCTAGATTATCTAGAAGGCATTTTTGGGGTGGGAACATTTGATAGAGCAACGGTCGCCCAGGAAGTTGGAAAATATATGAAATATACTCGAGACATGTACAAGACGCACCTGAAAATTAACTCTAGATACGAGCATCCTCTCACAGTTCAAGAGAGGGAGTGGAGAGCACTCATCAAAGACAGAAAAGAGAAAAAGGCCAAGAAAGAAGGAAAAATGCTATCTGGACATGCAAGGTAAATTACAACTTTAATTCAATAGCTATTATTTTCTCTATGTCTAAAATAAAAGTGTGCTACATAACTGACTTCAAGCTTTTGATGATAGGTTACCTGACACCTCGAAGGAAACCAAAGCTAGGATTGAAAAAAAAGGCCATCACAAGCTAGGCCAGGGTGGTGACTTGAAATTAGTCGCAAGAATTGTAAGTAGCTAAACATCTTATAATTAATTGTATCGACTTCCAAATTTTTTGTAATCCCATAAAATAACATTAAAAATACACAATCGTATGTAATGTAGGGTGATTACTTTGGAACGAAAACCAAAGAGGAAGACAGAGAGATCGCTTTCCGTTCTATCTATCAAGACGTATTTGAACGTTGTAGAAGCTTGGGACAGGTCCCAAGATCCAGAATCCCTGATAAGATAAAACATTAACCATTCAGTATGTTTGTTCTCATCCATAAATTTAATGTCTAACAACTTTATTTAAATCAGGGGAGCAATAATTTCATTGAGCCAAATAACCTAGTTATAGATTAGTGCATTGAGAGTGAAATATTTTCAGAAGTACATGGTCCTCACGTGCAACTTGATCATTCCAGTGGGGACTGCGCCAACAATGCTACTATCGGTGAGGGCCATGATGGTAATTAATTTCCACTTATAATTTTTTCTAATTATACCTTGAGAGTTGTGTCCTTATAACATTTTTTGTTTAAATGACAGAGAATGTTGTACTTGAGCATCCTACCACTAGAGAAGAACACAGGGCAACGGTTCCAATGGTGACAACGGGTGCACTAGGTAAATAATCTCATTGCAATTTTTTTTATTAATATTACCAAACTAGTTCAATGATATTTAAAAACTGAAAATTAAAATTTAATGTTATTTGTTTTTGTAGGCGATGCCCTGTCACTGCATGAGACCAAACATCGTGAGTATGCAACTAGGTCAACTATGCGGGAAAGACACAAAACAGAAGTAGAACACAATCATGTTGATGATGTAGTTAGAAGCTTTAGAAGTAGGAATAAGAAAAAGAAAATTTGATAATGTAAAATATTGTATTATTATAAGACAAATGTTACCATACTTGGAACCTTTTTTGCGTTATATAAAAACTCATTTATCATACTATTTTTATGTCGAGCACTTTCATTGTTTTGTTGTGTACTTTTTCTTGAATTGATTTTTTATTAGTTATTGAATATATATATATATATATTAGATATATATATATATATATATATATATATATATATATATATATATATATATATATATATATATATATATATATATATATATATATATATATATATTCTGCTCATGAAAGTAAAAAATGAAATATAGATTGGGTATTGGGGAATTGAAAGTGATTTGCGGGGGGAGGGATGGGCCATAAGAGCTTCGACCTTCACGTGGTTGGACCAGTTTAGTAGAGAATAATTTATTGGAGTGATTTAATCTTGGAGAAAACCTCCCTCGATCCAACGTAGCAAAAAAAAGTCACTGTTGACTTAGTTGCTACTCTTTCAGATTGTGGGAGGCTTGTTCCAAGTTTAGGCGACTCCAATAATTTTTTCTTGAAATGAAGAGGAGATTATTCAAGTATATTTTGAAATTATAAACATATGTTCTAACATTATCATAAGAATTAATCTTAAAATAAAAAGTACTACATCAATTACTTGTATTTATTGTATAGATAATTATGGATTTTGAATGACTTGGCAGCACAAGTACAAATCCTCTTACATCATGAGCAATACAACTTGTCAACTAGGGTCATGTCCAAGATATTTTTGCTTATGTGCTTGACTAGGTTCATAGTATCACATTTTGTAAGTTCCTTTACAGTTCATAATTCAAGATAAATCTTGTTCATGATTATTATCTGGTTTTTTGTATGTGTTTTTTCCTCAATTTGATTGTAAGTTTGAACATGATTTTAAACATTTAAACATTTTTTTCTTTTATACTATTTTTATACTTACTTGTTCTAGTTATGGTGATATAACCACCATTGTATCATATCCATCTTATCAAATTCCCTTGGGCTGTAGTTAGGTACAAAGGAACTCCAACCAGTTCCAATTCCCTCACATTCCAGTTACAAGGACCATTGGAATAATTGGCATATACTACGTTGTCTCAATTTATTTTGGAAGGCCTATATTGAGTCAAAATAGCCATTATTCACCTCATTTATTTTGTAAGGAATTCCTCTTGGCCAACAACATAAATTTAATATATGTGGGTTCCCCAGCCCAATGACCCCTTTTGTAGTAGAATGAGCGCCCCTGTTCTGGTAATTATATATCTGCTATATTAGCCTAGGAGTGGACCTAGGGTATTTGCAACCAATTGCTCCCTACCACCATTTTCTGGAAGTCTAGTCTATTAGGTCATAAACTCCCTTGGGTCATTTAATTCCAAAAAACATGCCAATTATTTGGAGTTGAAATCGTATATCTCATATGGGAAAAAAAGAAAGATTAAATACAAGTTTATTTGAAAATGCCTAAAATTTGCAGAAAATTTACTTGGTATGGCGGTGTTATAATATGTGTCAAGTTTCCAACCTTCATTTGTAGGTCCAGGTGTAGGTTAGAAAGTTGGACCTAGATCTAACAAATTACACTGATTCCTTGAGTTTTTTCTAAGGGTTACTCCATGTACATAAAATGATTTCCACCCAGGATTCAAATCTCCCCACTCAGCTCAGTCTTGCAAGGTTGAAGGGTTCAGCCAACACAAGTTTTATCGTACTAAGTGAACATAATGAGATCTATAGATAACCTCCTCCTCATTCAGATGATGATAAATTTTCTTGAAGATCACAATCTCAATTTTAGCTAGGTTGACCTAGTTTTGTAGTCACTTAGACACTAATAAAATTATCTTATTGCATATTATATTATCTCGTCATGCTCATTATCCTAGAAGGGGATAAGCCACCAACCAATAGAATGATGGATAGGACACTTTTCACCCCCAACTAGGGGGGCTGAAAAAGAAGGCTAGGGGACAAACCCCAAAAATAAGGATGGATTTATGATGGAAATTTGGCCTGGATTTTTTCTAAGAACATCAATCTATCATTAATAACTATTTATTCTACACAAGGTATCTAAATTCTCTCTAATGATTCATTTTAATGCCAAGAATTCACTACACGAAACAAAATCATTGTTATTTTTTTTCGAGTTAGGATACAATTTATAACATTAAAAATTTGGTATTGGTTATAGGTCCATAGTGTTGCATATTTTCTATTTGAATTACATCAATATTTATAACAATTACATTTATGTCTATGTGTGTATGTGTGTTGGCTCACACACAGACACAACGTTGAGTAGTCAAAGATGAATCTCAAAGGTGTTTTTCAAAATATAAGCGCACATGGGAATTATTGATCCAACAATGCTTGCATATTTCCTTCTCATGAACAAGTCTCAATGTGGAAAATCCATGAAATATAATTATGTCAACATTTTCACGTAATTCTTCCACATTTTTCCAAAAAAAAAACATTTCCATGTGCTCTTGTTTTCGCATTTTTCTAAGCAAGGAAATGGGAGCATGTTATGCTATTGATGGCAAAGGTTGTTGTGTCTACCTGTAGGTTCCCTCCTATGGGTCAAGGCCTACTACTTCTATCTTGTCACTGAAAAACCTCAGATATAGGTCACTGAAAATCTCAGAGAAGATGTCCGAAAATATCTGTTTGTAGACTGTTTGAAGATCACAATCTCAATTTGCAGTGAGGAGCAGTAATATATTCATTGTTATGTGGAACACCCACATGTAAGATAACATGTCATTATTATTTGGTTCATGATGTTGTGGGATTGAAGTAGAATGATGTGGCACACCTATGTGGTATATGGTGTATCATCATGACATGGCTCATTGGTGACATGGTGATGACATGGTGAAAACATTGCACTAACATGACACTGACATGTAGAGGAAGTGGAAGGTGATGTGGAGCGCATGTCGAGGAATTGATTCCGAGAAATTTGGAATCCATTATTTGGCCTATCTCCCAATACTAATAGAAACTAAATTTTTTCAGTTATATTAATTGTAGCTACAAACACAAAAGAAACCTAAGACCGTATGAAATACTTGTAGCTTCCTAATTATGTAGCCATCATGTGCTATTGTTATGCATTACGTTGTTAGAAGCATTTATAGAAACTGAAAATAAATAAAAATATGCTATCCTAGTTGAGCATGATGTGAAGGTGTTGCCATGGTGTATTCATGCTTGGGCATGATGTCAAGTATTAGTCTAAATTTAACATTAAACATGGTGTATTTTTTAATGGACATAATATTATAAATAATAGACATGTATTATTTCCAGAGGTATCCTTTATGGATATACCTGATATTTTTATTACCGTAGTAAAGGGTACAAGGTGATGTTATCAAATATTTTTAGTCGTGTTTTATTGTTGGGAAGTTTGTCTTGCTACAACAAAAAGAAAATGGAGTCGTGTTTTAATGATTAGGCAGTTTTCCTTGCTACAACAACAAAGTAATGGGGTTCTGTTTTAATTATTGAGCAACGTGTCTTGCTACAGTAGCAAGGAAATGGAGCCATGTTTTAATTACTAGGAAGTATACCTTGCTACAGTAGCAAGTAAATGACCATGGCTAAAATTCACACCTAGTTTCTCAACACTATTACCATCACTAAATTATTGCCCATAGACCACCAAACTAGTGGACTTATGCAATTTTGGTGTTTGTGTTAACCAACTGAAATTAGTTGTGCATTTTTCCTTTAAAATTTTGCAAAATATAGTTGAGTCATGGAGTCTTTTACCGTGTAATGGTAGCATAAGACTAATTGGTATAATTTGTGTTATTTTCATATATATTTGGTCTTTATATGAAATATTTCCATCACTTGAGTGTGTAACCATGCTAAGCACTAGTACAAAGACATTCCATTCTTGATATGGTAAGATTCTTGGACATGTTAATTCCTTAGTGAATTGGCATTTCCATGGTGCTTTTGATGTTTATTTCACAAGGACAGCTTCATGGATGGTAGATAATAATAGGAATGTTAATTATGTGTACACTCCGATATGAGATTAAGGTTGTCATGTTATTGGTTTTGTTCTTTAATAATACCTCTCTTGTATGTACTACAAGAGTAATCACCCTATTTAATGGTTTATAATTGGGTATACACTTGATGACCCTTCCCACATGCACTATGTATTAAATGAATGCAGGTATAGCAACGTATAGAGGCCTCCCTTTGAGGAAAAAAATAGGACTTCTTTAGAGGTAGAAGTATGAAATTATAGTTGTAGGTTTCATTTCCCTCTTTACAATCCTCTTATGTTGACTCCCTTGGAGGAATTTCAAGCATAGCCTTCCAGTCTTGTAAATGCAACCAATGGGTTTCAGACCTATAGAACACATCTAATAGAACAATGTTTTTAGGCCCAACCTCAGCAAAAGGGTGTTGGAAAAATAACATAAAAAAGGTCAAAACTAAGCCATTCAAGGAATAGTGGATCACCCAAACATAAACAGGAACAAAAAAAATCACAATTACACATGGGGGTATGTTACAAGTGATATCATATCCAAAGTTCCAACACTTGACCTTGGGTTGAAAAATAATTATAAGGACTTTCTTATTCATGCATGCATAAGTCCTGGATCCTTATGTTATCATTGTGTAGGGTGCCATTGTAGGTAGATCAAACTTGAGGTGATAAAATAAGTTCTTTGACATATGAAAAAGTATCTAGCACCCATCAAACACAACTGAATATCACAACCATCAAGTACTACCAAGTGACATATCACTGACGTTTGATATTCTGTTGAGTATTAGTTATTACCTTGGAGCAATGCCACATCAGACTATAGAAGGATTGCATTTATCCAACATTATTTAGTCCAATATCCTTTCCATAACCATCTATCAGATTTGTAAAGACTTCTTTAGCACTATGATCTATATCAATAGAGAAAGGTACATCACATCACTATGATTTAACTTATGGGCTCAACCTAACTGGTAAATAATTTCTTTTGAATACAAAAAAGTATCTAGTACCCATCAAGCACAACTGAGTATCATTGATCATTGAGTACTACCAAGTTATATACCACCAGCTACTACTATGTACCGCAGAATCAAAGATATCACCAACTCTGTTGACTATCAATTATTATCTTGCAACACTGTATACCATAATATAGAGGGTTTGCATTTGAGCAAGACAAGCATGCAATTAGGACTAAGGAGCCAAAAATAAACCCATATCAACCAACTACATTAACTGTTTCCTTTTGACAACTAATGTCTCCTTGGAGCCCCTTCTATCCAAGAGAAAGACTATAAAGTGGTAGTGACCCACTTCCTAAGACAAGCACTTGAAAAAATACTCTTGATTCTCTAAAACTACTACTCTCAACCTTGTGGTGGAATATTAAATCGAACGAGAGATATTTTGGAATGTTTTACATCTATTTTGGCTCGTCAATCTTTGTTTCGTTAATCTTTCTTCTATCCAAAACACTCCTCAACCTCTTTGGTGAATGATATTCTTTTATTCGAAAATTGTGTGGCAAGGTATGCCACCTTCTTTGGCATGCTTGCAGGCTTTCATCTCCCAACAATCTAAAGGTATCTTCAAAATGAAGTTTTTCCTACTCATAATTCTTTTCTAGACAATTTTCATTGGTCGATCTTCTACTATAATCATTTGGTTAATAGTGATAATGTGAGGGCCTTGTAGTTATTCCATGATCCAAAAAGGTTATTATATCTCCTTTTCCATGATTCTTTTGATTTATTCTACCATGGTCTCTTCACGGGTCATCTAGGAGGCTAAAGAAATAAATTTCACATCACCTACCTGAGAGTTGGGGTCCCACACATTCATAGCAAGCAGTATTAAATTATCCATATAAAAGTTTTCCATCTTATCCCTATATTGAATATGATTTTTACTTGAAGATGTGCTTTTTGTTATGCTTTTTAGCTGAAGATGTGCGAAATTGTTGTAAGAATATGATTTTTACTTGAATATTTTCTTTTTGTTATTTCTGGAGCAATTTTGAACTGTAACTTATGAGTGTGTACTTAGATGTGGTACAGGAAAGAAATTTCTTATGACTGTTTTGAAAAAAAAAGTGTATACGTACACAGGGGAAGATGGTTTTGAATAGTTATTTTAAATGCAATTTTGGATAATTTATTTTGTGGAATAATAAGTCTTCTCTATTGGGGGGGAAAATATGCCAACATTAAAAATTCTTTGATATTGATACTTTTTCAGAACATAGATAAATTTATATTGCATTTGTTAAATTAGTAGTAGGCATCAACTTCTCCCAGTTATTTTGGGTCCTATTTTAAACTCAAGTACACAGGTTGTCGTTGTCTTTTAGTGTAAAAATGGTAAAGTTTGTAGCTATTTTTAACATAAGTCCTATTTGCAACTGCCTTGTTTCTGATGATGTTTAGGGTGACTATATGTAACACACTACTCCTCCAAATGTTTAGACTAACCAAAGTATGAGCTATATTACTAAAAAGAAAATCGAACAACGTGCTATGCTTAAGGCATGCATAGCATATGATATTTTGAGTAAGTTTATCTTCTGTGGTCCTTTTCATTGATATCTTATATGTTGGAAACACTTAGAAGGGGTGAATCAGTATTTCTCGTATAGTTAGCTAATTATAATTTTTCTCAGAATTTTAGCACAAGCATAAGATTCATAATTAAACCCTTGATATCTTTTCATTGATGTCTTTAACGTTCTGCTCCACATACACTAGTAACTTCTTATTTTTAAAGATGTAAACCCTTCTCTATCTGTGACAATTGGCAGTGATGGAGATACAAATACACTGAATTTAGTGGGATCATAAGTTTGTGCTTTAGCAATCTTCAAACCTTCAATTTCAATATTGTATTCTTCAGATAAAGGTTGCTGGAAATTTTCAGAGTTTTTCTTAGAATTGTAGCACAAGCATAAGCTTCAGAAATTTACAAGGACACTATTTAGGCCACCAATATACAACAAATATTTCCTACAAGAGGGTTTTAGACATACCCTTCAGATACATTGCCAAATGTCAAACTTGCACAAGGTATACTAGATCTTACTTCTGCAACGTGATTTACCTCAGTTTGTAGAAAATATTCTCAAGGACAGGATTCAATCACAATACAAATTCACCATCTGTTTCTCTGTTGGAAATGTCCAAATTAGACCCTAAGATTGGTACTTTGTATCAGGTTGTGCCCTTGGATCAGCCCAACAGAAAATCTTATTAATAATGAGATGTGCCTCAAATGGTTGTGCCTTACAACCCTATGTCATTGAATTTGAGTTCCAAGATGATTGAGAATATGTATGCATTGCTTTGTTTGAACAAGGTTCCCAAATCAATTCCTCCAGAATTTCTCTCTGAAATAAAAAATGCTTCTAAGATGGAGGGCAAAATTAACTATGAGATTTATTGCAAATAATCAAGGGCTTGGATCACATTTTGGAGTGCCAAAAATTTTTACAGGAAAATTTAGGGCTCACACAAGTCAAAAAAGGTGAAATCAAGCTAGAATAGAGCCGAAATAGGCTGGATGCCTGAGGCCAATTTAAGAATATGGCCGATTACACTTCCATCTTGTCTTTAATTGTTTATTCTTACTTAAAATCGAGCTCTGGCTTGATACCTCTAATAACAGATTCATGGTTTTTATCCCTTCAGTTTCTATCTAAGATCCCCTTAATGTTATCTACCTCTCTGTTATCAACGATCTGGAAACTACTTGCAATGGAAAACGATTGATTTCCCCTAGGGTTAAAACCGAGAAATTTATTTCGGCAATAAAATATACTTTATAATAGTTGAAAATTGTCTATTTTTACCCTAGAAAACTGATGATAAAGATTCTTGAAGATGCTTATAAAATATCACGAGTAATTGTTGGCATGAGTTTTCCTATTATAAATGCCAAAAATGTTTCTGTTTCTACATATTCATATTATTGCAGCTTTAGCTACAATATGTTTTTTTATTCTTTGCTAACTCTTGTGCATATTACTGTGTGTGTAATGTAGATAGAATTTTCTTAAAAATAAATGTGGCATAAATTTTTCTTGACCTTGGCATGCAGGAACATAAAGATGCAGTCAATCCAGGCCTAGAAGTTGAATGCAATGATGTGATTTTCAAAATACCCAAGGAGGATAGTAGAGTCTTAAAAAACTTGAAATTTGTTGAGGTGTGATATTTTCCATTATTGCAGTTAGTATGAGGTCTGGAAATTCACTGAATTTGTAGATAAGTGAATGTAGCATTGTTCTCAATTTTCGACCTTGAAAGTTGCAGGATTGTTTCAATTTTGTGAGTCTAGAGTTCTCTTTCGGTGGTAATAACAAATATTTCCAGAAACATAAGTAGATTAAAGTTACAAATAATCCAAATATGAAGGTCATTTACATGTTCCAGTGATGGATAAATCGTTTATGTATCCTTTTTTGTTGAGAAAGTATTGAAGAATATATTAACACATAAGTATGATGGAAAAATTTGATCAAATCCTTCTCAACAATGGCAGGGACCTTCACATGCAGCTAGTCCCTTCCCATTATTAGCGGATAAGTATGAGACTTTTGACAAAAACAACAGGGCTCAAACTTCAAAATTAACGAAGACTGCCAAGGTAACATACACTTCCGAGTAAATATGTTCAAAAAATAATATGCATACAAATATTTCAGTTGTAATACTCAGTTATCTGCTATATTGTGGATTCATTTGGAGAAGATATTGATTAGCTAATTAAAAACAATTATTCATGTGATATCGTCCTAAACTACAGATCGATGTCTATTTTTTTATTGATGTCTATTTTTTGATTGATTGATAGTTGAATCTGTACTGGGAGATATTTTTGAAGTATCTGCATTAATGTTCACTGCAAACATACCGTTTTTCTTTAGGCATGACTTCTTTAAGGCTATTAAAACTAGGTTATTTGAATGAGCTATGATGCTTGCATATGATTCATGTAGTTTTTTTAGGCTACCCATTAATTAGCCACTTGGTCACCTTAGAGGAAGCCAAGCTAGGCCATATGAGTTGTCCCTAAATCTGACAGTCAGTTAAGTGTCTTGTTTATTAGAAGAATTCAGTTAGTTAATTGTGTTTCCAAGGTTACACTTGTTTAGATTATGTATAAGTCTAACATGAACAGTATCCTTGGTTTTCTTGTTTATTAGAAGAATTTAGTGATATTTAGTAGTAGGATGCATTTAACAACAACCTTCTCATTGTGTCTTTTCTTATTGAGTAAACGTTGAAGCATATATTGACAGACAGAAGTATGATGGGAAAATTTGACTTAATTTTTTTAAACAACAGCAGGAGTCTACAGGTTTTCGTAGTTCCATTCCATCAATGGTTGGTTATGTGGCTTTTGACAAAGAAAGAAGAGGTTAAACTTCAAAGAAAACAAATACTGGCAAGGTGATTACAGTGAAATTAATTCAATTGTATGTTATAACGTCGATTCATTTGAAAAGATATCAGTTAGCTAATTATAAACTCCAAATAGTTATATAGTCATCACAGGGTACATATTGTCATCTGATTTTTTATTAATTCATAGTTGAATTGGTAGTGTGCTTTAAGAGAGGATGTTTTCAAATTTACCTGAACTAACATTGAGTGCAAACTTTCTATTTTTTATTTGGACATCACTTCTATAATGCTTGTTAAAATCACGCAGTGATAAGTTGTTTTTTCATGCAATGTCTATTGTTTTCTTGGGTTACCCATGAATTATTTTACAGCTTTGGCTACCCTAGAGGAAGCCAAGATGAGCCTTCTTAATATGTATTTAAATGGTTCTCTAATCTATATTATTTTTATCTACACCTAGTTAAAGGTGTCTCCAACATGACTCTTGTTTGGATTATGTAGATTTCTTACATGAACAGTCATTAAGTTTCTCATTAGAAGTGTACAGAGATACTTAGCAGTAGATATATTTGAGAGTGTTCTTCTGAGTGTCTCATTGTTTTTTCATTAAATATTGAAGCATATAATGACTGCATAAGTATGATTGGTAAATTTGACTTAATTATTCTCAACAATAGCAGGAACCTGCAGCTTCTGACAAAAAAAGGCAGGGGTGAAAGTTCAGTGAATACAAAGGTTGCCAAGGTGACAATGACTACAAAGAAGGCCAAGGTGATTTTAATTTCCAAGTAAATCCAGTCAACATTGGGTTGGATATTCATTACATTCAAATTCCTTCAATTGTATTTGGGGATTCATATGGAGATGATATGGGTCAGCTAATTACAAACTATATATTCATGGGAAAGTACACACCATTTTCTATGTTTTGATTCATTGATAGTTGAATTAGTACTGGGATTTAATAGAAGACAATATGAGATTTACCTGAAGTAATGAGATCCTTTACTACTGGTATTTTTCAGAAACCAAATTTGTGAACATCTATGTTGTATTGGCTTTTGAGACGAGAACAGTGGGGATGGGGGGATGTGTGAGAAGGATGGCAAGAACACACCTGCAAATTTAGAAATCACCATCAATATATATATATATATATATATATATATATATATATATATATATATATATATATATATATATATATATATATATATATTAGGGACGACATTCACTTGCCAGTTATGATTATAATTTTAGATCTGTTTATCAATATTCATGAACAATAATATTGATAGAAAAAAAATTTCTTAAATAAGGTGTCTTACTCGGTATAATATCCCATCTCTTAATGTGGGCATTTTTCATTAGCCAAATTTGTGAACATCTATGTTGTGCGAGGTTGTTGGAGCCGGAACGGTGGGGATGGGACGTGTCGACGGGATGGCTAGAACACACCTATGAAATTAGAAAATCACCATCAATATATATATATATATATATATATATATATATATATATATATATATATATATATATATATATATATATATATATTAGGACAACTTTCACTTGCTAGTTCATAAAAATCTTGGGCAACTTAGGAAAGTGCCGAGTGATGTTCCATTATTGGACCCTAGACACGAGAAAAATGTAGTTTAGGTCTAGGAAATCGAAGTGTAACTATTTTTCAGGAGATAAGAACTATATCTATGACAACAGTTCTTCCTGATATTTCTTGTTAATGATATTATCTTGAAAGTTAGAAGACATTCCCTTCTTAATAGGTTCTATAGACTCTTTCGTATTTTTAGAGAGATTAAATTCATAATAAAGATTGAGAGGGTAATTCAATAGAAATTTATTTGAACATATAGTGCCCAATACGAGTAAATACTATCTGATTGGGTTCACAATGCTCGAGGTTGGGATGGTGGAAGAACTCGACTTGAATGACTCCTAGAAAACTGTGTACAATATGTAAAATATAAGATGACCCCAGCTAAGAGAAGAAAAAGAGAAATAAGTTATAACAAAAAGGGTACTTTGAAATGTTGCATTTCCTAGTTTGTTTTTCAAGTAGGCTTGGCTTGCTATAATGTTGTTTCTGAAAAGGAAATGGTTAAATCACTTGAAACCCAATTCGAAATCCTTCATACAAAATCCATGTTTTAAACTGCAACATGTACAATAGATTTAGATTTAGTGTAATACAAGGAAGTGGGTGTGAAAATTATCTTATTGTCCAACCAACAATGTCCAGTGTCAAAATTGAAGATACATGCCCAAAATATTCCCAAAAGTTTCCCAAAACATCTCCAAAATCTGCTCAGAATGTCCCTTAAATCTGCTTGTAATGCCTTGTGTATGGCCAGGAAGTCCTTGAGTCCTAGATGAAGTCCCTGGTATTTTGGGGATGTTTCATAGGGTTCCTTAAGAGACCAAAATGTTGGAATGGTGGATATGATATTTTTTCAAGGGGGATGGGTCCTCGTGAACAATAGGTGAACATTAACTTGAAGATTGTAGTGAATTTGTAACCCATGTCTGCAATTTTATTTTTTGGACATACTATATTTGTTTTTTTCAATACCAATATAAAAAAATGATCGAACACAAAACCAAAAACATGAGAATTTGGAAGAGGAATAATTTCTAGATTATCAAATGAAGGGGGCACATATACTTTTATAGTGAAGGAATGAAAAAATCCTAAGCAAATAATCTTGAGATGCATGAACCCAAATGGCTTAAATATCATCTTGTTCTACCTATGTTTATAATGTAGATGACCATTATTAACTAGATGTAAATTTTAATATCCTCCCTTAATGGTCATTTTAGAGAGACTGAACCGAGTTTGTCTCTGAATTTTGCAAATTTATATGTGCCACGAGATGTGGTGAAATTATTTGCAATTTGGTTTTGACTTGTGCAATAATTCAACTCAACTTCTCCATATTCTACAAGTTGTGCAATATTTCTGCTCAACATCTCCATTTTCTCCAAGATGTTGGATGAAATGACAATGGACTTCAGTATGTTTGGTGTGCTGAGAGAAGATGAGTTTATTTTCCATTGTAATGGACTTTAGTATGTTTGCTCTGCTCAGATAATATGATATTCGTTGCCATGGTAAGGACTCCTTGGTTATCACAAAAAGGTACTGTGGGCTCATCCTGTTGAACATACAAACATGCAAGATTTATTATAAGTTATCACAAAAATTTATTGTGGGCTCATCCTAATGAACTTAAAATTCTCCAAGAATACTTCTAAGCTATCATAAAAAGGGTTCTGTTAGATTTGTGGATACCCCAGAGATCGATAACAATATTTATGGATACCTGTAGAGTGTATTGAAAAAAAAATGGTGTGATGAATCGATTTGATTGCTACACATAGATCAGATGTTCAAGATGTTTAGATGTTCATATTTGAGTGAGGTGAATCAGGTGGACAGGCTGGAATGAACAAATAAAAAATACCACTATTGACATTGTCTATAATTTCATTCTCTCGAGTCTCAATAGCCTTGGATGGGTCTTTCAGTTCTTGGAGAACTAGAATCCCAGTTGGAAATTTGATCTGTAACATTATTTCATGCATTAGAGGTTTACATACATTACATGTACATGACTAAATAACTCCATTAGATCATGAATTTTCTTTCAACATAGGTTCCAATTTCCAGTTTAATTGCTTGGGCTGGTTGTAAAAGGGCTAAAGAGTATGTTGAACAGATTTTGTAATGATTTGGGAAACCACTTGAAGAATAAGTTGCCAGATATTCACTGTGAGTGTAAAGTGTTTATGGCTAAATTTATAGCCACATTATTTATTGAGTCTCCATTATGAATATGGGTTCACCTTGGTGATTTGCAATAACTCCTGTAATGCCTTCCCTACCTGGGTTCCTGTTGGACAAACCTGTTGAAATGTGATTTGAAATTTTCAAAAGGGTGTGGTGTTTCCTGAGTCTAAACATCAAGAATCTCAACTGAAGCTGTTTAGAACATGTTTCAAAGATGTGTTTGTGTCTATATCAACAACCTGCTCGGCAACTATCTGTTTTTCATCAAATGTAGAGCGCATGTGTCCAGCTTCGAATGTTTGGCTTCAATGGCCACTTTCATGTCACTATAGATGTATAATTGGCAATGCACTAGAAATATTTTGACTCTGAGAAATTGATCCACATGCTGGATGGTTATTTCGATTAGAAATTAAAAACCTTTTGACAAGGCCAAAATACAGTGAGATTATTAATGGAAACTTAATTTTTTCATGAAAATTTTAGAGTCGAATTCGCAAATCATCCTAAATTATCCCTCTCGAGTGTGAGAGATCTAGATTTACCTTTGAAACACTATGAAAGAAAAAATTGAATCGATTATTGGAATTAAAAGAAGGGGAGATGCTCGGATATCATTGGTATTTCTTGAGCTGGAACATTGCACCCGTTTTTTTCCATATATAATTTTTTTCATCGGTATTTCGATGATTGATATCCACTTAAACCTATGGGACTTGCCACAAAGTCTGCAAGGCATCGAACTTCTGACACACTCTGCAAATCGTTAGTAGAGCGACTAAAATTCACAAACGTCGGACTTACGATGTCCTTTTGAAAACGTTAGAAACATCAGAATAGCGACAAAGATTTGCCATGTCAGAAGAGCGACGACAACTGAAGAAGTCTTCATACCGTTAGAATTGCAACGAAGTCTGTACAACATCGAAATTCCTATGAATTCTGCAAACCGTTGGTAGAGCGACTAAACGTTAAAAAACGTCAGACTTACGACGTACTTTTCAAAACGTCATAAATGTCAGAATAATGATGGTGATAGGATGTAAGAATATCGATGATAGGGTGTCGTCGGAATAATGACGTTGTTGCTAACGTTGGCATAGTGACGCTCAGTAGGTAACGTTGGAAGCCCGACGACCGTCTTGAAATGTAGGAAGATGTGTCCATCTTTTGACACTTAACTGAAGTGTTGGAATTGTGATGTTAAGAGAAACCACGTTTTTCCCTATCTTAAAGTGTCACTCTTGGGACACCTATGTGTCACAGGAGTGACATTTCGGCCGTCGGAAATTAGGCTGAATGTGTTAGTGACCCATGCGTACAATGAGAATTTATATGTCGTACCAAGCTTACACATGTGGGTACCACATTCCACCTATTTTCAAAGAAAAACCATCTTGGATGGCGTCAACAATCGTCGTCATCAACCAAATCAATAAATCACTACCATACTAGTGACACAGACAGAATCTGTATTTCTCAGATATATTTGTTTAACTATCCAAAGCATCACGAGCATGGGACACGCCCACCTCGGAGAAAAAATGTATTTATTGTATCATACTATTTCTTGTAGGGTTCCCACAAGACATGGTTACTCTTTGACCCGTTGTAAGGTGTTTCCAACTTTTTGGTACACGTAGGTATCTCTCTATCCACACAGTACAAAAAAAAGAAACTATCACGTATTTCAGCTATACACTTTTTCCTAAACCCCACACATTAGGGGGAAACTGTTATCACTAGAAAATCAGACAAGAAAAGATGAAATTATTAAATGTTAGGTAGAAGGATTTACAAGGCTCAGGCACATTAGAGAATATGAAAAAATTTAAAAATTTCTAAGGTCTAGAGGAAAAATCAAATTACGCATTCAAGACATTAGCAGAATGTGCCTTTTCATGCATTTTTATTCAATATGCATGCCTTTGCGCAAATTTCCATAAAAAATCCATGTAGACCTAAGAGTGGCCTAAGTTACTTTTCGAGACCACAAGGCACACTCCAAGAAAATGATCCCACACTTGAGGCCACCCAAGGACAACCGCCTAATTCTCCTTGGGACCTCAAGGGAGCTCACAAAGGAATCAAGTGGCACACAATGGAATAAACATGCTCGCTTGGGTCAGCATCCATAAATTTACTAAGAGAGGGAAGGAGAATTTGAATTCATCTATAAAAGGCCACCAAGAGATGAAAAAAATGAGAGCACATTGTTATGTTGGCCAAAATTTCCTTGAAGCAATCCAACAATGTGTAATCTAGAGCAGAAGTAGAGAGCGGATTCGATTGTTGGCCATATAATGACTTCAATCCTTTGGATTAGAGAGAGAGAGACCTTGCACCAAGCAGCTAGAAGGTAAAAACATCCTTGCACCAGGTCTTAGAACTCCATATCTCTAAGGGCCCCTTGGAAAGTGTGTAAACGCACTATCTTTCATTCCTAATAGCAAAAAATAAGAGGGGACATTGATGCCACTGTTAGTATTATTTGTTTGTTTGAATCTATATGATATTTCTTTTTTATGTTTATTTTAGTCTTGTTTCTCTCTATATATGCATACTATATCATTATTTAGTGTTTTTAATGTTTTATAACATGTTTACTAACTTGCTAACTCTTTTTTTTATTTTCTTGTGACCAAATCTTAAGAGGCAGTGACCACTTCTCATAAGAAAGTGTGGATTGGTACACTTTTGCACCAAAACCACCAACACAATTTTTATGTGGATTTTCTAACTTAAATGCACCCTAAGGAAAAAATATGAAAAAATGTTAGCTTAGAAAAAGAAATGAAAATGAAAGGGTAGGTAGAAGTTGTATTAGATCTTTGAAATCATTTTAATTTGTATTCTAAGTTTGAATTTTGAAAGTTACTTCATGCACATGAAGAGGAAAAAGGGTAAACGGTTTTATCCTAAGTATAAAAGGGTTGAGCTCATGAATATAAAGTTTGGCATATAATCTTATATCCAAAGCTTTTACCTTTACTAAACCCCCCGCTACCCGATAAAGTGTCACATTACATCACATTAAATTAACACCACTTTTCCACCCATCCGATCTTCCGCACCCTCATCCGACGACCCTTATCCTTTCCCCCCCCCCCCCCCCCCCCCACCCTCCATCCAATATTTACTGTCGAGGGGGGGGGGGGGTGTCCGAAAAAATATGTTTTTATTTTCGGGCTGACACTAACGTGGTGCCCTCTCGTCCTTTCCTCCCCCTCCCACCCCCCCTCCCCCACTCAAACCAATTATCTCTTTAGAGCCCCTCCGAAAATATGTTTCTCTTCCATAACACAAATCATCATTTCGCTCTTTCAGTGCCTGTCATGTAATTCCACCTCAACCATTACCGTTGCCAATTAAATGCCTTCCTCTGCAAAAACACCCATTTAACATTTAATTCATGACTGGCCGTTAATCCAACGGATCCATGCCACAATCAACAGGAAATTGATCAATTCATGTATAAATCCACACATAATCAACTGCTAAACCTTTACCTTGTCTTTTTCTTTGCTCTGTGCATGTTTTTTGTAGGTATACAGAATGCCAGAACATTTGATCTGATCATTATCAAAGTTTTCTCTGCAACTGTTGCATTTTCTTCCCCAATCCTAGAGTTTTACACAGTCCCAGCGACCATTTTTCTCTCAGAAACCCTCATTTACCATAAACAAAATCGAAACATGCCTCCAAAGAAGAAGGGACAGGAGGAGCCTATAAATCCATTGCTCCATCCCCCTGTTGACATTTATCACATACCTTTGGCATACTGAGATTATAAAATCCATGAAACCGTGGGTGAATTCAAGTTTTTTAAAATTTAGTGTTGGTTGGAAGATAAGTACATTGACAAGTATGATGATATTAGGTTGTGGGAGTCTAATTTACCTCATTACATTTTTCCCCATACCCAAAGTGCCCGTGAATTCATTAGAAAGTTTCAAGATTGTTATGTACCTAGAGAGAGAGAGCTATAATTGCTCCTACATGAGAGATTTTCTTCAACACAACCACCCAATCCATAAAACAAATTATGCAGGCCCCTGTCACAGAACATAAAACCCATTTCTCACTAGAAGAACTTAATAAACTATATCAAAATTTGGATTTTGTAAGAAGAACTAAAATTCTTGAGCTTTTTCTGGTTGAAGATGCCCAATTACCCAAGAATAATACTCCCTACTCATCCTCAATTTTCCCTGATAGAGCCAAGCATATTATCACTGTTATCTTCTACCTAATTAGATATTACTCAGATCAATGGGTAGATGAAGAAATTATAGGATTCATTTATGTTTTCTATGTATATTCTAAGCCTTCCATCCTATTCAATTATAACCAATTCCTAACAGATGCCATCCATGACCAATTTGTCATATTCCAAACAGAAGAGGTGTTTAAATATGCCTCTGTCTTATTATATATGTTTTTGTATTTCCAGTGAGACATATTCAAGTTTGCAATGCAGAAGTTGGCTGATGATGGAAATCAACAGTTTTTCATCTTCAAGACTATAGTGGTGATGAAGGAACAAAAAGAATATTCATACAAATAGTTCATTGAACTATTTTCACATCCAAAAATTAGTCTTCTAAGCTGCACTTCTGAGCCAAGAATCAATGAAGACATCGAGAATATTTTCAATTTATCAGACCAAACAAAAACATGATATTGGTATCTATACCAGAATTGCACAGAATTGAGGATCTATGGATGTGAGCTTACCCCCTATAAACTCCCAAAATTCCTCCTAGTGAGGATTTTTTCTCTAGAATACATAAGGAAAAATCTAAATGTCGATGAAGTCCATTTTGTGTCTGTATAGAAGAAATCTCAATTTAGAATTAAAACCCAAATAGGACCTTTCATTTGTAATAGTATGACAGCAAGGGAGGAAGCAGACACATTGTTAAAGGAAATGAAATTCAGCCTCAGTTTCACATGGTCATATGATCTATTAGGTACCATCTCGAAGGTAAGGGTAGAAAACAAATCTACACCTTACATCCATACACACATGCCAGAAATTGAGAGGTATATAAACCAATTAGAGTGGACTGAAAACACTCTGCAACAGGATGAGGAGGATTTGGTCTCCACTTCAACATCACAGACTCCTATCCCATAGGAGAAAGCAGGAAAAATAAAAAGGGAAGAAGAGTCACCTTCAGTGACTGAAACGTTCGGCAAAGAATTCAAAATCTTGTACAGGAAGAAGACCAAGCTCAATCCAAAAGTGAACCCTAGCAAAGATTCAAAGTAGGAAGTCATCATAATCACCAAAGAAACACCTAATTCTTCAGAACTTGGTGGTCAAACTACACTCTCTCCTACCACTTCTACAACTTCATAGGATCAACAACAAGCAATTCAAACAAGTGCAATTGTCACAGGGGAGAAAGAGAAGACCATATTTTATACATTTAGAGAAACTAAGTTTAAGAATGAAGTTTTTAAAACCATCACTTATAACCAATTCTAGAAGTAGACTTCCAATTCTCAGAGTAGATTGTTTTTAGCCTTTGACTCTGAGAAAGGAAAAATGTATTTGACCTTTCTCCAAGCATAGTTTCCACAGCCCAAGATAGCAATAGACTACAAGAAAAATGCATTTGAATATGACATCAAAGACATCAATCCCATTGATAAAATGGAGATGCACAAGAAAACAGGTGAAATTATTTCATCTACTCTCACTAATAATGCTATGAGTTTGTCCAAACTGCAGGTTTCCTAGCCAACATCCAGTCACAAATGAAGATGGAGAAAATATATTCTATGGCCAAGGATTCAAGAATTAAGTCTTTGGAAGACTTAGTGGTCAGAGATGGATACGATCCTTCCAACATTAAAGCTGTAGAAGAGGTAATAAAGAATAAAAATGCTAACATAGTGGCATTAAGGAAGCAAATGAAACTTCCAGCTACATAGAACCCTTTAAATAAGGAAATTGAAGAAATCGAAGCTCAGAAGTTAAGAATAATGAAGCTCATCATGGATCAAAATACTCACTTGAGGTATATGGAATCTGAAATGGAGAATATGATAAAAGAAAAAGAGAAGGCTGATATGCTTTCATTGGTCCCTTTGGAGGTTGTACCCCTTACAACCATTCCCATAGCCCCACCTTCTACAACAAGTATAAAATATGGAGCAGAACAACTGACAAAGGAATTTTAGAATATGTCAATCCAGAAAGAATAAATCAAGAAAATTCAGGATCAAGTTAAACTACTGCAGGATCAGAAGTCCAGAAGTGAAAGCTTAGATGCAGCTAAAGCACAAAGAGCATAGAAGATGATAGAAAGGTTGTATAAGTCTGAGAGAGAGTCGTCCATTGGAAATAACTTGGGCCAAGTCAAAGAGATAAACTGGAAAAATGTCATTGAGTCCATTAATGAAATTTGCCCCTTCGTCGAGATTATGTTTGAGAAGAAGGAATTGATAGAGAAAGCTAATGATGCCATAAAAACTATCAAGGAGGAGATTAGAGACATGCCAACTACTACCAAAAACATCATCAAGTTATTAAACTCCAAGAACATATATGAACTGCATGACTTGGGATTTGATGATAGGACAAAGAAAATTTTAGAGGTAAAGAAGGTTCATACCAAGAAGAACCTAATAGTACAACTGGAAGAGAAATGCCACAGCTTAGTGATACCTGTAAATATATTTTTCAGTATGATAGAACCTTTAACACAGAAAGGTCTTCCTTATCTGTTTTTAATAAATGACAAGCTGATGAAGAGATAAGACTATGTGAAGAAGTTGAATGAGATTGCTAGAGGCATAGCTAAATTTTCAAATATTAAAGGCACCATGACAGGAAAAGCATTCTTGGAGGTATTAAGTCATGACCTTTTCATATAGCATGAGGTAAACCACATCATTGCGGTAAAACCTACCTTTTCTAAGTATATCGAAGTGGATGAAATCTAAAGAAATGTCATTAAGTTAACTATCCCAGATGAATATCGACGGGATAAGTTAAGTGAGCATCAATAGTGAAAAGTAAAATGAACAATCAGGTGCAGCCGACACATAGGACAACACATCATCCAACACTATAGCTAGCGCAACCGACAAATAGGCGTACTTAGCAATTGATTCCTTAAAAATAGTGCCAGCATGCCAGATCACCCTCATCGAGCCTATATTTTTTCATAGTTAGAGTTTATTGTTTGATTTAGGCTAATAATACAATGTTTGTTGAGACAACATTGATTATAATAATTTTTGTAATATTTTTGTATAAATACTTCATTGTTCAAAGTATTCTGAAATCTAAACATATTTTACCTAATGCGCAATTTTAAATTCCAAGTTTTGCTGGAGCATAAATAATACAAAGACTTCTTTTAGGATTCATGTGGTGTAATTAATGGTGAATATTTTCTACTTTTTCTGTGTTTTCCATTGTTTTTACTTTTCTCTATGTATCAGAAATTCCTTTATTGTAAAACATAAAGTGTGATGAATAGGACATGTTATTTAAAACACCTTATTTTGGCTGCTTTTACAATTTAAATGTTTTCAATTGAAGTCATATTGAAAAATACTTAATTTATTTTCAGTCCCAACTGAAATTCACTTTTCTACCATATCCATTAATTATTTAAAAAAATCTAAAGGAATTTAGTGAATGCAACCTAGCTTTCCCTGTTATAACTCTTTTAAAAATTGATGCAACATCCAATTTTATATTTTGACTCCATTTCCCAATGGGAATGTAAATATTTAATCAATAAAAATCAAACAAACAAACACGTACAGTCATAACTAGCCTAATATCTATTCAAAAAAAAGTTAAATCATAAATAGATCCCTCTTTGACGCTGACAGGGCTAGATTCCAGCTTCCAAAGTGGTTTTCATGTTGTCCTCTGTGTTTATTTTGCCAATATTTTAAATTACAAAAGGATAACAGGAGAGAGAGATTATAAACCCTTATACTATGATGTTTCATCCATTGCAAACATGGAATTCCTCAATCCATCATCTAGGTTGAGTTCATGGTATTGCTTCAATAGACCCCTCCTTGGTGTAATTGTTGTGGTTTCTTCTTAATTTCATCGGCTAGTGGAAATTTCTATCAATTGAATTTCCCTTTTTAGGTAATATTTAGACACTCTAGGTTAGCTCCTACTATCTAAATGAGAATTAACATAGGATATTAGAGAGGATATCTACAAGCCACGTCCAAATCACTTGGATTTCCCTCGTTGAGGGTGTTAGCTTCAATATATCATTTTATTATTTTGAGTTCTTTATGTAGCTAAGTGACTCTTATTGTTGAGAATATCTATATTAATACACATTGGATGCAGAACCTTAGGATTCCCCTTGGTTCATTCAAAGCAGGCTCCCACTAGATTTCGTTTTAGATAGCTCACCGCATCACACACCTCAAAGGGAATTTTCAACTATGTGACTTATAAGAGATCAAGTTGGGGGAGCACATTGTCTTCAAATGTTCCATCTATTTGGAGAAAACATTGTTACATATTTATTGAATACATTCTTAAGTGATAACACTTGTTGTTTGGTTGTTTTTTCATGACTCACATCTTGTTCATCAATTTTAAAGTTATGTTTGTTGCCTAGAGTCTGTATCATAGGGACTAAGCACTAGGTCTTTCCTAACATTCCATTTTAAATCTTAAAGGAAAAAACAAATATAATTCTGCAAATCTGTTTTTTTAGCATTTGAAGGAAAAATATGTAGGCTTATCATGGATTCCTCCCTCATGCTGGTGGAGATCTAGCCTTATGTGAGAAGAATGATCACCAAGGTGACAATGGGTGATGTCCTCAAGTAACATTGGTGTTTACAGTTGATAATTGAGTCTATATTTCAAAGCACAAATTGTAGAGGTAGAAATGAAGTGTTTTTCTCCTTAGATTGATGGAATGAATATAAGCACTTATTGTGTTTATTAAAAAACCATCGTTTGGGTGATTTTATGGCTTATTTTCTTTTGAGAAAGAAGTTGCCACAAGATATTTGAAATATTTTGTGGTTTCCTCAAAATTTGGATCAGAGGATGAGAGGGAGAAACCTCTCCTTAGGGAAGTCATGGCTACCCCTAAGAATAAATAACTTGAGAGAGAAAACCTACTTGTGCAAGATTTCATCTCTATTAATTGTAAGACTTGAACAATCAAATCTATATTTGATATGATATTTAGCTTTGAACAATTTTCATGCTTAATGTACATGCTTCCCCATAAAGTAACTAGTGAACCCTGATATTGCACCAATTGTGTTGCATCTCCCAAAGGCTACTCTAATTTACTTTATCAATCTGCGGTTTGAAAAAAATTGGAGGTGACAATGATATATAAAAAGCATATGCATTCTAATCATGCCATCCTCTTCTGAGTCCTATGAAAGGGTGTTATTTCTAGTGTTTCTGAATGAAGTCTGTCACACTTTTGAATTAGACCTAGAACTGAAAATGACTCAAGACTATTACCCTATCAATAATCAAGGAACTATTCTAGAGCAAGAAGATACACCTAGCTATTTTTCTAGGAAGGAAATATACAATTTAGGTTATTGTAATAAATAGAAGTAAACTAGGCAACATTAATGAAGTAAATTTCTAAGTTGAAATTGTAGAAAGACACACTAATACAATCACAAATTGCTAAGCTAAATGGATAAATAAACTCTAACTGTTTCATTCTTGAATACCATGCTTTAACAATGCATGTTGTCATGACCTAACTATTCTTGTAAATACTCTGTTTTGCAACAAAAGAAGAAGGTGCTAAGGTGGCTTAGGAATATATTGGACTCATGGATGCAAGGCTAAAGGTGTCTTGATCATTGTGGTAGGTCTAGATGGGGTGGAAGAGGATATCCTAACTAGTGCTAGTACATGATCTGCTACAAGTTTCCTTTAGTGCTACTGTATATCCTATAAATGCTACAGGAAATAGGCCGAGGGTGTTTTGAGGCCAAAATGATGAGGAAAGGGGTAAGGAAGGTGAAATGAAGGTGTATTTAGGTGGATGGAAGGTTGAAAACCACTTGGCCAAGCTCATAAATTCTCTCAAATCCCATCTTGCACTTATAGGGTTGCTCTCGGTGTGGTGGTGAAAATATCAAAAATAGGGCTGAGGGTGATTTTGTTGAAAGGAGATTGTTGAAAGGTGAGAAATGAAGCTAGGGGTGCTAGTGAATTCTTCCTTTGCTGCTCTACTTGAACCTGCAGGAAAAATACTTGTTAATGCAATAAACATTGGCAAATCTATGATGAAGAAGATGGAAAAGATGAGTGAATTTGATAAGAAAACCTACTTAAGAATTAAAACAAATTTCTAACTCATCGTTCTCAAAATGTCCATGAAAACTACAACAACTTATCTATTCTTTCCAAGAAATTATAAACTGAAAGTAAATTTGGTTATGTGGGGAAGATCTTCCCTCCTCAACCTCCAATGAAATAGATAGGAGACAGAGGCTTTCACACACAATTTCTTGAGTTCATATGCTACTGTACCATGATTTATGCCTAACTACAACAAAGATAATATGGAAACAACCTAAAAACAATAAAATGAAATTTAAGAAAACTAGCTAACACTAATGAAGCAAACTAGCAACAATGGCATAAAAATAAACATAAATACACAAGAGAGAGACTAAGCCCAATGGATTAGGCCCTAACCCACAATCCTAGCTCTATGAAACTAAATCACTGAATGAAAAACTAAATACTTATTTTATTCCAAAAATGGTCTCATTACATCACCATGAAAGTGTCAAAAGCCTATCACAAGAGCTAAAAGTCTACTAGCTTTCTCCAGAATTTGAATATTAATGAGCTCTTTCTCTGCCCCATTTAACCTAAAGGGTAGCTACCAAAAACTCCCTAAAAGGTAGGTGATGTGCCCCTTTTTATTGTAAGATAATTGGAGCTTTGGTGCACTTGATCTTCCACTTTATTGGTTGCCTTTTATTTCGAGTTTTTGGAGGGAATCTCAAGGTTCCCTTGGATGCCTTTAGGAGTTAAGGTGGTGGAAAACCCTCCTATAATCTCTCCTTTTTGTGTTCTTCAAGATTTTAAAGAAAAAATTTCAACAAAAATGGAACATCTTCATGATTATCCTCCATTTAACCCATATTAGGCATTCGAAGCATGACAAGCCTTAATCACCATCTACACTAAGTGACATATGACCATAATGTAATTTAAATGTGAAAAAGAGAGACTAATAAGGATAAAAAGGTGACAATAAACCCATCCAATTATAGCTAATGATGGGGCTCATCATCACCCCCCTGAAAAATGGTTGCTCATTCTCTGAGAAAATTGTCCTCCTTTTTCATTTCTTTCAGTGCTTTAGTCGCCCCTCTGACCTCCAGAGGAAGAAGTGAAGGAGTTCCTTCAGGAGGGTAGAATCTATCATTCATTTCTAACTCCTCCCATTCTCTTTTTTCCTCATCTTGGTCTTTCCCTTCACCTAGTCCCAGTAGCAAAGGTGGAGTAAGTTTCAAGCCAATCCATTGCATTTTAATTTCCTACATAGCCATCTAATATTATGGCGCCCTTTATAGGGTACTCCTCAATCTCTCTCGGGTATGATATTCCATGTTTCATAGACAAAGAGGGAGGCCATTCCCCCTTCTATGACTTGATAGTATGCATTCATCTCCCAACGACCTAGAAATATCATCAAAATGTGCAATGGATTGTGCTTGTGTGCTGAGGTACTTGTATGAAAGGTTGGCATCATTCTCCATCATGAAGTGATTGTTGATGACTCCCCTAGGGCTAAATAGCTATGTCCTTATGTGTAGAGTATCTTTTTTTTCTCTTCTCATCACCTTCTTTACTTCATCTGCTCTTGCTTACTTATTCGCCATCCAAGAGGCTAATTCCATTAACTTCATATCTCCCAACCTATGGTTAGGGTCCCAAATTTCAAGTCTGTCAAAATAAGATTTTGCATGTAGAATTATGCCATGTTAGCCTTTTCTACCATGCTGGACTGATTGCAAAAGTCAATGAATTTCACACAGTTCTTAAAAGGTAACGACCCATAATAGGCTAATGTCTTAATCTAAAATTGGAGCCACTATTCTTTGAGGTAGATGACATATGATTTTGATAGGTATTTGTGTTGGATGGCCTCCATGCAAAAATCTTCCATGGTGGAAATTTGTTTGTCTTTTTTCTGAAGTTGACTTTGCAATATTGCATTACTACATGTGTTTCCTAAAGCTGCTCTTTCAACATGGATTCTCTGAGTCTAACATCAGACAAATTCTCTCCCAACTTAGTGACCTTATCCTCCATGATCCGTATGTCATGCACACATCTTTCTTGTTCCAACTAATATAATAAGGGGAATGCAAGCTTCTGAGGAATAATTATTCCCCCTTCAATAAATAGATAGTAAGAACTAAGATTTGGTTGAAGGCTAGGGTGTGAAACTGTTGATATATATTTAGGGGCAGATTTTGGGGAGGTAGGCTCCTAATTTTTCTCCTTCTCTTCCTCCCCTTTAGCATCTTTCCCTTCAACTGGTGCTTCTTTCTTAACTTATTGGGCCTCTTTCCACCCATGGGTGTCTTATCTCCCTCCCCTACAGATTCCAACTATGTTTCTGGCACTGCGGGAGTTTCTTGTAGCACAGACAGAGTTTCCTATAGAAAAATCAGTTTTTCCTGTAGCAAACCCTCCCTTTCTTTATTTTCCTTAATTTCTGTCTTTTGATGTCTGTGCAGGTTGGTAGATGTGTAGGGGATGGAAACATTGATGAATGTATTCTCTTGTAGGTTACAAGTGTCCTTTCAGGTGAAGTGACCTCTTGAAATTTCCCTTCTTCCAACCTTATCTCATCATCATTTTTGGGTGACTCATAAATTTTTATAGGGATTTTGGTTGGAGTTTATGGCTTCACCTACCTGACCCTCGCACTCTTTCTACTCTTGAAGTACATGGGGGTTTTCATTTTTCTCTTGGCCTTCACTGGTGTGCTCAAAGTGGTTAAGGTAGTGACCACTTATTTCTTTGTTATCTCAGGTGATATGTTGATCTACTGAGGATAGGTATCAATGCCTAGCAAAGGGTATAATATTTTATCTTCACCTACCTTATATTCCCTCTTATCCTCTGTTTCTTCCTCCTCCATTTCATCTCCTTATTTTTCTTCTTATGTTTCTAGGTTTTCTGCGTTTTCTTTTTCAACCTCTATTTGTTCTTCTTCCTCATCTTATTCTTTCATCTCTTTAGCCTCCCCCTCTTCTTATTCTTCTTCTATTTCCCTTTCTCCAAGACTTGAGGTAGAGTTTTGTCTAGTTTGGGTGGCTATGAAGGCTTCCCTATCCATTTCTATGAATGAGGACTAATGCACAGGGAGGTTTAATCTATGTAAATCATCATTAAAAATTAGCTTGATGATGCCATGGTGAGATAAGTGTTGGTACCTCCTTTCCCTCACGTTTTTTCTCATGTCTATAATTGAGTGCAAGAGGAAATAACGAATGCCCAGTCTTTGTTCTAGAGGGATTTCTCTTTGAAATATGAGTTCATTCAACAACCTAAAGTGGTATCCATAAACTACACTAAGTCTGCCCTCACAGGAAATGAATTTCATAATGTGGAATGCTAATTCATCCCAAGGGTATGGGAAGGATTTCTCTCCTAACTCCATTTTTGTATTCAATGAATTATTCTCCTAGCAGAAATAATATTTTCTTGGCTGCAGTGTTGGGAACCCTATCCTCCCTATTCCATTTGAATCCTATGGGAAAATTGGTGATTCTACTAATTAACCCAGGTGCAGTTGTGATAGTTAGGCCTCTAACCACAATGGTGGCCCTCTCATATGATTGTGATTGCAGGGCCACTACAAATTCTCGAGCTATATCCTCATCAAAACCCTTGAGGAGATCGAAGAAACGTAACCACTGGTGGTTCCTTAAAATTTACACTACTTGAGGGTGAAATCATATTCTTTTGATATCAGTGGGCTCCCTTTTGTTAAATCCTCCTCCCATTTTGTGGTTGTGCTAGGAAGGTGGCTGAATTGTTTTTTATGAGAGTTATTTGTGAAGGGGTGCCTTGGAAATCATGGTTTCAAAAAAATTCAGACTACCTTAATTTTACCACCTAATTCCCAAGTTATTATTGTCTGTGTATAAATTATATGAAAAATTTACAACTTTGGAGAGTGGTAACCAATTATCTCTGACCTATGGTGTTTTTACTTGGGAGATGGTGGCCTTAGGAGGTATTACCACCTATGAGTGGCTCTTATTTATTTTTTTTATCATTTTTGAACCTTCTGTCAAGTTTCCTGTAGCAACAACAATTTCTTGTAGCACGAGGTCTTCATGTTGAATCGGCTTCGATGCTTTGTTCTTCAATGGATCCACTGAATTCATTTTCTTACACTGCTCTCGAAATGTAAATTAAGTGAGCAGAATGAGCCAAATCTTGCCTTTATGGCATCTTAACCGAATTCGGAGGGAAGTGATGACTTGGACTGGACAAGAGTTTTCCTCGTTTGGACCATTGGTCCCACTCCACTTAATCATTGCCCCTGCCTATAAATTACCTCCATGTCCTTGTGAACTCAACCTTAAATTATTTGAATTTCCCAAGTGGCATGCAAACTCAACTTCTCATTCACTTCAACTCCATGAGGGTGGCCAAGTTAACTGGCCCCCTTTTCTTCCTTTTCATTCTCTAATTCTAGACATTAGATAATTTTGATAAATATGAGTGGATGGTGAGAGGGTGAAGGGCCATACCTAACACTACATATTTCTGAGGAGTTGCAGAAACTATTTGGTGCAGCGAGATGGAATTTGGTGATAGCCATGACTATATTTCTCTTGCTTTTTTTTTCTATTTATTTTATAACTGAGTTGCTTAACATTTTTATTTGTTTTTTATTCTTGCGGATGTTGCATGGAGGTCATCAGGTGCCTTTTCTAGTGTTTTCATTCTCCTGGAGACTACTGGTGGTCCTCTGAAGCCATTTCCATCAACTTATTCTCAAGTTTTGATCTTGTTGTGCCATCTACAAGATTTCTACATGAAACCGTCCAACTTCTTGTAGCAGTCTCTTCTATGCTTCTTGGGGATCTAGATTGATTAGACATTAAGGGAAATAGTGTATGGAGGTTAGGGATGGATTTATGGAGTGAGCGTAGTTACGGAGAGGTGAGGGGAGAGGACACATGTTAAGATATAGGTGATCTAGCTGATAATGTCGAAAAATAGGGTTTATAGAGTGAATACTTGTGCATGGAGTGAAGTGTGAGTTAGGAGTGGCAGGTGTAGGAAAAAAATGAATTATCATGATATTTTGTAAGTTTAGAAGCCCTTGAGAGAGATACATTTCTTGCAGATAATTTTCCTGTAGTAGTTACAATGTTTCCTGTTGCACTACATGAAATCTTGTAGCAGCTAGGACATCCTGTAGCAATTACAGACAAGACAAAAAAATGGGTTTATTTATTACTTGAAGTTAGAAATGGGTGGATGGATGCATTATGGAGCTTCTTATGGAGTGGGTAGGTAGAGGAGAGAGAGAATAGAGGAAAAAACAACTCGTTCAGTTCTAAAACCACCTTTGATCAACAACCTGCAAAACAAAAACAAGTGATTGCATAGGTATCATTTTTAATTTTTAATTTTATTTTTGAAGGCAGGTGGGCTGCCTCCACAGAGGTTTTCAACCCACAAGCTTTCCTTGGGCACCTCAAGGAGGTTCTCAACCCAGTATCTTTTATTCTCTATTTTTTTATTTTTATTTTCTCCACGTTTGGCTCATGGAGGTTTTCAACCCTGGAGTAGGCCTTGGACACCTCAAAGAGTTTTTCACCCATGCCTCTTTATTTATTTTTTTCTAGGAGGGGGAGGCACTGGAAAATATGGAGATTCCCATGACATACACCTCCCTCACACATATTATTAGAATTTGATCATGACCCAACTTGAAGATATTTCCACTGATTAAGCTGAAAGAGGCACTTTTTCTAGTGACCTGGCTCTTCTCCCTCAATGAGATGTTTGGAGGGAATTTTTCGGCAACCAATTTGTGAGGTCCCTATATTACTAGTATAGTCCCTTACTGTTGTTAGCATAACCCCCTTATTGTTATTATTGTACCCCTTTAACCCCCATATTATTATTATTGTGCCCTTAAATTATTATTGTTAGGTCATTTAGGATTACATTGTGGCCCCACTAGGATTACAATGTGGCCCCATGGACTCCTATATATAGAAAGGAGATTTTGTAATTTGTATCATCTAATAATTTTTCATTCATGTAATGTATTGGAGGTTGCCCCCTCGAAGTGGCTTATTTCTAAGGCGTTGATATCTCTTTTCTTCTATTTTTGGAGCTGGTTTCACAACATTTGGTATCAGAGCTTTGAGATTCTAGGGTTTCGCTGCTCCAAACAGGTCATCGTGGAATTTTTTTCTATAAATTTTTTTCTACGAAGGTTCAGAATCTCAAATTTTTAGAATGTGAAGCCAACATCCTGAGGAACATCATCACAAAATTTCAGATCTTGGTTCGCAATATTTTTAGAGATATGATCTATGCACGTTAGGTCATTTTGCAGGCTCCTCAATTTAACCTAAACAGGTCATCGTGGTATTTTCGTAATAAAAATTTTTATATGAAGGTTCAGAAGAGAAAAATTTTAGAGTGCGAAGCCGAAATATTGAGGAAAAGCGTTGCACAATTTTAGATATTTGTTTGCAATATTTTCGGAGATATGATCTGTGGAAGTTAGGGCTTTTTCAGGCTTCTGAATTTCATCTCAAAGAGGTGATCATGGGAAAATATTCATAGATCTCTCTCTCTGAGCATCAGATTGGAATGTTGTAAAAAGTGGCCACAAGTACACAGACTGTAGTTTTCAGTATATTAATTTCAGAGCCAAGGGAGGAAACAATGACATGTGGCAAGTCATACAAGTTCACTCTACTGAACCAATCTAAAATTGGGTCATTGTGGGAGATTGGACATAAATGTGTCTTGAAGAATCCAAATCAGATTAGAACTATGGCATTTGAAAGAAGCTTCAGAGAGCTACTACAAGGCTAAATTTCAGATATTGAGGATCTACAATTATAGAGATAATTCAATTTCAATATCGAGCTCCTCAAAAGCAAGTAAAAGGTGTGTATTGATTTTTTCCGAATTGCATAATTCTTGTTTGAAAAATCAAGTTGAATTGATTCCAAGGGCATATTGTAGAATAGATATCAGTATTGGATTCTAAAATGGCCCATAAAAATAATTCAACACCCATTAAGCCTTTAGAATGCTCTACTATGACTCATGAAGATGAAGAATGGCAACATGACATATCAAAATTACAAGAGCAAGTGCAAAAAATTTCGCTCTCGCAAAGAACAACAAAAAATGAAATGGAAGTTTTAAAGAAAGGCGTGGAAACTAAGATGGATGGTTTGAAGAAAGGCATGGAAGCTAAGATGAATGGTTTGAAAGCTAAGATGGATGGCATGGAAGTGGGCATGGAAGCTAAGATGGATGACATGGAAGCTAAGATCGTTGAAAAAATGAAAGACAACATGGAAAATGTCAAGAAGGATCTAAAAGTAGACATCGAACATTTGGAAAAGTTGATACAAGAAATGTTTTCTAATGGCAAAAATATAGTAGAGGAAACTCATTATGAGAACAAAATAATTGTTAATCGTGATTTCATAAACTCTAATGTTGGAGGGAAGAACCACCATATTCCAAAAATGGATCTGAGGAAGTTTTATGGAAAGGATCCTGTAACATGGATACTACAGATGGAGCAATATTTTGATCTCAATAATGTGAAAAACACACAAAAAGTACGCATTTCAACTTTACATTTAGAAAAAAATACATTTGTATGGTATCGATGGCTTTGCTCTCATAAAAAAATTGTCACTTGGTCAATTTTTACGGAGGAAATGATAGCACATTATGAGAATATGAAGAGCAACACCTTCTTTAGCCAATTGATAAATCTCAAACAAAAGGGTTCAGTGGGGGAGAACATTGAGGACTTCCAAAATTTGAATATAAGGGTAACTGATATTTCAGAGGAACACAGGATTGATCTCTTCATAGGTACTTTAAAGGATAACATCCAACATGAAGTTCGCGTTTTGGAACCTGGTTCATTGGAGAAGGCATTCATGTTGGCCAAAAAAATTGAATGTAAAATTATGGCGACAAGGAAGCCTACCACTCACTTCTATAAAGAGGTAAGTGTTGCTAATCCTAGATTTTCACAACCTACAAGGTTGACACCACAAAAATTGGAAGAAAAAAGAGCAAAAGGGATTTGCTACAGTTGTGATAGAAAATACACTAAAGGTCATAAGTGTGCTGAGAAGAAATTATTTTACATAGATTGTGAAGAGGAAGAAGAAAATAAACAAGAAACTTCAAAAGAAGAGGATATAGACCAACAACCAACCCTATAAGAGGAAGAAATGAGTCCGACCATATCGTTTAATGCATTGGAAGGAATTACCACTCCTCAAACTCTCAATATAGAAGGACATATCAAGAAGAAAAAGTTAATAGTGTTGATTGATTCAGGTAGTACCCATAATTTTATTCATTGTAAGGTAGCCAAGGAATTGAATTGTTTCCTATACCTAGCACTAGAATATCAAGTGATGGTTTCAAATGGAGGAACTATAAATTACTCTGGAAAATGCCATAATATCAAGCTAACCATAAGGGAATATGTATTGAATAGTCCAATGCTTTCCATTCCTATGGGAAGTGTTGATGTTGTACTAGGAGTACAATGGTTACAATCTTTGGAGATGGTAGCTTTTAATTTTCAAGAACTTTTCTTGAAATTTTTTTTAGAAGGAAAGGAAGTCGAATTATGGGGTATTGCAGGGAAGCCAAGAAAGATATTAAGCTCTAATGTCATGACAAAGCTTCTAAAGAAAGAACAACGAGGCGTAATTGCACAATTATGCTCACTAGAAGTTCCAACATCAAAATCATCTATTTCTGCAGATCTCCAACAAGTCTTGGACAATCATTCCAAGGTGTTTGAAACTCCCAAAGGACTCCCACCTATTCGTGGTCATGATCATGCTATTCATTTGATTCCAGGAAGTGTTCCTCCAAACATCAGGCCTTATAGATATCCTTACTTCCAAAAGAGCGAAATTGAACGTATGATTGCGGAAATGTTAGAGGCGGGTATAATTCAACCTAGTCAAAGTTCTTTCTCTGCTCCTGTAGTATTGGTACACAAGAAGGATGGATCATGGCGAATGTGTCCGGATTATAGGGAGCTCAATAAGCTCACGATTAAAGATAAATTTCCCATTCCTGTGATTGATGAATTATTGGATGAATTACATGGAGCAATTTATTTTACCAAGATGGATTTTCGTTTAGGATATCATCAAATTAGAATGAAGACTGAAGATATTCCAAAAACAACATTTCGAACTCATGAGGGTCATTATGAATTTTTGGTCATGCCTTTTGGCCTTACCAATGCACCTTCTACATTTCAAGGGTTGATGAATTCCATTTTCAAACCCTTCCTTAGAAAATTTGTGTTGTTATTTTTTGATGATATACTAATCTATAGCAGGTCTTGGAAGGATCATGTTGAACATGTTGACAGGGTGCTCAAACTATTGCAGGAGAAACAATTATATGCAAAAACATCCAAATGTTTCTTTGGAGTGCAAGAGGTGGAATATCTGGGTCATATTGTATCTCACGAGGGTGTTAAGGTAGACCTTAACAAAATTAAAGCCATTAAGGAATGGAAAGTCCCCACAACCATAAAGCAGTTGCGAGGATTTCTCGGGTTAACAGGGTATTATCGAAAGTTTGTTAAGAATTATGGGAGAATAGCAGCACCTCTAACAACATTATTGAAGAAATATGAATTTTCATGGACTCCTGAAGCAACTAAGGCCTTTGAACATCTTAAAGAGGAAATGTGCCTAGCACCGGTCTTAGCTACGCCAGACTTCACAAAAACCTTTATTGTGGAATGTGATGCCTCAGGAAATGGAATTGGTGTTGTTTTAATGCAAGAAGGAAGACCCATTGCTTTTGAAATTCATCCAATCAAAGGAAAGTATTTACAGAAACCTATTTATGAGAAGGAAATGTTAGCAATATTGCATGCACTAAAGAAATGGAGAACTTACCTAATGGGAAGACACTTCAAAGTAAAAACTGATCATGATAGTCTTAAACACTTTTTGGAACAAAGACTATCTTCAGAAGAGCAGCAAAAATGGGTCACAAAGATGTTGGGTTATGACTTTCAAATAATCTACAAAAAAGGAAAGCTTAATGTTGTTGCAGATGCACTCTCAAGAAAGAATGAAGAGGTGGAAGCATTGCTTTGTGCCATTTCTGTTATCCAACCAGATTGGATAACCGAAGCAAGAGATGAATGGAAGAAGGAAAAAGATGTATGGACACTCATTCAAAAGTTGCAGCAAGATCCTAGTACATCTGATACATTTAGTTGGAAAAATGATTCCTTATGGTACAATGATCACTTATATCTTTGTAAGAATTCCCAACTAAAACAAAAGATTCTTCTGGAATTGCACACTTCTCCTTTAGGAGGACACTCAGGATTTTTAAAAACTTACCACAGGGTGATGAAAGAATTTTTTTGGGATGGCCTTAAATCTGATATTCAAAAGTTTGTGGCGGAATGTTTGATTTGCCAGCAGAATAAAGTTGAGACAATTAAGACCCCGAGACTTCTACAACCTTTATCCATTCCAAGTCAACGTTGGGAGGAGATTTCAATGGATTTTATCACAGGTTTACCTAAGTACGAAGGAAAGAGTGTCATCATGGTGGTAGTTGATAGACTTACCAAGTATGCACACTTTTGTGCATTATCTCATCCATTTAAAGCAAGTATAGTTGCTACTACATTTATGGACACAATTCAAAAGCTACATGGAAACCCAAGGGTTATTGTGAGTGACAAAGATCCCATTTTTACTGGAAAGTTTTGGACGAAGTTATTTTCTTGTTTGGGTACTCAATTAGCTCATAGCTTATCTTATCATCCTCAATCCAATGGTCAAAATGAGGTAGTAAATAAATGTTTATAAGGATATCTTCGTTGTTTTGTATATGATAAACAAACACAATGGGTCAAGTGGTTACCTCTCGCTGAATGGTGGTATAACACTTCCTTCCATATTGCAGCAAAAATGACCCCATTTATGGAACTTTATGGATATCATCCACCATCCATCACATCATCTTTAAGAGAAAATTAGAAGGTTCAAGAAGTGGAAGATCACATTGAGCATCAAAAAGAAGTTCTCCAACTCTTAATGGATAACCTAAATTTGGCACAAAATCAAATGAAACAATAGGCAGATCAACATCGTAGCGAGAGAAGTTTTGATCTAGGAGACTAGGTATTTTTATGGCAACAACCATACAAACAAATGTCCCTCAAGCAAGCTATGAAGGATAATAAATTATTGTCAAAGTACTATTGTCCTTACAAGGTGTTGCAAAATATTGGTATTGTGGCATACAAATTGGAGCTTCCTGCATCTTTAAGAGTGCATCCAGTTTTCCATGTTTCATGCTTAAAGAAGGTTATAGGTGAAAATATTCTTGTTCAAACAATATTTCCAGAACTTGATGAGGAAGGAAAAATCATATTGGAACCTGAAGCGGTCACGGAAACAAGAACTCAACAGCTACAAGATTGATCAATTTCAGAGTATCTCATCAAGTAGAAGAACTTACCCATTGAAGATTCTACATGGGAGGATGAGAATTTTATACAGGAGCACCCAAAGCTACTCAAGCATTGAGGACAAAAAATTTTCGAAGGAGAGGGGCATGTTAGGTCCCTATATTACTAGTATAGTCCCTTATTATTGTTAGTGTAACTCCCTTATTGTTATTATTGTACCTCTGTAAACCCCATATTGTTATTATTGTGCCCTCAAATTATTATTTTTAGGTCGGCTAGGATTAAATTGTGGCCCCACTAGGATTACAATGTGGCCCCATGGACTCCTATAGAAAGGAGGTTTTGTAATTTGTATCATCCAATAATTGTTCATTCATGTAATGTATTGGAGGTTTCCCCCTCGAAGTGGCTTATTTCTAAGGCGTTGATATCTCTTTTCTTCTATTTTTGGAGCTGGTTTCACAACACAAGTATTTAGCTATGTCAGCAAACCACAAAGAGAGTGTTGAGATAAAAAACAAGTGTTCATCTGGAAGATGGTCATCCACCATTCCTTCCTCATCTACAGGTAGAGTTAGTCTATATAAAAAATCTGCAACAACATTCTCCTTCCCTAGTTTATCAACCTTTTTCAGGTCAAACTATTGTAATAAAAAAAACCATATAATTATTCTAACATCAACATGAAGTTTATTTATTAAATACTTGATGACTGCATGGTAAATGTGTAAAAAAGGTCTGATAACCAGCGATATAATGTCTATATTTGTTTAAATCATGGACAATGGCTAACATTTACTTCACTATGACACTATAATTGAGTTCAACCTTGGACAAGTTCTTAATAATGAAATAGATGGTATACATAATTTTTTCTTCTAACTGCCCCAAGGCTGCCCCACAGCTTTGTATGATTCATATATGTGTATGTGGAAAGGCAGAGCCCAATTTGGGCATTGGAGAATGGGGGCAGTAGTTAAATTTTCCTTAATGAGCTCAAAAGCATCTTGACATAGAATGGACTAGATAAACTCAGAATCTTTGGCCAGCAAATGAAATAACGTCGAAGCCAATTTGTTGATGTCTTTGATGAACCTTCTATAGTAGCCATCTAAACCTAGGAAACTTTTGACATGTCTCTGATTTTGAGGAGTAGGTACCCTTTTGATGTTGATGATTTTTTTCAGGTCCACCTTTATTCCTGCTTGTGATATGGAGTGGCCCAATACTACTCTTGCTCTTTTTAATAATTCGCACATTTCCGGACTTAGGGATAGATGCATCTCAATGCACCTTCTCAAAACTTTTCCCAAATTGGATAGAGCTTCTTGGAATTCATCCCCATAAGGTGTGAAATCGTCCATGTATATTTCAACCAAATCATGGACTAGTTCATAGAAAATGCTCAAGATAACTCTTTGGAAAGTAGTTGGGCAATTGCACAACCTGAAGGGTAGGCTCCTTAAGCAAAGGTGCCCAAAGGACATGTGAAATTGGTCTTGTATTGGTATTTAGGGATAATTTGGATCTGGTTATACCCACTGAACCCAACTAGGAAAGAAAATAAAGTCTTTACTACAAGGCCATCCAAAACTTGATCTATAAATGGTAAGGGAAAATGGTCCTTCTTGGTGGCCTTGTTGAGTTCCCAATAATCAACATAGATTTTCCATTTTTCATTCTTATTTGGGACTAGGAAAATAGGATATATATAGTCACTATATGATATAGTGTTGGCTTGAGGGGTCCTGACCAAGGTTTAGGATTGAGGTTAACCAACAAAAACCCTCTTACTGTTGGCCCTTTCGACAATGACCTGCTTGTGCAAGTCAAAGTCTCACCTGAAGTAGTATCGGGGCATGCTGAAACTAGGTTTCCACACCCTAAAAGAGATTCAGAATGGTGTGGGTGCCTTAAGATCCAACCAATCATAAAAAAACCTCCACAATAGTGGCCCTAAAAAGTAAACTCTTTTCAAACAAATTAGGTCAAATATGCAAAAGATCTTGCGCAAGTTAACAAAACTATCATACATCAAGTAATACGCTTTAACATATCATATCAGAGCCTTATACCAATCCATCCATTCAATGGGAATTCATATAAACCCAATCAAAGTCATGTAAGAGATCTATTTTCAGATAGTACTGGAAATGGAAAAAATATCTAGAAACATTCATAATATAACCAACAGATGCATATATAACTCTGATATTCGCAACAACCTTCCTTTATTACTATCAGTTCAAATCATTCTTAAAAAACACTTCAACAGCTCACACACACAGCGAACGGGGTCTACACACAACAGGACTAAGGTCTTCATGCACACAACTAGAAGGAGCCTTCTACCCAGACAAATCCGCAAAACCGATCACAAAATATCCAAATCTATCATCCACATTCGGACGTATCCAAAAAATTCTTTCTTTTACTCAATCTATTAATTTCTTTATACTATTTAGCCTATGCTATCCTATGGTATGCATTCCATGGTTTGCGGCCCCTTGATCTACCCTTTGACCCATTAAAATTTGTGAGGGGTTTTGACTCGCCCCAAAACCCCTACGCAAGAATAAATCATTACAAAATATATAAAAATTGTAGAACTTAGGGGACCCTGCTCCAACAGGACCCCAACACAATCTTGTGATTCATCCCGAGTCACACTAGTATCAGGGTCTTAATTTTGAGCTCGAGCTCGTCAATGGCAGTAGAAAATGGTGGCAAGATACCTACACTTTGGTCTGCAACACTCTGTACGGTCTCTACTAGCATTTCTAATGGCGGCCCTTCAGTGGCCAAAGTGACATTGTGCATCGTTTGGTTCAGGCTATGAACGAAAACATCGAGGTCCTCAGAGAGCTTCATGGCCTCATCTGCCCATGGCTTCATGTGATCAATAACTATTTTCTTCCGGCGGTGGAGCTCCTCCACTTCATCCCACAACGCCTTGCTGGTCTATAGGCGTGTCATTTTCTAAGTAGGGATAAGGGTAGATAAAACCTCTTGTAAGTCTTCGAAAAATTCCTCCTTCGCACATAGTTCCTGATTTATTTTCTTGACTAAATGGTTTGTTTGTACAGAGGTCCATAAGCCCGTGGTTTTTTCAAGCACGGTGGATCCATACATGACATATGTTGAAATAATAGCTGAGGTGTTCTAGATAGTAGCAGCTCGTTGTGTATGCACTTCTATGGGAGTCTCAGGTTGCATCGGCGCTTGCAACACAACAATATACTACTCAAAATATGCCTTCACAGACTGAATTTCCGACCCGGAGACTTTGAGAGCTATGAAAAGGCCCTCAACTTTAGCTTGTGATGTGGCAGAGGCCATGATAGTGACGTCAGGAATTTCGCTGCATAGCTTGTCAATGACACTTTCTAACTCCACTCTCAGAGCTGAGGCTGCTTGTTGTGCTGCCTGAGCCAGAGAAGATTATGTTGTTTTTGCTACTGTGATTTTCTCAATCTCGCTGACATGCTACTGGGCGTGCACCTCCCTGTCCTAAAGTTCCCTGGAGATGAAGATATTTAGCGCATGGAGCTGCCCACTTGGCAAATTGGCAAGGTTGGGGATGACCTTGGAGAAGGCTTGGATTTGCGTGCATAATTCTACTGGATCTAGAGACACGGCTGCACCCGGGAGGGTGCATATTCTACTTCCTATGACTGCGATGATTGTTGTAGATGACAGGATTGCTTGCAATAGCCTCACTTGATCCACGCTCACTTGCAATGTATCGGCCTTTAGCTACAAAACCTGTAAGCTGGACTCCAAGGCATCCATTAAAGCCTTGTGTTGGGCCTCTATGGTGCTACACCAGTCTTGAGACGTCGATGCAACTACATCGGTAATTTTTTCGAGGTCCTCTTCAGTCAAATTAACCTCCTCTTCTCTACCTACCTTGGAACCTTTCTTCTTATTGCATGGCCCCTTAGATGTTTCTTCTTCGTGCTTCATTCCAATCAATTATTATGCACCATCTCCACCAAGCCCATCCAACCCATTGAGGTCCACCTCAGCGTGGTCACCTCCTAACTCCTATTATTTGTCTATTTTGCATCTTTTTCTGCATCCAGGTATTTGTCTGCCTCAGATTCCTTATATTTTCCACTTGTCTCCATGCACAGATCAGTCGTATCTTTGGGCGCTATTTCTGTCAGATTCGAAGCTGTATCTTTCAGATTTGTTTCTTTCGGAGTTGTTTCTTTCCTGGATGTGGACGATGTAACGGTATTTGTGGAGCTAAGCCCAATCTTCCATGAATTTCACCATGCTATGAGAACATGGTCAACCTTCGTTTCTGTGACCATGTAGGGTAAGCGATACCAATTGGGGCTCTTACGGGCCTTGATCATGATGTTGTGCATAGACACCTGAAACACTTCCATTATTTTATAATTCTCATAGGTGACCGATGAGAGTCATAGCCTGGAATGAATAGCTTGCGCCAGTGTGCCTTAAAAAATAACCCAAATTTTTTTTTTTTTTCGACATGCTTGGCATTCGATGAGTCCCACAAATTTGCATAGCGTGCCCCCTTGCAGATGCCTAGCTCAATGTCGATAAGGACTACATCATCAGGGGTATCCCATGCTACCAGCACAATAAAAGATAACAACCATGGATAATATAATTTCTTCCCCATTTCCTATGATTCACGTACATTTGCCAACAACTGCTCACATAGAAATTCCAACCAATTATACAACATCCCTTTTTCGCACTGCCCCACCAAAATGATGCGCAACAGGACTGTCTTTGGCTAACATTTCTGCATAAGCTTACATACAAGGATAAGGGTGCCCATGCATAAACCCTAATCATCAATGGTTTGGAACAAAAATCCCTACTTGTCTCATTCTACTTTGTATGTTTCCTTTACCTCTATTGCGACCTTCAATTCGGTGCTTTTCCCAAATATCGTCATTGGATGGGGCCCCCTCATGGGCAGGGCGGTGATCTGATGGATCAATGTGGCACCTATAGGGATTCTCCCCTGAATCCAGAGCGTATTTTCATGTACCAAGGCCAACAATTGGTGAACGCACATGCTTTTGATGTGGTACCATCCAAAGTAGGGGATCCTCAGCAGATTGACGACTCCCCCATTGTGCAGCCCGCACATCGAGGGCATTGGCTCTACCTTTGGTACATTATTGTACATTACCCGCTGCAAGTAATTTTTAAGGGAAATATCTAGGACTGTTACTTCATTAGCGAGATCATAATCATCTAATTTCACTTGAGGGAGCTTTCCGTACATTTCACTGACCACGGGGACATCCTGAGGGAACAATGGAATATGCAGGTATTCCCATACCGCATCAAGGTTTTGTGGCTTACACACCTAATTATTTCATGGCTTAACATAGGGTGGCTACCAAGGAAATAGTTTTGTGAGTAGTGGCTCTTGCCCAACAGTCATTGGCCGCTTGGACAGATCACCAATGGGGGATCACTCCTTAGAATATTGTCTGGGGGACAGAACGTTCCTCGGAGAGGTACATGGTTTATAAGTAGCTCATTTAGAATTTTTTCCCTTGACCTTCACTTTCGCTAGAGTAGATTCAACTTCTTCCATGTCTAGGACTACTCCTCTGACCTCGTCTGATCCTTCCTCTATAGACGTCGTGAGGGGCGTTGAATGTTCTTCTGCAGGGTTGGTGGGCATCATTCTCACTGAGAATATGAACACAGGGTTATTACTTTTAGAAGGGGATTCATGACCAGACATGTAGAATTCATAGATGGCAGGATGACAGAGATGACAGATGAGCATAGGGCGCAAAATGTTTAAACAGTAACAAAGCCAATTGAGACCCACGCCCACATTTTTATAAGTACACCATGGTAAAAACAATAAAATTATAATTAATTTCCATTTACCTTCAATGGAAAGGTAAAAAATATTTCAAGATTGTGTCATTAAATGCAAAAAATCTGCTCCTTTCAACATTAATTTCATTTTCACCCCGTTGCACTGTTCCAATGGATAGTTTCCCGACCTTTGTGTCACCCCTGTGCTCCTGGCGCACCTGCCTATGACCTTTCTCCTTGTTGCGCATAGACCCTTTGATTCTGATGCTCTGGCTATATATTCATTTGATAAGCACCGTATTGTCCTTATACAGCTTCAGGTGCCTCCCATTGAAGTATCCAGGAAGGTCTTCTCTGCAAAGCATGGCCAAGCACACCAAACCGCCATCAGTGATCTCCTTTACAACATATGACCCCAACCAATGCTTTATGAACTTCCCTGGGTGGAAAGAAAACTTAATATCATAGAGTAATACCATATATTCCTCCTTGAATACCTTTTGTCATATGTGCCTATCATGCTAGGATTTCTCCCGCATCTTCTTCACCTGCTAGTGGAAGTTAGAAAAGAAGCGATATTATTCCAAGGAAATGAGTTGCACCAACCATTCCTCCATAATGTTAGGGTCGACCATGTTAGTGAAGGCCGTAATGCATGGAATTGGGACAATATACTCCATTGGCATAATTGCTTCGAGCCCATAGACCATCTTGAATGGTGTCTTTATTGTCAAATTTTTGCATGTTGTCATTGAGCTCTACCTTATATAGAACTAGAACTTGACCCTTAAACTAAAAATCTTATTCCACCTTACTTATGTAATCCCATAGCATAGAAGGGATGAGCACGTCCCAATCATCCCGGTTGGTATTGCAGACCTTTGTAAGGGCATGCTCCAAAATCGTGTTGAACATTTATACTATGCCATTTTCTTGTGGGTGATAAGGGGTACTCTTCTTATGATGGATCTGGAATTCCTCAGTCAATGCTTCAATCGTTTTTCTAACAAAATGCGTACCTCTATCAGTCATAAAAATATTTGGGCACCCAAAATTGGTCAAAATTTTCTCAAATATGAATTGCAAAACAACTTCTACAGTACATTCCATAACCACCTTTGCCTCCACCCATCTGGTCACATAATTAATTGCATTAATGATATAACATGCTCCAGTCTTATTCCCAGGAGGGTTGATTGGTCCCACAAAATCTATAGCCCATTTTTCAAATGCTTGCAAGGCCATCTGCGGTTTCAAGGGAATTTCATCTCTACTCGATGGCTTCCTAGTTCATTTACAAGCATTGCAGGCCCAATAGTATGCCTGAGCATTAATATGTAGTGTGAGCCACCATAACCCAGCTCGCAACACCTTATACGCGGTGGCTTTCCCAGCATAGTGGGCACCTGCTACTCCCCTGTGAGCTTCAGCCAATATAGCCCATCTTTCATATTCCAACACCTATCTCCTAAATACTTCATCTGCTCCTAATTTATACAAATGACCTACAATCAAGGTGAAATTAGCTACGTGCACAACCAAATCCTTCTTCTGCTAGACCGAATATTCGGCAGGCACTGTTCCTGTAGTCAGGAAATGAATAATGTTAGCAAAGTGCTCATCAACTACCTTGATAGCGAAGAGCTACACACCCGGTAACGCTTCCTTGAGACTGGTGGGTTCCTTCCCAGTCTCAATCCAAGGTAGGTGATCAGGCCTAGCATTTAGTCTTCCTAGCTTCACAATGATCTCGAAGTCATACTCCCGGAAAAGCAAAATCCATTAGCATATATTCCCCCCAACATAGGCTTATTGACTAGGTATCTCAACGTAGAATGATCAGTGAACATATTTAAATTCCCTCCCAACAAATAGTGTCTATATTTTTGTAGTGCAAATACCATGGCCAATCCTTCCCTTTCTGTAGTGGAGTAGTTCCACTCTGCACCTAAGAGCTTCTGACTAGAAAAATCTATTGGGTGATCAATTTCAGCTTCCCCTGGGTGCACTAAAATATCTTCTAGTGCTATGATATATGCATCCACATGCACATGGAAAACCTTATACCAGTCTAGCAATATCAAAATGGGTGCAGTGACCATTTTCTCTTTTAACAGGTTGAAGCTCTTATGACACTCTTCATCCCAAAATAATGCTACATCTTTCTTTAGCATTTTCTCCATCGATGCAGTGATCAGACCATACCTCTTGATAAACTTACAAGTATATCCTATGATGGAGTGCAACTATTTATCAGTGGAAGGGACTTCCAAGTTAATGATAGCTACGATCTTGGTTGGGTCCACCATCAATCCTTGCTGACATACTATATGCCCTAATAGAATCCCAAAAGGTATGAAAAATATGTGTTTCTTCAGATTGAGAGAAATATGGTGCTTCCGATAGGCATCAAGCATCATGCAGAGATTCGATACATGATTCTTTACAACAACGACCACCTGCAAGAAGATTGCAGGTGCAATTTTCAACATGAATGGCATGATAGTATATTGAAAACAACCCCATTCAGTGGAAAAGGTGTTATTGTTGAAGTCTTCTGGCACAATGTAGATTTGATGATAACCTGAGAACCCATCTGTGAAAAAATTAGCTTCTATCCCTCCCACATTATCTAGAATTTTGTCAGAGAATAGATTAGGGAAGGGATCATGTACAGAGGAATCATTCAACTTGCGTAGATCGACACAGATCCTGATTTCTCCCTTGGTATTTTTCTCCTTGACTACCATTGGGCTTACCCAATCGAACTACTCGATCGGTTCAATGATATCCATAACCACCATTTTTTATAATTCCTCCTTTACCTTCTTCTTATATTTGGGGTTCAATCTATATGGGAGCTTCTTGACGGGGTGCACATAAGGTTTTAATGTGATTTTCATGACACCCAAGTCCCCCACAATGCCCTTCAGCTCTGAGAACTTTGTAGGAAACAGATCTTGATATTCTTTCAGAAGCTCTGCAATCTTGCCTACTATATCGTCATCCCAATGGTCCCCAATATTGACCAATTTGGGTTGCTCGTCTATTCCGATGTTGACTTCCTTCAATTTTAGAGGTTTAATCGCATCCACCATTTTTATCGTCGGTCCTACAACTGCGCTATCCTTATGCTTCAGGGGTATTGACATTCCTTGGGTTATCTTTTTTATCGTCAATTGACATATTTGAGAGGTTAACTATGCCTTGCATCTACACATCCCAAGCCAGCGCAATGCACTCCCTACGGTGCCAAGATTCATCAAATACTAGCGCATATATGTCTTGCAACACCTCATCCAATTTTGCTGAGCCTCCCACAGAGCCAAAGGTTGGCAAAAATTCTTCGGTCATTGTATACTAGTCTCAAGTGTCTCAGTGTAACTCAACTTCCAGATATCAGGTCATGGGGACCGGTCCTAATGAGTCAAAAACCATATGAACCCATTCATTCCATGTATTATCATCCCATACCTTCATCCATATGGCTAGGTGCTTGTGTGGATCTCCCTGACCATAGAATAATTCAATGGGTGGCGTGGCGGGAGGTTCAAAGCACAACATCATCATTTTTCTACATTACTTCCAGTATGAAATGTTCCCTTATGTGTTTCCCACCTCCGTGTTGGGGTTACGTGCATAGCCAAATCTAGCGCCCAGAACCTTCGTTCCTCTGGGACAAATTTTTCGAGTGCTTCTAGAAATTATTTGATACTACCATAACCACTAAATTAGGGTATTTCCCTTACCTTAGAGGATATGCACTAGAAGTTCTTTTTAATCTCGAGTTAGCTTAGCATAGATACATCATGCAACTAGTTCTGCCAGTTCTCCATTTCGCCATCAGAATTAGAAAAACGAGAGCTATCCTTTTCCAAGTTCAACATGCCATTTGTTGTAGGGTTGATCTAGTCTTTCTCCCGTGCAGTAAATTTATAGATATGATCAGCCTCATCCCCTTCACGCACCGACTCTTTGTATCATTCTCCCTCTGCCAGATCTAGTGGGACGATGACCTGTGTACCATTATTCTAAAAAATCATGCTTCTGTGTTGTAGGTTGATGATACCCCCCATATAAATCACCCAATCCAATCCTAACAGAGCAGGGTAGGGATTTACATCATCCAAAATTTGTATAACCTCAATTACAGCACATGCCTTTACTCCTGAAATGTCGACCTCAACTTGCGGAAGCCTTCCAAGTGGGATAATATTTTGCTGATTAGCCATGCGGAGACGAATAGTGGACCATTCCAACTTTGGCTCTCCCATATTCTGCTAGGTTTGTTTAGGTAAGACATTTGCATCAGACCCCAGATATAAGATGACCTGGTCCATCTTGTAGTCTCCCATATGCACCATCATGCGCATCTCCCTACCCGTTCTCTTCTTCTACTTGTAAAATTTTTTTATAGCCTTGATTTCTATCTACGACACCTCTTTTTCTACACAGTTATCTATTAGGGCCTGGAGATTATCTACTACCTTCGTATTGCAAAATAACTTAATGCAGGCTTGTAAGAATGGCTTAACCTCATCTTCCTCTTTTGGTTCTCCGAGAGTTCTCGAACTGGTTGCTTCTACATCAGCAAAATCCTTTCTGGCCTCGATGAAAGTCTCTTTTTCTTTCTGCAGGTTGAGGCTTTCTTTCTTTTTTCATACGCTTTTTTGATTAGTGGTTCTGCAGTGGCCTTCTCCTCATTTCCTCTAATAGAAATGCCACTACGTGTAATGACATTTACACTTGGACCATCTTCACATGGCTCAGTTGTAACCCGTTATATGTTTTGCGTTGGTGTTTGTTGTTTGTCCTGATTTTTAGTGATCAACACCGGACAATCTTCAATTACATGACCTAATTGCATACAATACTTGCAATATTTTCATGCAGGGTTTGATCAGTCTCGTGCATAATTTCTGACATCTCCACAATTGTAGCAAATTAGCTTCCCTCTTCCCTGACTTATGCCTCCACCTCTCCCCCCTCCCCGTCGTCTTGCTGGGGATCCTCCATGTCCGGAAGGAGATGCTGGCGATGAAGGGTAAGCTTTCACTCTGTAAAGGTTCCCTATGTCAATCATAAAGTTGTATGTTCTGTTGGCAATATGATGCAATGTGTTGTCCTTGATGGCATCCTACTTGATGAAGTTGTCCTTGATGGAAATGTACTTGATGAGTTGCGTTTTGATAGCAACCTATTTATTAAAGATGTAAAAATGATGTATCTACAAATGAGTTCAGAAGTAGAAGAAAAAGGAATTTTAGTAAGTGCCAGATAAATGATAAATATAATATGTCACAATGTATACGCTACTTTTATGAAGGAAACCTGTGTATGGATTCAATGTATACACTACTTTTGTGAAGGAAACCCGCATATACATTCAGGACTAGTATATACGCAGGTAGTTTGAAGAGAAATCACGTATACACGCAGATACGAATGCTCCAAGTCGTGTATGCCTTTTGCGCTCTAAAAACTATGATACCTAGGGGCATTACCATGGTATTGGCCCACTGTATTGAGCGCTGGATTATCTATTTGATCCCATCCAGGAATACCATCAGCAGTTAAGTGGTTTTGACTCATGGTATTGATAAAGGCTAAAACTATATAAGGAGAAGAGGATCATAGTGCAATGTGTGTGCATGGGTAAGGGTTGTTGATGAATAAATTTCTCCAAGGAATATCTACATGGATGAACTATGTTCTTAATTGATAGATCTGAATCTATGATGCACCCATGGATATAATAATGGTTCAATATCTCTAGATCTGATGATGATGAATCTCTAGAATGACCTACTGAAGGAATGATGAAGAACCGGTGCAAGTCTACTAAAGAAAATGGAGAAATCTGGGTAAGTTTTATAGATCTAGTCTGTTATGCAAAATTTACATTTACAGATATATACGCTATTTGATTTCAGTAAAAGTGTGTATATACACGGGTTCGCTTAATGAAAAGCGCGTGTGGCAGTTAGGGTTTTCTGAAGAATAATATACACAGAAGTATACGCAGGTTGGTGTGCAAAAAAGTGCGTATGTACGCGGCTTCAGTGAATCAAAGTAGCATATGCTATTTGAATCAATGTTTGTTCAGGGTTGAGTTTGTATCTGCATATCTATTTTGAAGTCTGGGTTATTTCTAAAGTTCTGGTTACAGTGTTTTCACTGTTCTAATTGAAGTATTGGGCAAGAGTTTATGATTGTTGATAAAGTGCATAGGTCTGGGTTTTAATGAATAATTCACTCTGAAGTATATCTTCATGGAAGGACAACAGTTTATAGATTGATCTAAATTAATAATGCACCTATAAAGGAAATGATGAAGAGGGATCTCTAGATCTGAAATGACTATGTATTTTCTAGATCTGTTTATGGAATGTTTAGATCTGAGATGTGGCGAATGTTTTCTGAAGTGAAGGGTAAGATCTGAGCTATTTATCTGTTCTGAAGAGTTGCACAGCCCTACAATGTTTGCAGATCTATATGCAGGTTCGTGGCAGATAAAGCGCGTATATACGCGGGTTGGTTTCAGCAAAAGCGCGTATGGAATATGAGGTCAGTCCTGAATTATGTGCAGATGTATATGCAGGTTTGTCTCTATGAAAGCACATATATACGCAGGTTCAGTGAAGTAAAATCGCGTATGGAATCTAGGGTTTTACTGAAGTATGTGGAATGAAATGTCTGATCTATTTTGTTGTTTTACTGCTATATTTCAATGATGTATTCATACAGATCTGGGTTGTTTGAATGTTGATTATGTTGCTGATTATGTTGATTAAAGATCAAGTTGTTGGTTGATTGGTTGATGATTCAATGAATGAATTGATGGGGTTATAAGTTTCAGTTTGATGTATGTTGAGCTTAAATGTGTGGAGTGGGTCCAGTCTGAAAATCCGATGAAAAGTGGCCTACAAGGTATGTTGTGTGGAAGTTGTTGGATCCAATATGAAAATTGATGAAACGTGGTCCGCAGTGGTGCTGAGGGTCGAAGCCTTTAGTGAGGGGGTTGTAGCTCCCTTCTAGTGGTATCTGGTAAACGAGAGCAGGGGGTATTAGCTCCCTTCTAGGAGAGGCTGGTAAACGAGAGCAGGGGGTAGTAGCTCCCTTCCAGGAGAGGCTGGTAAATGAGATCAGGGGGTTGGAGCTCCCTTCTAGTAGTGGCTGGAGAACGAGAGAAGGTTGCAGCCTTCTGTAGGTGGGTGCCTACGTGCTGGTATGAGTCTGCACCAGTACAAAATTGTAAGAAGTTTTCTTTATAATAAATAATGAAGACAGAGATGACAGAAATGGTGGTTTTCTCCCGAATTGAGTTTCCACCTTAAATATTAGTGTTCATATGTGTTTCTTATGTGTGATGGTTTATTCTGTTATTACTGCACATGCTTACTGCTTACTAAACATCTGATGAATGAATGATGCAATGATCTAAGTAAAGAATTAAATGCATAATAAAATCTTTGGACATACGCAAGTTTTTGTAAGGATATCCGCGTGTATACGCGAGTTGCGTTCAGTAAAATACCGTATGGGTTTAAGAGAAAGAAAAAGTAAAAAGTTGTCAGTCAGCTCTAAATATTGATTCACCCCCCTCTAGGTATTTTTCCCAACAATTGAGATGGACGGTCCTTATAGCTCGATCGCTTGAAGGAGATCCGTCACAATGGGAAGGAAGCAAAAGAAGAGGGCTACTCAAAGAAAGAAGTGTACAACAGAAAATGAAGATGATGAATCAGGTACTGATTTTCGTTCTTGTAATTCACTTCCTTGTGCATGAAATGGTGAAGATAGTGAAAAAGAAAGTGAAAGTAACAACATGGGTCTAGAAGCAAATCTCAAGATTAATGTTGAAGATCAATTTAAAAAGAAGGAATCTATCTACATAGATATAATCTCTAGAATGAATGCACAGATAGAAATGTATCAAAGACTGCAGGATAAAGTAACCAATCGAAGTGAAAGACTTGAAGAAGAAATCATCTCTCTCAAAACAGATCTGGAAAAATCAAATAAGAAGAATGAAGAACTTTTACAAACTTTTGAAGAACAAGAAAATGGGTTGAAAGAAGAGATTTTAAAATTGAATGATCAATTAGAAGAAGGAATAAGGGTTGAAGAAAGTATGAAGAAGCAATGCCAAAGATTGGAGGTTGAGATAAACATTTTAAAAGGTAAATTAGAAGAAAAATATAAACTCTTGAGGTTTCAAGATAGTACTAAGATTCTGGACAATATTCTTAGTAGTCAAAGGTATCCTTCTATTAAATTTGGTGTTGGTTTTCATGAAACTGTTAAAGGAGAATCTAGTTCACAAAGTGCTCAAGATTCAAAGGATATCAATGCAAAACCTGAAGTGTTGAAAGAAACAAAAGGTCAACCGACAATCATGAACTCTCAGAAGAAATCATTCCCTCCTAACTATAGAAGCATCAATAGATTCTCTCCTTTGATCAATAATGTTGAATGATTTAAATTTCATAATTATGGGCATGTTGCAGCCAGTTGTAGAAGTAGATTGTTTCAGTCACAAACAAACAGATTCTACACAGAAAGGTACTCAAGTTTCTTTAAGGGATATTGTTTTTCATGCAGCAAGTTTGGTCATAAAGCAATTGATTGCAATAGAAGAAAGAATATAAAAACACATTATGATCCCTATGCTTACTTTTTTGGTCACACAAGATGTTATGCTTGTAACAAGGATGGACATGTAGAAAAATAATGTAGGATGAATAGATCTAAGAAATTGGATAATTTCCAGCACACAATAAGAAATTTCAAGCAAAGCTGGAAAAAGAAGGAGGACCGGTCAAAAATGTAGGGGATAACAATCCTACTGCAGTCTTCCGCTTCTAAAGCTTACTTCTCATAATGACTGTAGGAGTGATGTGAGATACATTATAGGAATCAGTAATGTATCATCACAAGGGGAGGAATATATGATGATTCCCATGGTTGGTTTGGTAATTCTAGTTGTGTTTATTTCTAACAGTGCATCTAATGTGACAATAGAAGATAGGTAAAGAATGTATAAATCCAGGAGAAAATGGAGCTGTGAAATTTTCAGTATTTCACTTTTCATACGCAGGTTTTGTGAACTAAAGCCGCGTATACACGTGAGTTCCGTTGGAGACACTAGCGTATGTTTTTCTGATAAGAAAAACAGTAAGACAGCTAAATATCAAAAACACAGGTTCAGGGGGAGCATCAATCTAACTACTAATGATTGCATTGCTGGCATTATATCTGCTTATTCCTTAGTTCTTGTAATACTCATGCTCAAATTATGATGACATGATACATGGTTTCGTATGATGAGATTATGAATGAGCCTGATTTCTTTTTGCTGAAGAGTATCTTTTGTTTTCACAGATGGATGAGATGGAAGTCTTATGATTCAGAGATAAGAACAGATCATGATGACTTTTGTCATGGTTGAGACCTTTTATACATAATTCCTACACATGTTACATCATGATTATGAAATAAATATAAATCATTAAGATCTTGGTGATAACATATCACATGGATGATTTCTTGACACATATTGTCTATTGAAGAAGTTGTTCTGGTATGTTAATTCCTCTTGGGAAGAATAAGTTGATGTGGCAAAGAGCCTGAAGGCTTGGTTACTAATGTGCTTATGCTACAACTGTTGGATGAAACTTGAAAACACAACTACATTGTCCTATATTTCTTCTCTCATATATTCCAGGGAAGCATTCAAATATCTTAGACAGAAGTTGGGAGTTGTCTCTACCTCTCAGAAGATCAAATCTGCTTAAATTCAGAAGATTAAATTGGATACGCAGATTTCCTGGAGGACAGTCACGTATACACGTGAGTTTATACACAGAAAACCGCATATGGGTGTTTGCTGACAAATTTTTTTTGGGTTAGCATTATTTAGCACAGTTGCGGTGTTGTTGGGTATCTCTGGTGATGTTCTAGCTCTCATATTTCTGTTTCATTCTCTAATGCTTCTGATGAATATGCCTTGATGATTTGTTGTTGAAAGTGTTCAGGATGCACAGTTTCATGGGGAGCATTAGCCTTGCTGAGAGTAATGCATTGTTGGCATTATGATGGTTCTGAAATATGATCTCTCTCTTGAGGTCTTTTTGGTATTGGTTATAAAAATTCATATCTGTAATTTGATGAAAAGGTTATGTTGGGATCTATGATGTAAATTGTTATATTCAGTCATGTAAGGACTTCTTCAAATTTGCAAACCCACTTGGTTGGGTAATTGAGTCAAAATGTGTAAACCCACTTGGTTGGGTACTTGAGTCACATATGTAAATCCACTTGGTTGGATCATTGATGTAAGTATTAGTCCTTGGTGATAGGAAAGGTCATAGAGTCATGTACTTCATTGAAAAATATGTTTGAAGATTCAGCGTGAAATCGGGGGGAGCATGGTAACTTTAGTGCACATGAGATCTGCAGAGCTCTTCTTTCTACAAGAGAAGAAAAACCTTGTTTTGGTTTTGATCCGCCCTTTGCCCTTGATGTCAAAGGGGGAGAGTTTCATGGTGTTTGAATAATGGTTATAATCAATGTATATGTCTGTTGTGGTGATCAAACACCATCGTGGTTACCATCAAGTCCAAAGGGGGAGATTGTTGGCAATATGATGCAATGTGTTGTCCTTGATGGCAACCTACTTGATGAAGTTGTCCTTGATGGAAACGTACTTGATGAGTTGCGTTTTGATAGAAACCTATTTGTTAAAGATGTAAAATGACGTATCTACAGATCAGTTCAGAAGTAGCAGAAAAAGGAATTTCAGTAAGTGCCAGAGAAATGATAAATATAATATGTCACAATGTATATGCTACTTTTATGAAGGAAACCCGCATATGGATTCAATGTATACACTAATTTTGTGAAGGAAACCCGCGTATACATTCAGGACTAGTATATACGCAGCTAGTTTGAAGAGAAATCACGTATACACGCAGATACGAACGCTCCAAGTCGCGTATGCCTTTTGCGCTCTAAAAACTATGATACCTAGGGGCATTACCATGGTATTTGCCCACTGTATTGAGCGCTGGATTATCTATTTGATCCCATCCAGGAATACCATCAATAGTTAAGTGGTTTTGACTCATGGTATTGATAAAGGCTAAAACTATATAAGGAGAAGAGGATCATAGTGCAATGTGTGTGCATGGGTAAGGGTTGTTGATGAATAAATTTCTCCAAGGAATATTTGCATGGATGAACTCTATTCTTAATTGATAGATCTGAATCTATGATGCACCCATAGATATAATGATGGTTCAATATCTCTAGATCTGATGATGATGAATCTCTTGAATGACCTACTGAAGGAATGATGAAGAACCGGCACAAGTCTACTGAAGAAAATGGAGAAATCTGGGTAAGTTTTATAGATCTGGTCTGTTATGCAAAATTTACATTTACAGATCTATACGCTATTTGATTTCAGTAAAAGTTCGTATATACGCGGGTTCGCTTCATGAAAAGCGTGTATGGCAGTTAGGTTTTTCTGAAGAATAATATACATAGAAGTATACGCAGGTTGGTGTGCAGAAAAGTGTGTATGTACGCGGCTTCAGTGAATCAAAGTAGCATATGCTATTTGAATCAATGTCTATTCGGGGTTGAGTTTGTATCTGCGTATCTATTTTGAAGTCTGGGTTATTTCTAAGTTCTGGTTGTAGTGTTTTCACTGTTCTAATTGAAGTATTGGGCAAGAGTTTATGATTGTTGATAAAGTGCATAGGTCTGGGTTTTAATGAATACTTCACTCTAAAGTATATCTGCATGGAAGGACAACAGTTTATAGATTGATTTGAATTAATAATGCACCTATGAAGAAAATGATGAAGAGGGATCTCTAGATCTGAAATGAATATGTATTTTCTAGATCTATTCATGGAATGTTTAGATATGAGATGTGGCGAATATTTTCTGAAGTGAAGGGTAAGATCTGAGCTATTTATCTGTTCTGAAGAGTTGCACAGCCCTACAATGTTTGCAGATCTATACGCAGGTTTGTGGTAGATAAAGCGCATATATACGTGGGTTGGTTCAGCAAAAGCGCGTATGGAATATGAGGTCAGTCCTAAAATATGTGCAGATGTATATACACGTTTGTCTCTGTGAAAGCACGTATATACACATGTTCAGTGAAGTAAAAGTGCGTATGGAATCTAGGGTTTTGCTGAAGTATGTGGAACGAAATGTCTGATCTGTTTTGATGTTTTACTGCTATCTGTCAATGATGTATTCATACAGATCTGGGTTGTTTGAATGTTGATTATATTGCTGATTATGTTGATTAAAGATCAAGTTGTTGGTTGATTGGTTGATGATTTAATGAATGAATTGATGGGGTTATAAGTTTTAGTTTGATGTATGTTGAGCTTAAATGTGTGGAGTGGGTCCAGTCTGAAAATATAATGAAAAGTGGCCTACAAGGTATGTTGTGTGGAAGTTGTTGGATCCAGTATGAAAATTGATGAAAGTTGGTCCGTAGTGGTGCTGAGGGTCGAAGCCTTCAGTGAGGGGGTTGTATCTCCCTTCCAATGGTAGCTGGTAAATGAGAGCAAGGGGTAGTAGCTCCCTTCCAGGAGAGGCTGGTAAACGAGAGCAGGGGGTAGTAGCTCTCTTCCAGGAGAGGCTGGTAAACGAGATCAGGGGGTTGGAGCTCCCTTCCAGTAGTGGTTGGAGAATGAGAGAAGGTTGCAGCCTTCTGCAAGTGGGTGCCTGCGTGCTGGTATGAGTCAGCACTAGTACAAAATTGTAAGAAGTTTTCTTTATAATAAATATTGAAGATAGAGACGACAGCAGTGGTGGTTTTCTCCCGAATTGGGTTTCCACCTTAAATATTGGTGTTCATATGTGTTGCTTATGTGTGATGGTTTATTCTGTTATTACTGCACATGCTTACTGCTTACTAAACATCTGATGTGTTAGCGCTCAAATCTACCTTAGGTTGAAATAAGGTAAAACTCAAGGCTACATCAAACCATGCTCAGCCTCGTAGCTAGCCCTACGAGGACAGGAGAGGGCTCTCTCCGGGTCTATCTCGGCAAAAGGTCTTCAAAGGGGCTGAGATGACTTATAATGAATACTGATTTTAGGCTAGTAAAGAGATAGGAAAGTTTGATTTTGATTTTTGGGTTTTTGTTGAAAAAATGGGAAAAACAATTTTGGGTCCGGGGATAAGGCCAGATCTTTGCAGAATTCGAGTTGGGGCGAGGTAGGCAGTAGTCTTGATGCTTTTGATCGGGTATATGGATGGATCAGAAGGACAAGGAGCTGAAGAGGGCAAGGGAGAACATGGATCCTCTCCAAACAGGCGAAAACATGTAAAACTAAACAAATTTAAAGGCAGAGCACTGGAAACAATGGATTCAACCTCATTTACTCATTCATTTAGTTTCAGAAGCATAAGAAGGGAATGGCATACATCAAACATGAAAGAACTTACAATAAACTGAGAGATAACACCATCAAGAACTGAAAGCCACAAGAATCCCAACAGGTGCTGCAAAACCTCTGATCTTTCCTTAGCCAAAATATGAAAAATATGTACAATAGTGTGCCAAAGTTTTCCCAAGAGTCCAACCTATCCAACCTCTGAAAAGGATTGAGAAATTACATCATATAGAGCATCCTAAACCCTTCCCATGCCTCTAAGGGTCGAATTCCTCCATCTAGGAGTAGTTCCAACTAATTCTAAACAAGGAGCTAGAATCTAGGCATCCAAACAACTTGCCTCTAAAAGGAAGGAAACTGATTCTTTGACTTGATTTTCACTTTTTTGGGAGTGAATCTTATAGAATAGGTAAAAATGAGTCCAAGTTACATTTCAACCATAAAATTACATCAAGATAACTCAAAAATTACATCCATAAGCAAAACTGGTCCAACTGGCCGAAATCCTGAGTTGGAAAATGAAAAATCAGCCAAAAATCTATATGCGTAGCGCGCCTGAGCCATATGCGTAGCGTGCCTTTCAGCCCACTTTTGGGGCACTTCCCGGAATCCAAATTGAGATCATGATAGCGCGTTGGAAAGCCCTTGATGTTGGCTATCCAACCCAAGTGGAATTTCCCCATTTCGAGCTCATTTTCCCCTCCAAAACTTCATTCTCCCAGAAGTACTTCCTCCTGGTGCAAAAGGTGGCAGAAAGGTGGTTTTCATGGTGTTTTTGGGCCTTTTGATCATCCAGAACTTAGTGAAATGCTTCGGCCATACTGGAGCATGCATAAATTACCATGAAAAATCCAAAAATATAAAGTTTTCCTCCGGAAAGTGTCCCAATCACAAGCGAGCGCGTCGACGCGCTACTCGTATGGCTGAAAAATTTGTTTTGAGGCATAAAAAATCACAATTGACAAAATTTTCTCCAAATTTTCTCAAATTTGGAGTGAAGACCCTCCATCAAGTATCATGCCCAGCCAACGAAGCCTCGGCTAAAATCCGGAGTGGATCAGGCCTCTTCTGCCGTTTTAGTGCTCTCCTGGTGCATGTAGTTCCTGTGGTGAAAACACTGTCTCGGTTGTATGATGTGTTGTTGTCAGTCATGGTGTTGCAATGTGTATGTTCAGCTTGTTGAAAATGAGAAATGAGACCTTGGTGTCTTTGTCTCCAATCGCCCAATGCGTGCCAAAGGGGAATGAGGGATTGAGAACCCCTATAAGTGAGATAGGAATGGGATATGGTGATGGGGGGTAGTTTTTAAGGACAGGAGTGAAATGAAATGGAAACATATCAGTGAGTCAAGTGGAATCAAGGACAAAGAAACAACCCTTAATGTTATGGAGATTAGGCTTTTGTCAATGGAGGAATGTAGTAGTAAGTAATAGGGTTTGGGATTTCACATGGGAACCAAAAGTATAAAGGGATATGAGGATAATGAATATGGGGAAGGGACGACAATATGATAACATGGTAGTGAAAACAGTGATGGAATACAAAGAAAAGGTTGACAAATGGCAAGAATTTAGCACCAACACAATCTTCAAACTTTATGCATAACCCTAGGAGAAGATTTGGTATAAACGTAGGGTTTGATGTTCACCATATCAAACACTTGTTTCTTCACATTCGAAACACCATAAAAAATCCACGAATCACTGAGCAGGAATAAATAACTTACTTGCATACAAATGAAGTGGTTTGATGAGAATTTGGGTGATGAACTGTTGTTTTCCAGCCTTGGGGCTATATGAGTAGCGCGCACTTTTATATGCGTAGCGCGCCACATAGTGCATTTTGCAGGAGGATTTTGGAGGCCTTCCCGGTGTCCAAATTAGGCGTGTGATAGCTCGTTGGAAAGATGTTGGAGTATAATTTCCAACCCCAAGTGGAATGTTGCAATTTGGAGTTCATTTACCCTATCAAAACGCAAATCTCCCAACACTACTTCCTGCAGGTGCATCAATTCTCCTGAGGAAACGGTATTCTTTACATTTCTCCAAAACCATTATACCTATGTAAAAAGTGAAGGATGGTTTTCATCCTTGGCATGTTTTGGACAAAAACCTCTCTCCATTTTCCAAAATTCATCTTTTATTTCTCTGCAACATCATTTGAGTGAAACCTATCCCGATGGGTGGAACAAGGGATTTTGTCGAAATGAAGCGAAATGAAGGGGATAAGGGGCTTCTAAATTCTTGGGGAAATTTTGGGAAGTAGGGAGGGATGTTAGGAAGCATGGGAAAGTGGAATCTCAGAGATCGAGTGAGGGGAAGGGGTCCAAAAGGGAAAAACACAGGCCTAGCCTAGAAAATTGCCAAGTTGTGGCAAGAAACTAGGGTTTGTGCAAAAATGAGGAATTTGGGGGATCTCAGTGATGGGAAGTGTTTAATAAGGTACATTAATGATAGGGGAAGGTTTATGAACATCAGGATACAAGTTTTTCTAATGATTTGACCATCCAAGAGAAATTACCTCCAAAACCCTAGGAGAGGGAAATGGACCTTACCTAGGCACAACTGAAGCATGAACAAGCTGTAAAATGACCCAATGGAATTTGACATGATGATGAAAACCCTCTGAATTATGGTACACTCAGCTGAATGGTGACATGAACCGACATTTGGACAACTTTGACAGGAGTAAAAGCAACCCCTAGACCTAATGCCTAGTGACCAAATTTTGCTTGAAGACTCATTGAAATGACAAAATTTGACCTTGAAACCTTAAAATCACTTTGTAAGAGCATGTTTGATCACTGAAGGAAGGCTGCAAAGGCTGACACTAACATTGGCTCCAATGGGGATGGTAGCTCCTTGGAGGTGCCAAGAACGACAGATCTTTGGGAGAGCAGACCAGTGCCTTATCCATTGGGCAATGGAATCAAAAACTCAAACTGAAATGCATGACTGAAAATTGATGACTTGATGACACAAATTGACTCTCACTCAACTAAGAACTGACTTGATACTTAAACACAACTGACAAACTGGAAATATGCTCAATATGAAGCTTATTCAATACAACCTACTCTAACAGTTTCATTCATCACCTGATCAAGTGAAATGAAAAAACCAATGCAACCATGTAAGCATCCTGGCTGCTGTTTGATTTCTTCCCACATGCTTACTGATGCACAAGAAAAGGAAAGAATCGAAAGGCAACTCCCATGGAAATTTGAACTCAAGCTGACTGCTGATAAACTTGCAAAGCATGAATTGACTAGAGGACTTCAAGAATACTGCAAAAGGATCTTCATACACATAGCTACTGATTTCCATTAACACATCACTGCTCTGATCCAGATAATCTCCATAACTTAATCTTAAAATTTTTCTCACCTCTATGCTGTCTTTCTTTGGTGATTGAAGCAAGCTGCCAAAAGGATCCTGAATTTCGTGAATAACCAAACACTGTTGCTGATTACAAACAGAACAAAAGTCTCCTTCATCAATCTCCTCATATGAAAAATCTGTTGAACAACACAATGAAATTGACTTTTGAACAAGATTACTATCAACATTCTTTTCGGGCACATGGTTAGCTAATGGAGCAAAATTTTTATAGCAAACATCATCCAACACACGAGCAATAGGATCATCAAAAACTTGAGAAGACTGCTGCACTGTATCCCTTGAAACTGTATGACATCCTACTGGCTGTTCCTCTTTTTCTTGAGATATATTACGAAGATTCTGCCTTATAAACTGAAATGCTTTGAAACAAAAGGGTATAGAATTTTCCTGCATCATCAAATCATGTATTTCATCTTCCACACCTTCATCTGTAATCTGACCTTCAATTGCATTGGATGGCTGCAAATCTGATGCTACAAGCTGCTCATTTGAAGATTTAATATGCAATTTACCCTTCAAAAACTGAAATGATTCAAAACAAAATGGTACGGAGTCACCTTGTATCATTTGATCACATGTACCAGCTTCCATGTCCTCATCTGCAACTTGAAAATCAATGGCTTTTGAGGGCTAAAAATCTGAATATGAGAAGTCTTGAACAAGGTTTTCATTGCGCTCAAGATGGTCCAGATCAAGACTTGTTGACATTTGATTTCTGATTGCATGGTAGTTGTCTCTGATGAACTGAAATGAATCAAAACAAAAAGGCAAAGATCCTTCACTTACTTCAAAATTTGCTGCAATTTCCTCATCATTTTCATAGCTGATATGCATCGGTTGATCACTGTACTCGAGCTGCTGAAAGTGAACTTCCTCCTCGCACAAACTAGCTGCTGATTCGTCTGCAAGATTAGCTTCTGTTTGGAGAACATAATCATCATCATACTGATCAAACTGAGGCAATTCATCGGTATAAAACACATCATCAAACATACACATCATATCAACAACTCTCTCTTCTTCACAATGATCTATAAAACAATCACTATGACAATTTGGATCAGAAACAAAATGTTTTGGATCAGCAACTTGTTCTTGAATGTCATTTTCATTTTTTGCAGTCATTTTCCGCACCATCTCTTCTACTGCATTTACGAAAAGATCAAGCTTTTCCTCTGAAGGTGTTGATTTCTTCGGATCTATGTTTTTCATCTCTTCCTCTTTCAACCTTGCCTTTCGGATCAGCAAATGAGCCTCTACATTCACTGCCTTGTTCTACATTTCGTGAAGTGTTGCAATATTCTTTTCTCTCAGTTGAAACTCCATTTCTAGATCAAAGGCACCCGGGTAGTGCAAGAGAGCAGATCTAGGAGAAGGTCTTATATCAACTGGCATCGAATAATAAACTTGGTTAAATCTAGCAGAAAATTGTTGTACTGTCTCTCCTGGCAATCTTTTCAGCTGGTTATACTCCTCTATAATCAACAAAAAGTTTTGTCCGATCATCCACCTGTCAAGGAAAACTTTGAAAAACTTCTGGAAATTTAAAATGCTCGCATCAGGCAGGGCTTTAAACCAACTCTTCACTTGGCCTTGCAAAGAAAGAGCAAAAAGCCTAATACTAACATCCTCTTCATCAACTTCAAAAAGGTCTAGAAAAGTCTCAACATTCTGCACATGTTGCTCAGCGTTGACATTGTTACGTTCACCGTCCAATCTTGGTAGATATAGGTCATAATTTTTAGGGAAAGCATAAAGAACAGAAGGTAAAACAAGAGGTTTGTACCGATCTGGAATTTTACAAGGTGTAGGGGCATGTACAAGAGCTGTGGGATCAGTTTTGTTTTCTTTAGGCTCATCACTCTGAAGAGAATCATCATAATATGTGGGAAAAGTAAGGAGACCAGGATCAAAGGGAAACTCAGTATTCACACTTTTTGAATAGGTCGAGTGAAGATTTTGATCACCTTTATCATACAAAAAATTCTGAAAAACTTTCAGGACAGCTTCAAGACCAGCGAAGAAGTAATTTACAAGAAAGAATATTAGATCCTGAATACCATTCCACTTTAGATACCTGAACTTTGTGTAAGATCCTTCCATTTTCTCAGAGAAAGAGTCAGTCCTCCAGACTTTGAATTGGAGTCACCAGGTGAATTATTTCAGCCTTCTTATGTCTAATCGCTGTCCACCATCAACCATCAGATCTGATCTTGATACATATACTGGGGGAATTCGCAAATCAAGGGGCACATTCACAAGCTAAACCGAAGATCGACTGAAGCAGCTTTTATCTACTATGCACTTGCAGAGCAAGAGCAGTTCGAAGGCTACCTGGCGTGACTTCAGACTCCGTCTATAGCAAATGACAGTAATAAGCAAACCATTTTCTCCCCAGTATGGTCGCCACTATGTTAGCGCTCAAATCTACCTTAGGCTGAAATAAGGTAAAACTCAAGGCTACATCAAACCACGCTCAGTCTATCTCGGTAAAAGGTATTCAAAGGGGCTGAGATGACTTATAAAGAATACTGATTTTAGGCTAGTAAAGAGATAGGAAAGTTTGATTTTGATTTTTTGGGTTTTTGTTGAAAAAATGGGAAAAATAATTTTGGGTCCAGGGATAAGGCCAGATCTTTGCATAATTCGAGTTGGGGCAAGGTAGGCAGTAGTCTTGATGCTTTTGATCGGGTATATGGATGGATCAGAATGACAAGGAGCTGAAGACGACAAGGAAGAACATGGATCCTCTCCAAACAAGCGAAAACATGTAAAACTAAACAAATTTAAAGGCAGAGCACTGAAAACAATGGATTCAACCTCATTTACTCATTTATTTAGTTTTAGAAGCATAAGAAGGGAATGGCATACATAAAACATGAAAGAACTTACAATAAATTGAGAGAAAACACCATCAAGAACTGAAAGCCACCAACAGGTGCTGCAAAACCTCTGATCTTTCCTTAGCCAAAATATGAAAAATATGTACAATAGTGTGCCAAAGTTTTCCCAAGAGTCCAACCTATCCAACCTCTGAAAAGGATTGAGAAATTACATCATATAGAGCATCCTAACCCCCTTCCAATGCCTCTAGGGGTCGAATTCACTCCTTTAGGGAAGCGATTCCAACTAATTTAAGCAAGGAGCTAGAGATAGGCACCGAACAACGCACTCTAAAAGGAAGGAAGCGGTTCTTTGACTTGACTTTCACTTTGGGAGTGAATCTTATAGAATAGGTAAAAATGAGTCCAAGTTACATGTCAACCATAAAATTACATCAATATAACGCAAAAATTACATCCATAAGCAAAGCGGTCCAGCGGCGAAATCCACATTTTGCGGAAAAATGAAAAATCAACCAATCTATATGCGTAAGCGCGCAGGTATATGCGTGGCCGCGCCTTTCAGCCCGCTTGTGGGGCACTTCCTGCACTTCACGGCATCCAAATGGAGCTCATGATAGCCTGGATTTGGAAAGCCCTGGATGTTGGCTATCCAAACCAAGTGGAATTTCCCAATTTGGAGCTCATTTTCCCCTCCAAAACTTCATTCTCCCAGAAGTATTTCCTGCTGGTGCAAAAGGTGGCAGAAAAGTGGTTTTCATGGTGTTTTTGGACCCTTTGATCATCCAGAACTTGATGAAATGCTTCGGAAATACTGGAGCATGCATAACTTACCATGAAAAATCCAAAAATATAAGTTTTTCCTCCAGCAAGTGTCCCAATCATAAATGAGCGCGTCGACGCGCTACTCGTATGGCTGAAAAATCTGTTTTGAGGCATAAAAAATTACAATTGACAAAATTTTCTCCAAATTTGCTCAAATTCGGAGCGAAGACCCTCCATCAAGTATCATGCCCAGCCAACGAAGCCTCGGCCAAAATCCGGAGTGGATCAGGCCTCTTCCGTCGTTTTAGTGCTCTCTTGGTGCATGCAGTTCCTGTGGTGAAAACACTATCTCGGTTGTATGATGTGTTGTTGTCAATCATGGTGTTGCAATGTGTATGTTCAGCTTGTTGAAAATGAGAAATGAGACCTTGGTGTCTTTGTCTCCAATCGCCCAATGTGTGCCAAAGGGAATGAGGGATTGAGAACCCCTATCAGTGGGAATAGGAATAGGATATGTTGATGGGGGGTAGTTTTAGACAGGGAGTGAAATGAAATGGAAACACGCGGTGGAATCCGACAGATCAAGGACAAAGAAACAACCCTTGAATGTTACAGGAATTCGGCTTTTGTCAATGGAGGAATGTAGTAGTAAGTAATAGGGTTTGAGGTTTTGCAAGACAAAAAGTATAAAGGGATATGAGGATAATGAATATGGGGAAGGGACGACGATATGATAACATGGTAGTGACATTAATTGATGGAATACAAAAAAAAGTTAGAAAAATGGCAAGAATTTAGCACCAACACAATCTTCAAACTTTATGCATAACCCTAGGAGCAGATTTGGTATAAACATAGGGTTTGATGTTCACCATATCAAACACTTGTTTTCTTCACATTCGAAACACCATAACAAATCCAAGAATCACTAAGCAGGCATAAATAAATTACTTGCATACAAATGAAGTGGTTTGATGAGAATTTGGGTGATGAACTGTTTTTTTCCAGCCTTGGGGCTATATGAGTAGCGCGCACTTTTATATGCGTAGCGTTCCACATAGTGCATTTTGAAGGAGGATTTTGGAGGCGTTCACAGTGTCCAAATTAGGTGTGTGATAGCTCGTTGGAAATATGTTGGATTATAATTTCCAACCCAAGTGGAATTTTTCAATTGGGAGTTCATTTACCCTGTCAAAACGCAAATCTCCCAACACTACTTCCTGCAGGTGCATCAATTCTCCTGAGGCAACGGTATTCTTGACATTTCTCCAAGTATACCTGTGTAAAAAGTGAATGAGGGTTTTCTTCCTTGGAATGTTGTGGACAAAATATTCTCTCAGTTTTCCAAAATTCATCTTTTATTGCTCTGAAACATCATTTGAATGAAACCTATCCCGATGTGTGAAACAAGCGATTTTGTCGAAATGAAGCGAAATGAAGGGGATAAGGGGCTTCTAAATTCTTGGGGAAATTTTTGGAAGTAGGGAGGGATGTTAGGAAGTAGGGGAAAGTTGAATCTCAGAGATTGAGTGAGGGGAAGGCGTCCAAAACGGAAAAACACAGGCCTAGCCTAGAAAATTGCCAAGTTGTGGCAAGAAACTAGGGTTTGTGCAAAAATGAGGAATTTGGGGAATATTAGTGATGGGAAGTGTTTAATAAGGTACATTAATGATAGGGGAAGGTGTATGAACATGAGGATACAAGTTTTTCTAATGATTTGACCATCCAAGAGAAATTACCTCCAAAACCCTAGGAGAGGGAAATGGACCTTACCAAGGCACAACTGAAGCATGAACAAGCTGTAAAATGACCCAACGGAACTTGAATGATGATGAAAACCCTTTGAATGATGGTACACTCAGCTGAATGGTGACATGAACCGACATTTGGACAATTTTGACAGGAGTAAAAGCAACCCCTAGACCTAATGCCTAGTGACCAAATTTTGCTTGAAGACTCTTTGAAATGACAAAATTTGACCTTGACACCTTAAAATCACTTTGTAAGAGCATGTTTGATCACTGAAGGAAGGCTGCAAAGGCTGACACTAACATGATGAATGAATGATGCAATGATCTAAGTAACGAATTAAATGCATAATAAGATCTCTGGACATATGCAAGTTTTCTTAAGGATATCCGCGTGTATATGCGAGTTGGGTTCAGTAAATTAGCATATGGTTTTAAGAGAAAAAAAAAGTAAAAAGTTGTCACTCAGCTCTAAATACTGATTCACCCCCCCTCTCAGTATTTTTCCCAACATGTTTGACAGTTGTGCTCATCGTGTCCCACCAAAGAGAAGAATCTGCACCACTATTGCTTCAATTCTGAGACATAGGCACCTAACCGTGGGTATTTGTCTGTATAATGCCACCTCACCACTTGAAAATTGGTGCACCATAGTGTGGGGGTACTAGGCTCTAAAATATCCCTTGGGCATAGTGGACTTGATCCCCCACCTTGCATTTAATCTGACAATAGAGGGCACTGATCTTTGGTGTGGCCAGATACCTTGCAGCATTTGCGCCAGACATCTGCACTAGCTTCTTACCTCGGTCTCTTCCTAAATTATGAATTTCCAAGTGCATCAACTCTAATTGGCTCTGAATATGTAGCGCTCCAAATTGAGCATTGTTCCTCGGCGTATCTTCTAACTTCATAGAAATTTTTAGGGCTTCTTCCCGCGAGTCAATCTTCTGCTGACCCATGGGCCTGCGCATATGTGGCAACAACATGGAAATGAACCATTCATTATGCTACTTTTCATCATAGGAAAATCCTCCGTCACAGATAATCGTTTTTTGTCACTGGTGAGCTTCCCAAATTGATTCTGTAGGCCCATGCCTAATATCTTTTAGCTCTACTACGCATTGAGAATAAGATTTAGGTTTTCATAAATGCTGCTTCAAGGCATCTTTGATCTCCTGTATTGTGGGATTCACATGTTGAATAATTTATCCCATGAACCAATCCAAATATTGACCTTCAAAGGCTATTGCTAGTTTTTCTCTCTTAACAACATCTTTATTAACATTCTATGTGGCCCACATTACATTCACCATGAACCAAAATCCGTCCATATCCTCATCTCGTACACCCTTAAAAGTGGGTAACTTCATCTGTACAGCCATATCGTTCACAGGTGGGGGTGGAGGTGGGTTAGGAGGGTTCTTACCCTTGCGCGAGTTTGATGGTGGTGTAGCTGGAAGGCTAGTCTCCGCGTGCATAGCCTCGGTTTCATTTAGATCAGGGGAATTTCTTGGAGGATTGTACATAGATTTCTCCCCCTTTTGATTGACTTGATAGTATTTACCGATGCGTGTTGTGCTTCCTCTCTAATCAGGGGTCATTCACTCTATGTGGCTTCAGAAAACACCCTTTTCACAAAATATCATATTAATCAGTAGAGGCCAAGTTTGTAATAACTTACCCCTTAATCCTTTGAAAAATAACCATTCAGATTCAGAGTAGGACACAAAATGATCGACTGCAAATTCAGTTACAAATGCACCCAAGACACTATCAACCCAGTGATCTGTAGCTTGGGTAATAGAATTATCATTATTTTCCAATTTTTGGATTAATTCAGGGGTTGAATGCATGACCTGATCGTCCTTCGAATAGGTTTGGAATTCCGATAACCTAGCCAACCACTACTTTATTTCCTGTGAAACGTTTATGAAGAATATCTTGTGCACCTCCGTAAAAATATACTTATTCTTCCACTCTTCAGCAGATAGCTTCTTACTTATGTTTTATTTTAGGGCAGACTCCTAAATCTATTTCTCAAACCATTCCTCAATTTTGGGCTTTAATAGGTGCCAATGACCTAGTGGCATCAACCAATATCTCTCAAAATTCTCCCGGTCCCGACAACAGAACCATTTTTTGGCTTGAGGAGTCTTGAACCATGTTCGTGATTGAGGTTAACCAATAAAAACCCTCTTACGAATGGCCCTTTCAGCAGTGACCTGCTTGCGCAAGTCAAAGTTCCACCCGAAGTAGTATGGGGGGGTGCTTGAACTAGGTTTCCACAGCCTGAGAGAGATTCAAAATTATGTGGGTGCCTTAAGATCCAACCAATCATAAATAGACCTATGCAACAACGGCCCTAACTAGTAAACCCTCTTCAGATAGATTTAGGTCAAATATGTAGAAGTTCTTGCTTAAGTTAACATAGCAATCATACATCAAGTAATACCCTTTAACATATCATATCAGAGCCTTATACCACCCGATCTGTTCAATAATCATTCATATAAACCCAATCACAGTCGTGCAAGAGCTCTATTTTTAGAAAATACAAGAAATGGAAGCAATATGCAGAAACATTCATAACATAACCAACAGATTCATATATAACTCATATATTCGCAACAACCTTCCTTTATTAGTATTAGTTCAAATCCATCTTACAAAACACTTCAACATCCCACGCACATAGCCAGTGGGGTCTGCACACAGCAGGACTAAGGTCTTTGTGCACACAGCCATCATGAGCCTTCTATCCATACAAATCTGCAAAACTGATCACAAAATATCCAAATGTATCATCTACATTCATACTTATCTAAAAATTGCCTTCTTAGACTCAATCTATTCATTTATTTATACTATTTACCATACATTATCCTATGGTATGCAAACCATGGTTTGCGGCCCCTTGATCTACCCTTTGAACGATTACAATTTGTGAGGGGTTTTGACTCACCCCAAAACCCCTACACAAGACTAAATTATTAAAAAATATAGAAAAAATTTCGGACTTAGGTGATCCTGCTCCAACATATAGGATAGATGAAACCTGCATCTAATAATTTCTGCAGCTCTTCCTTCACTATGTCCTTTATAGCTAGGTTCATCCTTTTTTAGGGCTGGCATATAGCCTTTCACCATTCTTTAATGTAGATATGATGTGTGCACACTGATGGATGCACCCATTTCATGTCCTTGTGGTCCCAAGAAAATGCATCAAATTTTTCTTTCAATAGTTGGCATAGTTGTTGTTTTTCTTTAGTTGATAGGGATGAGTTAATTTTCAGAGATTTTGATGGGCCAAATTCCATAGCCTTGGTGGTTTCAGAAGTTAAATCCACTGAGTGTAGTTCCATCCAAGGGTGGCTCTTAGACTCTTTTACTAGGTCATCAAGTGGACTGTCAGTGGGGTGCTACTTGTAAATGATTTGATCGATGAGGTCATCCTCATCAAGTTTCCCCCCTCTAAGAACAATATCTATGGTACAAATGGGGTAGGGTGTAGTGTTGTATACTTCATCTTCTTCTTCTTCATCCTCCAACCATATAGGTAGGTCATTTTCAATGGAATGCTAGGCAGTAGGATATAATACCAGCTATTTAGATAAGGTAAAATTATTTATATTCATGTTTCCAGCCCGAAAAATAATATAAGCATCAACATTGGCTAACCAAGGTCTCTCTAAAATTAGAGGATATCCATTAAACTTGGTTTTTTGCTAGATAAATAGGAAATCTGTAGGGTACTCCCAAGAGTCGATTGAAACCATAACATCCTCAACAACTCCTTCCGGAGCTAATGTGGACCGATCTACAAGTTGCAGAATCATTGTGGTTTTCCTCAAAGTCCCTTGTAGATTGATTTTAAGCATATTTTCCTTGGTCATTACATTTATGGTAGCCCCGAGATCAATCAGATTTTTGGGGACTATGACACCGTCTTTGTGTACTTCAGGAAGACCACCCTTCCCAACATTAAGTCGTAAAAACTATCCTACTACATTGGTCTTGCGGCTATCTTTATTATTTATCCTAGCTTTCTTAAAGTAATTTTCCTTAGTAATCATATTGTAAATAGGGAGATCCTTAATGGCTTGGAGAAGGGGTATTTTTACACACAATTTTTTCAGTTCTCCCAGAATTTTAGTCTCCTCTAGGGTGTGTTGACTAGAGTGGATTAGGCATGTAGGAAATGGAGGTTGTTTGATCTGAGTGTTACTCTCTTCCTTTTCCTCCTCAACCTATGTAGGTGGGGATGGAGGATAATTGTCTGGGATTACTCTTCCTAACCTGAGATTGATGTCATGTATATCCACAACATAAGATGGATATGATGTCTCTCTATTGTAAACCTATTGTGCCTGATTGTTGTTTGGGTTTGGATTGGGTTGTGCAGGCATTTGAGGTAGCTTGGGTGGAGAAGAATAAGTGAGATGTTGTTGAGGTTGCGGTGGGGGCAGCGGAGTAGGTGCTTAACTATGTTGAGGCGTCCACCCTTGTGATGGGTTTCTCCACTAAGGTGGTTGAGGAACATACTGCTAAAATGGTTTGGTTTACATGCTGATGGTGATATAGAGGGTTGTACGACCAGTTAGGAGGTGTAGGACATGATGGAGGAGTGGAGACGTGCCAGGATTGCAATGGTGCATTCTGATTATTATGGTAATAGGATTAAGGTGCACCTTACATACCCTACTGATATGACCTAGGCCCTTGAAGCCTTCTCTGATTTATGAAACAGAGTTGCTCTGGTCCTACTTCCCCACCTTGATCTACAGGTTTTAGCCTAGGTAACGAGGGACACTTATCTGTGGCATGATTCTCCTCATGGACTAATAAAACCTCTATAACATTCAATGGAAATTCATTCCGAGGGTTTTTTCTACTACATCTAGGGCATAAGCTAGCCAAGGCTCTTTTTTCTTCCTCTTGTTTTGTCTTGATCTATATTGTGTCCATTTGAAAAGAAAAGGTGTGAGACATATCACTCTTAAAGTCGTCTAACATATTCCCAATCTCATTCTTGATGGAGGTGGAAGAGGAAGGGGTCTTGGTCATATATTGGCTAGCTCTACCTTTCTTCCTAGCTTCACTAGAATGGTTCCTAAAGACATTTTTGATGTCCTCATAAGGTAGCTAGTATATTCTCCTCTTTATAGCATATTAATGGTTTCTATCACCTCCTCCTTGATCCCTCAGAGAAGTACTAGTTTAAGTGATCCGAGATCAAGGGTGTAGTTGGATATTTTATAATTTAACTTGAATATTTCTTCATAATCTTCTAGGGATTCATCAGGCCCTATAGGCTTCCTAAATATTTCATCTTTAGTGTCCTTGGACCTATAGTAGTCTTTGTACTTTTTGTTAAATTCCTCTTGCATCTATGCCCAGATACTGATTCTGTTCCTAGGTAGACCCATGAACTAGCACAAAGTTGAATCCTTCAGGGTGGATGGGAATAGCTTCAGCTTTTGATCATCTGAGGTATAGTCATAGGTTCAATAGACAATAATAAATTCAAACATGAAGGTGTCAAGATTATTAAAGGTAAGTCCATGGAAACATGGAAGGGTTGAGGTAGTGATTTTCTTCATCCTAGTTTCCCCATCTATTTTTCTAATAGTAAAGACTCCTTCGGTCCCTGTATCAAGCATAGCTTATATTAGTGAAGCAGTTTCCTCGGGTGAAGAAATATATTCTTCTTCTCCAATAGTTATTCGGTGTTCAAGAGACTCACCTATGGTGTGTTCAACCTCCCAGTCACTGAAGAAGAGTGAAAGGTGACTGTGTGGGAATGTGGGAGTTTTCAGTAAAAAATTTCCTTGGTTATCCCTACTCCTAGGAGGCATGAAATTCAAACTTTTTTTTTATTTTTCAATATTTTTAGAACTACATGTAAATAAAAGCAAAAAATAATGCTAAAATAGAATCAAAGCATCTACGTAGACACCTCCCCGACAACGGCGCCAAAAAGTCGTGAGCCCTTGTGTTGCACTAAGAGTGCTACAACTCCTAGAGGCTACTCTAGTTTACTTTATCAACCTGGGTTTTTTACAAAATTGGAGGTGACAATGCTATATACACATAATATTCATTCTACTAATGCCATCCTCTTTTGAGTCCTATGAAATGGATTTATTAATAGGGTTTCCGAATGAAGTCCGTCACACTTATGAATTATACATAGAACTGCAACTGAATCAAGACAATTACTCTATCAGAAATCAAGTAACTACTCTAGATCAAGAAGATACATCTAGCTATTTTGCAAGGAAGGAAATATACAATTTAGGCTATTGCAAGAAATAGAAGTAAACTGTGAAACATTCATGAAGTAAATTACTGAGTTGAAACTCCATAAAGAAAGACTAATATAATCACAAATTTTTGGGCCAAATGGCTAAATAAACTCTAACTATTTCATGCTTAACTACCATATTTTAACCATGCATCTAGTCATAACCTACATGTGCTTGTACATACTTTATTTTGCAGCAAAAGAAGAAGGTGCTAAGGTGGATTAAGAAGGAATTAGACTCATGGATGTAGGATTGAAGGCGTCTTGATGGTTGTGGTAGGTCTAGATGAGGTGGAGGGTGGTTTCTAGGCTGCATGAGAGGAAAAGTGGCATTGCTACAAGATATGCTATAGGTTTCCTTTAGTGCTACAAGATGTCCTATAAATGATATGAGAACCAGGCCGAGGGTGTTCTTAGGAAAAAATTGATAAGGAAAGGGGTAGGGAAGGTGAAATTAAGGTATATTTAGGTGGATGGAATGTGGCTAAACCCTTGGCCAAGAACAAAAATTCTCTCGGACTCCATCTTGCACTCCTAGGGTTGCTCTTGGTGTGGTGGTGAAAATATCAAAAATAGGGTTGAGGGCGATTTTGTTGAAAGGAGATTGGTGAAAGGTGAGAAATGAAGCTATGTGTGCTTGTGAAGTCTTTCTATGCTACGCCACTTGAACATGTAAGAAAACTACCTGTTCATGCAATAAAAATTAGAAAATATATGATGAAGAAGATAGAAAATATGAGTTAGATTTGATAAGAAAACCTACTTAAGCATTCAAATAGAGATCTAACTCGGTGTTCTCAACATGTTCATGAAAAATACAACAACCTATCCATTATTTCCAGGAAATCATAAACTGAAAGTAAATTTGGGCTTGTGGTGAAGATCTTCCCTCCTCAAGCTCTAATGAAAGATATGAGAGAGGGAGGTTTTGACACACAAATTTTTGAGTTTATATTCTATTGTACCAAGATCTATTCAAGGCTAACTACAACAAAGATAAAATGGAAGCAAACTAAAAATAGTAAAATGAAATTTAAGAAAACTAGCTACAATGACATAAAAATAAACATAAATACAAAAGAGAGAGACTAAGGCCAATGGATCGGGACCTAACCCATAATCCTAGCTCTCTGAAATTGAAACTGTGAAGGAGAAACTGAATACTCATTTTATTGCAGAAATAGTCTCATTACATAACCATGAATGTCTCAAAAGTCTATCACAAGAGCTAAGAGTCTACTATATTTCTCCAAACTTCGAATCCTAATGAGCTCTTTCTCCGCCCTACTTAACCTAAAGGATATATATGAACAACTCCCTAAAAGGTAGGTGATGTGTCCCCTTTGATTGTAAGAGAAGTAGAGCTTTGGTGCACTTGATCTTCCAGTTTCTTGGTTGCCTTTAATTTTGAGTTATTGGAGGGAATCTCGAGGATCCCTTGGCTGCCTTTAGGATTTAAGGAGGTGGAAAACCCTCAAAGAATCTCTCCTTTCTATCGTCTCCAATATTTTATTGCACAATATTCAACAAAAATGGAAAGCCTTCATGATTATCCTGCATTTTAACCATATTAGGAATTCAAAGTATGACAAGCCTTAATATCCATCTACACTAAGAAACATATGACCATAATGTAATTTAAATGTGAGAAAGATAGACAGATAAGGATAAAAAGGTGACAATTAATCCCTCCAATTATACCTAATGATGGGGCTCATTAGTAACATCCTGTAGTACTTTTTACTAATTGGGACATTGCTACATTCTATAAGTTAAAAAACTCTTTAAGTTATTGTGGCATTCCTTTTTACCATTTAAAAATACATGAAAATTAAGGTGATTATATATTTTTTTCAATTGCACCATTTTCTTGAATGCATATATTTGCAATATGTTGTAGTTTCCATCTATAATGTGCCCTTCCACTGAGTCTCACTTAAGAAGGGTTCAAATTTCTAGTTTTGCAATCTGAAATAATCCATTTGGAAGGATATGAAAAATAATAACTAGTTTTTATATGTGAGAACCATTGAAACAAAAACATCTTGTTATTGTTTCTATCTGCAGCCTTTTATTTGTAATATTGCAAACATTTACTCAGACATTAGTATTATTCATGATTCAACATTGCTAATTTTGGACAACTAGGTCCAAGCTCCATGTTTTGATGCTTATATTAAGATACCAATATTTTTATTAGATTCCTTTTTCATAGAGGTGCAAGATCGATCTAAAGATCATCTTGATCCGATGAGCCAAACATTTATTTTGAATTTATTCAAGATATGTGTAGGTTGGCCTTAAGGTTTTGTGCCCCAGTAATTGTGTCACACACCCTCACTCATGGACATAAATTGGTCAACGTTGGAGGACATTTTCACTCATCTCATCCTCACACATTTCTATCTCCTCATCTGATTGGTTTGATGACCTTGGTGGCTCTTCTCTTCACACATGGGAAATTCCAAGCAGTAGCACATTTCTAATTTCGTTCTAGGGTTTTTGCAGCAAAATTTGACCAGTGTTGATTTTGGTCAACGCAAGGTCAAAAGGACCTAAAACTCTCCCAAAAGTTCAATTTTCCTAATCTACATTTTCTAGCACTATTACCGATGCAATATGTTGACTTTTAATTTTATGCGCTGACCTAGATGCTACTGCTGTTTGTGTTGACCATTGATTGACAACGTTGAATTTTGAGTTGACCGTTGAGCAGAATGGCGATGCTGAATGAAATAATAGAACCATTGTGGAAGCTACCTGTGCCATGCTATGTGACCAGGGTCTACCGAAGTTTCTGTGGGGAGAATATGTGAACACTGCTGTGTACATACAAAATTGACGCTTGCATTCCACTCTAGACTCCAAAACTCCCGAAGAGGTTTTCTTTGGTAAGAAACCTAATGTCTCACATTTTAGAGTTTTTGGATGTCCTATTTATTTTCATGTGCCGAAAGAGAAGAGGATCAAGCTGGATGTTTCTGGGAAGAAGGGAATGTTTGTGGGCTACAACAAAAATTCGAAGGCCTATAGAATCTATGTGCCTGGTCAAAGGGAAGTGGATATATGCCACGATGTCACCTTTAATGAAGATGCTTCCCTGAGGAAAGTAGTCAATCTTCTAAGATCTGGGGAGTATCATGAAGCAAGGCCTGGAAATCAAGAAGAACCGAAGGATGAGATGATTCCTGATGATGAAGGACCGATGGACCTGATTGATCCACCTCCTTCGATATGGAAGAGACCATCATGGCTCAGGGACACTCTCGAGGATGTCAAGGGACATATGGCCCCAAGGGGGACATTCCATGAAAGAAATAAGTCGAATAGATACCAAGGGTATCTAGCATCCATGAGTACAATTGTACAATATAAGCCTGGATCTTTTGAGGAAGCCATAAAGAATCAAGTCTGGAAGGAAACTATGCACGAAGAGTATGAGCCCATAATGAAGAATGATTTCTGGGATGTGGTTCCAAGAATGGAGGACAAGAATTTGTCACCTCAAAATGACTCTACAAGATCAAGTATGGATCTAATGGAAGTATTGAAAAGTTCAAGGCAAGATTCGTTTCCCGTGGCTTCTCTCAAAAGGAAGGCACAGGCTATGATGAAATATTTGCACCTATGGCCCGATATACCACCATCTAATCTATCATGGCCCTTGCTGCTACACAAGGATGGAGTCTTCATCAAATGGATGTGAATTCCACATTTCTTCATGGTCCGATAAAAGAAGAGGCGTATGTGGAGCAACCTCTGGGGTTCGAAGTCTAGGATCGGGACACCCATGTCTACAGGTTCAAGCAAGCCATCTATGGCTTGAAGCAAGCACCCAGATCTTGGTATGAGAGGATAGATATCTACCTAATGAAGTTGGGCTTCACTCGTAGTAATGCTGGTCCGAACCTTTAATTCAAGGTTGATAGAGAGAAGCCTCTCATTTTGGTGTTTTTGTTTGTGGACGACCTCTTCCTAATAGGTGCTGACCCTCTCATTCATTAGTGCAAGAGGGAGCTCACTGCCGAGTTCGAGATGAAGGAACTAAGACTAATGCATTAGTTCCTAGGCCTGGAGGTATGGCGGAAACCTAGCGCAGTTTTCCTTTCTTAAGGAAAATACATTGTGAAGCTTCTGGAAATATTTTTTGTGGTGGACTGTAAGTCCGTGTCGACACCGATGGAGCTTGACTGTAAGAAGTTGAGTGGCAGCACTGCTAGGCCCGTGTTAGAAAATCCTACTGAGTATTTTAAACTCGTAGGGGCCTTGATGTTCCTACTGAATACCCGTCCGGACGTATGTTTTGTCGTGAACACTTTGAGTCACATATTGTAGAGCCTCATCACATTCACTGGGTTGGTGCCAAGAATCTATTGAGATATCATCGAGGCACAATACACCATGTGCTGAGATACACTGCCAAGAACATGACACTCCATGAATATATTGATGTCGATTGGGCTATCAGTGTGGTGGATCGTAAAAGCACATCGGGATGATGCTTCACACTTGGATCTTCTTCGATATCATGGATGAGAAGGAAGCATAAGTTAGAGGCTTTGAGAACCATGGAGGCCGAATACATTACAATGAGTATGGCCTGTTGTGAAGCAGTTTGGTTGTGAAAGCTCTTCAATGAGTTGTTTGGGAATGTGATAGATACCACCGTGATAATCTGTGATAACTAGAGTGGGATTCGATTGTACAAGAATCCCATGTTCCACGATCAATCCAAGCATATTGATATCAGGTACCACTTTATCTGGGATATGGTACAGTGAGGCGTCGTAAGGCTCGATCATACAGGAAATGATGAGCAGGTCATGGATATTCTCACAAAGCCCCTGGGGAAGGTAAATTTCCTAACCTTTTGTGAGAGTCTTGGTATCGTGGAATGACCCTATGATTAGGGTCATGTAGGATGATGAGCTTTAGGAGTTCTGGGGGGCTTTGGGGATAGCTTCTCAGAGCTATAAGAAACCACAGGGCTAGGCTTGTCAAACCCTGTTGGTGTGCTACTGCCCCACCGTTGTGATGATTGAGTTGGTTCACCTCTCATTATTTGTGCCCCGTATGTATCCTACCCATTGAGTTCAGGGCTCATGGGAAGTACCTCTCATTTGGCCAGTGAGGTGGGAAAAGCTAGATACTAGTAGCAAAGGCTAATGGACACATCAAATATTGTCGTACTCTCTATCTAGGATGGCATGATCCAACCACCTGATCTGGGATCAATTATAGTGAGGTTTCGGACCTCCTACTAACTTCGGGTTAGGTAATCCAACTTCAGGTTGGTATGAGACTCTTTGTGAGTCCTATAGAGGTTTCAGAGCCCTGGGTTGAATCTTTCAGTCGGGAATGATGTCTTTGTGACTGATCCAATTCTTCTCTGAAATAAAGAAGCCAACAAAGAAAGTTACAGTGGTATGACACACAATGTTTGGATTGCACAGGTGGATGGAGTTCTCCCTAGTTGAGAGGGAGTGTTAATTTTGGACATCTAGGTCCATACTCAATGTTATGATGCTCAGATGAAGATACCAATATTTTTATTAGATTCCTCTTTTGTTGAGGTGATATATCGATCTAAATATCATCTTGATCTGATAAGCGGAACATTTATTTTGAATTTATTCAAGATATGTGCACGTCATCCTTAAAGTTTTGTGCCCCAGCAGTTGTGTTAAACACCCTAACTAATGGATATAAATTGGTCAACGTTGGAGGACATTTTCACTCATCTCATCCTCACACATTTCTATCTCCTCATTTGATTGATTCGATGACTTTGGTGGCTCTTTTCTCCACACATGGAAAATTCCAAGTAGCATCACATTTCTAATTTCATTCTAGGGTTTCTGCAGCAAACTTTGACCAGCATTGAATTTGGTCAACACAAGGTCAAAAGAACCTGAAACTCTCCCAAAAGTTTGAATTTCCTAATCTACATTTTTTGGCACTATTCCTAAGGCAATATGTTGAATTTTACTTTTCTACGTTGACTTAACTGCTGCTACTGTTTGCATTGACTATTGACTAACAACGTTGACTTTTTAGGTTGACCTTTGAGTTGACCATTTGGCTGTCCTAGAGGGTTGTGTGACATTGATGGTTGACTGACCATATTGAGACTTTGCTAGTTGAAGCATCATGTTGACAATTGTAACACACCAACACTCTTATACATTTCTGGCTTGTATTCTGTCGATCTACTGGTATGTTCTATCAACATTTTACTTTATTATTTATGTGATTGTTGTCTGATATTGAAGGAAAAGTAAAGTTGCATCAAGCATAGAACATCTACAAAAATTTACACACATGCCCCCTAATTTTGATCATCAATAGTCACAAGGTTACCTACATGGTAAAATTTCATGCTGGTATGTTGTGATAAACTCAATTCTTAACAACATTCTTCATGTTTTATAGTGATAAAAGTACTTTTGTAAATTTTTTGTGACATAGATTACACTATAACTTTTCTTACATTTTATATTGTAAATTTGACAAGTTGAGCTTCAATATCTGCATGATTATGCAAGGGTCAGTACAAGCATTGTATTGACATCATCTCTAATAACACATTTCTCATGAGTAGTTGGAAACAATAATCTTTATGTAGGGGGTGAAGTTGATTTTTATAAAAAATCAAGTTACTTATTGAAATATGATGCAGGCTTGAGTATTTCAAAGCTTGATTTTGTTTCTTCGTTTTCCTTGTAAGAACTTGGTCCTCACCATTCTTGTAAATTGAAATGGTGAATTTTAGTGGCCTTTTTGGTACAAAAATATAGGGGCAATTGAAAAATTGTTTATGAATCATTGCATAGAAAGTGTTTTGGTGTCATACTAAAAGTCACCAATTATTTGCATAATTGGTAGGGTGATAACTTGAAGGTATCTTACTTGCACACTGTGAGTCCTCTAACAAAGAATGTTGTTAGAGAAGAGATATCACATATATTTGCAAGGAACAATAATATGTTCACCATAGCCACTCAACATGCTTTGAAACCACTAACAACAGTTAAGGGGTGTCTCAATAATTATCGAAGCAACATGAGTGGAGGCCTAAAAGTTTTGTTACCCTTTCTGGTGAGGTGGAAACCAAATCCCCTCACAACCATGCAAATGTTGAGTTATATCTGGTTTTGAAGCCTTGGAGGATCTATCATGTATATGCACTATTTGGTATAAATTTAAGCAAAGGCATGTGCCAAATTTTGATTGGAATTTTTGAGTTTTTCCTTTTAGAATAATTATTTCAGTGCTTTTGTTTTCTGTTGAGGCACAAAGCATATCAACACTTTGAATTAATTAGTAGTGTAGTTTTGTAAAGTCAAACGTTGTAAATTTTTTAAGGCATATGCTCTTGAAAATGGGTGTTTCCAAACATGGTTGGCTGGTGCTTCAATTTGGTTGAAAATTTGAGAAATGTTTTTGGTTTTAGGTAATCGTAAGATTATTAACTAAACTCTTTAGTATTTGATATGGGTGTGGTTTTTTTCATTCCCTTCATTTCATATTTTCTAGGGATTTGTATGAGGGCTTATACCTTCCCAATTTTATTAAATTAATAATTTGAGGGTGTGTTGATCTGCCCAAATTTTCCCTAGACATCAGTGATCATCAGTGGTCGCCCTTAAACCGATCCACTCTTGAAGTGCATAACTGCCATATGTAATTAGGAGGCCCAAAAAACATGGAAAAAAATGGTGTTTTCCATCTAATTGTATTTAATGCTTTATAAGGTGTCTCAACCATATTGAAGTGGCTTAGATATATTCCTCCATATATAGGAGGAATTATTCCTATTGTGAAGCCTCTAGATCCTAAATATAGGATAGTTTAATATGGTATAGAGAATTCATGTGATCCTTGTATCCCTAGTGTAGAAGATAATGGTAGGTTGCTTGGTGGTCTCTTTGATAAATATTTCTTCACATAGACATTAGAACCATGCGAAAAAATAGTGGTTATTGGGCGAGTGAAGCTTGCGGGCATCACTATGGGTGTTATTATTTTTGAGACCCAAATAGTGATGTGGGTGATTCTTGCAAACCTTGGTCAACTTGAGTATGATGAGAGAGTAGTACCTCAAGTAGGCCAGGTCTAGTTTCTAGATTTAGCATGTAAAACAACACAAACCCTGCTATATTTTTACAAGGAATAGTTTCCTCTATTTATCTTGGTGAACTTGAGAGTGTTCTCTATTGGTCAATGAGATATTTTTAAATGAATTATTCAAGTTGGATCTACCATTGTGGAGAATATATACACATACAAGCCACTTGTGTTTGTTTACATACCAAAAATAGGGGAACTATGGGGAGTAGCATGGGTGGTAGTTGATAGAAATATAATTGAGATGAAGTTGAAATGTATGCAGAAACAACAACAAAAGGTGGTTTACTAGAACTAGAGGGAATGGTTGAAATCGAATTCATGCATAAGCTTGATATGAATCTAATTTCACTTATGATTAAGTTACAGGAATCCAAGGATGATCATCCTGAGGCTGAAGTAATACGAAAAAAATTAAATCTTTGGAAAAATAGATGCTTCCTTTCTATAAACATATTTCCATTAGATTGGTGGAGTTGCATGACACGTCCTTCCCCAAATTTTCTTAATATAACTCTTTTGGAATTTCCTCGTATAAAAAAGGCTCTAGTGAGTGATCAACCTTATGATATTGAAGCCATGATTAGAGCAATGATTGTGCCATACATCAATCATGAAGCATGCACAATTATAGCAACTTCACTTGCAAATGTAGATTTGTCAAATTTTGATGCCCTTTATATGGCAATAATTTTTTATCTTGATGGGAAGTACATTTGTAGGGTGTTTGAGATGGAAAATTGGATTTGACTTTAGTTTTTTCCATTTTGACATCTTTGGTTTGATAGATGTTTTAAATGTTTCTTAGAAAAAATATCCATTATTATATTTTTAGTAAATTGGGATATTCTAATTTTTAACATAAATCTTCTTGGTAGAGCAACGAACTATAGGTGTGTTTACAAAGCTAAAATTGTTACAAAAAATAGTTGAAGATATTATATTATTGTAATTCTTTTGTATGGAGTTGTGAAAGTGATGTGATTTTAATGTATTTTTCTAGATGGATATTATCGACTGAGGAACTGATGCGATTAATTTTATTTTGGGAAATGTAATCCCCCTATGCCTGGATTATATTAGAGTTGTCGATCATAGTCAGGCAGTATGTCTAATACCTGTCAAGAAATACACCTTAGAACTCCCTACAAAACTTTGTAACTTCTTGAAATACCTTGATATTCCCCAGCATTCCTTATCAATGCTTAACATACCTTCTCACTCCCTCCATGGCATGATAACTAGCACTCATTAACACTAGTCCTTGGCACACATTCCTCATATTCATTAAATTCCATGAATTTTTACCTAATGCTCCCTTAATGTTTTGTCCTAGTACTCCTTAGCACTCCTCAACATGAATTAGCCGTCTCTAGCACACCTTAGCACTTTTCAACATGCCCTTCCACTTCATAGCATGCATAACAGTCCCTGACACATATTGGCTCTTTGAAAGTCTTAGCATGTATGGAATACATTGAGATGCCTTGGCATGATTTGGCATGGTTTAATATTAAATTTATTTTAAATCAATTGTTGGAAAGTAGATGAGAAGAAACAAAGGAAGACTTGGAAATTAGGATACACTAAGACTTTGCACTTGGAACCTATTGGAACCTAGTGTTGGCGTGCCTAGCATGCCCCTGTTGGAAAAGGTAAATTGATGACTTATTAACCCTCTTTTTTTTTCATTTCCATGTAGTTTAACTTGTTTCTCCCTTTTGTTCCCTTGACAGACCCTGGCATGCATTGACACACTCTTGAACATCTTGGCATTCCTTATCACTTGGCATATCTTAGCATGTTTGACATGCCTTCACACTATCTGGCACATCTTAGCATTCCCTAGATCGCCTTGGCACTCATGTCCTCACAACTAACCCTTAATTTTTTTCACGACTTGGGAACCCAATCAACTCCTTGGCTACTGCAGTTCATGTGACAACATTGGCATCCTTCAACTACAACAACTTGACCAATGTCACCTACTACAAGTAGATTGTGCCTTGTTCACCTAAGAACTACTTGTAACTCATGTTATGCCACTCATGTCCAAGATCAACTTGTCCCGCTTAACTAGTTACCAAGAAAAGGATCACATGATCTAGCCATGGCCATAAAAAAACTAAGAAACATAGCTTACACAAGAAATATTTCACATGTATGTTCAGTTCATATAAATGGTAGAACATTAACTAAGAGTTTGCAAGAACCATAAGATGAAAAAGGAAAAAAGATATAAGATGACACAAGACGAGTGCCCCAAAACATATACACAAAAATCTACAATATGAAACGATCTAGAATAGTTTAAAATGTGAGCATGTAGCCAAAGTGTGCCACATCTCATATGAAAAAAATATCTAAAGGAAAAACAATGTTGTGCCTATCACAAACGTGATCTTCCTTTGTCTAAAACTACTATGTCAAGCCCAATATAACAACCATAGGCTTGCATCATGTAAATCCTATTCTAAAATTTTCCTAACACACTTCATCCTTAGCACACTTGAATTCATTGACACTCCCTAGAACACACTCTTATTCATTCCTCTCCATGCATTTTGACTTAGTTATCCCTTGATATTCCCTGAAACTCTAGTTCAACATGCATTGACATTGTTCGACATGTGTTAGCATGCCTTTTCATTCCTTTACATGACTTGAACCTCCCTAACTATCATGCCCTCACAACTACCCTTACTTAATTTTCAACATGGGAAGCCAACCAAGCAGTCACTTGACTACAAGAGCTTGACCAAGTTACATTTATTACAACTAGACTATGTTGTTGAATTGTGTATCTTGGGAAGTACTCCACAAGCCTAGTGAGATGGGTTTGTGTGAGTTTGGTCACAAAAGGATTTGTGGGAAAGGAATCCAAGAAAATGGATTTTGGACCCAAGATGGGGTTTAAAATTTAAAAGAAAATTAAAAAGGAAAATTAATATTTCCTAAGGTCTAAGTGGATAAAACCCGTAAGTTCTAGAGGGTTCCTAAGAGGTCTAGGAAAAACTATTTAAGGAGTCCTTAGGATGAAGGAAATAACATCAAGTGAGAAGGAGATCATTTGATCAAGGGGGAGAAGAGAGATGTAGTCCTAAAGAGGCCATGATCATTAGCATGTGTAGCATTCATTAAGATGCCTTGGTATGCTTTGGCATGGTTTAATATTAAAGTTATTTGAGATCAATTATTGGAAAGTAGAAGAGAAGTAACAGAGGATTATTTGGCACATAGAATGCACTAACACCTGGGACTTGACACTTATTTCCACCTAGTTTTGGTGTGCATAACATGCCCCTCCTGGAAAATGTAAATTGATGACTTATTAATCCTATGATTTCTTCATTTCCTTGTAGTTTAACTTGTTTCTCCTTTTTGTTGCCTTGATAGTCCCTGGAATGTATTGTCCCACCCTTGCACATCATTTCATGCCTTAGCACTTGACACATCTTAGCATATTTGACATGCCTCCAACCTATCTGGCACATGTTAGCATTCCCTAGCATGCCTTGGGACTCATGCCCTCACAACTAGCTTTGCATTTTTTTATGACTTGGAAACCCAATCAAGTCCTTAGCTATTGTAGTTCATGTGACATTTGTATGCTTTAGCCGTAACAACTTGATCAATTGCACCTACTACAAGTAGATTGTGCCTTTTTCACCTAAGAACTTCCCATACATCATCTTAGACCACTCATTTCCAAGCTAAAATTTTCCCACTTAAGAACTTACCAAGACAAGGATCACATCTAGCCATGGCCATAAAACAACTAAGAAACATAGCTTACATAGGCAATATTTCACATGTTTGTCCAGTTCATATAAACAGTAGAGCATTAACTAAGAGTTTTCAAGAACCACAAGATACACAAGACACACAATATATAAGTCAGCAAAAGCCGAGTGGCCCAAAAATTATAAGTCTAAAATAGTTTAAAAAATGAGCTTCGGCCAAAGTGTTCTACATTTGATATAAAAATAATACATAAAGGAAAAGTAGTGTTGTGCCCAACACAAAGTATCCCTTTGTTTAAAACTGCTTTTTTTAGCCCCTTATCACAATCATAGGCTTGCCTCTTGCAAATCATATTATGAGCTTATTCTAACACATTTCATCCTTGGCATGCTTGAATTCATAGACACTCCCTCGCACACACTATTATTTTCTAATTTCCATGAATTTTGACCTAGTTATCCCTTGGATGCCTCGACACTCCTTAACACTCCTCAGCATGCATTAAAATTATCCTGCATGTGTTATCACACCTTTTAATTCCTTGGAATTCCCTAACCCTTCCTATTTATCATGCCCTCAAAACTACCCTTACTTAATTTTCAACTTGAGAACCCAACCATGTCCTCGATTAACTGTAGGAGCTTGACCAAGTTACGATTACTAAAAATAGACTATGTTGTTGAACTGTGTAGCTTGGGAGGTAATTCACAAGCCTAGTGAGATGGATTTGTGTGATTTTGGCCACAAAAGGATTTGTGGGAAAATAAACCAAGCGAAGGGGCTTTGGACCCGAGATGGGGTTTAAAATATTAAAGAAAATTAAAATGAAAAATAATATTCTAAGTAGATAAATTTTGTAAGTTCTAGAGCATTCTTAAGAGGCCTAGCTAGGAAAATCTATTTGAGGCATTAGTATGAAGGAAATAACATCAAGTGAGAAGGATTTCATTTGATCAAGGAGGCCAAGAGAGATGTAGTCCTAAAGTAGGTCGAGTTAGAGGGCTTAGTAAGTGTTGCTAAAGGGAGGCCATGATCATCCACCAAGAGTAAGATCATCATTTGAGGGTTCACAAGAATATCACATACCCTAATGCATTCGAGATAAGAAGTAGGATGGAATATTTTTGTTTCTCTTATCGTAGATCAAGATCAAGAGAGGTGACTCATGAGAATTTGGGCACGTGATTTCAGTGGTGTTTCTGTATGAAGGCTGCATCAAATTTTGAGATACTAGAGAGTGTTGAGACCCTACCTTGTTGTGGTTAGTAGGTTGCAAGGTATGTGATAAAGACCAACACAAATGGAGGAGGGTTTTCACTATAATTTAGGGCAAGAACATAAGTAGTCGTAGGTGTAATATTGATAGAGGGTCATACAGATCTAAAATTCAGGTGAAGATTTAGTCAAAGAAATTACCAGAATCTATGGATCCATATGAGCTAGGCCGAGTCTCTTATGGAGGAAATATTTGTCATTTTTTCTATGGGTGGATATGGTTTTCTCTAAATAAATTAGAATAGAAGTGTAATTCCATATTTAGGGAGGCTTCCAAGCATGTTAAATTGATAAGGCATGCCATTAAGACTGTGGAAAATATGCATAGAAGAAGATGAGTTGTGACCCTTAGAGAGAGGTTTATCTCTACAATATATACCACAAATTTTGAATATGGTTTGTCGAAGTATGGGCAGAGATAGAAAATCCAAAGGAAGGTGGAACCTGAGTTGAGTATGGAGCAGAATAAATGTGCCATATGAGGAATAGATTGACATGAAGAGGATTTGATATTGTTGGTCTGTCCATAGAGTTTTGGACAGAGATCTGAAGAAACCTATAAATAGTTAGTTAATGGAATGCTAATGGATGATTTGTGACCCTATTTCAGTAATATACAAATTTTTAAAAGGATGATAAGATCAGTAGTTAAAATTTGTTCATAGATTGGACAACAAAGAAATTGGTACACAAGGATAGTGATTTTAAGAGGAATCAAATCACTATTAGGTGTCATATTTGAAGAGCCCTATATGAGGCCAGTGTTGTGGGCACTATGTCAGTAAAATAGTTTACTATGGTTGGGAAAATTGATGGCAGTCCAAGTACAATTGGAGGGTTTTTATGTGTGTTAATAAAGGTTTTCACTGATGTCAATATCACATTGTTCGTGATGGAAAATTCTTATGATCTGTGATTTTTCCTAAATGTCCATTGATCATAATATCCTAATTATGATGTCCTTGAACTAACCATGAAGATGCCCTAGATCCCAGATGATGTCCTTACCCTAAATAAGGAAGTCTAAAGATGCCATGTCAATCATGTTCCTATGATTGATGCTCATAGTGATCTATCCTTTAAGTGCCAATGGTGTATCTAATATACAAGCCCTTGATGACATATGGAGGACTATACGTGAATGACCTTAAATTGATGAAATATAAATCTCATGATGGGCTCTCTGGATGGAAATTAATGGGTGTTGCACTATGACATGGTTGGTAACATGATTGATGCTACACTATCTCACATAAGGACATACATAATGGTGGCATGGACAATGATGGGAGATATGAAATGAATGAACTCACCATACTTTATGACATATAATGACGTTGTTGGATACATGACAATGGAGAAGCCATTAATGAGCTCTTGCTATCCTAATCACCTTCTGCACTAAAAATTCCAAACAATCATAAAGAAAATTAACTTTTTACATCGTGAATACATCATTTCAAAATGGCTCATTCACCATCTTAAAGAGGACTCCTTCCTCTTTCCATCGAGCCCTCATACGACCAAAATATCCCCGTGGTTAGAAAGATATTGATCTTTGAAGTTGTGCAATTTTGTTTTTTCGAGCCGACCTGTCCTAGCTCCCAATGTCGGCCCGCCTTAGTGGTGTCTCCTCACGCATAACCAATATATATACATGTCGTATCTTCTTATTTTAGTCATCCAATTCAGTGAAAATCATAGAAATTCAAAGAGAAAGCCTACAGAACAACAAGGAGGCTGAGATGACATAAAAAAATACTGTTTGGGAAATTTTTTGTTATGGTTTTCGAGTCTTGAACACAGATTTCTAGCCACTAATTCAGTGAAGAATCCATCTTAGATAATTTCATATCCAAATTAGAACAAAAAGGGAGAAAATGGGTTTCTGGTGGACATCTGAAGAATTTAACTCAAACTATTTGTGGTTTTGACCATACTAAAATCTGTGGACAAGTATCATCTATGGAAGCTCAAACCTCTAGTAAAATTGGCACTTGTTAAACTTTGTTTGTGGGTGTGCAGACATTAAAAACAACAAACTGTGACAAGTCTCTTCAGGAAGGACAACCACCAGTGAAAAAGAAAAATCTATTTTTTGGAAGAAACTCAGACGCGTAGCTTATCTCTTGGACCAACATTTGACTTTAGTCTTTGTCCTGTAGCAGTTAGTGGAGGAATAAAAATCACAATCACCTGTATTCACAAAATTGGTGGGGAAGATCATTAAAAGCTAGATTTTGTGTCATTATTGGACATACATCACAATTTGGAAACCCTGAGGACAACTGCCTAATATACCTCAGAACTGTAGCTTACCTTTGTTGTGGAGAGTCCCATGGCTTCACCATTTCGATTGGATAATTTCTGGGCATTGCCAAAGGGAAATGACAAAATTTTATACAATTTTTGTTGAGTTTCCTTTGTGAAACTTTGGACCATATTTAGAAGTATTATTGAAGAAACATTAACATCACATCTTGAAGAATATTTTGACATTGAGAGGAGTATATTGGGCATAGTATGGGGCATATTTTGGTGCAAACTTCTTGGTAGAATTGATATACATATTGAAGCAGATTTGGAGTTGTCTTGAGATATTATTGAATACATCTTGAAGCACCTATTGAAGAACTTGTGAATAAATACCTTTTTTGGAAAGTAAAGTGAAGACTCCCTTCATAACTTCTTGAATAAGTCCTTGAAGAAGTTTAGATTAGGTGCAGAACTTGGGCTACCAATTGAAGACATCTTGAAGGCATCCATGTATATCATGATACATATTTGATGTCATCATGAAGTAACCTTGGAGATCTTTGTTTGGGTACGATTAAGATAAGTGGTGATGCCTTCTAAAAAGAAAAGGTTGTCATTGATGATGTTATGTGGAGACTAAGTGTGATTGGGCTCGTTTAAGAACACATTGGGAGCCATGAAGAATAACAAAACACATCTTGACGAAGTGAAGCTAAGGTTTGGAGACAAAAAGGTTGGAGCCTTGTAGAGACAAGGTTGGTGCCTTGGAAGATAGGTTTGTAGCCCTAGAGGATAGGAGTCCTCAAGAGACCAGGTTGGAGCCTGTACTAGAGATAGGGTTGGAGCCTATACCAGAGATAGGGTTGGAGACGTAGAGGTTGGACCCTAGAAGTGACAAGGTTGGTGCCTTGGGAAGATAGTGTTGGATCCCTAGAGGTACGAGCCTAATTAAGTCCAAGTTGGTGCTTGGGATAGTACAAGTTGGTGCCTAGAAGGATTGAATATTGGTTTCTTCGTTTAGGGTTGGAGATCCATAATATTGAATTGGATTTATTGTAAAGAAAATATTAATAAAATTATTTATTCTTATTGTTCATTTTGTATTCTAATTATTAGATAACTAAACTAGTAAAAGTAACAATTGAAAATAAATATTGATTCACCCCCCTCTCAGTATTTGCAAGAAGGTGAATGTCAAAGAAGAGATCTAACTCTTGTACTTGTGAAGGGAAACAAGACTGGTATAAGGGTGGTGTATTGGGCCTAAGGATGTGCAGGCTTTGAAGGACTAAAGTAGCAATCAAGTGGGCTAGCAAACTAGCCCTAGTTCACTGTATTGTAGAGGATTATGTCATTGAGAAGAAGGGAAACCTCCATATCCCTATAATTTTCATCTTGGAGCAGCAGTATGGAAAAAGTGGGTAAACCAAAGATTTTTTCACAATGAAGTTGTGAACAACCGATTGAAAACCTTAAGTGTTGTATACCTTAAAGGAAACAAGAGGATGGCAATGTTTTTTGAGACAATTTCGGTAACATAAAGGAGTTGAGTTCATTGATAGAGGTAGATTGAGGAATTTCATAATGGGAGGCAAGGTGACCTGCCATATGTGTTCAAGACATGTGGATTGAAAATTCTATCTGTGGCCTCCATCAAAAAATGGGTCAAGTCTTGTCTATTTCAAGGTATATTGGTTTTCGAAGGACTAACACCAAGCCCTAGTTGTATTCCTTGTATCAATGTGATTGTAAAGGGCCATCATCCCAGGTATGAGAGCTCTAGCCTATTCTATTATAGTTTGTAATTTAACAAAGAATGGTTTGAAAAAGTAAAATTTTTTCATGTGCACTAGTTGATTCCCTGATGTGGGTAGATTTCATTGTGAAAAGTAGATGTGTTGTGGCACTTGAGTGTGTTTCCATCAAAGATGAGAAGACCAAACCCAAATTCTCATGTGTCGTGGAAATCCAACATATGCCTTGTTCACCTAAGAACTACCCAGAACTCATCTTAGGCTACTCATGCCCAATCTCAACTCATCCCACTTAATAAGTTACCAAGGAAAGGATCATCACATCCAACTATGTTCTTAAAACAACTAAGCAACACAATTTACATATTTACATGCCATAACACCTAACATGTATTAAATGCCTTGGAAATTTGTGGCATGTGCTAGCATCCCCTACATTGCTTGAAATTATTTTGCACTCCCTAACACACCCTAGCACTTCCTGACATGCTTATTAGTTTAGCACACCTTGGCACTTCCTAACATATAACCTTGTCACTCCCTCCTTAACACACCTTGAACTAATTAATACTCCCTGTCACACACTCTTATTACTTCATTTCCATGCATTTTGATCTAGTGCTTCCTTGTGTTTCCCTGACACTCCCTAACACTCCCCAGCACACATTTTCACACCTTAACACCTGGCACATCTTGGCATGTAGCCCTATCACTCTAGCATTCCTTGGCACTACCTAGCATGCCTTGTTACTCTCTCCTTAGCACACCTAAAGCTCATTGAAACTCCTAGTCACAAATTCTTATTCATTCATTTCCATACATTTTTACCTACTGCTCCCATTTGTTTCCATAGCATTCCTTAACACTCCTTGGCATGTGTTGGTACACCCTAACACCTAGGAAATATTTGCATGTCGCCTTGGCCTCTAGCATGCCTTAATGCTACCTAGCATACCTTGTCACTCCCTCCTTAACACACGTGGAACTCGTCGACACTTCCATTAATCACAAACTCGTATTTTTTCATTTCCATGCACTTTGACATAGTTCTCCCTTTTATTTCTCTGGCATTCCAAAGTAACACTTCCTTGTGTGCATTGGCACATCTTCGTTGCATGCTACCCTAACACTCTAGAATTCATTAGCACTGCCAATCATGCCTTGTCACTCCTTCTTATCACACTTTGAACGCAGTGACACTCCTTTTCACACACTCTTATTCATTCATTTCCATTAATTATGACATATTACTCCCGTGTGTTTCTCTAGCACTCCCTAACACTCCTTGGAACACATTGGAACATATTGACACGATTTCCTATCACTCTATCATGCCTTGGAGCTATCTAGCACAACTTGTCACTCCCTCCTTAGCACACTTATAAATTTATAACACTCCCTATCACACACTCTCATTCATTCATTTCCATGCAATCGAAACTATTCCTCCCTTTTGTTTCCCTGACACTCCCTAGGATGCGTTGGTGACACACCCTAGCACCTATAACATCTTGGAATGCCTAAAATTCCTTGGAACTTTCTAGCATGTGTTAACACTTTATAGGATTCCTTGTACACCTTGGAACTCCCTAGTTGTCATGCCCCCATAGATAGCCTTATGTTGTTTGCGACTTGGGAACCCAAACACATCATTGAAAAATAGTTTTGTGTCTAGCCCAACTATCTCTTTGTCTGAAACTACTTTGTCTATCCCCTTATCAAAATCATACGCTTTCCCTTGCAATTCCTATTATGAAATTCTCCTAACACACTTTATCCATGGGATACCTGGAATTCACTAACACTCCCTGGCAGACACTCTTATTCGTTCGTTTACACGCACTTTGAAATAATTCTCCCTTGTAATTCCCTGACACTCCCCAACAATCATTGGCATGCATTGACACTATTTGGCATGTGTTAGCACACCTTTTTTTTCAAATTTATTTACATACCCTCCCTTGAAGGGCATCCTCATAGGAAAAAGTCATTGTTGAAATATTATGACAACAAAATGAGGCACACCATCTCTTTTTAAGGTTTCAAGGGAGGATATTGGAAAATAACCATCTTATCCCCTATATCCCTTAATACCTTCTCAATGCATAATTGAAATGGCAGACTAATAACTAGACCTAAAGATATATCTCAATGTTTAAGGCGAAACCCAAATAGAAAGAATCACGCAATGGCTTAAGAATTGGTATTGATTTTTGGTAAAATCAATGACGTCCTTTCAAGATTATGACCTTGTTTTTACCATACTAAAATTTTAGATTTGAAACCCACATTAAGAAGGGGATATTTCCGCCTTAGCCTTTGCAACCTGTGCTTAACACCAATCTATCCAATGGACTAGCTTGGATATTGGATATGTCGGATGTCAGATTTATAGAGTACCCAATCAATGCTTTTGAGGCCAACTCCCTAGCTCCAACTAAAATTTAGTCATATTGAAGAGGAAACTTAAAACATCCTACTAATAGGAGACACCATCCCTTTGCAGGTTTGAAATGTTTTTCCAAGGTCATTAGAACAAACATATTGTGTATTTTTTCGGAGTGTTTTCTTGATTTTACTACTCATATTAGCTGAAACTAAATGGTAGAGGTAACTGAAATGTGTTTCAAATAAATTGCATTCAAAATTTTTACATCAGACTTGCTAGTTTGGGACTGTGGGAATCAAATTTATGAAAAAACATTGAAATTGTAGTGAGCTGCCAGCTAGCAAAAATTTCTACATATGTCTACCTAAATATTATAATAACCCACTATGAATTGGCCCAAGGAAATGTGAAGAGCATACACCCAATGACAAGTAGCACCAAGTACATCCTCTATAGTTCCAATCAACTCCGCAATGGTATCATACGATCAAATCTAGATAAAAAGGAATCTACAAATGTAGCTCCAAAACTAAGGCCAACATTTGATATAAGTTTTTGCTTGAGCAGGATGATAAAGAACAATGAAGAGAAAAAAAATGAACTTCAATTTTGATGTGAGGTCCTGTTTTGTCCTTTATTTTATTTTATCGCTTAGTGTTGTTTCTCTTATTAGCACTGTTATGAAAGCACATATAGTCAAAGGATTTATTTGTTCAGAAAGCATAATTTTATTCTTAAGTAGTATAAGGGGTCATAACGTTATGTTGAAAGGTCATGATTAGGAATTCATGTTTGTAAAATCATTATTGTAGCGAGTTGGAACAAATTTTTCCCAACCTTCATCTCACCAAGGCCTTGATTAGTACAAGAGACCTCCTATTTTGTCTAACTGAGTTAGAATTACGAGTGAAGGCATCATTCCTGGAATTTTTCTTCAACCTTCGTTCTATTAATCACCTATACATCTAAATATAAAAGTTTTCTTGATAAAATGAGTTCATCCTTTGTCAAACTGTGTTAGCATTACGAGTAGAGGCATCATTGCTAACCATTTGCTTCTACCTCCATTCTATTAATTACTTATACATGTAAATGTAAAATTGTGCTTGATAAAGATGATTTCACCGATTGTACTCTCTTCTATTGATTTTTTTTTATGTGTTTTCCTTTTCATTTGAGTCAAGTTCACATTGTTGAGGAATTTCATTGTCATCACTGTAAACTAATAGCCACAGAGAAAATAATTCTCAACACCCTCTCAAAATAATTATTGCAAGGTGGCACTTGTCATTCAATACTCTAACAAGTTCATGTTGGTGATATATTGACTAAGATACCCATCCATCAAAACAAACCATCCTTATGAGTCTATTCATGCATCGCCATCCATCAAAACAAATTGTCCTTATGAATGTATTCATGCATAACAACTTATAATTAACAAGAAAATGATGCTCATAACACATAATGATGTTATAAACATTAACTTGTACAACATTAACATTAAATTTTAAAAATTGCATCCACATGGAAGGGAATGAAATCCACATTCCAAAGTGAGAACATAAAAACCACAATCAATCAAGCTACCTTGTTCGCGTAATTGCCATGAACTGCTGGACTTTGTCTTGGTGTCCTCTACCTAGCTTATGTTGTGGGGTAAAAAAAGAAGTGAGAAAACCCAATGGAGAAGATATTCAATTAAGAACTACAGAATTTCACTTTTAACAGAAAGAAAAATTCAGCTAAAGTATACCTTACTACCTTTATATTGTTGCATCAGCTTTTAGCCCATGATCAAATGTGACTTTGTCTAATTAGGCAAACCAACTTACTAATGAGTTTTTGGTCCTAAGTGTACAGATTAAGTGATCAAAGTTGGTTTGGTCTTGAATTTAAAAATTAGTTAGTTGTCTTGGAGAGTGAAATGAAGAATGTGGGAATTTAATGTATAGTCTAGTATAATGGGTAGGCCAGGTTTTTAAACAGTGTTTGAGTCCCATATAAAGGGTTTCACTAATATTGGAGGTATTGAGTGTTGGTGGTTATCGATTGTATACAAAGTAGCAGACAACTTCAATATATTGATATTGGGTCTACAGATGATCATTTTAAGGATACATTCCAGTTGTTCAATGTCATTTATTTTATTCTTTTTTTTCAGAGAATTGAATCAAGAAGTATATCAACTGTCAAAAGAGGCTCAATGTTCTCCAGCATTTCTTTATCTCCTTTGATGAAATGAAGGACAATGTTTCTTCATTGTATGTTTCAACACTCTACAACTACTTATCTTTCTTGTTTTGTTCTTATATAGTTTGGGACCACTACAGGCCCAGTAGCTTGAGTTGTAGCATTGTTTTTGGACTTGGAGGCCAATAAAATCCTCATTGCAACATTTTTTTTGGACTCTCGAAACCATTTATAGCCTTATTGTTTATGTATTTTGTCAATGATATCATTGATACGTATTTCACTTGGTGCCATTTTGATTTATGCACCCTTACATGGTATATAGATAAGAATAATTTCCCTATTTTGTCTCTAATGGTTTGGAATCACGATTTATAGTCTTAAAATATTTTTTTCATTAAAAATTAATCATTTTATGTATTTTTTCCAATTCTAGTTTACTAAACTCAGATCTATATTAGTTGATCCAATTTTGGTTGGAATCATGGTTAGATAGGTAGTCAATTCCAATTTTTAAAACTATGCTCATAGTAGGTAAGATATATAAAAATAAAGTACTACTTGGTATTTACCTCACCCAAAATGTAACAGAACCATTGAAGGAGGAGCAAAGAAAGCTTTAAATCAAATCTTCAACGAAGAAAAGTAAACAAATATGCTTGATGTTTCTAATCCTTAACAAACATTTCTAAAGAAAATTTGCATTCTCTAAGATGATTCCATACACCAATTCTTTTCTAAGAAACATCTCTTGGGGAAGCCCAAATGATTCTACCCCATATTTGTAGATGACATCTCTAGTAAACTTGTTGGTGGGCTAAATTATGAAGTTGGGTTACACTTTTGTGAGAATCGGGGGCGGAAAATTTTTTTCGGCAATAGTTCGGCCAAAATTTTGATAAAGTTCGGTTGAACTATCTAATAGTTCGGCCGAACTTCATGAAAAATTTCGGCCGAAATTGTTCTGCCGTTTAGATTGACAACACACTAACGGCATGGGCAAACATAATTTTTTTCTGGAGATGGGAAAACCGGCAACAACAGTTCGGCCAAACTTTTACTATTAACATAGTTCGACCGAACTATTTAGTATAAATATATCGACCACGAACCTTTTTCTTTTCCCGCGTCTTTGTTTGTTCACTTTTGCTTTGTGCATCTTGTGCTCTCTGGTCTATTGCTAGTGTGTCTCTTTCTCTCTGGTCTCTGGCTAGCGCATCTCCTACTATTTCTTCGTGCGTCTTCTGCACACTTCTCTGTTACCGAGGTAAGAAAGAAACCAGATTTCTCTTATCTCATATCAATGTCAAACATTTTGCTATTCTATTGTATCATTGTATCTAATTTCGATTTAGATGAAAATTGCTTTTGATACAATTTTGGAAATTTTTGTAATTACAAAACACTAATTACTCATGTGAGCCTAGTGTCATGACCATTAGAGTTTGACTTGTTTAGCTTAGATACTAGTTCGAATGCAAATTTTGTCAGTGGACTTTTCTAGAGATATGTTTGCTGAAATTTCCCTACCCTGTTAGCTTTTAAGCTCAAAATCTTATCAATTCAAAAAGAACTGCCCTTTAGAGCCATCTGCAAATCACCTCCGTAAGGAATTTAACGACATTAGAATACATCATCAAAATTTGTCCAACTTAAATATCTCTATCATATGTCGCTTAAAAGTTTTACTTTATAACTCTGCTTTTTTAATACACAGTTGAAGCTCTTTAGTTGTACTGGGTGGAGCACAGGGCTTTGTTTTGACCAAAAAAAAGACAATTGTTAAAATTGTCCTGATTAAAATGCTATGTATCTGCTTCCTGTTTGTTTTATGTTATTCCAATTCTATTTATTGAACAAGTATGAGGTTTTCCCTCTCAAAATGTAATCTGGAAATGATGATGAACAACTGAAGAATGAAAATTTTTTTTTCTCTAGTACATGAATATAAACCAGCTGTATTTTTCCTGCATCTTTTTTTTGTTCACTTTTGCTTCGCGCGTCTTCTGCACACTTCTCTGTTGCCGAGGTAAGAAAGAAAACATATTTATCTCATCTCATATCAATGTCAAACAACAACTTTCTGTAGTTGTGTTATATTAAATGAAACTAGCTTTCAATCTTATAGGCACTATATATGTGCCTCCTTAAGCTCGGTGCAACCTACATCTCATTTAAATGTGCAACAACAGGATTCTGCTATTCTGTTGTATCATTGTATCTAATTTTGATTTAGATGCAAATTGATTTTGATACCATTTTGGAAATTGTTGTAATTACAAAATAGAATCTATGTAACAGTTAATAGAGAACCTGGAAGGGAATTACGAAAAAGAAACCAGATTTCTCTCATCTCATATCAATGTCAAACAACAGCTTTCTGCAGTTATGTTATATTAAATGAAACTAGCTTTCGATATTACAGGCACTATATATGTGCCTTCTTAATCTCAGTGCAATCTACATCTCATTTAAATGTGCAACATCAGGATTCTTCTATTCTGTTGTATCATTGTATCTAATTTCAATATAGATGCAAATTGCTTTTGGTACCATTTTGGAAATTGTTGTAATTACAAAACAGAATCTATTTGATAGTTAATAGAGAACCTAGAAGGGCATTACGAGAAAGAAACCAGATTTATCTCATCTCATATCAATGTCAAACAACAAATTTCTGCAGTTGTGTTATATTAAATGAAACTAGCTTTCGATCTTACAGGCACTATATATGTAACTCCTTAAGCTCGGTGCAACCTACATCTCATTTAAATGTGCAACAGCAAGATTCTGCTATTATGTTGTATCATTGTATCTAATTTCTATTTAGATGCAAATTGTTATTGATACCATTTTGGAAATTGTTGTAATTACAAAAGAGAATCTATGTAACAATTTGACTTCTAGTTATGTTCTTGTATACTTAATATAAAAACTGGTTGTATTAGCACTTGGTGAATGGTTGATTAATATGTTAAATTATTAGTAGCAGATGAATTGAGTCCCATTTAAAATTTACCTTGATATATAATATAAATGTTTGTTTTTTCATCTCTTGCTTCGGGCATCTTCTGCTTTTTGGTCTATTGCTGATAGCTCACATTTGACCATTTTTTTCCATTTCTCAATTCAATACATCATAGCCACAAAGATTGAGAAAGAAGTGAGAAGCTTATAGTGTGGGATGAATAATGCAACATTGTTCATTGAATAGGAACTAGTCCTTGGGGTTGGGGAACCCATTCCCAGTTGTCATATAGACGTAATTATCATAATGTACAATGATTCATTCCATATTATTCATAGATTAAATGTCATGTCATTTAAATACAATATTTATCATAATGTACAATGATTCATTCCATATTATTCATAGATCAAATGTCATGTCATTTAAATACTTGAGATTTATCATAATGTACAATGATTCATTCCATATTATTCATATATCAAATGTCATTTAAATACCAAATTAATGAAATACAAGATTAATAATAATGTACAATGATTCATTCAATATTCATTTTTAGATTCAGGATAATAATGTACAATGATTCATGTTCCATGTTCATTTTTAAATAAACATAATTTAATGTATTATGACATAATTTAATACATTAATTCATTCCATATTCATTTTTAGATTCAGGATAATAATGTACAATGATTCATGTTCCATATTCATTTTTTGACAAAAATAATTTAATGTATTATGTCATAATTTAATGTATTGGGACATGATCCTTTAGGCTTGGTGGAATTACCTTTGCTTTTTATTTCTCTCTTACACACACACACACACACATATGAAGAGATGATCCCATTTTCTTTTTTATTCATATATCAAATGTCATTTAAATACAATATTTATCATAATGTACAATGATTCATTCCATATTATTCATATGTAAAATGTCATTTAAATACAAGATTAAAAAATTCAATGTAAAACACATGCACATTCTTATACACCCTTATGTCTACGTAAAGTATTTTGAGTGATGAAAGACCCCCCAAGAGACCCCCAAATTGGAACTGAAGGCCCCAATTGGGACCAAAGGCTCCTAAGGCCCGCATGGAAGGCCCTATTGCCCCTTATAGCTACACTTAGAGATCCTATATGGAGAGACGCCCATTAGGATATATCATCCTCTTTGCCCCTTAAGGAGGTCTATAAGGTACTTCTATGTCAATACCTCCAACGTGACTTAAACGGTCCTTAAAGGCCATCTCAGGAGGCATAGATGGTCCAACTCCTCAAGTCTAGGTAACTGGAATGATCCCCCCAGCTCTCAAGAGGTCACCATCGCTTGCAGACCGATGCCCTCAAGTTAGGTCTCCATCATTGTTTTAGCATTCCAGTGATGCCCTCAGGAGGTAACGTTGCCATCAATTCCTCCAACGTGCCTTAAATGGTCCTCTATGGCCCTCTCAGGAAAAATCCTATTGAGTCCACCCCTCAAGTTAGGTTAGCTATCCAGTAGGATATGCCCCTCAAGAGGTCATTATCATTTTAACAGTTGGCGATGCCCTCAAGTTAGGTCAGTGGTCTCAATGACCCAACCCTCAAGAGGTAAGTGGACTCCATGTAGCACACCCCTGTGGAGAAGAGGGCCATTAGCATATTATTGAAGGCCTTATTTACTCCTTATAGCTACACTTAGAGATCCTATGGTCCACCCAACCATTAAGATAATAAGCCTCTATGCCCCCTTAATGGGGTCTATAAGGTCCTTCAACATGTCATGGAAGGCCCTCCCATTAATGATGGGAGCCTATGCCCTCATAGGGCCATTCAAGGTCCTTGTATTTGATTAATGCGATGATATGATCTGATTATTATCAATCATATTAGGCCATATCACCCATATTATGAGACCCCCTGCCCTCATAGGGACATATAAGCATATGTATGGGACCCTATGCCCTTATAGGGCCATTAAGGATCAACCATAGGAAGGAATGGGTGGAACCCGTCCTAAAGGATCTACAACCAACGGTTGAAGATCATTAAACCAAAGGTTTAAGGATGAAGGAAAACCAAAGGTTGAAGGATCAACCATAGGAAGGAATGGGTGGAACCCATCCTAAAGGATCTACAACCTTCAGTTGAAGATCATTAAACCAAAGGTTTAAGGATGAAGGACAAACAAAGGTTGAAGGATCTACAACCAACGGTTGAAGATCATTAAACCAAAGGTTTAAGGATGAAGGACAACCAAAGGTTGAAGGATCAGCCATAGGAAGGAATGGGTGGAACCCATCCTAAAGGATCTACAACCAACGGTTGAAGATCATTAAACCAAAGGTTTAAGGATCAACAACCAAAGGTTGAAGGATGAAGGTCCCTTGACCTTCAAAGTACAACCAAAGGTTGAAAGGTTTAAGGAGAAACAACCAAAGGTTGAAAGTACAACCAACCAAAGGTTGAACCCATAACAACAACCAAATGTTGAAGGATATATAACCAACGGTTGAAGGATCTACAACCTTCAGTTGAAGATCACTAAACCAAAGGTTTAATGATGAAGTACAACCAAAGGTTGAAGGATATACAACCAACGATTGAAGATCATTAAACCAAAGGTTTAAGGAAAGATCAACCAAAGGTTGAAGGATCTACAACCTCCGGTTGAAGGATGAAGGTCAAGGACCTTCAAAGTACAACCAAAGATTGAAGATCATTAAAACAAAGGTTTAATAATACAACCTTGAGTGATTCCACGGGTCCTCTACACCCTTCACACGGTAAAATTGGGATAGGTAGTGTTAACTTCTACAAGTTCTATAGACAGAGTCTGTAAAGAGCCAGGTAGCCTCTGGATCTCATCTTTTATGAAAGGTGACATATCTAGTAAATGCCCCTACAGTCAATCTCTGGAATGGATCTGAATAGAATTTCTTCATTTTAATATCCATAAAACACAACCACTTGAAGGTAAACTATGTACATGTGTCATTTCTCCAACAAACTAAAGGCTTCGTCTAATATCCATAAAACACAACCACTTTAAGGTAAACTATATACATGTGTCATTTCTCCCACAAACTAAAGGCTTCCTCCCATTTATTTTAGATGTGAACTCTACCATAAAAATTTTAAGTCAAAATTTAAGATAAACAATGCACATGTCATTTACCTCATGATATTGTGTCATTTCTCTCATGCATTTGCAATAAATGTCGATTTAATATATATATATATATATATATTATTGATTTTTTTTTTTTTTAACCATTAAATATGGTTGAAAAATGGAAATTATGCATAGAATTTTCTTGCTATCTCAATCCAGGGAAAGCAGTGATTACATATGTGCTTTCCAATATTGCGACTAGCAAAGTCGTCCAAAGGAAAATGAATATACTAGGAAGAACAACAAACAACGAGGCATATTATATTGGATTGATAGAAGGCTTGGAAACAACGATGGATTATGGATCAAATGGAATTGTAGTTTTCACCAATTCTAAACTTGTGTGCAACCAGATGAATGGCGTGTGCCAAATTAAGAAGGAGAGCCTAAAAGAACTGCATGGAATAGCAAACAATATTGTTATCCAATTTCAATTTTTTAGTATAAGGCATTGTACAAATGTGAATAAGATGTCTGTCGATCTATTGCATGGGGCAATTCCAATTCATGATTCATATATCAAAGATGAATTAGAATTATACAGAGCAATTTCAATGCAAGATTCATCTCTCAAAGATGAATTGGTTTTGAGATGCTCTTCTTCAAAAATTCAAGATTCATCTCTCAAAGATGAATTAGTGTTGAGACGCTCTCCTTCAAAATTTATTGATGGACATTGTAACATATCTTGGATATGTGTGTGTTGTGTACTTATAAATGCATATTTTTTAATGACCATGTTTTTTTTTCAATTATATACCAAGTGTGCTCCCACCACACCATCTAAAGCACAACTTGGCGAACTTCACGTTTGCAACAAGTGGTGAACTTCACATTTTTATAAAATTAAAATGCGGGGACTTCAACAAATTTTTGTTTAAATGGAGTTTGTTTAAATTAAGTTTCACTTATTTTTTAATTACCATGTGTTTTTTTCAATTTTATACCAAGTGTGCTCCCACCATGTAAAGCGAAATTTGGTGAACTTATCATTTTTATAATTTATTTTTTGCTTAAATTGAGTTTCACACATCAATTATTGCTTTGAAAGTTGTGTTCTACATAATTTGTGTACACTAAATTACAAATTGATTTTCTAAAATTTATTTTGTGTAAATTTCCACCAATAGATATATATCATGGAGGATGAACGACGAAGATCAACAGAATCCCATATGGGGGTTTAGGGATCGGGGGATGTTCACGGTATTTAAATATAATTTTAAATCTGCATACATGTATGTACATATGGAATTGATTTTTTATTAACTTTGTGAGTTAAATTAGTTGTTAATAAGTTTCATTTTTTAATTTTTAGGAGCTAAGAAGAGAAGGGTCTCTACTCCATCCATGGAGTGTGCCCATGGTTCACCTAGTCATGGTATGGTTCATGCAATTTAATAAATGCATATGTACATGTATTTATATGTAGACATGAATGTATTTTTCAATTGATTATAAATTCGTATTTATTTATGAAGCTTCTCTCTCGTCTCGAGAGGTTGGTGGTGGTTCAAATCCCATTAGAGGGCCATCAATGAGTGGTATCGGGTTGCGTGAAGGTGGTGATATTTGTTCCCCCAAAGGCCAGAAAATGGTTGGTGTTGCTGGTTCTCAGTAGGGTCATTCTGGGTCTAGCTCTCAGTAGGGTCGTTCTAGGTCTCAACAACTTCGTGGTGGAGAAAATTCTAACCAACCACGTCAAGGTTTCCATCAATTTCAATATTTTTTTCATTGAATTTGTACAAATTTTTTACTTGTGTTTTTTCTAAATACGAAATTATATATATATTGATGCAGAGGCCGAAAATATTCCAAATATTGGTCAAAATAGACGCAGGGCATAACGCTACATTCAAGAAGAAGGTTGTCTACCTAGCACAACTTATACAGCCAACATTTCTGATATACCATGGGAAACAAACATGGCGCAATGCACCTTACAAAGGTGTGAAAAAATTCATGCAAAATTGCAGAGAGATCTCGTGGCTTTGACTCTACCTGCTGAGAGTCGACAAAGCCTTGAAATAGTTACACATTCATTGGGCGAAATTGTAAATGTGTACAAAAATCTTGGGCCAATGACTGATACATTTGTAGAAGTGATGAGAAAGAGAAAGGAAACAGTAATGGATCCAGATAAATGGGAGGATGTAAAACAAAGAGTTACAAAAGATATGGTGAAGTCAATGTTTAATTTCAAGGAAGGGCCAAAAAGAAAAATGTTGAAGGTGCAATATTTCAAGCACCCAAATATAGCTCACTATTTGTATGATAGGCACCTTACGGCCTATGAAAGGCTCTCATGGAACGACGAGGTTCCTGTTTATTTTGCACAATTGTTTTACGTAGAATTTTTTTTGGATATGAAACCCAACTATGATGACCTTCCGTCAAAATTTTTTGGTCCGGGGAAAGGTCGATTGTATGACCGTAAGGGCACTAAGCGAGATGTGGAGTTGCCTCGCCCTGATCCGCCATTGGTGAGTCGACCTTTTCGGGTTGAAACTCTACGGTCATAGATGGATGCGACTTATCATATAAGTTGAGAAGCAAGGGATGTCATGATCGACAATGTTTACATCGGATTGGGTGGAGTCGATGTTTGTCTAAATCGACAAAGAGCACGTGAAAATGCACGTGCCAATTTTGTGTATTGTACAGATGAAGAGATTGACAACATGAATGTTGAAGATCTCCGAATATATGCAAAAAATTGTCGCAATGGTTTTCAAGACCTAATTCTTCATGAGGAAGAGGGCACAGGAACGGTACGTGTTAATGACCTTAGGGTTCAATTATTTTAACATGTATACATGTGTACAATTTGTAATAAATACATGTGTATGTACATGTATACATTTATTTGTATGTACATTAATCTAACAAAAATGTATCATTATATGTTAAAACACCATTTGTAGTTGTCACGCATGATGAATGACGAAAATTTTAATATCACGTTCGAGACCTCTGGTTCAAACAATGCAGATGGGTCTCACCATCAAGATATGTTGGCAAATGTTAGTGTTTTTTAAGTGATATTTTAAAATAAATAATTGTGCACACATGTACATGTATGTATATATAATGATAAAATGTTTTAACAGATATCGATTCCGTCCGATGTTTTTGGGATGGCAGTACCTTCTTCTTCCTTGAGAGATGTACCTTCTACTTCCTTAGGAGATGAGCCACAAGTATTTACAATTTTTCACTTTTAAAATTTATGTTTAAAAGTCATATATATATATATATATATATATATATATATATATGTTACACCTCAAAAAGTTCCATTAAAAATTGATATATATATATATATATATATATATATATTGAGTTATTTTAAATTTTTTGAATTTAGGTTCCTATAGAAGATTTTTTTAATCCACGGACTCTAGCGACGGAGATAGGAACATCCACAGCATTTGAACAAGTTGTCTTTAAACTTTTTTTTAATATTATTGAAAATAAGTTTATATATGTACACATGCATTTTCATTTGAAAGTTTTTAATATATATATATATATATATTTTAACTGTACATGTATATTGTACAGTTTACTATTGCAGATGTTCCTATGGGGGCGTAACTTGGTCATCAAATGGAGAGGGAACCTCATGAGGTATTGCATGATTTTTTTGTTATATTTTGTTTTTTACATGAAGTTCTAGATATATATTCTCACTCATTTTTAAAACATCAAATTTTAATGTTCAAGTACATGTGCATTGTATATGTAGGTTTCCCATGATGCTTCACATGATAGTGCGCGGATTGAGACCCTGATAGGAAAGACGCTAGATCCATCTCTATTTGATGGACATGATTTGTAGATTTGATTTCAAGATTTAGATAGTCTTAAATTTTCTTTTTTATATATTATCTAGATGCACTGTCATATATATATATATATAACTTGATACAGTTTGATACTTGTGAGATCTACAATTTTTGGACATATTTTATTACAGTGTTAATATAATTTGTTTTGTTCCAAAAAGTTAATTTTTGGATGGTTTTAGTACTTTTGGCATGTGAATGTGAAGTAATTTTGTTATATAATTTGTTTGGTTTTTAAAACTTTTAAGTTTTGGATAATTGAACTACTAGTAATGTTGTCATCTATAAATTAATGTTTTGCTTCTGAACTACATTTGGCATATTATGTAATGATGTGTTATAATTTGTTTTGTTTTTAAAATTTAAGTTTTGGATGCTTGAAGTACATTTGGCATGTGAAGTAATGTTGTGATCTATAATTTTTTGTTAAATTAAAAGTCAAGTTTTGGATGGTTTCAATCTACATTTGGCATGTGATATAATGTTAAATGTTTTTATTGGATAGTTGAACTATAATTGGCATGGCATGTGAAGTAGTGTTGTGTATGATATAATCAAAAAAATTTTAAAATTCAAGTTTTGGATGGTTTCAATCTACATTTTGCATGTGATATTTAATGTTTTAAACGTTTAATGTTTTAATGTTGCACGATATATAATCAAAAAGTTTTTAAAACTTAAGTTTTGGATGGTTTCAATCTACATTTGGCACATGTGGTATAATGTTAAATGTTTCTATTGGATATTTGAACTATAATTGGCATGGCATGTGAAGTAATGTTGCATGATATATAATCAAAAAGTTTTTAAAACTTAAGTTTTGGATGGTTTCAATCTTCATTTGGCACATGTGATATAATATTAAATGTTTTTATTGGATAGTTGAACTACAATTGGATGGCATGTCAAGTAATGTTGTGATATAATAAAAATGTTTTTAAAACCCAAGTTTTGGATGGTTGAAGTACGTTAATCATGTGAAGTAATGTTGTGATATAATAAAAAAAAAATTAAAACTAAGTTTTGGATACCATTTTAATCTAGACATTTAATGTAAATCCCTTTAATTTTGATTTAATATTAAATGTTTTAAATGTAAATCCCTTTAATTTTGATTTAATGTTAAATATTTTAAATGTTTTGATATAATGTTAAATTTTTTTATCTAAGTTTTTGATGGTTTCAATCTACATTTGGCCTATGGAAGACCCCATGCATAGAAAACGGATGCGTTTCAGAAGGGGAGGAGGGGGTAGGGATGGAGGGTGCAGGAGTGCTGGCTCTCGCCCTCCTCTTTCCATCCATGACACAGGTAGCCACCCTCCTCCAGCAAGAAATGAAGCACAATTTCACTTCACCAACGCTATGGTCAGACCGCGAATTATGACGACCATTTCCATCTCTTTTCAGGAGGAGCCAAAAGATGAAGGTGCTTCTAGTTCTAGGAAGCGGTGGAGAAAGTCCACCATCCCAACCCATCAGCCCCAAGACACGAGGAAGTTGGCAGCTATTCCAGTCAAATCCGGCTCGATGAGCTCCAGCAGCGATGGCGCAAGTAGCGACAACTCCTCCCAGTCGTCCAAGGGAGTAGATGATGATCTGAAGGACTACGGTTGTCCAATTGTGGATGAGAATCATCCTACACACATCGATAGCTAGCCTAATGTCAGGTCCTCTTTAGCTTTTTCCCGGTTATGGGCAGCCCCTTTTCTGTTTTTTTTATTCAGACCCCGTCTGGTGTTGGCTAGTTAGGCAACCTAGGAGACGGGTCTCGTTATGTACATTATGTTCATTACATTTATATATATGTAAATCCTTTAATTTTGATTTATTTTTAAATGTTAAATGTTTTAATATAATGTTAAATGTTTTGATCTAAGTTTTGGATGGTTTCAATCTAAATTTGGCCTAGATGGAAGACTCCCATGTGAAGTATTGTTTTGATTGAATCAAAAAGAGTAAAGAAGTAGTTGTATATGTAAATCCCTTTAATTTTGATTTAATGTTAAATGTTAAATGTTTTGATCTAAGTTTTGTATGGTTTCAATCTACATTTGGCCTAGATGGAAGATACTCCTATTTGAAGTATTGTTTTGATATATTCAAAAAGATTAAAGTAGTTATATGTAAGTCCCTTTAATTTTGATTTAATGTTAAATGTTTCAAGATATAACATGTTAAATTTTTTTATTTAAGTTTTGGATGGTTTCAATCTACATTTGGCCTAGATGGAAGACTCCCATGTGAAGTATTGTTTTGATTTAATCAAAAAGAGTAAAGAAGTAGCTATATGTAAATCCCTTTAATTTTGATTTAATGTTAAATGTTAAATGTTTTGATATAATGTTAAATGTTTTGATCTAAGTTTTGGAATGGTTTAAATCTACATTTGGCTTAGATAGAAGACTCCTATGTGACTTGTATTGTTTTGATTTAATCAAAAAGTTTTTAAAACTCAAGTTTTGGATGGTTGAAGTACATTTGGCATCTTAAGATTGCTTTTGATCTCTACATAGTCTTGTTTGAGTGAAAAAAATTCCAATAGGAAGAACATAGCTTTTCAATGCAACTAACCATGTATCAATTGAGCTCTAATTGAAAAAAGAGTTTAAAGAAGTAGATATATGTACAAATTATCCCTTTAATTTTGATTGGAAATATAATTCTAGTACATATATATGTTTGTTGAATTTGGGTCAATGTCATTAATGCACTCAAATAGGTAGCCTTGTTGATTTATAATTTGGTAAATTGATGACATTCAGTTAATTGCATTCTAGAACATAGAACATATATCCGACCATTGGACAGACAAATTTTGTACTAGATTTTCAATCAGGAATAGAGATGTGGGTAAAATCCCACCAAAAGTCGGAGAAGTGCTCCGAGTCTCTTGTCTGAAAGGAATCTTCGTACAAAACTATACTGTGGATGATTTATTTACATTGCACGGATAATTTTTACCAGAAAATCTCACAAGAAAAATTGGGCACATTAAGTTCGTGTATATATCCAATACGATTTTTCATCAATGCACATAGAAAAACTACTTTAAGTTAAAATTGCATTCTAGAACATATATATTGAGTACATTTAAATCATTTTTCATCAATGCACATAGTAAAACTACTTGAACAATTAATTTCATTCTAGAATGTATATATATCCAATATGTAAGTAACATTTTTCATCAATGCACATTGAACATATCTGACCATTGGACAAACAAATTTTGTACTAGATTTTCATTCAGGAATAGAGATGTGGGTCAGATCCCACCAAAAGTCGAAGAAGTGCTTCGAGTCTCTTGTCTGAAAGGAATCTTCGTACAAAACTATACTGCGGATGATTTATTTACATTGTGGATGCTTTTTACCAGAAAATCCAACTAGTTTTTCATCAATGCACATAGAAAAGCTAGTTCCAGTTAATTGCATTCTAGAACATATATATTGAGTACGTAAATAATTTTTCATCAATGCACATAGTAAAACTTCTTGAACAATTAATTTCATTCTAGAACATATATATATATATATATATATATATATATATATATATATATATATCCAATACATGTAACATTTTTCATCAATGCACATGTATAGAAAAGCTACTTTCAATTTATAGTAAAGCAGGTGCATGTACCAAAACAATTTGTACATGTGCAAACACTTGCACAAATAAAATAAGAAGCTCAATTTTTAATTGAGTACTGGAAGTTCTAAAACATATTTAATCCTAAGAGAATAAATTGTTGGGCACTTCAATCAAAAAAATTCTAATGGAATGCCATCTTCAATAATTCGTTCATGATTGGATTTTGACATTTTCCATTTCTTAATTTTTTTTTTTTCTTTGATTGAACCTCTATCAACTTTATGCATGTTTCACACACCAAGTGACTATATTGACAACTTATGGAATCAGGTTCATAGTCTTCAAAGTAAACAAAGTCCCCACTTTGATTAGTTTTTCTGAAAAAATAACCTTTCAGTATAATAGATGCTATGTCATATTGAAATCCGTGATCATTATAGTTTTGTAATCATTTCATTTTTCGTTCAGTGAATGCATAAAATAATACTTAACATTTTCATCATTTTCAATAGGTGCAATTACAGCAAAAACATCTCCTGCACAATAAAAAAAAATTAACAAAATTATACATATTTAAATTTATTTCTAGGTCTTTAAATCATTAGAAAGCAATTCAAATGTTACCTTCTCTAACAAGATCAGAAACTCGATCACCATCGGATGATATTGTAGTTTCCTCTTATTGCATTTCTTCAAACATTGCAACAGACATTTTTCCCTTTGCATTTAGCTTTGTATGTTTCCAATCTTTTAAATACATTTTGTTTTCACAAACATCATTGGATTTTGTGTTGTCTATGCAAACATCACAAAAACAAGAATATTTTCTTTTATCCAATGCAAACACATTTTTGGACGACTTTGTTTTAATTGAATGCAATTTTCGAGTCCCTTTTATTGTTTCAACGTCATTTCCAATTGACCTATCTACGTCTTCGATCCCAATATGACAGAAAAACCTTTATATGGAAAATTAAAAGAAGAATTTCTAAATATGATATCAAAATACAATCAAAGATAATCATTGCACGATAAATGTAAAATGTTTAAAATTAGATTTTCAATAAAAATTAAATTGAATGTACCTTCACACTTCCCTTGATGGGTTAGTCTCATGGCTTAGAGTAGCGATGCACCATTGAATAACTTCTTTAGTGTTCACAAGTTAGCTTGCAGAGGGGTTCATTTGATATCTTCAAAGTGCTCGTTTTATACATGCTCCTGCACCGTCATGTTCTCCTTTTCCCAGGCCAGTCTCAAAGAAATTCCAACAATGTTTAATGTAGGTTTTCTTATGAAGACTACACAACCAAAATAATGATCATGCAGATTTGAATTGACCTGCACATCCGTCTGACCATATCTAATGTTCATTGAATGTTATTCCATGATTTTTCAAGGAACCATAAATTTTTCCAAAACAATGTTGTACAAAATATGTATCATGTGTACGATCGTCACTGATATAAAAGTGATATTCTTTAATGATATGTTGATTTTCACTCATGATTTCTATATGATCGACGTTTTGTTCAACATGTCTATATAGAATATGGACGAGCATGGAGACTTGGTTAGAATGATAATATTCACTCTTAATTTATTTTTTTGGAACAAATGTGTAGTTTTATGCAAAATCAATCACTGACAAAATGGTCCCTAGTGGAAAAACTTCACGAGATTTTTTGAATTGCAAGTCTTTCCATCAAGCTCTATGGGAATGCTTGGTGTATTTGTAAATTTCTACCTCAAACTTTCTCAAAAAGTCTATCACAAAATTTTTGTCTTCTAGTAATTAAATTCTTTTAACACTATTTGCACCTTGAATCGATGTATCGATATATTCATATCTCTTCCATTTCACTTTCATGTTGGAAAATGATTGATAATTTATATCAATACAATATTTGTTTTGAAATTTAGTCAAATTTCCACAATCATCGCATTTTTTACCACCAACACATTTCTTTTTGTAAAATAGTTCATCGCTTTCTCTTTCACATAGAATTTGAGATATGAACTCACGGATAGTGGAAGGAGGAGGTGAATCCTTCCATAATGTTCTACCAAAATCAAGGAATGTGTCATAATATAACTCAAATTCCACATGATAACGACAACAAAAAGTGTTGCGTACGGTGATAGGTTTTACATACCATGGTTTTTGCTGAACAAAAGCACTGATTGAAACATGAATTTTACGGTTCTCTTTTTTGAACTTGTTGAATAACTCTATCTGAGTGGTTTCCAAGAAATATTATTCATGTTATTCATACTGAATTCATGTTATTCTTCTTTGCATCACATGCCTTGGAGTTGGTGAAGCACGCGAATTGTTCTTCCAATATTCATATATTATTTTTTTAACATTTTCTCCAAGTCTATCTTTATATGCCTTCCTAAAAATAGCTCTCCAACAAGTGAGTTCATCATTTACATCTACTTGTAGCCGAAATTTCTGATGTTTGTGAAAAAAATTTCGCGAGGTTCCTAATGCTCGTGCCATAGATGTTACCAAACGATTATCATTAGTACTTGATGAAACCATTGCCATATGTATTCCTCTACGTACAATTGAAACATTTTTCTCTCTAGATCTCTTAATTGAATTTATAGCACTACTTATATTTTTTATCACATATTCCTTAATTTTTTTTATCTTTGGTTGATTTTTGAATAACCAGTAGTGTCGTAGATTCTTTTAATTTCCTTAATGATAGGAGACCTTTCAACATTTGAGATTGAACTATTAACCGCTCATTTAAGAAATACTTCTCAAAATTGCAGTTAACACGATATCGTATAACATGGTTAGGTTTTTTATCTCCATATGTGTGAGTGTCAACATTTTCTAACATCTCATCATCGACACTAATTTCATCTGTACATATTTGAAAAAATAGTGCATAATAAGTTTACATATGAACAATAAATAACTAAATTAATAAATATATGTATAATTTCAATAATACGTGCATGTGTTCAATATATATATATATATATATATCTTGTGATTCAATTTCTTCATTTGAATTTCTTTCAATATTTTCACCATCTTCAATCATTGGTTCAATATCTCTTTCACCTTCTCTTTCAAAATTTTGTATCTCATCATCAATGTTTTGAGAAATATCTCTGTCTGTTTACATTAAACAAAATATTTTTCAAATTAGTTCATCAAATAAAAATTAACCTTCACATTTTACACTAGGAAGTTCTTAAATATATCAATAGATCATAATATTTACATTTACATACTTGCTTCAATTTTTTCTTGCGGTTGAATTTCCCCTTCAATATTTGAGAGGGCTTCTATCTTTCTTTTGCGAGATTGTCTCGTCTCTTCTCTACGTTCCTCGGGGTCTCTTTTTCGATCATATTTTCTCGCACAAGTCCTTCGATTTCCCATGATAATAGAGTATGAAGTTCAAAAAATTTCCTTCAAAAAATTAGACAATAACTCAATTAGAAAAAGCATCACAAAAGATTTAATTTTTAAAAAAAATGTCATTTTAAATTTTTTGCAAAAAATACATACTCCAATCCAAAACACTTACTTTAAAAAATTTGAGAAAAAAATTTCTTACAAAAATGAAACGAAGCTCAAAATATTTACTTCAAATCAAAACACACACTCTAAAAAAATGTCACTTCAAAAAATGCCTCCAACTTTAAAAAAAAAAAAAACGCCACTTCAAAAAATACTTCCAAAAATACTTCCAGAAAATGTCCTTTCGAAATTAAGCCCAACTCCATACTTTCAAAAAAAATGAAGCACAAAAAGCATCTAAAAAAATGTATTACATACCTCCAAGAAATGTCCTTTGAATGTACGTCCAATAAAATTCCTTAAACCCAAAACAATTCTTTACAAAATCAGGCCGCCTCCAAGAAATGTCCTACAAGAAAAGTCTTTAAACCCAAAACAATTCTCTGCAAAATCAAACCATCTCCAAGAATTCGAAATTAAGCACAAATCCATACTTAAAAAAAAAATGAACAAAAAACATCCAAAAAAATGTATCACATACCTCCAAGAAATTTCCTTTGAATGTACATCCAAGAAAATTCCTTAAACCCAAAACAATTTTTTGAAAAATCAAACTGTCTCCAAGAAATGTCCTCCAAGAAAAGTCCTTAAACCCAAAACAATTCTTTGCAAAATTAGTCTGCCTCCAAGAAATTCCCTTAAACCCAAACCTCAAAGAGAAGTCTTTAAACGCAAACCAAGACCTTTATAAAATTAGACCAAATGTGCGAAATGTGCAAAAATTATGAATGATTTCGCGGTAATTTATATTGCCGTAAAATGTGTTTTAGGAGGGGCACCACGAAATTTTCTGGCTGACGGAAAATTAGATTAAAGTTCAGCCAAACTTTGATTAATATTTTGGTTGAACTATTAAGTCGTTAGAATTAACGGGCCGTTAGTGCAAAAAATAGTTCAGGCAAACTTTTAATCGAATTTTGGCCGAACTAACGCGTCACCAGTTACGCAGCTTGATGTTTCTGAAACTTTGGACTGATTAAACTCCATGAAGCATTCTGAATTAACTGTCGAAACCAAGACAAGCATTTTCAGAATTGAATATACTTTCAGGAAATATAACTTTATGAAATTTCATTAACATTTACTAATTTTAATTAATTTTCTAATAAAATGGGTGCAAACAATTTCTAAGGGTCATTGTGATTAAGTGAAATCAAAATTCCATATCTCCCAAAATACATTGTAAAAAAAATTGAAAAAATTATGGGGCATTATATTAGTCAGTTGTCTCTAATGGGTAGCTTTTATATTTTTAGTTTATAACTTGTATGTTAAGAAATTTGTTGCATCATGAAACATATCCAAAATATGCAGTTTTTTCATATTGGACCAGTTCAAAAAATTCTAGTAATTATGATATGCATCCATTGGCTTTGTAAATATGAAAAAACCGAAGTAGGCTCTGTCTATATTGTTGTAACACATTTTGTTTTCTTAAAAACACAAATTTTCAATGAATACAAAATTACATATTAACATGACTTCTTATGAATCCTTTGATTGTTAAGAAACACACACTCAAAGAAATGCTAAGTTGACATATCAAATATACATAAAAAAATTTCAAAAAATAAGTAATAGAAAGCTAACAAAATTTCTAACAACTTTTATTTTTATCGCAAAATGAAATTCTAAATAGAAAAATTGTTATAGGTTGCAGAAAGTTGAAGAACCGAAAAAAATGAAAGTTTTTTCTCAAAAAAGGGCAAAAAGTGTAACCCAACTTCACATTTTCACCCTCTAGACTAGTGAAACTCACCTTGGTGTATTTGAACTAGACACCTACTAGCACTAAACTAGTATAATGGCCAACAAATTTGGCGATAATTGGTTGAGCTGACCTCTTAGACTAATTTTGTGCACCATTTGTAGAACATATAAGAATTTTCACTCTTAGTGCAGAAAGTGTCCTAAAAACACAATAATTTCTTCCACTGATATCTTCTCAATAAGTCAAATTTTCTTACTGTTTTTTTATTTTGGAAAACATGTGCTTCTTTTGTCAACATTCTTGCATATTATGTTTTATTTCATAACATTTTTCTTGAATGTGGAATTGTGTATCCTGTAATTGTCAATGTAAAGGAACAATATAAACATGCTGGGTGTTTGAATTTTTTTTTGCAGCTTGAGAAGAACATTCAACTCATTGCACTAGCAACAAGTTGGACTAAAAATGTATATGATTGGTACCCTCAAGTTTCTACTAGTCATATAGGCACAAGTTCTATTATCTTAGCTGAAAAATGAAGAGATAATGGAAATCAACCTCAGAAAAAGCAATGCTCCATAGTGATGGCTACTCCAAAGGATGATAGATATTTTAAGATTTTTTATTGGTTTAAAGGTGGAAGGTTCTCCACCCAAGTACTTCAGTTACCACATGAAATAACAAATAAATTTGGATGATGAGGTGTGTGATTTTCTGTACATTGATTAATACATTCTAATTTACATTAATAATATTATCTCATCTTATTTCACTCTAATGTTACCACAATTGTTTTTCATTCTAGAAGGATTAAGGAAAATACCTGGAATTTATATGTATAAGGTTGTGATATCCCTAGAAGAAGTAGACACTATACTTGGAGGGAAGCTGCTGAAAGTTCTAGGATTGTGTCACTGCTTACACTTCAGGTTTGTCTGTATTTATTTTGTATTTAGTTGCTCTAAATAAATTGACATATACATGAAAACGCTTAAGGAATTTAAGATCTGAAATTATTTCATTTATAGCTTGTTGAACACATTTATAGGTTAGGTATCTTGATGCTTACATCAAATGAAAATATATCGTATACCCATAAGATCATTTTCCTGATTGTAAGGCTATGGAAAAATAGGGTGTTTCTTTTAGGAATGCTACCTTTTGTGGGAAAATATATGAAGGTGGTGAGGCTAAGAATTTATTAGACATTGGAAGCCTGTAAGACATTCCTATCTCTGTTGTCAAACATGGTAGAAAAATTGAAGATACTGAAGGTAGTGTATTCCATGTTTCCTTCGATCTATTCAGATATATTTGTTCCGTTTCATTATAATGTGATGGTTTGCTAATTTGTTGATTAATAAATAATGTTTGGCCTGAAGTAGGTTTGCGTTAGAAAGGGTTCTTGTTTGAAGCAATTTTATGTTAGCAATGGGTATTTGAAGAAGGAAGTGACTTGGTGCAATCCTATGTTATTGAATACAACAAAAGTATAGATGTTGGCCTACTTTTTAGCCCAAGTATGTCCTAAAAAAATTCTTATTGCCATTAGTCATGGGGATTATTCCTCCTTCAAGTGCTTTAGGAAGTTAATCAATGTAGAGGACACCATGATAGAATCTATGAGTAGCTGCAAGTATAACCGTTATGCTCCTCATAATTTACTCTCAAGTAGAGGGCTTTCGCACCTTTGTATTTTAATCATTCATCTGTTGCATCTGTGCTTTGGGAATATTCATTGATAGTAACATGGACACATTGTATGAACCCATCACAACTACACTAATTATAAATTCCAATGGAAGCAGAGTAAGGACTCTGACTTACTAATATTGTGCACCATAATCCGATGACTATTATTACCAACAATACAAATTCTAAATACCAACAAAGATAGAGGATGGCCTATTATCTTATGTAGTGGACCACCAATTAATGCTTGTTTTACATTTTCAAGTATTTTATGACAAAAATTTGATTGAGAGTATCTATTCAGCCAAATTTTCCCAACTCTAGCAGCTCCCCAGGTGAGACATCCCACAGTCCCCTACAGGATGATTGAGATTATATATTCAACCAAATTTTCCCCAAAATATCACTTACCCAAATGAGACAATGCACCAGGGACAATTAAGAGTATCTATTGAGCCAAATTTACCTTAAGACTCACACCTACCTAGGTGAGAAATCCCACTAAGTATCGATTAAGTAAGAGTATCTATTCAACCAAATTTTCCTAGGGACTTTCACTTGACCAGGTGAGATAGTCAATTAGGAGCAATTAAGAATATCTACTCAACTAAATTTTCCAAATAATTGCACCTAACGAGGTGAGCTAGCCCACTAGGGGCAGTCAAGAACATCTACTCAGCTAAATTTTCCTAAGACTTGCACATACCCATGGAACTCTAGCTAAGGAACGAAAACACCCTTGTTTCACCACCCGTCCAAGCCTAGGTTGACTTGATTTTTTATCTCAATATTCAATTGATGCATTTTAACTAAATATTCCTCTTCTACTTTTCCTATAATCGGTGAAATTTTTGGTATAGGATTTGGAAGTCGAAGGATAATCTAATAAAGTAACTAGAACCTTCCCATGGGGAATCTTGCTAGGGGGATTAAGACTATCTATTCAAAAAACTTTTCCCAAGACTTGCTGCTACCCAATTGAGAAGACCGACTAGGGACAAACCTACAAAGGCAATTGAGAATATCTATTTAGAAAAATTTGTGCAGGAATTGAAACTACCTAGGTGAAATAGCTCACTAGAGACAAACATGTTTAGGGGAATTTGAACCTTGGTTGGGGAATAACAACACCCTTGTTTTACCAACCAACCAAACCCCATTCAACTTGTCTTTGACTCTGGGTGTGTATGTGTTTTTATTTTCAAATCTTTTCTCTCTTTCTAAATTTTTGAAAGTGTTCTATGCTTAATGCAAATTTACTTCAAACTTCTAGGGCCTGATACCAAATAGAAATCACATAAACATGAAAGTAAAATGCAGATAGAACATACCAATAGATTGACGGAAAAAAATCCAATAATATACTTAAATTTTGTCAAATAGAGATGAAATTGGTGGCATTATGGAAGTCAACAGGATGCTTCAACTAACAAAGTCTTTCTAAGGTCAACCAACCCTCCAAGTGTCACACATACAACCCTCAAAGAAAACTCATCAAAATTCAACATAATTCAACAAAATAATCCCTCATCCAAATTTATGGCATCATCCATATTTCCAGCATCCAGATTTACGACATCATCCAAATTTACGGCATCCAGATTTACGACATCCATTTCCAGCATCATCCAAATTTATGACATCCATTTTCGGCAGCATCCAAATTTACGTCATCCATTTACGACATCATCCAGATTTACGACATCTAGATTTACGGCATCCATTTCTGGCATCATCCAGATTTACAACATCCATTTCTACCATCATCCATATTTATGAAATCCATTTCCGGCATCATCCAGATTTATGACATCCATTTTTGACATCATCCAGATTTACGACATCCATTTACAGCATCATCCAGATTTGCGACATTTATTTCCAGAATCATCCAGATTTACAACATCCATTTCTGGCATCATCTAGATTTACGAAATCCAGATTTACACGTGGTAGACAGAGAAGCATCTTCTAGGCTGAACGAACCAATCAGATCATTAGGAATGTGTGTGATGATATGATGATAAAATTACCTCCAAGTCTCTCTAATTTATATCCATCTGTGAGGGTGTGTGACACATTTGTTGGGCCTCCAGCGTACATTGCAATTTTGATCGACCTTGCACATAAGTGGAATAAATTCAAAATAAATGTTCTTCTCATCCGATCAAGATTATATTTAGATAAATATTGCACCTCTCTGAAAGAGGAATCCAATAAAAATATTGGCATCATCATCTGAGTAGTACAACATGGATTTTTGACATAGTTTCCCAAAATTAACACTCCCTCTCAACTAGGGAGAACTCCATCCACCAATACCATCCAAACATCGTGCGTCATCCCGACCTAAATTTCTTTGCTGGCTTCTTTATTTCAAATAGTGAGTCACAAAGACATCACTGTCGATTGAACCAAGTCGGCTCAGCGGTCTGAAACCTCTATAGGACTCAAAGGAGTCTCATACTAACCCAAAGTTAGTTTAACTGATCTGAAGTCCGTTGGAGGTCCAAAACCTCTCTTGGACTAAAAAGAGTCATATACTAACTCGAAGTTAGTTGGAGGTCTGAAACCTTACTTAGACTCAAGAGAGTCATATACTAACCCAATGTTACTTTAACTAACTTGAAGTGATTTGGAGGTCCGAAACCTCATTTGGACTCAGGAGAGTCATAAATTAACCTGAAGTTTGTTTAGCTGACCTAAAGTCAGTTGGAGGTCAGACAAATCACTTGGACTCAAGAGAGTCATATACTAACCTAAAGTTATTTTAACTGAACCGAAGTCAGTTGGAGGTCTGAAACCTCACTTGGACTCAAAAGAGTCATATACTAACCCAAATTTAGTTTAACCAACACGAAGTCAGTTGGAGTTCTGGAACCTCACTTGGACTCAAGAGAGTCATATACTAACCCGAAGTTAGTTTAACTCACCCGAAGTCAGTTGGAGGTCCGAGACCTCACTTGGACTCACAAAATCCATATACTACCCAAAGTCAGTTGGAGGTATGAAACATCACTTGGACTCAAGAGATTCATATACTAACCCAAAGTTAGTTTAACTGACCCGAATTTAGTTGGAGGTCCGAAACCTCACTTGGACTCAAATGAGTCATATACTAACCCGATGTTAGTTGAACTGACCCGAAGTCAGTTGTAGCTCTGAAACCTCACTATACTTGGTCCTAGATCAAGTGGTTGGACACATGCCATCCTAGACATAGAGAGTATGACAATATTCGATGCGTTGATCAATTTTTCTATTTGTCTCTATTCACATTTCCCACCTCATTGGACAAGATGAGGGGTACTTCCCATGAGTCTGAAACTCCAAGGGTAGGATAAATGCAGGGTATAGATCAAAGAGAGCTAAACCATCTCAATATCATCACGGTTAGGGGGAAGCACACCAACAAGTTTCAAAAATCCTAGCCTTGTGGTTTCTTATAGCTCCAAGAAGCCATCCCAAAGCCCCTGGAGCTCCCAGAGCTCATTGTCCAACTCAAGAAGGAGCCTCAGAATAGGGTCATTCCACGATTTCAATATTCTCACAGAAGGTTAGGAAATTGACCCTCCCTAAGGGCTTAGTGAGAATATCCATGACCTACTCATCAATTCTTAGAGGATCGAGCCTTACAATGCCTCACTCTAACATATCCTAGATAAAATGGTACCTGATATCAATATGCTTGGATCGATTGTGGAACACAGGATTCTATGACGAATGAATCCCACTTTGATTATCACAAAGGGTAGTGGTGGTATCTAGCACATGCCTGAACAAATCACTGAAGAGATTTCGAAACCAAATAGCTTCACAACAAGCTATACTCAATGAAATTTATTCAGCCTCAGCAGTGCTGAAAGCCACCAACTTCTACTTCCTCCTTGTCCAAGATATTGAAACAGAACCAAGTGTGAAGAAGCATCCATATGTGCTCTTGTGATCCACCACACTACCAGCCCAATCAAAATCAGCATATCCATGGAGTCTCAAACTATTGGTAGTGTATCTTAGCCCATGGCTTATCATTCCCCGAAGATATCTCAAGAGATTCTAGGCACCAACCCAATTAATGTGATGAGGATCAACCATGTGTTGACTCAAAATGTTCACTACAAAACATATGTCCAAACTAGAGTTAACTAAGAACATCAATGCTCCTATGAGTTGCCAATACTCGGTAGGATTTCCCAATGCGGGCCTAACAAAATTTCCACACAAATTCTTGAATTTTAGTTCCATCGGTGTCGACAAAGACTTACAATCCACCATACCAAATCTCTCCAACATCTTCACAATATATTTTCCTTGAGAGAGGAAAATCTCGCCATGTCTCTGCGAGACCTCCAAGCCTAGGAAGTAATGCATCAATCCTAGGTATTTCATCTCGAACTCAAAAGTGAGCTCCCTCTTACATTGATGAATGATAGGGTCAGCATCTGTCAGGAAGAGATCATCCACATAGAGAACCATAATGAGATGCTTTTCTCTATCAACCTTGAAGTAAAGGTTCAAATCAACATTACTTTGAGTGAAGCCCAACTTCATCAAGTAGTTATATATCCTCTCGTACTAAGCCTTGGGAGCTTCCTTCAACCCATAGAGGGCTTTCTTCAACATGCATACATGAGAGTCTCTATCTTGGACTTCGAACCCAGAGGATTCTCCACATACACTACTTCCTTTCTTGAACCATGCATAAAAGTGGTCTTCACATACATCTGATGGAGACTCCATCCTTGCATGGTATCAAGGGTAATAATAGATTGGATGGTGGTACAGTAGGCCACAAGTGAAAATATATCATCATAGTTTATGTGTTCCTTTTGAGAGAAGCCTTGGTCAGCAAATCTTGCCTTGTAATTTTCAACAATACCATTAGATCCATGCTTGATGTTATAGAGCCATTTAGAGGTGACAACAGCTTTGTCCTCCAATCTAGGGGACCACATCTCAGACATAATTCTTCATAATGGACTCATACTCTTCTTGTATATCATCATTTGAAACTTGATGCTTTACGGCTTCTTCAAATGATTCAGGCTCAAATTGTATGACTGTACTCATGGCTGCTAGACACTCTTGCTATCTATTCAGCTTCTTTCTTTCACAGAATGTCCCCCTTGGGGCCATATGTCTCTCGGAATCCTTGAGAGTATCGCTGAGCCATGAGGATATTCTCTTCATTAAAGGAAGTCGATCAATAGGGTCCATCCGTCCTTCAACATCGGGCATCATCTCATCCTTCGGATCTTCCTGCTTCCATGTTCTTTCATCATGGTCTTCCTTGGAGCTAGGAAGATTTATCACTTTCCTGAGGGAATCATCTTCATCAAAGTGAAATCATGGCATATCTACACTTCTCTTTGACCAGGAGCATAGATTCCATATGCCTTCGAAGTTTCAATATAACCCACAAACATTACCTTGTTTCACGAAGCATCCAACTTGCTTCTCTTTCCTTTTGGCACATGAATGTAGACAGGACAACAAAAAACTCTAAAATGAGAAACATTAGGTTTCTTACTAGAGAAGACCTCTTTAGGAGTTTTTGCATCCAGAGCGGAATGAAGACATCTATTTTGTATGTACACAACACTGTTCGTAGCTTCTACCCATAGAACCTTCGGAAGACCTTGGTCACTTAGCATGGCACAGGAAACTTCCACAATGGTCATATTATTTATTTTAGAAACCATTTTACTCAGGAGTATACACGGTTGTGGTCTCCCTCTTAATGCCAGATTCTCTGCAAGAGTCATTGAACTTGTTTGACTCATACTTGGTGCCATTATCGGTCCTCAAAATCTTGAGCTTCTTTCCTGTTTGATTTTCAACCAAGGCCTTAAAGGTACAAAACAATTTGAATGATTCATACTTCTTCTTCAAGAAGTATATCTAGGTCTTGTGATATAAGTCATATATAAATTTCATGTAATAAGAAAATCTTCCCAAGGATGTCACAGGAAACATACCAGATAAGTTAGAATGTATCAATACCAAGACATCAGATGTCTTTGTGACACTTGAGGGGAAAGGTCCCTTTGTATTTCTTCCTTCAGCACAACCCTAACATACTCCTTCATGATCATCTTGACCTTATAATTCCAAATGAAAGGACATATTCCGTTCATGATAATTATATTTTTTAGTCAACTTATCATCAGACCATTGGTCCTTGACTAGACTTATTCTTCGGTGATTTATTTTCACACTATCTTGGGCTTTGTATTCACCTCAGCTCTGATACCATTTAAATTTTTTAAAGTGTTCTATGCTTGATGAAAATTTACTTCAAACTTCTAGGGCCCGATACCAAATAGAAATCACATAAACGTGAAAGTAAAATTCTGATAGAACATACCAGTAAATCGACGGAAGACAAGCCAATAATATACTTAACTTTTGTCAAATAAATATGAATAATGGTGGTGTTATGATGGTTAATAGGATGCTTCAACCAAAAAAGCCTTTATCAGGTTAGCCGACCCTCCAAGTTTCACACACACAACCCTAAAAGACATCTCATCAAAAGTAAACATAATTCAATAAAAGAATCCCTCATCCAGATTTCTGACATCTAGATTTCCAACATCATCCATAATTCTGGCATCCAAATTTACAACATCATCCATATTTACGGCATACAGATTTATGACATCCATTTATGGCATCATCAAGATTTACGTCATCAATTTTCGGCATTATCCAGATTTACGAAATCCATTTCTAGAATCATCTAAATTTATGACATCCATTTCTGACATCATCCAGATTTACGACATCCATTTATAGCATCATCTACATTTACGACATCCAGATTTACAACATCCATTTCTGGCATTATATAGATTTATGGCATCCATTTTTGACATCATCTATATTTACAACATCCATATTTACGAAATCCACTTCCAGCATCATCCAAATTTATGACATCCATTTCCGGCGTCATCCAGATTTACGACATCCATTTCCAGCATCATCCCAATTTACAACATCCAAATTTACACGTGGGAGAGAGAGAAGCATCTTCTAGGCTGAACGAACCAATCATATCATGAGGAATGTGTGTGATTATATGATGATAAAATGACCTCCATGTCTCTCCAATTTATATCCATTTGTGAAGGTGTGTGACACATCTGTTGGGCTCTCAAGCCTGCATTACAATTCTGGCCGACATTGCACATAAGCGGAATAAATTCAAAATAAATGTTCTTCTCATCCAATGAAGATGATATTTAGATCAATATTAAACCTCTCCAAAAGAGGGATCCAATAAAAATATTGGTAGAATCATCTAAGCAGTAAAACATGGAGTTTGGACCTAGTTTCCCAAAATTAACACTCCCTCTCAAGGAGGGAGAACTCCATCCACCAGTGCCATCTAAACATAGTGCTTCATCCTGCAGTAACTTTCCTTGATGGATTCTTTAGTTAAAACAATGAGTCATAAAGACATCACTCCCACCTAACCCAAGTTAGCTCAGAGGTCTGAAACCTCTATAGGACACAAAGGAGTCTCATACTAACCCAAAGGTAGTTTAACTGACCCCTGAAGTCATTTGGAGGTCCAAAACCTCTCTTGGAATCAAAAGAGTCATATACTAACCCAATGTTATTTTAAGTGACCCGATGCCAGTTAGAGGTCTAAAACCTCACTTGGACTCAAGAGAGTCATATACTAACCCAAAGTTAGTTTAACTAACCTGGAGTAATTTAGACATCTGAAACCTCACTTGGACACAAGAGAGTCATATACTAACCTGAAGTCAGTTGGAGGTTCGTGTTATCACTCCTAAATTTCCAAAGCTTGTTTTAAGCGTTAAAAATAAATATGAGAGGTAACTACAAACCTATTTTGGAGATTAGGATCTAGCCTTCCCAAAATCAGAGTGGGCTCTCTCTATATGATTTAACTTTATTTGATAAATCGATATTATGCTAGTTATGTATGCTTGGTTGGGTTGGTTTTTGATTGGTTTTGGTTGGTTTTTGGAATTAATGATTTAGATGAATAGGTGCTTATCAAATTTCCATTGGGCTATGGAGTCAATGTGCTTTGAAACAGAACATAATCAAATTATAAGGAAAGTGTTACAAGGCAAGATAGGTGAGAAATATCAGATCTCAAGGTTGAATGATGAAGTGACTTTTCAATCGAGATCAAGGAGCAACTAAGAATTCCTTAAACTAGATAATGTAGAAGGGTGAAGAAATCAATTGGGATTAGAGGGAAATTAAGAATTCTCTAAACCGGATATCAGAAGAAAACATAGAAATGTATAACAGTTATAAGCATATTGTAATATTTAAGCAAATTTTGCTGTAATATTCATGTTATAATATTCAAATTTAGAACACATAAAGGTTTGTGGAATACTTAGAAAAAGAACATGAATAATTGAAATTTTATACTTCACTAAGATAGCTCAACACATGAATCCTGTAAAGAAGTTTCTTTATAACTTGTTCAGTTTGTCGATTGGAAATTGGTACAATAACCCTCAGGCAAGAGATTAGTTAGCTATTGAAATTTTCAGAAATCCACACTTGACAGACCATTGATACTTCAAATGATGAAGTATTTGTACAACATATTACAAAATATCCTATCAACTGACTAGGATTTATTCTAGGATAATAAAATATCTTTGTGAAAAAATATAGTGACACCTTTCAACTAACTGATATCTGGCTCTGATTCTTTGCTTCTTGTTATCTTTCTGTTCTTTCACTTTTTACAGTAAATAATACTAATTCTCTCGTGTTTCTTCATTTGGGAGTTTGAATTTCATCATCCTGTAGTAAATCTAATCTCATTGTGAATATCTGGAAAATGTAGGCTTATTTACAAAAATTTTATTTGCCTCATGTTGGAGGTAAAATAAGTTTTCTAAAGTTTGAAGCTATATTTTCTTGGGCTAAAAGCTTTGGACATATATTCCATTGCTTTTGATTAATTTGATGGCATCATCAGTGGGATGGGTTGTTGGTATTGTTGATGCTGGTGTAGGTGTATCATTCTTGATAACAGTCACTTTCTCTGTTTCAATTGTCTCTCCCTGCTCTATTACTAGATTTATCTTGTTGCATTACTTCCGTACAAAATCTTGAATTTATTGTTAGAAAAAGTCTTCTTCTCTAGACGTTTTCTAATTCATATCCTATGGGTCTAGAGTAAGTACTATTGAACTAATATTAAACTACTTCTCCATATCCTAGTTCCGTTAATCACCTACACAGTAAAATAAAAAAACTATAATTGAAACAAAGGTTTGCAAGGAGGCGAGCGGGCTTTCATTCTTTTTCGCAAGTTTGAAAAAGAAGGGAAATGAGCAGGGTAACAAGGTTTTATATTTTGAGAATCGTGGTTTATCACATATTTTGGAATCGGTTTGGTGGTTTGGTATGAGGGGGTGCGATAAAACCTGGAGATGCCGCGTGGCAGGGGAGCGAGCAGAGAAAACCAACCATTTCGCACCCCCCCCCCCCCCACCCCCCTTTGTTTCAAACATCAAACATAAGGGAGTGTGAAATGGATTGTAGTTCGTTCGATGTGATCGTCGATTATGAGATGGCTTGTGGAGTTAAAAGTTTTTAAAGGAGGTGGGGTCGAGAAATAGATATGTGGGGGTTTTAATGAAAGTGGGGTCGGGTAATGTTTTCGCGCTTTTTAGACTTTGTAAAGTAGGTTTTGTGTTTTATGAAAACATAAATTTTTATTAAGTGGGTAAGGGTTTTAGCAAGGTGAAGGGGATTTTTAAAGGGGTAAGGGGGTTAAAAAAGGTTTTTTGAGGTTTAGGAAGGGAAAATGTTAAGGGATAGGGATTTTTTAGAAATTGGAAGGGGAAATTGATTTCTAAAGGGGAAAAGGGTTAAGATAAGGGGGAATGAAGAGGGAAAAAGGATTTTTAGAAAGGGGAAGGGTTAGAAAGTTATTTTTTGATAATGGATCAGTGTAATGATACCTATACAACTTTGAAAAGTATTCTACCTACCCTTTTATTCATGCTAACATTTTTCGTTTCCTTTATTGGGTTCATTTGAGCTTGATAACCCTTTTATTTTCTTTTAATAAGAAAACTAACTTATTTCTAACCTTATATCTTCCAATGGCTCAGATTAAACTTATGAGCTCATTTTTATTGTCTACCTAACTACTAATCTGCCAAGATTAAATGGTTTGTTCAGATCTTTATTCACTAACTATCATAACATTAAATTTAAAGGCATGAATGATCACGATTAGATTTCATGATCATCATGAATTGTGGCATTTTGAATAATCTGCCCATAATTTATTTTCAGAAGTAAACTAAAACTAAGAGTAGTGTCATTTGAATGTGCAACACTTTCAAAATTTATTTTGGTGGGGTTCATAATCTTCTTTATCTTTGAACTTTTCTTTCTTTTGTTCCTTTGATTATTCTCTTAGGACATACCCTTTTTTCATTTTTTAATATGGAAAATGTTACACCATTTTTTGGTCATCTAACCTATTACTATTAGATGGACCTAAGTAGACCATGTAAGACCAATTTTACCCTAGGTAAAATTGCCTTCACTATGAAAAATAACTTAGTAAACAACCTTTACTAAGTTGTTTATGGTCTAAACAGGAAACCCCATGAGGAAATATTAAATAAATCTACATTTGTTTGATTTTCCTCAATGAATAATTACTTAAACATTAGTTTACTTAATATTACTGGTCATATCTAACCCAAAACATGAAAATTAATTAGATAAATCATTATTTATCTTATTATTTTGTAGGAATAATTATTTAAACATTCTTTAAATAATATTCCTTGTTAAATTTGACTAAATCACCCTTAATAATTAAATAAATCATTATTTATTTTCTTATTACTCAACCACATCTTTAACATAATAAATGAATCATTTATTTATTTATTATTTACAAATAAAGGGATTTGACCCAAGTCAAATTATTTCTCCCTCCAACAAATATAATAAAATATTCCATAAAAGTTGGATCTTGATTTGGTTAACAATATTTTAATTATGCACCAATATTTAGACAAACTCAATATTTTATTATAAACAGAAAGGGTTTTCCATTCATTCACTACCTTTTTTTGCCTAAAGATCACTCTGGACCTACACTTTTGGTCTGACTTTGATCCACCATCATTGTCATATTTTTCTATATTTTTTCTTGTGAGCTTCCTTTGAGTTCCATTTTTGTCTAGGTTTTCTACACCATAAAGGGAGAGGAATTTTAGATATGAAGTGATGAGGACTTACAAGGACCCATCCCATTAAGGAGAACTATTAACATCTTTCTATGTTTTCCTCCCAGGTTCCCTTAATACAAAATTCATTCAACATATTCTTGTCTTGTCTATTGGATGCATGGAGCAAATCTTGTTTTTATTTACTGCTTAATGTCTTTTAATGCATAGATCTAGATTTTTGCAGCATTTATCTTGGTCACCTAATTGCAGATCTAAATATATTGGTAGCCATCTTTGTTGTTAGGGCTGTTTTTTATGCATAGCTAAAGTGGTATTTTCTCGTACACTTGTGATTAAGATTCATACTAACAACTAGTGACTCCACACGGTTTTACGATTACGACCATTGTCGTTTTTCAAATCCCTGCATATCTAGCCACTTCAAACCCTAGGATTTCTCTTTAGCTTCTTGTTTTTCTTTTATTGATGTTTTCTGTAAGCTATAAAACCATTAAAAATTAAAAATTCTAACTTCCATGTGTTTTCAAACCTATTGCACAAGTGACAGAAATCAGCCATAGCTGAGACGACACATTTTGCTGAAACCTGCTCCTGAGAGTGTCGAAAGTTCAGGTCACACTTTTTGGCCCTAAACCTGTGACCTGGAGCTTTAGGACACGGATATCTACCCAAAAACTGAGACCTCAACAAGAAATGGGTCAGGAATTGTGATTTGGGCTTTTTGCGAGAGTTTTTCTGAAAGTTTTATGGGTTTGTCTGGGCCTCTATTCAGGGTTGGCTAACCTCCATATCCACCCGTTTTGGACATGTACTTTTTTTTTTTACTCATCTAAGTGGGAAACTAGCCCCCTAGGGCTTCAGTACCCTCCACACTTTATGGAAGAGTTTTAGCTGCTACAGGTTGTCTGAAATTTTAAAGTGTAAAGCCAGTTTTTCAGATCTAATACCTCACCTTCAGATCTACTTCATATTGGCTATTCATCCATCCAAATCACCTCATTTAGTTTGGTTTGGGTTTTCCTCTAGGGTCCCCTTCGCTTCCCTCTAGGATATAGCCTTTTGACACCTCATTTAGATCAATTTTTCCTCTAATTCTTTGTTGTTTTTCTGCACCTATTTCTAGCAGATCAGACCTTTAGATCCCTATCCCTCTCGACCTTAGATCTATTGGTTTTTTTGCTGTATTTTGACTATTTTTTTGCCCACCTATAGACTACTTGTTGAGAGGCCCACCTCCTTCAGTTTAGATTATTGCATTATTAGCTGTTGATTTTCTATTATTTCAATTTCATATACTATTATCTGTAGTTTTATTTATACTTATACAACACACCTCTTCTTTTTCTCTAAAAACATCTGGGTTTTAAAAATTAAAATTTACTCACTTTACACACACACCCTAAGTGAAGAAGAGCTTGGTTAACACCTCCAAAAAAATACTTTAAAACATTGAAATCAATTGATCCTGCACCTCTCTGCCGTTGTTTCGACATTGTAATCAGTTGATCTTGCACCTCTCTGCCCTTGTTGGTCTCTCTTCCCTTTGTGTTGTGTTTGTGTCGTCATCATTGCGCCTCCAAGGCATTTATCCCCAGAGACTTCTTGGCCTTCATCCTCAGTTTTCGATAGGAAGACTTACTCCTCTGCATAGGATTTGAGTTAGTCCTCCATCGATTCTGCACTCTGACTCCTCTTCTAGTTCATTGGGTTCACCTTTTGGTTCCACTCCCGGTTCTCCTACTGTCACCTTCACCATGTCTGGTTCAGGACCTAATGCTGGTGGTAACCCCGGCCCTAATGCTGGGAATACTACTAGTGGGACTGCAACAGGAACTACACCGGTTGCTCCTTTGCTCCCCTATATGGCAGGCCTCAGTCTTCTCGATTTTAACCTGTTGATTAATGACCCTATACACCATGACGCTAGTTGGCATGCTATGTCGACCAATCTCCCTTCGGATATCCCTAAGTTTGAAGGCCTTGCTGGAGAAGATCCTACAAATCATGTTCGATCTTTCCACATGTGGTGTTCGTCTAACTCCATTACCGATGACTCTGTCCATCTTCGGTTTTTCCAACGTATGCTTATATTCAAAGCTTCTAAGTGGTATGTTGATCAGAATTGATCCTCTCATATCACCTTTCCGACTCTTGCTTGGGATTTTCTGTCTTATTTCTAGCTTCCCCTTTGTTATGACACTGGTACCCAACTCTTGACTTCTTTCCATCAATCGTCTGCGACCCCCCTATCTGATCATGTCTAGGAATGGCGGAGAAGAAAGAGCCTATGTTAAGCCCCTACCTTCGAATACTGTGTCTACATGGACTAGTTCCTTAAATCTCTCTTGCCTGCTATCGGCAAAGATGTCACATCGCATTTCCCTTATACCGAAGAATCCGCTCTCGAAATTGCGTTAAAATATGACCTGATCTAGGCTCAGTGGGTTTATGTTTACACCATTCTACCTGATCTTCCCAAACCCGGTCGTGCCAACACACCGAGGTCATCTCATGCCACCGACGGTATCGTTGGAGCTCTCTCTCATCCATATGTTCAACCTCCCATGGGCTATGATTTTCCTCAGGGGGGGCTAGCACCTTTTGCACTTATCCCCCTCTTAGTAGCATGTATCCATGATATGACATGCCTCCTCCATTTTCCCAACCTCTTGTTTACCACAATGTTATCCAACATCCTTATTATCCATATCCGCAGCTTGCTTCTCCAACTCCTCCAGCATTAGCACCTCCGCCTCCCTTGCCTTCTCAACCCCCAAAACAACAGCCACCACCCCCTCAGGAGTAGGTGTATGCACATCAGGGCATGACTAATCCTCCTCCTTCCAAAAATAAGAGGAAAAGCACTCAAAATCAATCTGCACCTGGTAATCTTGGACCTAATCCTCAAAATAATGCACCTAACACCGCTAACCAACAACAGGGCACTCAGCCCAAGCAGGACAGGCCTGTTCGCATGAAAAACCTTGTTCTTTTTGTAGTGTTTATGGTCATTACACACATGATTGTCCTCTTTTACCACAAATGGAGCAGATGTGGGAGTCTCAAGCAACATTGCGAGGATAGAAAGCCTCCCCTTCTATCCCCCCCAATGCTACGCCTATTCAGCCGGTTGTGTTTATTAATCCTTTCCCTCAACAAGGATTCGTGGCTACCCAACCACCTGAAGTTCAGGTGGCCACTCAACCTCTTCCATCTGGTACCTCCAATTACCAGATTCTCATGATGAATTTCGACCAAACTATAACCGTAGATGTCAATCTTCAAACTCATTCCCGTCAGTACAACAAGCCTCCCGCTACGTCTGTCCCCGAGCCACCTCCTTCGGTCTCTACAGAGCGTCTTTCGGAACCTAATGGTCCCTTACAAATCCCTCAGCCTAAGGCAGAGGTTCATACCAAGATCCCTAATGGACCACTACGCCAAATTGCTGCTTCTAGCAAAGCTTCCCATTTGTATAGTATAATAGATGATTTGGCGCAATCTCCTACTGCCATTTCAATGCTAGAACTCCTCTAGTCGTGCCCTTCATAATTAAAAGCTCTATTATTTTCCATGGGAATTGTAGATCCTTTCGATTATCAATTGATCATCTTCGATATTGAACAATTAGAACATCCTCCCTGACCTGTTTCCGTCACCTTCCAAATCCCAGTCAAAATCTGGAATGCCAACATTTCTCGGTGCATCATTGATGAAGGGGAATCCACCTTTGTGATGTTTGCTTTAGTTTGGAAGCAACTTGGATCACCTGAGTTGGTTGCTTCCACGATCACTCTCCAAGCATGGGATGGCCACGTTTTTGGGTGTGGAGCTTGATTATCTTGTATATTTTGTATCACAGCATTGGACCCCTGTACCTTAACGGGGGCAGCAATGCTGCTCGTAATTAAACGCTCCCTAGGGGGTCTAGGGGGGAGCGGGGCAGCTGTGACTTCATGGAGCCCCACCCTAGTGGGGGGTTTTGGGGGCAGCGCCCCCGAAGCAAAAAACAAATGTAAAATTTCCTTGTAAAAGTATAGTAATTTCTAATCAATCTAGGCCGTTCATTAGGCGAATGATATGACGGTAGAAGTTATGTCTAGTTTAGGGTTTTTTGTCCTAGAAGGCCCCCCTCTCTTGTATGATGGTAGTGTATTGCAACTGTGTATGGTATGTGTATTCTCGAAGCAAGAAACAGAGAGGGAGACAGTCAGAGAGAACAAAGGATATTACAGCGGATCTGTTGTAGGTAGTGTCTCTTTATTTTGCTGGATAATAGAAAGGAAGGACTGGCTATTCGGGGTCGATGTAGCCCAAACTGGGTGAACCACGTATATCTGTGTCTTTCTAATTTTATGTGTTTTGTGTGCTTCTGTTTTCTACATATTTTATGCGTTTCATTGCTATGTAATATTTAATTTTCTAACAACTGGTATCAGAGTCGAAGGTCTATTTGGCTGATAAACTTGCAGGAAAGAAGGGTTTCCTTGTTCGAGTGGGAGAAATGGTGGAATATGGTAAATTTAGGGTCGAGAAATTTAACGGCCAAAACTTCCCACTGTGGAAGATGCAGATGGAAGATTATATTTTTCATAAAGATCTGTACCTACCATTGAGCAGAAAAAATAAGAAGCCGACAACTATGACAGACGCAGAATGGGAGATTCTTGATAGAAAGGCACTCGGAATAGTACGGTTGTGCCTCGCGGCATCGGTAACCTTCAATATTTTGAAGGAAAAAACAATAAAGGGTTTGATCAAGGCGTTGGCGAAACTCTATGAAAAACCCTCGGCCTCAAACAAGGTATTTCTTATGAAAGTTTATTTAATATGAAGATGTTGGAAGGTGGATCTGTTGTAGACCATTTAAATGATTTTAATATAGTTACCAGTCAGTTAAGTTCTGTAGGGGTAAACTTTGATGATGAAGTTAGAGCTCTATTATTTTTGTGCTCATTGCCAGAAAGCTTGAATGGTTTAGTTATGGCCATTAGTAACTCTGTCTCTGGATCTAGTACTTTAAATTTTGATGATGTTTTCGGTGCTATCCTTAGCGAGGAAATGCGATAGAAAAGCTCCGGTGAGACATCGGGTAATGATTTGAGTACAGAGTCTAGGGAAAGAAGAATTTAAATAGGAAGGAGCTCGAGATATCGCAGTAAATCAAGGAAAGGCATATCCAAGTCCATATTGGAGATAGTGTGCTAGAAATGTGGAAAGAAAGGACACCTAAAGAAAGACTGTAGATCTCAGAAGGGAAAATAAGGAGACACACAAAAAGAAAACAATCATGAAGCAAATGTGACAGGTGATGTGTTACAAGATGCTTTGATTCTTTCTTTTGAAAATGTTACTGTTTCTTGGGTTGTAGATTTAGGGGCTTCATTCCATGCCACACCTGATAAGAAATATTTTCATGACTATGTTCAAGGAGATTTTGGACAAGTTCGTTTGGGTGATGATAAACCCTGTAAAATTGTTGGAATGGGTAAAGTTCTTGGAAAAAAACAGAATGGAAACCAATGGCTACTAAAGGAGGTAAGGCATGTTCCAGATCTGAAGAAAAATCTGATTTCAACAGGGCAGTTAGGTGGTGAAGGTTGTGTGAAAAATTTCACGAATAAAACTTGGAAGGTCACCAAAGGAGCCCTGGTAATAGCAAAAGGTGAAAAGGTTGGTACATTGTATTTATGAAATGGTATTTCTAACTCTGTTAATGCTTTAACTTCCAAAGGAGCAGATGCATCATTATGGAATCACAGGCTTGGACACATGAGTGAGAAGGGGATGAATATTCTTCACTCAAGAAATTTATTTCCAGGTTTGAAGAATGTTGATTTGGATTTCTGTGAGAATTGCATTTATGGAAAATAGAAGAGAGTCATATTTCTCAGAGTTGGGAAAGAAAAGAAGAGTGAAAAATTAGAGCTTTTTCATACAAATGTATGGGGACCTACTCAGGTATCATCTCTTGGTGGCTCTCGTTATTATGTTACTTTTATTGACGATGCAGCTAGAAAAACTTGGATTTATTGTATTCAGAATAAATATGATGTATTTGATACTTTCAAGAAATGGAAAGCTTTGGTTGAGATTGAGACATGAAGGAAGTTGAAGTGTCTTAGATCAGATAATGAAGGTGAATATTGCAGCAAAGAGTTTGATAGGTACTGTTCAGAGCATGGAATTTGCAGAGAGAAGACAGTTCCAGGAACACAACAGGAAAATGGTGTGTCAGAAAGGATCAACAGAACAATCATGGAGCGTGCAAGGTGCATAAGATTGCATGCAAGATTGCCTTTACAATTTTGGGCAGATGCTATAGATACTGTTGTTTATATAATAAATAGAGGGCCTTCAAGTTCCTTGGATGGTGGTATTCCAGAGAAAGCATGAACAAGTAAAAATATAAACTACTCTTTTTTAAAGCCTTTTGGTTGTGAGGCCTTTGTCCATATTAATATAGAAAATAGAACCAAGCTTGAGGCAAAATCAAAGAAATGTACCTTTATTGGATATGGTGTTAATGATTTTGGTTATCGCTTATATGATTATGAAAATCACAAAATCATTAGGAGTAGAGATGTAATAGTCAATGAAAAGGTATTGTATAAGAATCAGTTGCAGGAAAAGAATCACGAAATATAAAACAAATAATACACAGTTCTTGATGAGATCACAGAAAAGGTAAAGGTGCCTGAAAATAATAATAATCAAGAGCCACCACAACAGCAACAGGCACCTCAAACACCTGAAAGTGGTGTTATAAGATCTACCAGGATAAGTAGATTGTCTGAACGATACTCTCCTTCATTATATTATTTATTGTTGACTGATTCTGGTGAACCTGAATGTTATGAAGAAGCAATGCAGGTTGAAAGTAGGAAGAAGTGGGAGCCAGCCATGGAAGAAGAGATGGACTCCTTAATGCATAACCAGACTTGGGACTTAGTCAGGTTGCCTGCAGGTAAAACTACATTGCAGAATAAATGGGTTTACAGGATGAAGGAAGAAGATGGAGGAAAACAGAGGTAGAAAGCTAAACTTGTGGTGAAGTGGTTTGCACAAAAGAAAGGTATTGATTTTGATGAAATATTTTCTCCTGCTGTTAATATGACTTCAATCAAAACTATTTTAAGTCTTGTAGCAGCGGAATATTTACATCTTGAACAGTTAGATGTAAAGACAACATTTCTCCATGGAGATTTGGAGGAAGAGATATATATGGAGCAACCAGAAGGATATGAGGTCAAAAGGAAAGAAAAATTAGTGTGCAGGTTAAAGAAGAGCTTGTATGGCTTAAAACAGGCCCCAAGGTAGTGGTATCTAAAATTTGACAAGTTTATGTCTGAACAAGGTTATACTAGATGTCACTTTGATCATTGTGCTTATCTGAAAAGGCAAAATAATGGCAGCTATATTATATTGTTATTTTATGTAGATGACATGCTTGTTGCAGGGTCTAACATGCAGGAAATAAATGTGCTCAAAAGAAAATTGGCAAATTCATTTGCAATGAAGGATTTGGGAGTTGCAAAACAAATCCTTGTTATGAGAACAGCTAGAGATAGGAAAAATAGCAAATTAACACTGTCTCAGAATGAGTACATACAAAAGGTGTTGAAAATATTTAATATGCAAAATACAAAAATAGTTAGTACACCTTTTGCTAGCCATTTCAAGCTTAGTAAGGAGATGTGCCCCAAGACCCACGAACAAATGGAATATATGTCTAAATTTCCATATGCATCAACAGTTGGAAGCTTAGTGTATGCAATGGTCTGCACAAGGCCTGATATTGCACATGTAGTGGGAGTTGTAAGCGGGTACATGAACAATCTAGGAAAAGAACATTGGATGGCAGTAAAATGGATTCTCAGATATTTGAGAGGTACCACAAATCAAGCATTATGCTTTGGTGGTTCAAACATTGCTCTACAGGGATATGTTGATGCAGATATGGCAGGTGACAGAGATAACAGGAGGAGCACTACAGGATATGTATTTATTGTAGGTGGAATAGTTGTCAGTTGGGTTTCAAAAATCCAGTGTGTTGTTGCACTTTCAATAACAGAAGCAGAGTATGTTGCTACTACAGAGGCTAGTAAGGAAATGATTTGGTTACAAATATTTATGGATGAATTGGGTAAGAAGCATGATATGGGCACATTATATAGTGATATCCAAAGTGCCATTCATCTTGCAAAGAACTAAAAATTTCATTCCAGGACTAAACACATATAGCTCAAGTACCATTTCATACAGTCAGTATTGGAAGATGGACAGTTGAAGCTAGAAAAGATACACACTAGCTAGAATCCTGCAGATATGCTAACAAAAGTTATAATCAGTGAGAAACTAAGAATATGCTCAGTTTAAATTGGTCTTCAAGGATGACGATGAAGATGAGAAACATCCAGCTCCAAAGAGGAGTCATTTTCCAGCAAATGAAGCAGTGGTGGAGTTGCTACAATCAGTCTCCAAGTGGGAGACTGTTGGGTGTGGAGCCTGATTGTCTTTTTTATTTTGTATCATAGCATTAGACCCCTGTACCTTAATGGGGGCAGCAACGCCGCCTGTAATTAAACGCTGCCGTAAAATTTCCTTGTAAAAGTATAGTAATTTCTAGTCAATCTGGGCCGTTCATTAGGCAAATGATCTGATGGTAGAAGTTATGTTTAGTTTAGTGTTTTTTGCCCTAGAAGGCCCCCCCTCGCTTGTATGAGGGTATTGTATTGCGGCTGCATATGGTATGTGTATTCTCAAAGTGAGAAACAGAGAGGGAGACTGTGAGAGAGAACAGAGGATATTACAGTGGATCTGCTGTAGGTTGTGTCTCTTCATTTTGCTGGATAATAGAAATGAAAGACTGGCTGTTCAGGGTGGACGTAGCCCAAACTGGGTGAACCACATATATATGTGTCTCTATGATTTTATGTGTTTTGTGTGCTTGTGTTTTCTACATATTTTATTTGTTTCATTTCTATGTAATATTTAATTCTCTAACACGTGCCTCCCATCCCATTGGCCTATTCCACAATTGTCCCATTACTCTTGCAAGCAAGACTGATTTCATTGACGTAGAATTCATAGATGCCCCCTTAGATTACAACATTCTATTGGGTCGTAGCTACACCTATGCAATGTCTCTTGTCCCATCTGCAGTTCACCGCAAGATGTCCTTCCCTCATAATGGAAAGATAGTCACCATTGACCAGTTGACAAACCACCGATCCTTTGACCAGTGTCTCACCTAGAGTCTACAAAGACTCCTATTTGCTTGGTACATTCCCTAGTATTATTCCTCCTGTCTCTGATCCTAGCACATCAAATGTTTGCATGATGCAATCGTCTTGAGCTGCACTCAAGTAGCCCGCTTTGGCTAGTCAGTAGCCTCCTCACCCTCCGCAGCCTACTCCTAGCCCTTAGATTCAGCCTTCTGGACCTCCTCCTCCTATCCCTTCACTTATAGTTGGTGTTCATGAGCCTGTCTACCCTCTTTGAATGGTTCCTCCAGGCCTTGACCATCTTGGAGCCATCCCGCTTGGCCATTCAGGTGATATACCATTCCTAGCTCCCCCTCCTGGGGTGTATTCGTTACCTGTCATGGCTACCCTCTCTATTCCTAACTTGACCCTAGGGATTCCCATCTGGTACCTTGATCCCCCAGCCACTACCCCGCCTAGTCAACCCAAACCTTATCTTGCTTTGACCTGGGTTCAACTGGTCCCTATGACTTCTCACGCTACTACAGTGCCTCAGCCACCTCGACAGGAACCTTCTCCTGTTATGACCACTTCGAGTAATAAGGGAAAAGCTCGCAAGAGGGGATCAAACGAAAAGGTTTCCTCGACAAACCTTGCCCCTCCTCGGCCTCCAAAGCGTACCATCCAATGTGATTTGTCTGATTTTGTCAGTCATGCTACCCATATTTTTCTGGAGTTACCTCATCTTAGGCCCATGATTAATGTCGCATTCCCTGAGTCTACGGTCCTGGAAACCTTTGTTCCTTCCTTGACTGTGGCCAGGAACCCCAAGACTATTCACACCAAACACCCCTATGCTTTTTGTGATATCCATATCCATTATACCCACCTCTGTCCCCGCCTCGAGGACTTTCGCACCTCTCTAACAGTAGTTTTCCAATTCGAGGCCAAGCACAATGATTCCACTGCTCCCTTATTTGTCTTTTTTGATTCAATAGAACTAGAGGAAACATCGACTCCCATAGACATTCCCCCTCTAGATTTCGAAATTACAGAGTCTTCGGCCACTGTCCACTACCTATCATCATTCATGAGATCCATGGTGGAAGCTCCCTTTGAGACTTCCCCTTTCTGTTTCACTCGACCTCCCTTCAGTGATCACCCTGGGCTCAACATCAGTGGATCCATTATTTTCTTGTTCTTCTGTCAGCCCTCGTGATGATGCACATGTGAACCTCTCTTCTCATGATGATGAGTCAGGTAGCTTCGCCACGTCAGATGGTCTTTCTTCCACTAGTCACCCCATCTTTTATTGCGATGACGAAATTATGGAAGTAGTCACCACCCCTGACTTTATCTATTCCTCATTACATCGAACCCATGCATTCAAACCACATACACCTTGTGGCCATTACATTTACACCCAAATTTTGGGTAAGGGGGCACCCATATTTGAGAGTCCAGGAGAAGTAATTCTCCACAACTCTCCTACTGTACCTGGTTGTGTCGACTCTAGTACCATTATTCTTCCTCATTTAAAATAACCTCTAGAGTCCCATATCACTTCAGATCACTCTAGGGATGATACCCCTCATCATTCTTTCATCTTACATCAGCAACCTAGTCCCCTGGACATTGTTGTTGACCAACCTGTGGGTTTTCTAGGAGAGCACCAATTCCTTATCTCCAAATTCTCTCATTGGGATAGTGACACAATGTATGCCAACCCTTAAACTTAATTCCATTTGCTTCATATATGCAGTACCAAAAGAGATTGGTAATCCTCCATTCCCTTTCTCGAACTGCATAACCATAACGAAAACAAATGACACACCACGTCATTAAAATGTGTTTAGATTCCCCCTTTTCTAAATACATTTTGGCAAGACCACAACATGCTTCGGGGCACCTATGCCTCTCAACCATAAAGATCCCAGATCTCAGAAAAAAAAACATTGAAACCTCCTTTCTCTGACAAATCTCACTTTTCAGGTCATTTCCTAGGACAGGTCGCAGTTTTCTTCCCAGTACCTACTACCCAGGTCACAGAACAGACCCCAAAAATTGTGATCTGACCTGTTCATGAGTTCTGGGTACCTAAACTGAACTTTCAATCCACTGAAATGAAATAATAAGGTTAGGCCTCTTACATGGAACTGACGGATATCGATTCCAACGGTCGGTTTGTCTGCTATGATTGCTGCAAGATTTAGGGCCTTATCTCCTCTCTACACTCACCACGGCTCCACATGAAAATGAGTGAATTTGGAGGGAATATCCCTTATTAAAAGAGAAACCCCTGATTTTTCCTTTTTCCTATTGTGGTCAAGCTGTAGCTTAGTTTTACAAACCATCTATACCACTGGGAAGTTCTCACCAAGCCCTCAAATGGGTAGCTGTAAGTTTTTTGTGATTTGATACTTCACCAGGACACATTTTGTCCAAGAAGGGTCACTTCACAACTCCTCAAAATCGAATTTCTTCACTTGCAACACTTGTACTTGGGGCACCACTTTGCCTTCATATTTTTCCATGCTCGTGTTGATTTTCGTCGTGAGTAACCATCATGTACTCATGTTTTCATGGTCTCCACTAGACCTTTTCTGTGTGGTAGAATTATCGAGTCACCCTTGTTTAGAGAATCCGAGTTGAGTCATCATCGCATTCATGGAGTCTATCCCTAGTCCCTCTGTATCTCGCTATAGTTCTCCATCCTTAATTGCTTTATTCCTCTCTTGTGTCGCACATTATGGCCTTTAGTCCTACTATCCCCTATCCCTCATGATATTGTGTTAGTCGCTGCCAAGTCATCCAATCCCTTCATGTTCTAACATGGGAAGTCGTCTGTCCGCTACTTAGTGCCCCCCATTTCATCATCATCCCTGGTGTCAGTCTGTCAGTCTCTCTACTATTTTCTCTTGTGCCTTAGTTGAGGACCCTTATTACCTCACCTATGGTGGACCTCCTTCTGTCGACATCAGATCATTCATTCTAGAAGATGGGTCTAGAGGGCAGTGTACCTTGGTTCCAGCTTCCACTTTTGTTCGGTGCCTCGAATCAGGCAAAAGGACTCCTTATTATCCTTTGACTTGATTGTTTCTCAGCTTCAGCTCATTTTAGCATGATCGAGATCCATATAATTGATGGTTCGATGCAACAACTGCTACTGGTGATTCCCATGTGTGTATGAGATGTTTTCAGAACTCATGAGGGGGTGGTACTACAGCTAGCCCCCCACATGCCCAGATGACCTCTTCATTACAAATTTTGATGCATCTCCATATAATTGATGATGTCAGCCTCAGCAGCTTGCAACGCCTTTTTTTTTCATGTATCAGTCATATTTTCAGAGCCCTTTCCTATTTACAGGGGCATTTGGGTTGTATTTGTATCTCATGTACTCGGATATTATTGTATAAGTCCTGGCTGTTATCCCAGGCATAGTATGTATGTGGGATTCATTATCATGTTTTTACCTGGCTCATGTTTATGCCAGCATGTACTATAATGTTCAATCCCTTGTTTACGGGACACATTATTCTTTGTGCTTTGTCTCGGCGGGCATAGGTATCCCTCCCCCACCGCCCATAGCACAGGTACTCACTCATAAAATAGACTTGTCGCACCTGTAAGTCTCGCCTCCTCAGGGTCTAGGCCTTTAGCTTTCGGTCTACCTTATATTTATCTCTCTTTGACTTCCACTTTGGTGTCTAGTGATTGAGTTCTTACACATACTTTGGTCATACGATTATCTCCTAACGCTCACACACTAGGGGGCAATATGTTACACCATTTTTTGGTCATCTAACCTATTACTATTAGATGGACCTAAGTACACCATGTAAGACCAATTTTACCCTAAGTAAATAGCTTTCACCATGAAAAATAACTTTTTAAACCACCTTTATTAAGTTTTTTATGGTCTAAACAGGAAACCCCATGAGGAAATATTAAATAAATCTACATTTGCTTGATTTTCCTTAAGGAATAATTAGTTAAACAACAATTTAATTAATATTCCTGCTCATATCTAACCCAAAACAGGAAAATTAAATAGATAAATCATTATTTATCTTATTATTTTCTAGGAATAATTATTTAAACCTTATTTAAATAATATCCCTTGTTAAATTTGACTAAATCACCCTTAATAATTAAATAAATCATTATTTATTTGCTTATTACTCAACTACATCCTTAAAATAATAAATGAATCATTTATTTATTTATTATTTACAAATAAAGGGGTTTGACCCAAGTCAAATTATTTTTCCCTCCAACAAATATAATAAAATATTCTATAAAAGTTGGATCTTGATTTGGTTAACAATATTTTAATTATGCACCAATATCTAGACTAACTCAATATTTTGTTATAAACAGAAGGGTTTTTCCATTCATTCACTACCTTTTGTTGCCTAAATATCACTCTAGATATATACTTTTGGTTTGACTTTGATCCACCATCATTGTCATATTTTTCTATTGTTTTGCTTATGAGTTCCCTTTGTTTTCCATTTTTGTCTGGGTTTTACACACCATCAAGAGAGAGGAATTTTAGATCTGAAGTGATGAGGGCTTACGAGAACCCATCCCATTGAGGAGAACTGGTAACATCCTTCTATGTTCTCCTCACAGGTGCCCTTAATACAAAATTCATTCAACATATTTTTGTCTTGTCTATTGGATGCATGGAGCAACTCTTGTTTTTATTTACTGCTTAATGTCTTTTAATGCATAGATCTAGATTTTTGCAGAATTTATCTTGGTCACCTAATTGCAGATCTAAAGATATTGGTAGCCATATTTTCTATTAGGGTTGTTTGCTATGCACAGCTAAAGTGGTCTTTTTTTGTACACTTGAAATTAAGATTCATACTAATAGAAAACATTTGCAAAAGTGTAAAGGTATGTACAATATTACAAGACTTTAAATAGCCAATTCAAAATTATGATCCCTATTATTATAGGACCCTAATAATGGCTCCCCTTGGGGATGGCATCTCCTTGTGAGATGTCGAGAAATTTGTGATAAGTGGCCTTGGAACTTTCGCTTTCCTTTTCTTAGAACTGTTTTCAATACTCTCCTTTTTTCAAACATATGATGTTATATCTTTTAAAGCTTATAGTTTCCTTTTCAGGATTTAACTTTTTAAGATAATCATCCACTCCAATATAAAATTTGTTATGGTATTTACAATGAGTAAAATACAATCAAATGAACTACTGGTTATTCTGGTGATAAATAGTGCTTCAGCATTCGACCATTGATTGGTCAACTTGGTAATTTTGTTCCATTTAATTCTTTCAAGAAAAATGCGTTGTTACCTCTGTAACAATAATTAATGTATGGGCCTTTCCAGAGATAGTCGAATTTCCCATATTTTCCTTGGTATTCTATTCTAGAATCCCATTTTTGAACTTGATCACCTATAAAGAAATCATCTGCTTTATTTTTCTTATTAAATATCTTCTTGATTTTGTCTTGAATTACTTGGGCTTTGATATAAACTTCTTCCCTGGTTTGTTGTAAATGAATTGTTTTGTTAATTATCCTTTGGATGTAATTTGGTTCTACTTGCATCTCTTGAATCATTTTCATTACTGGAACTCCTAATGAAGATGGAAAAACAAAATCCATCCCATATAATAATTGATAGGGAGATGTACCAATAGATTTCTTAGTGGTTAGTATGTCTACCCATAGGGCATTCACCAACCTTTTATTCTAGTTTTTCTTGTTATCTTCTAATATTTTCTTGATGATGTTGACTAGAATTCTGTTTTAATATTCTGCTAGTCCATTACCTTGAGGGTAATAGGCAGTGGAATGGCCTAGGGTGATATGGTATCGGTTACAAAATTCGATCATTTTCTTGGATTTGAAGGCATCAACATTATCAGTGATGATATTTTGTGGGCATCCAAATCTAGAAAGGATATTGTTCTCAAGAAATGAAATAATGAAAGACTCTATGGCTTGTCTCAAAGGAATGGCTTCAATCCACTTGGTAAATTATTTAGTGGCTGTCAATACCAATTTATGTTTGGCAGAGGAGGGTGGGTTAATTTCACCAATGAAGTCTAAACCCCATTGTTGAAATCGAATTTCTACTGAGATAGGTTTAAGGGGTAATGGTAAGAGTTTCTTCTTCCCTTCAAATATTTAACATTTGTGATAGGAGGTCGCATACTTTTGGACATCTGCAAAAAGGGTGGGCCAGTAAAAACCTACCCTCAAAATTTTGTTAGCAGTTGTTTTCTAGTATAGGTGTCCTCCACAATATCCTGCATGACTTTGTCAGCTTCATCTTTAAATAAAAAATTTAACAGGATTCCACCATGATATTTCTAATAAGATACAATATTTCATTGCTTTCATTTTTAAGAATCTACGTTTGGTTCTAGATAAACCAAGAGGAGCTTGTAAGTTGAGTAAAAAAAATGTAAGGTCTGCATACCAAGGTGATTCTATGAAAGCTTCACTGATTTATGGAGTCCCGTCTCTTCCTCATCATCTATGGCAGCAATAAAATTTATTTCTAAGGCCTGAAAGTTCGATTCAGCCATGATTTTGGATAAACCTTGGCCTTTAATTAATTTTGTAGGCTTGATCTCAATGTCATATTCTAGTATTGTGGCAATCCATTTGCCTCTTTTCCCATCAGGCCCATTCTGAGTTAGAATGTCCTTTACAACTGAGTTTGGAACATATGCTATTATGTGTGAGTATAGAATGTATACTCTAAAATATTTTATGGCTTTCACTAAAGTAAGAGCTTGTTTTTGCATTATATTATACTTTTGTGTTGCATCTCTCAAAGTTTACTGAAGAAAGAAATGGGTTGTTCATAGCCCTCATCATTCTTTTTCAACAAGACTATTGCAATGGTGTGCTTTCAAGCAAATGAAAAAATTATGAAATATTTGTTAAAATTAGGACTTATGAGGACAAGTGTTTTAGTAATGGCTTCTTTGACTGCTTCAAAAGACTTCTTAGACTCTATTGTCCACTTAAGTATTGCATCCTTTTTCAACATGCCATTTAAATTTCTAATTAGTTCTGCTAAGTTAGATATGAATATTCTAAGAATTTTTTTTTATATCAAAAATTCTTGTAACTCTTTAATGTCCCTAGGATGACTGATCTATTCTAGCTGGATCAATTCTAATGCCCTCTTTTTAAATAATGTGTCCCATAAGTTTTCCTTCTTCTAATCTAAAAGTGATTTTTTAGGATTTAAGGATATGTCAAACTTTTTACGTTTTATGAATACTCTTCTTAGATGTTCTAGATGTTCGTTATCTAACTTCGAAAACACTATGATATCATCCAAGTAAATGAATAAAAGGTCACGGATTTTCTTTGCAAAGGCTATGTCCATGGCTCTTTGGAATGTTTCTCCATCATTCATCAGTCCAAAGGGAATTTTCAGGTACATGAAAGTTCCCCAGGGAGTGGTGAATGCAGTTTTAGCTTGATCCTTAGGTTGGAATAGGATTTGCTTGTATCCAGAAAATCCATTGAGTAATGAAATTTTGGATGACCCTACTACCCTTTGGAGAATGTGGTCCATTTTAGGGAGGGGATAGTTATCATTCAGTGATACTTTGTTCAAGTTTCAGAAATCAACAAAGAGTTTGATTTCTCCTATTTTCTTTCTAGTGGGGACTAAATTAGAGACCCAATTAGAATATCTGATGGGCGCTATGATTTGAGCATCGTGCATCATTTTAACTTATTTCTCTATTAGCGACATAAGAACAGGGTTAATTCTCCTTAGATTTTGTTTAAAGGGCTTCTGATTTAATTTAATTGGTATCTTATTGTTTAAATGGCTTTAATATGACTTGAGGTCTTCATAACTCCAGGAAAATATGTCTTGGAACTCTTTAAACAAGCCAATGTACTTCAAATTTTTAGTTGGAGGTAATGCCTTAGATATCTAGATAAACTTGGGATCTTCCTTTTTTCCTATGTTGCATTCCTCTATATCTGACCTTAGAGGCTCCATTTTAGGTTTTTTAGCTACATCATTGGCATCAACGAGTTCTTCTAGTGGGGCTAATCCTTTAGGCAAAGTGTTATCTTTGAGATTTAAAACTTCTGATTCATCATTGATTAATTCCTCAATTTCTATTGTTTCTAATTTTTCTATTTCTAGTTTAGTGATTTTAGTTGGTTCTATCTTATTTACATCATTTACATCTATTTAATTATTTATGGTGTAATCTAATGCACAATTTGTGTTTATATTACCATTTTGAAATTCTCTTTCAGAATTCATAAAATCAAGAATTTGTTTGTCTCGTGAAAATATTTTCTAATACTTCAAGTAATCAGGTATGGTTGGTCTATGTCTTACCTCAGCTATGTACTAGTGATTTGGCTAAAAGGGTAACTTGCATGTGCTAGCAAAAGTGGCCAAGCTATGAGCTTGCATATTCTACTTTCTTGGAATAACAACAAATTCACCCTCAAGGAAACATCTTATCAAGTCTAATATGGTTTCTTTGTAGCACATAAGTATACGTTTATTAGTAATTTACTCTCCCTTGACTTGTTTTATAATGAGTTCTGAGTCTCCTATGATGGAAACTCTGTTAGGTCCCTATATTACTAGTATAGTCCCTTATTATTGTTAATGTAACCCCCTTATTGTTATTGTACCATTGTAACCCCCATATTGTTATTATTGTGCCCTTAAATTATTATTGTTAGGTCGGCTAGGATTAAATTGTGGCCCCACTAGGATTACATTATGGCCCCATGGACTCCTATATATAGAAAGGAGGTTTTGTAAATTGTGTCATCCAAGAATTGTTCAATTATGTAATGTATTGGAGGTTGCCCCCTCAAAGTGGTTTATTTATAAGGCGTTGATATCTCTTTTCTTCTATTTTTGGAGTTGGTTACACAACATTTGGTATCATAGGTTTGGATTCTAGGGTTTCGCTGCTCTAAACAAGTCATTGTGGCATTTTTGCTATAACTTTTTTTCTACGAAGGTTTAGAATCTGAAATTTTTAGGGTGCGAAGCCGAAATCCTGAAGAAATTCATCAAAACATTTTAGATCTTGGTTCACAATATTTTCGGAGATATTTCAAGCTCCCAAATTTCATCTCAAAGAGATGATCGTAGGAAAAGTTTCATAACTCTCTCTCTCTGAGAATCATATTGGAGTGCCGTAAAAATTGGTCACAAGTAAACAAACTTTAGTTTCTTGGCTATCCATTTCAGAGCCAAAGGATGAAACAATGACATGTGGCAAGTCGTACAAGTTCGCTCTACTAAGCTAGTCCATAATTAGTTCATTGTGGGAGATTGGAAATAAATTTGTCTTCGAGAATCCAAATCAGGTCAAACCTGAGGAATTCAAAAGAGAATTCAGAGGGCTACTTCAGTGCTGAATTTTATATATTGAAGAGCCACAATCACAGAGATAATCCAATTTCAATATCGAGCTCCTCAAAAGCAGGAAAAAGGTGTGTAATTTTTTTCTGAATTGCATAAGTCTTGTTTGAAGAATGAATTTGAATTGATTCCAAGGGCATATTGTAGAATAGATATCAGTATTGGGTTCTAAAAAATGCCCTGTAAAAATAATTCAACACCCATTAAGCCTTCAGAAGGCTCTACTATGACTCATGAAGATGAAGAATTCTAACGTGATCTATCAAAATTACAAGAGAAAGTGCACCAAATTTCGCTCTCGCAAAGAGCAACAAAAAATGAAATGGAAGTTTTGAAGAAAGGCATGGAAGTGAAGATGGATGGTGTGAAGAATAATATGGATGGTTTTAAGAATAATATGGATGGTTTGAAGAAAGGCGTGAAATCTAAGATAGATGGCATGGAAGCTGGCATGGAATCTAAGATGGATGACATGGAAGCTAAAATGGAAAACATGAAGAATAATCTAAAAGTAGACATGGAAGGTTTGACAAAGTTGAAACAAGAAATGTTTCCTAATGGTGAAAATATAGTAGAGGAAACTCATGATGAGAACAAAATAAATGTTAATCGTGATTTCATAAACTCTAATGTTGGCGAGAAGTACCACCATATTCCAAAAATGGATACGAGGAAGTTTGATGGAAAGGATCCTGTAACATGGATACTACAGATGGAGCAATATTTTGATCTCCATAATGTGCAAAACACACAAAAGGTACGCATTGAAACTTTACATTTAGAACAAAATACATTTGTATGGTATCGATGGCTTTGCTGCTGTAAAAAAATTGTCACTTGGTCAATTTTTATGGAGGAAATGATAGCACATTATGAGGATACAAAGAGCAACACCTTCTTTAGCCAATTGATAAATCTCAAACAAAATGGTTTAGTGGGGGAGCACATTGATGACTTCCAAAAATTGAATATAAGGGTAACTAATATTCCAGAGGAACACGGGATTGATCTCTTCATAGGAACTTTAAAGGATAACATCCAACATGAAGTTCGCATTTTGGAACCTGATTCATTGGAGAAGGCATTCAGGTTGGCAAGAAAAATTGAATGTAAAATTATGGCGACAAGGAAGCCTACCACTCACTTCTATAAAGAAGGAAGTGTTGCTACGCCTAGATTTCCACAACCTAAAAGGTTGACACCACAAAAATTGGAAGAAAAAAGAGCAAAAGGGCTTTGCTACAGTTGTGATAGCAAATACACTAAAGGTCATAAGTGTGCTGAGAAGAAATTATTTTGCATAGATTGTGAAGAAGAAGAAGAAAATGAACAAGAAGAGGATATACACCAGGAACCACCCCTAGAAGAGGAAGAAATGAATCCGACCATATCGTGTAATGCACTGGCAGGAATTACCACTCCTCAAACTCTCAAGATAGAAGGACATATAAAAAAGAAAAGGGTAATAGTGTTGATTGATTCGGGTAGCACCCATAATTTTATTCATTATAAGGTAGCCAAGGAATTAAATTGTTTCCTATACCCAGCACCAGAATGTCAAGTGATGGTTGCAAATGGAGGAACTATAAATTTCTCTGGAAAATGCCATAATATCAAGCTAACCATGGGGGAATATGTATTGACTAGTCCAATGCTTTCCATTCCTATGGGAGGTGTTGATGTTTTACTAGGAGTACAATGGTTACAATCTTTGGGGACGGTAGCTTTTAATTTTCAAGAACTTTTCTTGAAATTTTTTTCAGAAGGAAAGGAAGTCGAATTACGGGGTATTGAAGGGAAGCCAGGAAGGATAATAAGCTCTAATGTCATGAAAAAGCTTCTAAATAAAGAAAAACGAGGCGTAATTGCACAATTATGCTCACTAGAAGTTCCAACATCAAAATCATCTATTTCTGCAGATCTCCAACAAGTCTTGGACAATCATTCCAAGGTGTTTGAAACTCCCAAAGGACTCCCACCTATTCGTGATCATGATCATGCTATTTATTTGATTCCAGGAAGTGTTCCTCCAAACATCAGGCCTTATAGATATCCTTACTTCCAAAAGAGTGAAATTGAACGTATGATTGCAGAAATGTTAGAGGCGGGTATAATTGAACCTAGTCAAAGTTCTTTCTCTGCTCCTGTAGTATTGGTACACAAGAAGGATGGATCATGGCGAATGTGTCCGGATTATAGGGAGCTCAATAAGCTCACCATTAAAGATAAATTTCCCATTCCTGTGATTGATGAAATATTGGATGAATTACATGGAGCAATTTATTTTACCAAGTTGGATCTTCGTTCAGGATATCATCAAATTAGAATGAAGACTGAAGATATTCCGAAAATAGCATTTCAAACTCATGAGGTTCATTATGAATTTTTGGTCATGCCTTTTGGCCTTACCAATGCACCTTCTACATTTCAAGGGTTGATGAATTCCATTTTCAAACCCTTCCTTAGAAAATTTGTGCTAGTATTTTTTGATGATATACTAATCTACAACAGGTCTTGGAAGAATCGTGTTGAACATGTTGACAGGGTGCTCAAACTATTGCAGGAGAAACAATTATATGCGAAAACATCCAAATGTTTCTTTGGAGTACAAGAGGTGGAATATCTGGGTCATATTGTATCTCACGAGGGTGTTAAAGTAGACCCTAACAAAATTAAAGCCATTAAGGAATGGAAAGTCCCGACAACCATAAAGCAGTTGCGAGGATTTCTTGAGTTAACAAGGTATTATCGCAAGTTTGTTAAGAATTATGGGAGAATAGCAGCACCTCTAACAACAATATTGAAGAAAGATGCATTTTCATGGACTCCTGAAGCAACTAAGGCCTTTGAACATCTTAAAGAGGCAATGTGCCTAGCACCGGTCTTAGCTACACCAGACTTCATAAAAACCTTTATTGTGGAATGTGATGCCTCAGGAAATGGAATTGGTGCAGTTTTAATGCAGGAAGGAAGACCCATTGCTTTTGAAAGTCGTCCAATCAAAGGAAAGTATTTACAGAAACCTATTTATGAGAAGGAAATGTTAGCAATACTGCATGCACTAAAGAAATGACGAACTTACCTAATGGGAAGACACTTCAAGGTAAAAACTGATCATGATAGTCTTAAAAACTTTTTGGAACAAAGACTATCTTTAGACGAGCAGCAAAAATGGGTCACAAAGATGTTGGGTTATGACTTTGAAATAATCTACAAAAAAGGAAAGCTTAATGTTGTTGCAGATGCACTCTCAAGAAAGAATGAAGAGGTGGAAGCATTTCTTTGTGCCATTTTTATTATCCAACCAAATTGGATAACCAAAGCAAGAGATGAATGGAAGAAGGACAAAGATGTATGGACACTCATTCAAAATTTGCAGCAAGATCCTAGTACATTTGATAAATTTAGTTGGAAAAATGATTCCTTATGGTACAAAGATCACTTATATCTTTGTAAGAATTCCCAACTAAAACAAAAGATTCTTTTGGAATTGCACACTTCTCCTTTAGGAGGACACTCAGGATTTTTGAAAACTTACCATAGGGTGAAGAAAGAATTTTTTTGGGATGGCTTTAAAACTGATATTCAAAAGTTTGTGGTGGAATGTTTGGTTTTCCAGTAGAATAAAGTTGAGACAATTAAGACCCCGGGACTTCTACAACCTTTATCCATTCCAAGTCAACATTGGGAGGATATTTCAATGGATTTTATCACAGGTTTACCTAAGTCCGAAGGAAAGAGTGTCATCATGGTGGTAGTTGATAGACTTACCAAGTATGCACACTTTTGTGCATTATCTCATCCATTTAAAGCAAGTACGGTTGCTACTACATTTATGGACATAATTAAAAAGCTACATGGAAGCCCAAGGGTTATTGTGAGTGACAGAGATCCCATTTTTACTGGAAATTTTTGGACGGAGTTATTTTCTTGTTTGGGTACTCAATTAGCTCATAGATCATATTATCATCCTCAATCTGATGGTCAAACTGAGATAGTAAATAAATGTTTGGAAGGATATCTTCGTTGTTTTGTATCTGATAAACAAACACAATGGGTCAAGTGGTTACCTCTCGCTGAATGGTGGTATAACACTTCCTTCCATAGTGCAGCAAAAATGACCCCATTTATGGCACTTTATGGATATCATCCACCATCCATCACATCATCTTAAAGGAAAAATTCAAAGGTTCAAGCAGTGTAAGATAACATCGAGCATCAACAAGGAGTTCTAAAACTCTTAAAGGATAACCTTAATTTGGCACAAAATCGAATGAAACAACAGGCAGATTAACATCGCAGCAAGAGAAGTTTTGATGTAGGAGATTGGGTATTTTTACGGCTACAACCATACAAACAAATGTACCTCAAGCAAGCTAAGTAGGATAATAAATTATCGCCAAAGTACTATGGTCCTTACAAGGTGTTGCAAAATATTGGTACTATGGCATACAAATTGGAGCTTCCCACTTCTTCATGAGTGCATCCAGTTTTCCATGTTTCATGCTTAAAGAAGGTTATAGGTGAAAATCTTCCAGTTCAAACAATATTGCCAGAACTTGATTAGGAAGGAAAAATCATATTGGAACCTGAAGAGATCACGGAAACAATAACTCAACAACTACGTAACCGATCAATTTCAAAGTATCTCATCAAGTGGAAGAACTTACCCACTGAAGATTCTAGATGGGAGGATGAGAATTTTATACAGAAGCACCCAGAGCTACTCAAGCGTTGAGGACAACACTTTTTTGAAGGAGAGGGGCATGTTAGGTCCCTATATTACTAGTATAGTCCCTTATTATTATTAGTGTAACCCCCTTATTGTTATTGTACCATTGTAACCCCCATATTGTTAATATTGTGCCCTTAAATTATTATTGTTAGGTCAGCTAGGATTACATTGTGGCCCCACTAGGATTACATTATGGCACCATGGACTCCTATATATAGAAAGGAGGTTTTGTATTTTGTATCATCCAAGAATTGTTCATTTATGTAATGTATTGGAGGTTGCCCCCTCAAAGTGGCTTATTTCTAAGGCGTTGATATCTCTTTTCTTCTATTTTTGGAGTTGGTTACACATCAAACTCTTTTAGCCCCAATTTTTCTTACGATTTGAAGGCCTAGCACTAATGCTTTGTATTCTGCCATGTTGCTAGTACATTTGAAATTCAATCTATAAGCATGTCCTTCTAGATTATCATTTTCTAAATTGTAGATCCATACTCCAACTCCTACTCCTAATCTATTTACAGAGCCATCAAAATCTAAATTCCACACAGATTCATGTGTTATATTTTCATAAATGTCTTCTTTGTGTTTCTCTTCTACAATTGTGACTTTATCTTTGTCATTGTCTGAATTACATGATATAAATGAGTCCAAATCAGACTGCATGGAATAAATGGGGTAATTTTGTGGTCTTTTTGAACTACTTACCATTTTTTTCATCAAGGTTTCTCTATATAGATTTCTTTGTTGACCAAATACATAAATGGTAACATATGCCATGTCTAATTGCTGTGAACCCTGTAATTTTTCTCTCCATGAGAGAGATAATAACATACCATATTTGGGAGGGATACTTGCAACTACTATGTCCATAAAGATACTCTTTGTTGGGCACTAGACTAGAGTTACACACAGATCTTTCATCAGGCGAAGACATTTGACTTGACTAGAATCAAAGGAAAATAGGTCCTTGTAGGGTTTGGTGATGTCTAATTTTAATTTTTCCATCACTAATTTAGGCATTAATTTATGAGATGCTCTTGAATCCAACATAGCATTATGTAATATTTTATCATGAATGTTTAGGCTAATATAAAATGGAGGGACACCCCCTTATTGATGTTTGCCATTAACTTCAGGACCAAATAATAACTCAGATTGATCATTATTGAGGTTGACAACATCTTCACCTTCTCCTATGTCTAGTTTTTCAATGATTAATGCCTTGTATGAGTCATTTTTCACCATCTCTATTAAAGGAACTAGTATCCTTAATTTGGCTAACTCAAATTTGATATTGAATGGAATTTGAGTTTTTCCTAATTTAATCATTTCATTTTTACGAATTGTGGTTTGTGTGGTTTTTTATTCTTTATTAAAAATTGGTAATTTAGTTTGTGTGTCAAAGTTTTTGTTTTCAACTTCCTTGTTTGGAAATGTTTGAGTAGCAGTTGATGTGATTTCTACAATATTTGGGGTGGGAGAATTTTGAGTTTCTCTAGGGAGAATTTGTAGAAATTTTTTCACAATAGCTTCTATTGTTTTCTTAGTTTGGGTGTGGACTGATTTCTTAATAGGAACCTCTGTGATATTTTTGCTTCTAAGGCTATAATGTTCATGAAATTTTTAGATAGAATATTCATAGCCTTGTTTTTAGTCAAAGAACTCTCCAGATTCTAATTGTAATTGTTATAACATATACAACTCTTGTTCTTCTTGGGTAAGAAAAATGGCATCTTCATTGTTTACTCCCATCAAGTTTATCTGGGTGTCCTGGTCTTCTTCATGATGTTGTGAAATTTCAGCATAATTTTCCTGGAAAGGTGGTCTAATCTGTTGATCAGGTACAAATTATCTTTATTTACCAGTATTAGGATTTTTTCTAATGTTGGGGTTTCTAATTTTGGGACCTTGTTGATTTTCCCATTGAGATTTTCTTTCCATGTTCTCTAATATATCCATTATTCTTTCTACATTTCAAGCTAAAATATCTATCTTAACATCTGAAGTGGAAGGTTCTTCCTTAATGGTCACTCTCCTCTCATTCCTCATCCTAGCTCTTTTAGCTAGTAAGTTAGCTTCTACACTAACTGCATCACTCTGCAACTTTTTTAAAGTTGCAGGGTTTCTTTCTCTTAACTGATAGGGCATGTGAGCATCAAAACCATCTGGAAATTTAATTAGGGCCATGCCTAGTGGAGGTTTGATATTTACTGGAATTGCATTGTAAATGTTGTTAAACCTAGTATAGTAACCATGAACAAATTCATTATGAGATCTGCCAATGTTCTCATATTCAGATAATATCTGGAGAGGGTTTTTATTTCTTTCCCATCTATTTATAAACAATTGGTGGAAAGCAGCTAAATCATCAATATGGATAGCAAGTAAAGATTTAAGCCATTTTTTATCATCTCCTGCTAGTGTTTGTGGAAATAATTTCATTCGTACATATGCCTCATCAACTTCATGTAACTCAAAATAATCCGTCATTTTATCTACATGTTGTTGAGTAGTATACTGATCAGTACCATCGAACTAAAATTTTTTACTCTGGTAATCCTATGGCATGGAATTTAAAGGGGCCTGTAAGACGAAAGGGGAAAATCTGGCTGCCATGGCTAAGATTTTAGCTCGACTAGGAGGTAAAGCAGTAGTGCTTGAAGATGGACTCGAAACTTTAGGTTGGAGAGGAATTTTAGGTATAAATGGCATTGTGGAATGAACTGTAGTGGATATTATATAGGAGAGGTGGAATTGAATGAAGATGTATTTACAGTTTTTGAAGATACTGCAGAGAGCGTAGGGGTAGCCACAGTTAGGGAAGCTAGTTCAATTGACTGTTGAAAATAGGCTTCGTCTATGTATTTTATCAAAGTTGAAGTTAAAGAATCAAGTTTTTCAAAAGTATCTAAAACCAGTTGATCTAAATCAGCTTGTATAGTATCCTTTTTTGATTCAATAAATTGAATAAAATTGGGATCTATTACAGTATCATGGACTGAGTTTTCAGATATGGTAAAAAATAAAGAATGCTCAAATGATAAATGAAATTAAATATCCTCTATGCTTGATAACTCCTTAGGAAGTGAATTTTCTTTGATTAAATCACTACTACTTCCTTGACTCTCTAATTTTTTAGGTTTTTTTCAAATTCTGTCGGGGTCATCAACAATTATAGCATGTTGTGGATCAGGATGAGCCCTTGTATAATATGTTATTTTAGAAGCTAGAATTTTAACTTTCTGTGATAAATTCGAACAACCTTTTTTAAAACCTTAATGTGAAAAATGAGGAATATTATTTCTTTTACGATCTATTTTAACTAGGGTCTGATTCTCCCCAGTATGGTCACCAATATGTTATCACTCTGGAATTTCAGAAGGTTGTTTTAAGCATTAAAAATAAATATCAGAGGTAACTACAAACCTACTTTGGAGCTTAGGATCTAGCCTTCCTAAACTCAGAGAGGGCTCTCTCTATATGATTTAACTTTGTTTAATCAATGAATATTAGGATAGTTAAGTATGCTTTGTTGAGTTGGTTCTTGATTGGTTTTGGTTGGCTGGTGGAATTAATGATTTAGATGAATATGCGCTTATCAAATTTCCATTGGCTATGGATTCAATGTGATTTGAAACAAAACTGAATCAAATTATAAGGAAAGTGTTATAGGGCAAGATAGGTGAGAATGGTGAAGTGATTTTTCAATCGGCATCAAGGAGAAATTAAGAATTCCTTAAACCAGATAATGTAGAAGGGTGAAGAAATCAATCGGGATCAAAGGGAAATTAAGAATTCTCTAAACTTGTTATCAGAATAAAACAAAGAAATATATGATAGTTAAAATCATAGTGTAATATTTAAGAAAATTCTGCAGTAATATTATTGTTATAACATTCAAATTTAGAACACATAAAAGTTTATGGAATACTTAGAAAAAGAACATGAACAATTGAAATTTTATACTTCACTGATATAGCTCAACACATGAATCCTCTAAAGAAGTTTCTTTATAACTTGTTTAGTTTGTCGACGGGAAATTGGTACAATAACCCTCAGGCAAGAGATCAGTCAACTACTGAAATATTCAAAAATCCACACTTGACCGACCCTTGATAATTCAAATGATGAAGTATTTATACAAAATATTACAAAATATCCTTTCAACTGACTAGGATTTATTATAGGAAAATAAAATATCTTTCTGCAAAAAGATAGTGACACCTTTCAACTAGCTGATATCTAGCCCTGATTCTTTGCTTCTTTTTATCTTTCCATTTTTTCATTTTTTACAGTAAATCATACTAATTCTCTCATGTTTCCTCATTTGGGATTTTGACTTTCATCATCCTATGGTAAATCTCATTTTCTTCTGAATATCTGGCAAATGTAGGCTTATTTACAAAAATATGATTTACCTCTTGCTAGAGGTAAGAGAATTTTTCTAAATTTTGAAGCTATTTTTGCTTGGGCTAAAAGCTCTGGACATATCTTCCATTGCTTTTGATTAATATGTTGGCCTCATCAATGGGATGGGCTGTTGGTATTGCTGATGATGGTGTAGGTGTATCATTCTTGATAACATTCACTTTCTCTGTTTCAATTGTCTCTCCCTACTATATTACTGTGTCTAGCTTGTTGCTTTACTTCTATACATAATCTTGAATTTATTGTCAGAAAAAGTATTCTTCTCTATACCTTTTCGAATTCCTATCTTGTGGGTCCGAAATAAGCAGGACGAAACTAGTATCAATATGCTTCTCCATCTCCTGGTTTTTTTAATCACCTGCATAGAAAAATAAAACAATTGTAATGAAAACAATTTTTTTTAATGAAAAAAAAGGTTTGCAGGGAGGCGAGCGGGCTTCTACTCTTTTTAGCAAGTTTGAAAAATCAGGGAAATGAATGGGGTGGAGGAGTTTTATATTTTAAGAATTGTGGTTTATCACATAGTTTGGAAGTGGTTTGGTGGTTTGGTATGAGGGGTTGCGATAAAAAATGGAGGTGCCGCGTGGCAGGGGATTAGGTAGAGAAAACCAACCATTTCACACACCTCCGCCCCCTTGGTTTTAAACATAGAACGTCGGGGAGTGCGAAATGGATTTTAGGTCGTTTGATGTGATCATCAGTGATTAGATGACTTGCAGAGTTAAAATTTTTCAAAGGAGGTGGGGTTGGGAAATAGATATGTGGGGTTTTAAATGAAAGTGGGTTCGGGTAATGTTTTCACGCTTTTTAGACTTTGTAAAGTAGGTTTTATGTTTTATGAAAACATAAATTTTTACTAAGGGGGTAAGGTTTTTAACAAGGGGAAGGGGATTTTTAAAGGGGTAAGGGGGGTAGAAAAGGTTTTTTGAGGTTTAGGAAGGGAAAAGGTTAAGGGATGGGGATTTTTTAGAACTGGGAAGGGGAAATTGATTTCTAAAGGGGAAATGGGTTAGGATAAGGGGGAATGAAGAGGGAAAAAGGGTTTTTATCAAGGGGAAGGGTTAGAAAGATATTTTTTATAATGGATAAGCATAATGATGGCTATATAACTTTGAAAAGTATTCTACCTACCCTTTTGTGCATGCTAACATTTTTACTTTCCTTTTTTAGGTGAATTTGATCTTTCTAACCATTTTATTTTATTTTAATAAGAAAACTAACTTATATATTACCTTATATCTTCCAATGGCTCATATTAAAGTTATGAGCTCATTTTTATTCTCTACCTAACTACTGATCTACCAAGATTAAATGGTTTGGCCATATATTTAATCACTAACTATGATAACATAAAATTTAAAGGCATGAATTCTCATGATTATATTGTATGATCATCATGAATTGTGGCATTTTGAACAAGATGCACACAATTTATTTGAATGTGCAACAATTTCAGAATTTATTTTGGTGGGATTCATAATCTTCTTTCTTTTTTATCTGTTCTTTCTTTTGGCCTTTGATTATTCTCTTAGGACATACCCTCTTTTCATTTTTAAATATGGAAAAAATTTACAGAAATGCAAAGGTATGTACATATTACAAGACTTAACATAGCCAATTCAAGATTATGATCCCTATTATTATAAGACCCTGACATTTTGAAACATCACTTGGACTCAAGAGAGTCATATACTAACCCAAAGTTGGTTTAACTGAACTGAAGTCAGTTGGAGGTCTCAAACCTCACTTGGAATCAAAAGAGTCATTTACTAACCCGAAGTTAGTTTAACTGACTCGAAGTTAGTTAGAGGTCTGAAACCTCACTTGGACTCAAGAGAGTCATATACTAACCCGAATTTATTTTAACTGACCTGAAGTCAGTTGGAGGTCTGAAACCTCACTTGGACTGAAGAGAGTCATATACTAACCTGAAGTTAGTTTAACTAACCTAAAGTTAGTTGGAGGTCTGAAACCTCACTTGGACTCAAAAGAGACTTATATTAACCCGAAGTTAGTTTAATTTACCCGAAGTTAGTTAGAGGTTCAAAACCTCACTAGACTTGATCCCAGATCAAGTGGTTGGACACATGCCATCCTAGACATAGAGAGTATGGCATTCTCAGATGTGTCCATTGGTCTTTCTCTTTTTCTCTATTTACATTTACCACCTCATTGCCCAAGATGAGAGTTACTTCCCATGAGTCTGAAACTACATGGGTAGGATGCATGCGAGGTAGAGATCAAAGAGAGGTGAACCAACTCAATATCATCACGGTGGGGTGAAAGCACACCAAAAAGGTTCGGTAAACCTAGCCTCGTGGTTTCTTATAGCTCCAAGAAGCCATCCACAAGCCCCTGGAGCTCCTAGAGCTCATTATCCAGCTCAAGCAGGACCCTAAGAATAGGGTCATTCCACGATTCCAAGATTCACATGGAAGGCTAGGAACTTGACCTTCCCCAAGGGATTAGTGACAATATCTGAGTCTTTCTCATCAGTTCCTATATGATTGAGCCTTACAGTGCATCGATGTACCATATCCTAGATAAAATGGTACCCGATATCAATATGCTTGGATTGATCATGGAACATGGGATTTTCTTACAAATGAATCCCACTCTGGTTATCATAAAGGATAACAGTGGTATCTAGAACATTCCTGAAAAACTCACTAAAGAGATTTCATACAAAATATCTTCACAATAGGCCATAATCGATGAAATGTATTCAGCCTCAGTGGTGCTGAAAGCCACCAAATTCTACTTCCTTCTTATCTAAGATATTGAAGCAGAACCAAGTGTGAAGCAACATCTAGATGTGCTCTTGCAGTCCACCACACTGCCAGACCAATTGACGTCAATATATCCATGGAGTCTCAAAGTCCTGGTAGTGTATCTCAGGCCATGGCTTATCATGCCCTGAAGATATCTCAAGATATTCTTGGCACCAACCCAATGAATGTGATGAGGATCAACCATGTGTTGACTCAAAGTGGTCACTGCAAAACATATGTCTTGACGAGATTTCACTAAGAACATCAATGCTCCTACGAGTTGACGATACTTGGTAGGATTTCCCAATGCGGGCTCATCAAAATTTCCACACAACTTCTTGAAGTTGAGTTCCATTGATTTCAACACGGACTTACAGTCCACCATACCAAATATCTCCATCAGCTTCAAAATATATTTTCCTTGAGAGAGGAAAATCTCACCAGGTTTCTGCCAGACCTCCAAGCCTAGGAAGTAATACATCAATCCTAGGTCTGTCATCTCGAACTCAGAAGCGAGATCCCTCTTACACTGATGAATGAGAGGGTGAGCACCTGTGAGGAAGAGATCATCCACATAGAGAACCAGAATGAGAGGCTTTCATCTATCAACCTTGAAGTAAAGTTTCAGATCAACATTACTTCGAGTGAAGCCCATATTCATCAAATAGCTATATACCCTCTTGTACCAAGCCCTGGGGGCTTGCTTTAACCCATATAGGGCTTTCTTCAACCTGCAAAGATGAGAGTCTCTATCCTGAAATTTGAACCCTAGAGGTTGCTCCACATAAGAATTTTCCTTTATCGAACCATGTAGAAAATTAGTCATCACATCCATTTGTTGGAGCCTCCATCCTTTTGTGGCAGCAATTGTAATAATAGATTGGATGGTGGTATAGCAGGCCACAGGTGAAAATATATCATCATATTCTATGCTTCCATTTGAGAGAAGCCTCGGGCAACGAATCTTGCCTTGTACTTTTCAGCACTACCATTAGATCCATGCTTCATGTTATAGAGTCATTTTTAGGTGACAACAGCTTTGTCCTTTGGTCTCGGGACCACATCCCAGAAATCATTCTTCATAATAGACTCTTACTCTTCATGTATAGCATCCTTCCAAACTTGGTTCTTTACGACTTCTTCAAATGATCTAGTCTTAGATTGTATGATTGTAGTCATGGCTACTAGATACCCTTGGTATCAATTCAGCTTCTTGCTTTCACGGAATGTCCCCCTTGGGGCCATATGTCTCTTGGCATCCTCGAGAGTATCCCTGAGCCATGAGGTTCCTCTATTCATTGAAGGAGGTGGATCAATAGGGTCCATGAGTCCTTCAAAATCGGGCATCATCTCATCCTTCGGCTCTTCCTCCTTCCCTGTTCTTTCATCGTGGTCTTCCTTGGAGCTATGAACATTTATCATTTTCCTGAGGGAAGCATCTTCATCGAAGGTGACATCGTGGCATATCTCCACTTCTCTTTGACCAGGGACATAGATTCTATATGCCTTCGGAGTTTCACTATAACCCACAAAAATTACCTTCTTTCTAGAAGCATCCAGCTTGCTTCGCTTTTCTTTTGGCACATGAATGTAGACAAGACAACCAAAAACTCTATAATGAGAAACGTCAGGTTTCATACTAGAGAAGACTTCTTCAGGAGTTCTAGAGTCCAGAGAGGAATGAAAACATCTATTTTGTATGTACACAACAGTGTTCACAGCTTCTCCCCATAGAACCTGCGGAAGACCTTGGTCACATAGCATGGCACGGGCAACTTCCACAATGGTCCTATTCTTTCTTTCAACAATGCCATTTTTCTCAGGAGTATACACGATTTTTATCTCCCTCTTAATGACATCTTCTCTGCAAGAGTCATTGAACTTGTTTTACTCCTACTCGGTTCCATTATCGATCCTCAAAATATTGATCTTATTTCATGTTTTATTTTCCATCGAGGCCTTGAAGGTACAAAACATTTGAATGATTTGTCCTTCTTCTTCAAGAAGTATATCTAGGTCTTATGAGAGAAGTCATCTATAAATGTCATGTAATAAGAAAATCCTCCCAAGGATGTCACATGAAACATACCAGATAAGTTAGAATGTATCAATAACAAGACATCAAATGTCTTTGTGACACTTGAGGGGAAAGGTCCCCTTGTATGCTTTCCTTCAGCACAATCCTGACATAAACCTTCATGATCATCTTGATCTTCCAATGCCAAATCCAAGGACATCTTCCATGCATGATAATTATATTTTTCAGTCAACTTATCATCAAACCATTGGTACTTGACAATATTTCTTCTTCAGTGATTTCTTTTCACACTATCTTGGGCTTTGTCTTCACCTCAGCTTTGATAAAATGTAATTTTTTAAAAGTGTTATATGCTTGCTGAAAATTACTTCAAACTTCTAGGGCCAGATACCAAATAGCAATAACATAAAAATGAAAGTAAAATTCTCATAGAACATACCAATAGATTGAGAGAAGACAAGCCAATAATATACTTAACTTTTGTCAAACAGAGATGAAGAATGGTGGCGTTACGATAGTCAACAGGATGCTTCAACCAAAAAAGTCTTTCTCAGGTCAGCCAACCCTCCAAGTGTCACACACACAACCCTCAAAGACAACTCATCAAAATTCAACATAATTTGATAGAAGAATCTCGCATCCAGATTTCCGGTATCTAGATTTATGACATCATCCATATTTACGACATCCATTTCCGACATCATCCAGATTTACGACATCCATTTTCAGAATCATCTAGATTTATGGCATCATCCATATTTATGACATCCATTTTCGGCATCATCCATATTTATGACATCCATTTCCAACATCATCCAGATTTATGATATCCATTTTTGGAATCATCCAGATTTACGACATCCATTTCCGACATCATCTAGATTTATGACATCCATTTTTGGCATCATCTAGATTTACAAAATCCATTTCTGACATCATCCAGATTTACGACATTCATTTCTAGCCTCATCAAGATTTACGACATATACATTTACATGTGGGAGAGAGAGAAGCATCTTCTAGGCTGAACGAACCAATCAGATCATGAGGAATGTGTTGATTATATGATGATAAAATGACCTCCAAGTCTCTCTAATCTATATCCATTTGTGAGGGTGTGTGACACATCTATTGGGATCTCAAGCCTGCAGTACAATTCTGGCTGACCTTGCACATAAGTGGAATAAATTTAAAATCAATGTTCTACTCATCTGATCAAGATGATATTTAGATCAATCTTGCACCTCTCTGAAAGAGGAATCCAATAAAAAAATTGGCATCATCATCTGAGCAGCACAACATGGAGTTTGGACCTATTTTCCCAAAATTAACACTCTTTATGCTTCTTGTGTGTGCTCTTGGAAAAGTCGACACAAGTTCAAACCCACTGGAACCATCCATGAATTTTTTTTACAATCACCATAGCCAAGAACATATTGTACTAGAGTCATAGAAATAGGAGATATATCTTTTCCATGTCTATATTTTACGTGCACACATGGTCATCGATTCAATTTGTTGATGGTTTTCACATTCACTACTACTGTATAAAGTCAAATGCCGAAAGAGTTTGGTTATGGAAACTAGATCATTTATCATCTAAGCAGCTCAACTTTTTTTTTTGTTTCCTAGACTATTTCAGTGCCTACAAGGCTCAATTCAATAATAAGTGGTATATTTGCATTTCAAGGCTATAAAAACCCCTTGAAGACAGGGATTGAGGATGGAAATAAAATAGTTAATCACCTATACAACTTAATTCACTAAGATGCTAAGTTTTTTTAATATCCTACAAAATGCGTGATGATTTTTTGTATTAGTGAAATAGTATGTTGTCATTTTTTATTTTAAATCACCATGAAAATGGTCATTAAATTTATGAAAGGTTTCAAAGTTGTGCCACTTTGTAATATCAGTTCTCTAAATGCAAGCCATATTCTTGCATAATGTGTTCCCAATTTTTTTTTATACTGAAAAATACAGTAAACATTATCAATGGGAAATAAAAAATAATTTTTGCAAGCCCCTCAAAGTTTTTTAAGGTATAATCCCATTTTCCCTCGCCAGTCATTGTTTTAGTCAAGGATAAACATCTTCATAAAATTATAAATTTTCTCAGGATAAATGGGTTCTTTTAGTGGTCAACATAACTATAAACTGCATATCTATCACTCAAAATATTTACAGATGATAGGGAATATTATCTACCTATGGAAGAGAAGCTTTGAATTAAATAGAGAAGTATTCTTTTGGTCCTATAATATGCTAGAGATTTAAAGATAGTAATATATTTACACAAGGGACATTCAAAGATAGGTGGTGTAGCAATTGTGGCCCAAAAGTCATAGAAATAACTTCCTCATGTTGATTTTGTCTTTGACATGTACATTACTTTGCAGTTGGCTAACACTACCTATTCCATATTGGTGTAGGATACAAATATTCATAGCACAAATATACATTTAGCCATCTTGATTTATTCATTGGAGCATATGCATATTTTACCCAGAATATTTAACTTAGTTCATATAGATTACAATCTGAAACTTGTTCTAAGACTCATTATAGAATGAAATAAACATATTCTACTTGTATGTTTGGTACTTCCCACCAATTTATTTACACCTCCACCCGATTTTCATAACTTCCATAACCATTAGGTAGGTAATTACAACTTTGATGTTATTTTTCTTGTTTACTAAAATATTTTCCAAGACTTTACAAAGTCTTATAATTTCTCGAAAGTTGTATAATTTAGAATTTATAAAGTTTTAAGGTTTATTTTTTTAAAGTCTAGTTCTTTAAAGGGTGCTAGCTCAATGGAAGAGCACACGATTTACAAGCAGGAGGTTGGTGGTTTGACTCCGTCGTTTCCTAATACTCATATGGAATGGTGATGAAGGCTCTTTTGACCATCACTAATGAGCTTATGGTGACATTTTTTGACCCTCACCATTGAGCTTATGGTGACATTTTTTGACTCTCACCAAAATATGAAATCGTTAGGGTCAATGACCTCCACCATATATATATGCATCAATAGTGACGACCATGAAAGATCCATCACCATAAATCGTTGTTGTTTAAATGAAATGGTGACAGTCACTATTCGTCATTATAATTTTTATTCGTGACGGACCTTGAATGTCACCAAAACACCTATACTTTTGATGATGCCACCTTTGGTGACGTTCAGTTTTTTGGTGACAGAGCCTAAGGTCCGTTACCGTAGCTCATATAAAATCATTACGGTCACTATCTGTCATTATAAATCATTATTGGTGACGAATCTTGAATGTCACTACATCACCTATACTTTTGGTGACACCACCTTTGGTGACGTTCAGTTTTTTGTGACAAAGGCTCTTTTGACCGTCACCAATGGGCTTATGGTGACATTTTTCAACCCTCACCAATGTCCTTTTTCTTGTAGTGATATCATTATTTTCTAGAAAAAAAGTTTTGTAATTTTTAGGCTTACACACTAGAATTCATACATAATATGTTTTGCAAGTTTTGTATAAAGGCAATATTAACCTATGCAATGAATTATCTACAACTTGAACTCTCTCCTATTTATTTTGGTCTAGCTAATACTCATTTAAATATTATAGCTCTACTCACTTTTCATTTTTTCACATATGAAATTCCTTTTCCCATAACCTCATACAAGGCTGGGAATCACAAGAACCTAACCTGCAAAAAGTGCACTACTGGCACAAACAAAAACACAAATTGGAAGGCTAGTAGAACAAGAAATGAATGTGCAAAATTTAACCAACATGTTTTAAGTTGAGAAAGTGATATGTTTTTTATTTATTAACTTGATGAAAAAATATTTAATGTGGACGAATATTATGAGTAACAAGGTAGATCAAAGCATTTAAGGTATGATTGATAAAATTGACAGTCTTTTAAAAAAATATATGCCCTGTTTGTGTCATTAAACTTGACATGAAAATCGTTACTGAATTTTATAGTGTGGCAACGACTTGAGAGGTAAAATCATGAAATTTCTAGGAATTACTACATATGGTTGAAAGAAAGATCATATCTTGTTATTCAACCATTTTCTTGAAAAACACCACCACCTCATAGTGATGGAAATACTAAATAACCTCCTATCTCTATTTATTTACAAAGTAGAGGCTCCAAGACTTGAGCTTAATAATTACTTAACCATCCTTAATTATGTTCAATTTTTCCATACTTGAACAAATGAATTTTGAAAGAATTTGATGCATGCAACCATGATTTAGCATTGAACTAGCTTTTCATAATTGTTTAACTGTTGCATTCAATTTTTTTTCACAAAATTTTAATGATATAAAAACTAATGTTTTGAGAATATTATTGAAAAAGTGTACTCATACTCACAAGATATTCAACAACCACAACTTCAATCAAGCAAGGAACATCATGTTGTCTCTAGTGGGCTCTATACTCAACTTACACACCATATCACATTCTTTTTCACTTGAAAATTTTGGAATGTAAGGTTTCAAAGCTATCTTACATTCTCCTTCTTAGCATGTACATGTTTTTGTGATCCAATGCTTTTTATGCCTTGCATTTGAAGCAACCAATTTAAAAATGACACAATTGTTTACATCCATCAGGTTTAAAGGGTCATGGAAGTGCTCGTGTTCATGTAACCACCCTCATCGGATGTCTCATCAATGAGAAACATTAGTTTCAATCAATATGTTTCAGTTCCTGAGATTGAAGTGTTCTCCTCTAGCCCACCAATTCCACTGGATTCATCATTCACTACCTGTAATGGAGGTGGTCTGTATGGGCATGATTTTTTACACATGGGAAGTTTAGAAGGGTTTCTAGGATCTATTGAATAGTTTCTCATGACTAGGATGACAACATAATTGAATAAAAAGTTTCCAAATAACCAAGGTATGACATATTTTCTGAATATTTTAATTTCTTTGGAAGTTGAAATTTGATTTATAAGGATATTCAGAAGATGATTTTTATAGAAAAACTAACTATATTGAGGTATAAATTTCCCCTCCACAAATTTTTTATGTTCATGAATTTGTTTTCATCAAGTATGGATACTTTTATGAGTCCACCCTTCCAAAATACATGTAAGTCTTCATGGAATTTCAGATATGTCTCACTTATTATTTTCTTGGATTGTTGCAAGTGGATTTAATAATTTATGTTTGGGAAAACTAAAAAATATAAACACTCCCTATAGGTGAGGGCATAATTTTGTAACCTATGAAAAAACCAGTCTATAACTCATTTAGAGACAAGGTATAATGAATTCCAATTTGGTGTACTTATGTAGAAATGAAGTAAAAAAGGATAAATTTTATATAGATAAAGATATGAGACAAAATAGGGAAAGCTGGGAGATTATAAATTTGTCAACTTCCATGACTAGAGTTAATTGTTAGTTTTTAAGTTTTCATTTTCATAAATAGTAGTGTATTTACAAACCATACAAGTTCCCAAACCAATGACATATTTTTTACACAAGATATAAATTATTACATTATCAGGTTCCATCCAAAATAATGAACAAAGAACCGTGCACTATAATTTCTGAAAAAATTGCAGGAAAAGAACCCCCAAATTCGATATGAAATTAATGGAAGAACCAAAATTTTTCATTATAGGATTAATAAGAGCATTCATTGGCTTCAGTTCCTTGAGAGAAATAAGTGCCCTCATAAGGTTAGGTATATGCATAAAGACAATTATGCTTTTAAGGTTACTTTTTTCAAATTATCAAATTTCATTGTTTCTCGTTTGAGGAAGATCCTCTTAAAATCCTTATTATTACTTATTTTATACAAAGTCATTGTTTATTTATAAATATAAGAGAACCCTTGCAATGTTACCCTCAAAATTCATGGTTCAAAATCCATTTTGTTTCTAATTGTGGGAAAATCCCTGTATCGATCTTATCCATCTTGGAACAACTATTTCCATGCAATGAGTAAATCTTTGTGGTGGAAATTTCCATGCAATGAGTAAATCTTTGTGGTGGAAATTTTAGTCATGTGCATCTCTTGCACCAAATTATCAAACTCTAGTTACTTTTGTGGTGATTCAAAAATGTCATCATACCACACTCTTTGTGAATAACCATCTATATCGAAATGTTACAAACAAGAGTAGAAACATATTTCTAGATAATAAGATAATTGTTATGGAATACACAACTATTAGTTGTCACATACTGTGTATGATAGTTCTTTATTGATCATAATTATATTGTAGCCTTGCTTTTATTTTACAGAAAATTTAGTGATTATGGTCCATTTTTATGATATTCTAGGCATTGTAGGTAACTCCAAAATTTTCCATCCAACATAATTTGACTTTTACCTATGCAACAATGTTGGTACTCAGGTACCATTGATATTCTATTTCCATTTGGTTGGATAAGAGGCTAATATATTCTGAGGGTAAGATGTTATTATGTTTTCCAACTTGGTAGAAATGAACATGTTGACTGGAAGATTAACCCATCTTCGTTTATGATGTTTATAGGGAACTAGTATATCATGTTCATTGGGATGAAAACAAATTCGTAGCCAATGGATTATAGTCCTTAACCAACAATCTATGCGTATATCTATAACTCATCCTCTCTACCCCTAATGCATTGTGTATATTAGATAAACTATTTTAAAGATATTATAATTTTTTTTTAGTGTGTTTCTTATCAGTTTGGACTTTTACTTTTCTTATTGGTTTTTGAGTTGTATATTGAAAATTTTATAGTTTCAGGTTGCCAAATCATGTTTAAGAAGTAGGATAAGAGTTGAAATTTATAAATGGAAAATAAAAATAGATATGTAGTTGTAGTTGGTTTTAAGGTAAATATTAATTAATGATTGAAATAATTTTAGTTCTTGAGTAATGATTGTTTTTCACTGTTGAAAAAATGATCTTTGTGCTCATCTAATTGAAAAATGGGAGTTGGATTTTGTTCTTAAATTGAAACAAAATTTGACAAAAATTAATTCCTTGTATATTTTATTGGGTTCATATTGACTAGCATTGATTATTTGGTGGTAGATATGCGAGCTATACACTCTTAATTTCTATAGGTAGGTCTCTAGTGCTAAATCATAAATATATACCTGGTTCATGTATTTGGGGATTGTCCTTGACATATATTTTATTTGATATTATGTATAGGTACCCCAAGCATATTATGCCCACATGGATACATTCCAGGCTCAGTTTTATATGGAGCCAAAAGAATGAAACAAGGGTTCCTTATCTAGTGGTGCTCATAGTAGTCACATGGCTGCAGCTAGTTCAGGTTCTCAGAGCACTCGTGTACCTACAGGAAAAAATGTTCGTCCCTTACCAGATATAAAATAAAATGTCAAGAGATTTATGTTTTATGTTTTAATTTTATATTTGATACACAAATGTTTAACTTTTTTAAGTTATATATATACCACCTCTTTGTTGGGTTAAGTAGGAAATTGAGTGACAAGCTAGGTGCATCACTGTGATGCTTTCAAATTGTAAAGTTCTAGATTTCGAAAAATTAATATCATGCTTAGTCACTTGGATTTCATGTATTTTACTATTTAAAATTTTTTAATTAGTTGTGGCCATTTTAATTATAAGAGAAAATTAAACTTTAGTGTGAAAATTTGTGTTGTGCGTTTTCGTATTATATGGGCATGAATATTGTGTGATAATTTTTTAATATAGTCACAAAATCATACTAATTCATTTATGTTGATTAATAATGAACACATAAAATGAATATAAACTTATTGAATTAGTAACTTATATTGATTAATAATGAATATAAATAAAATGAATATACGATGAGTAAATTATTTGTTTATAATGATTATTAATAATAGTAAATGAAATTGATATAAACTACTAAATAAATCATTTATATAAAGAATATGAAATTACCAAAAAAGATAAATGACTATTGTAAATGATAAATTTGTGATTACAAATGCAAACCAAATTTTTCATATATATGACTATTAGTAGAAAATATTCAATATCTTATAACACGACCAAAATTTAGTCATATTTTTTTGGTCATTAATTGGTTTCAAATGATGATTAAAATTTGCACATATCTATATATATATATATATATATATATATATATAGATATATATATATATATATATGACTATTAGTGGCTAATTTATAGTAACTTATAACGCGACTAACATTTTGGTCATATTTCTTTTGTCATTAATTGGTTTTCTTGGGTGATCATATAGTAGTATATTTTGTTATGTATTTGGTCATTAATTGTGGCAATTAATGACTTAATCAATGACTAATTTAATGAAAAAATTTATGACTAAATATACTACTAGATGATAAAATTCATATAACCAATTAATGACTAAGATAGAAATGACTAATAGTTGGTCGTGTTATAAGATATCGCAAATTAGCTAGTATTGGTCAGTAACTGGAAATTGACCGCTTATATGAAAAATTTAGTCATTTTTTTAGTAACTAATTAACCATTTTGTACTATTGTGTCTTCAACATAGGTATTCTTGTTAACAACCTTTTTAAATGCTAAAATGTCTCTTCACATTTACGAACAAGTCAAATTTTGCACCTTTCCTTTACAAGGAAGTAATAGGATAGGATATCCTAGAGAACCATTCAATAATTATTCTATAATAGCCCACTAAACCCATGAAATGCCTTACCTCTATCACGTTTTTGGGTGTTGGCCACTCTTCAACCCCTTTAATATTTTATGGGTCTATTGGTATCTCTTCTTATGAAATAATATGACATAGAAACTTAAAATTTATATGATTAAATAAGCACTTTCATAGATTGACATCTATCTAATGCTCTCTAAGTACCTGTAGCACCATACTTAAATTGTTTTAATGCTCTTAATAAGATTTGGAATATATGAGGATATCATCCAAAAAACAATAACAAACTAATCTAAATAACTCTGTAAGATACCATTCACGAGACACATGAAAACATATGGTAAATTATTTAACTTGAATGGAACCACTATAAACTTATAATTACCATGTTGTCTTCCCCATGCCCTCTTCCTTCATCCTCATTGTTGTAGTAAATTTTACACGCAAGGATCCATTTCTCCATAATCCTAAACCAATACAAAAAAATCCCCAACTCAAATGATCATGCAAGTAGTTTCCGTGCAGTTCCTAATGCTTTAGGGCTTGAGCAAGTAACTTTCCTCCTCCTAGGCTAGTGAATGGTTTTCAGCGTGATCCGAAATTCCCGTTCTCGAATACGGAGAAATATTCCTTCCACTACCGATACCAAGCCTACACACAAGCACAAACAAATACACATGACGAGTAGTCCTCCACAAAATATTGTTAGCTAAAAAAATCAATAAATTCATAAATTTAAATCACTACAAACATTGATATGAAGTAAGGGAACTAGAATATTCATTAACCATGTATTCAAGAATACATCATTATACCTTCAACTTCAACATTCCTCTCCTCATTCCAACATAGTCTCCCCATTATAATTAAAAAGGAATAAAAATAACATGAAGCTATCAAATTTGAATCACAATAGAAACATATGACTCTGTAGCTCAAATCTCTCTAACTATCAATAGCCTGACCCTATAGTATGGCCTAGTATAAATAGGAAAAAGAAGACTCCCAAAAGGATGAATGTAGACACATAAGATGAAGAGAAGTTAAGGAATCCTCTTAATAATGTGCCCTAGATATATCTAATATATGAGATAATATTAAGAGTCGAACTAGTCTCTTAGGAACCATAATTATCTAGAACAATTCCCCCAACTTCATGGACAAAATTATGAAATTACGGCCATAACCGCATGAAAAAATGTCCTCAATGTGGTTGGAAGGTTTCAACTTCACTCTAAAGCCAATACGTGTGCGATTTGGGAGAAAAACTAGGAAAATGAGAAGTTAAGGCCAGCGAAAAATGTCAACAACATAGTGACTCAAGAGGACTAACCCTAGGAAGAAAAATAGGCTAATAAAATATGTCCCCTAATGCATGAGGTCGAAAGAGTAAGTGATACCTGAAATACATTATAATAGCTCTTAGATGTCAAAATAGAAGCAATGAGACAATGCTAGAAACTCAGATTGGAAAATACCAAATGCTAAAGTCTCATATATGTTGATAACATCCTTGAGGAAGGCATACCCATGCTCATTCATAAGGAGATATTGAACATGGCCACATAAACATACTCTGCAGATCCATGACATGAAAGGCTAAAACATGGCCATAGAAAAATACAGAGTGGATCCATGTGAATCATTAGATAGAGCATTGCCACCAAAAAACACAATTTTTATCTATGTCACCCTATACAATAGTAGGACTATGGACACATAATAGATAGGAGGTGCCCCAAAATATCCCTGAAAGTACATAAATAATACATCGATCCAATGAAACCTGGGAAGGGTTCCATGTAAGAGTGAGATGTCCATAACCCATAGTCTTCGACATAACCCTGATGGTACAAATATACACCATGTGAATAAATGTGTTGATGTCGAGCATGGTAGAAACTTTCTGATTACTATTCAACAAGGAAAATAAACAACAGATGTGAAAAAATCCACAAATTAGGAAAATGGAGCCCAAGGTACTTATTACAATTCACTAAGTGTGAATGAATGATTTGACGTCGAAAACTAGTGAACTCAACCAATCAGGATACAATGATGTGAATCCATTATCAATCGTGAGGAATCCTGCCACCAAATTCTGAAAGCTCAAAGGTACTACTAGTTCCTAAATCAAGATCTTGGATAATGATCTGAAGTTGACAAGATAATATGTGTTGAAGGAGGGCCTTGATGTATCCCCTGTCAATCGACATGAAATATACCAAGGTGATGTGATGTATGGATGTAGTCATGAGATGATGAATTACAACAAACACCGAGATGACCAACTCAAAAATGTCAATAGGCTACTGCAGATGGCCAATGTAGGCTGAGACTTCCCTTGAACACATAAGGACATGGCACAAGAGTGAATTAACAATATGGATAATGAGAACCATATGATATCCTACCACATTGCAAGAGAAATTCAATTACACTCCATATGACTGGAAAAGTAACCAACTAGAGGAGTAAACAGACTCATATGTATGGTATGGATTATAGGCAAGCTAAAACCCAACTATGAGATAATGAAGAAAAAATATGCCATGTTTAAGGGGGATGCAAATAACATTGCCATTTTTATAAATAATGGAGATGAATGTCTCCTTCCATTTCTCTTTTAGGTTAATTTTCGTAAATTTAGTCCCCCAAGCCCAAAAGAGAGATAAAAAAATACAAGGGAGAAACCTCTATCCATAGTGGACTAGAGTATTCCTTTTTCATAACTAGTCTACTCAGTCCAAAAAAGGGTGAAAATTGTAATGAATAGACATCCCTTCAAATAATTTAGTGAGCTTGAAGGAGACAAGTTCACTTGGAAATCATTTCAAATCAAGGAGTCTAAAAAGATATTAAAGGAGACTCCTCCTAGAGGAACGAGTGATCTATCAGATAGCAATTGGTTCCAGTAATGGTGGAACTCCTCATGACCTAAGTAGGATAAGAGGTTGGTTAATATAACCACTCATTAGATAAATTCCTCTAAGAAAGGGTAAAACATAAAGTGAAAGTGAATATTGAGCCAGGAAGATGATGACGATGGAATGAAGAAACCAAGGCTCATCATAAAAAAACAGGATGGTAAAAATGGAAATCACGAGAGATAAATTGGTGGAATTCTCCTAGGGTATAGCCATAAATATGATTAATAAGAGGATATGAGTCTCAAATTATAGGTCATGGTGGGTGAGAAGGAGGGATTCCTAAAAATTACTACATGGACACCAAAATGGAAAAAAGGGATGTACCTAGGGTATCCATGATTAGGTAAGCTATAACACCAAGATACGACATGCATAAAGGGAAGAGGCTAATGTCACAACTTCACAGGGTTGGACCTAAGGCATAAATATGGTACATACTGTTAATAATGCAATGTAGATGGTGATATGTGACCTACCTCTATATGCCAAGTTTAAGAGAAACATAACAAAGGTCCAATGGATGATGCAATATAAATGCCACCTTATCCTGTAAAATCCATATAGAAATACTAGACCCATGGTTAAATCACATAATGTAAGAAATAGATGTGGATTAGGTAAAAATAAGACTATTTTTTTATCTTTTGATTTTTATATTTTTTTAGGATTTTCGCATAAATAAGGAAAGAAAAATAATCTCATCACACACCAAACCAAAAAAGAGATAAATAATCACACTCCTATGTACAATATGTACAAGCGAAACTTAGTCTAATAGGTTACATCAAAATGTGCCCACTCATGGGAACATGCCAAGGGTTTTTATACGCAAACGCATGGATGGTAAAGGGTCCATATGGCTGACGAATGTGGGGCAATAATCAAACCAACCAATCCAGAAATGTGTGCCATGCCAGGGACATTCTAACAAAGTTTTTCTCTCAAAATTATCATGAGGAAATAAGGGAGGATTAATACATAAAGGGGGTACAAGACGCTCATCAATGAGTGGTAATGAACTGGTAAATTCATTGGGAAGTTCAGTAGTAGAATCCCAAGACTTGACTTGGTCCAGGGGTGACACTTCCAAGGAGGTTTGAGGAGGTTCCCCCTGAATTGTCCCACGATTTATGTTTCTAAGCTCTACTTGGTCAGAATCAAGGAGACCAGATAAAATAAGAGGATAATATCCCTAGGATGATCAATAGGTGAATCCATGACCTCCAAGATGACTTTCCAAGAAGGAGACTTGTCCTCAAGGGAGTCACATGGAAGAGGCGGAGCAAAGACCTGTGTGGAAAAAGGAACCTAGTCATATTACATATTGTAATGGAGTTTCTGACCAACATGAGGAGGTACAAATGAGACTGACAAAGAGGAGATATCCTCGACAACTAGTGGAAAAGGATCCTCTCTATCTTGATCAAAATCCATAAAATCAAGAGACAACACCTAAGGATCAAGAGGTCTATGGCATTTACAAGTGTCATAAGAGATCATATGCATAGGAGTAGTAGTAGATGAAGAAGTAATTTTAGGTGGGGGTAAATAAAGAAATACACCCATAAGGAATGAGATTTTGAACAATCCCACACAAACACTCTAATACTAACCAGGGTCATCTTCCACAAGTGGGGCAGAAGTTCCCATAGTGGTAACTGGGCTAATGATACAAATAGTATAGTTTCTCAATAGTAGCAATATTTATTTCATGAGGAAATCAAAGGAGTCAGAATACTAACGATTCAACCGCAGGATAGAACCAACTACGACCGAGTTGGTTATAACTAAAAGCATATTTGACAAATACGACATCAATGTAGGAAATTCCCCCCCTGCTAGCTCAATGGAAAAACTAGGAAGCACCCATTTAGGTATGAAATAGTTCCTATTAAATTATTTAAGTGTAGTAGTAGACTTGGAAAGCACTAGAGAGCCAATATTCTTCCAGCATGATACCAACATGACACAGGTAGTAGATCCTTCATCAAACATTGTGTGATGAATATTATTATGGAACATGCGTAGGCTAAAAGGAAATATAGTGAGACAATTGAATGACAAACTTATCAACATTAAAGGTGAACAGGTTTGAGTTGGAGAGGTCCACTTCATCAATTGCAGACGAAAAGGCTTTGCATTGCTAAGGAAAACTCTACAAAACCTCCAAGGAATACATAGCACATGGAGCTTGGTCTAGGTCTTCAACAATATTGTAACGCTAAGAGTCTTGGGTAGATGGATTGTGTGTTTTATTATGAGAAACACCCTTAGGGGGGTGTTAAATAGGTTCCACAATCTTATCTAACATGGTAGGTCCAATGGAAGAAGGTGGATTGGGTGAGTTCTTAGAAGAAGAACTAATCTTGGGAACATCATTGGATTTAGCTCATGTGGTCACCTTGATGTTATGTTGGCAAGGATAGGAAGATTATGATCAATATTGAAATATGGCCCCTCATTTCCCCCTCGTGCCATTTTTTGTTAAGGTTGTGCAGGGAATTGATGAGTTAAAATAATGGGTTGTTGGGTTGCAGGTGGTGGTGAAAGGATCCTATGAATTTCATCCATTCGAGGGAACTCATGAGTTAAATTTTCACTTTGAAAAATCTTGCAAGCGAACTTAATATTATGACGATGTTTAGACATGCCCCATCCCTGATTAGGTGGGTTTGGTTAGGTATTTGAGCAGTTTGATTCTTTTTCCTATTCTTCTTGTTTTTTTTACCACCAGATTGTTGATTTTTCTTTGGTACTGTGGAATTTATTGTAAGAACATCAGTGGATTGTAAAGAAGAAGGTGCTTTTGTAAAGACAAACCCACTTTTTTGGGATTGTGATGTAACAATCGATTGCCCAATTTGGGCAGCAATTTGGATCATGAAATCAGAAACAAACCCAATCACACCATCAACATGTGGGTCAAGAGAAAGTTTAGGTGCATAAGTGGAAGGTCATGGAGCATTTTGGAGTACTTCATAAAGCGTGCCCAAATGGGAATATACCAAGTCTGGTTGTTGGTAAGATAAAATGGCATGTTCCTTAGTTAAAACTCAAAGCATAGACACATAATTGGAAATGTGAGGTTGTAATGATCGAATGAACCATTTATGTAATATATCGTCAAGAAGTTTGGTTCTAACCAACCACTTGCGATGTCACCACTCATGAATATGATCAAAAATCAAGGTGGCATCCCCTTGTTCAAAGTTAGACAAAAGGTCGGAATCAATGTCATACCTCGTAGTTAACTGTAAATGGGTCAATAAAGTTTGGGCCAAGGATGAAATTTCACTATAAGATGCAGTCTCACATTAAATGTATGATTTGAAAGCATCTTTGGTTAATGTACATTGGAACAAGAATAATATGATCGAATAACCCATTAATGAATTTAATGAGTACCACAAATGATAAGTGGTAATATGGGTTGATCGATTCTCCCTAAGATTCCATTGAAACTTATAGATATCATATGGTAACTTTATAGGTATAGGTGGCCACGAAGGATCATGTCAGATGGGCTCATTTGTCATATTTTCTAGATCTAGTAAATCAATTGAAGATAAAAATGGATTATGACGTTGACTAAATGAGTCATAGGTAGGAGAGCTGCCAGACCAACCATGAGGTCCCGCCATATAAGGATGGTTCATAATAACATATATAGCATGTGGGATAGCATGACTAGTGAAAGGAGCCCACCCCCCACGGTAAATGCCCATAGAGAGCGCAGGGTCCCCAAGGGCATGACTACTAACGGGTTTGTACCTTATATGGATGGATTAGATAGCTTGTGCAGTAGCATGAACATAAAGAGGGTAAATCATCGAAATGATGGTGCTAGCATCCGTGTTTCCCCTGAGAAAAATAGCTTCTCTAAGAAAGGTACTAGAGGTTGGTGTCCCTCCAAACAATAAAATATACCAATTTTGAGACATATTTGAAACATCATTTCACCAAGGTTGGCTAGGAGCAATGAATGACATTCCCCAGACATTTATGAAAGGACCATGCCTATGTGAGGAACAAGAATCATAGGTTGGGAAAAACTAGGAGCAAATATTCTTGTCCCTACCGGTTGACTAGGATTAACGACCATAGTCAGCGTGGATGAAGGAGTAGGCATAGGAACACAAGGGAAATTCGTAGGAGCCATATATAATACTACTGGAATGCCCCAAGTAGATGTGAGAGTTGTGGAATAAGGTGTTTCCACACTTAATGGTGATGGTGATGTCATAACAATAGAAATTGTTGATGCAAAGGGTAAGATGAAACTAACCTCAACCATTGGTGGAAAATACACGTAAATGTAGGTAGGTGTAGACTCATAAGGATTTAACCATAATAAATATTGTCCTAAAGGATCAGTCAAAGGTGGATTAACATGAGAGGTTGAGTTTTCTTCCATGTTTAAATGGAAATAGATCACTATTAGGAGGACCAGGTATAGATTCCAGAACTATGGGTCGATCTAAGTCTTGAGTACCAATAAGAACTCTTCGAGAAGGAGTGACAAGTCGACCTCATTCAGGAGGCATACCTTGAATATTAAATTATTGAAAACAACTAGGTTCAACCAGGGTGAATAAATGTAAATTAACCAAATTAATTTAGTACAAACAACCCTAAGGCCAAACTGCTAACTCATACCAAACAACATGCACTAGAAAAGTCCTAGGAGGTAATCACACATAAACCAAATACAAGGTGTATAAATAACTTTAATTTGTAGCTACAAATGAATTCAAACTCAAAATAATAGATATAAATTTCCTCTACTCAAACTTTGTAAAGGAAGACATAGAATAGAAACACATGCAACCACATGTAATCATTCAACTGCAATGAACACAATAATTTTATTTGTAAGCCAACTGGGAAAAAACCCTCCTTTGTTTTGTATTAAATTAGATGGGAATATGGATCTATTAGAATTAAAAATTGTTGGAAATATGATGCAGAGTGTTGTCCTTGATGGCAACCCACTGAATGAAGATGAAGACATGCGACTGTTGACATGTGTTGTCCTTGATGGCAATCCACCTGATGAAGTTATTCTTGTCTTGATGAACTTGGTAATCTGATGCGATATGATGTTGGTTAGCAATATGGCACTGAGTGTCGTCCTTAAATGGAAATCCTCTTGATGAAGATGATGACAACTTACTTGATGAAGTTGTGATTGAGAGAATATGTTCTTGATGAAGAAAATATGATGTATCTACAGTGTGTAAAGAAAGCAATGAAGAAAGGAATTCAGAATGTGCTCAAAGTATGATAAAAAGAGTATGTCTCAATGCATACGTGGATATGTCTAAGGGAAGTCGCGTATACACGTGGGAAAGAACGTGCCAAGTCGCGTATGGGCTAAAGTGCTCTAAAAGTGCAAAACCAGGGGTAATCACCATGGTATTGACCCATTGTATTGGGTAATGATCCGCCTAATTGACCCCATCTAATGTATTTTTGGGCTCATGGTATTGGTTTGGCTCATGGTATTGAAAAAGGGGCTCATGGTATTGAAAAAGGGAAAACCTATATAAGGAGAAGAATTTCATTGTGCAAATTAGGAGTGTAGGAGCAAGATTTCTGAGCTTGAATGAATACTTCTCTATGAAGTATATCTGTATGGAAAGGGTAAAGGTTTGATGATAGATCTGAATCTATGATGCACCTATGAAGAAATGATGAAGCGGGATATCTAGATCTGAAATGTATCTGTATTTTCTAGATCCGTTTTTATGGGAGGATTGGTTCTCCAGATGAGGCGAACATCCGTCCGTTGTGCGGTTGAATCTCGAACTGACATCTCGATCTCAATGAGTATGTCAGCTTCTATAAAAATTGAAGATCTATACGCTACTTCGCCGCGGAGGAAGCGCGTATATACGCGGCTTCAGAGAAGAGAAAGCGCGTATGCGCAATAAAATATACACTGAGGTATACGCTGGTTTGTGTGGACGGAAGCGCGTATATACGCGACATCAGTGAAGTGAAAGCGCGTATGCAAACCAGGGTTTGCTGAAGCAAAGGGTATGAAATATCTGATCTGTTCTGCTGTGTTTCTGCTATCTGATCTGTGTTGATAAGCATTTGTTGGTGATGTATGTTTGTGCTTAAAAGTATGGAAAGGGTCCAGTCTGAAAACATGATGAAACGTGGCCTGCAAGTTGTGTTCTAAAGGAAGCTTTGGATCCAGTGCGAAAATTGATGAAACGTGGTCCGAAGGGGTGTCGAAGGTTGTAGCCTTCGCCGTGGGTTAGAAGCCCTTCCTGTGAGAGAGGCTGGTAACGAGTCAAGGGGTTGCCTTCAGTCAAGGGGTCGCAGCTCCCTTCCGGGGAAAGGCCGGTAACCTTCTTTTAGGCGGGCCTTCCTGTGAGAGGGCCTGTAAACGAGCTTGTGTGGTGCCCGTGTCAGCTTTTTAAGTCCGCGCTACAAGACATATGTTGTAAGATGTTTTCATAATAAAATTATTGAAGGCTGAGTAACCGCAGCGGTGGTTTTCTCCCCGATTTGGGTTTCCACCAAAATCCCGGTGTTCATGTGTGATGCTTTGTGTGATGGTTTAAGTGCTTCTTACCGTAATTTGTTTTCTTGCTTCTTCGAGCATCTCGATGAATGAATAATGGAATAATATAAGTAAATATTTAATGACCGATCTAGATCTCTCAGTGCATACGCTAGTTTCATAAAGGGGATCCGCGTATATACGCTAGTTTACTGAAGGAAAGTAGCGTATGGGTTTTCAGGAATGAAAAAGTAAAAAGATTTGATTATGCAGTAAATACTGATTCACCCCCCCCCCCCTCTCAGTATTTTTCCCAACAAAAATTCAATCCTTGAAGGTCAACCTCCACTACAATACTGATCTCCTGCTCTCTAACCTACTCTAACCAACACTTATCGAAAATATGCCTCATCCTTCCTCCTATTTCCTTGTGCAATCCTTCAGGAAATTATCCCCTTAAAGGTAGTGAAATTCCATGTTTCCTTGTGCAAATCCTAGATAAATCTATCACTTGATTGAATGTAAAACCTGTACAGTCAACTAGTATACAATTGATAATTACAATGTGTCTTTTTCCTCCACCTCAACTAGGAATTTCAAATTCTATGCATTACTATGGATTTTTTTAGTAAATTGACTAGTTAACTAACATATCGGTAAGTTAAAAATAGTTATAACAATTAAAATAACCTCATATTGAATCTATCATGACTAGAGCTCGGATAATTGAGTTTAAATAACTATAACTCCCCTAGATTTCTATATCTGAGCAATAAACTCATGCACAACTCTACCCTTATCCCACAAACTCAAATTAACTTTTTTAACTAAGTTGCTTGGCCATGTAGCTTCTAGTAACTGCAACTCAAGTCATTCAACTGATGTGTAAATTCAATTTTCTCCATTTGACTAAGGCACACGTCAATTAAGAATTTTCTTGGTACAATGTAACACTCCCTCTTAGCAAGAAAGTGTTCTTTACCACCCCAATCCTTGTTGGGTGTGGAGCCTGATCATCTTGTTTATTTTGTATCACAGCGTTGGGCCCTATACCTTAATGGGGGCGAAAATTCTTCCCATAATTAAACGCTACCTGGGGAGTCCAGGGGGGGTCAACTGTGACTTTATGGAGCCCCCCCCTGGTAGGGGTTTTTGGGGGTAGTTCCCTTGAAGCTAAAAATAGATGTAAAATATCCTTGTAAAAGTATAGTAATTTCTAGTCAATCTGGGATGTTCATTAGGCGAATGATCTGACAGTAGAAGTTATGTTTAGTTTAGGGTTTTTTTCCCTAGAAGGAAACCCCTCGCTTTTATGAGGGTATTTTATTGTGGTTGTGTATTGTATGTGTATTATCAGAGCGAGAAACAGATAGGGAGACTGTGAGAGAGAACAGAGGATATTACAACGAATCTACTTTAGGTTGTGTCTCTTCATTTTGCTGGATAATAGAAAGGAACGACTGGTTGTTCATGGTGGACATAGCCCAAACTAGGTGAACCACATATATATGTGTCTCTCTGGTTTTACGTGTTTTGTGTGCTTGTGTTTTTTTCATATATTATGTGTTTCATTTCTTTGTAATATATAATTTTCTAACAATCCTACTCCTGTAGAACTCAAACATGCCTCTTAACAAATCCTTTATCAAAATATGAGCATCCTTCTCCTCTGTGGGAATGTACTGCAACATGATGATCCTTCATTGCACACAACCTCACTGGTGATGGTAAATGATGTCTATATGCTTGAAACTATCATGAAACATTGGATTTTCAAAGATTTTGATAGAACTTTGGTTATCACAGTGGATTAATGTAGGCTCCATATCCCAACTGAAGAGACTAAAAAACATATTCCCCATCCAAATCACCTCTCATGCTACTTGATTAGCATCCATATACTCAAGCTCTAGTAATATGAGTGTTGCAAATAGATATTTCCTACTATATCAAGAAACTATTGCTGACCAGAAACTAAAGATATCTATCAATGTGTTATTCTTGTATGATGGAATCCCTGCCCAATATTCATTTATGAATCATTGGAGCTTCACTCCACTGATCCTCTTGTACCATAAAGAAAAATATATTGTGCCTCTGAGGTATTTGACAACATGTTTTTCTAATTTTCATTCAAGCTTGGTAGGATCCACCATAAAATAACTAAGCTGATTAACTGTGAAACAAATATCAATCCTTGTGTTCACAAAGTACATCAAGGACCCCACCAATTGTTTATAGATAGTGCCATCTATTTCCTCTCCTGTAGAAGCATCATTTTTCCTCTAGTTAGTAGCTAGAGGAGTGTCCATGGGATTTTAATCATGCATATTGAATATATGAAGGATTTTAGAGGTGTGCTTCCTTTTAATAACAAATAGCTCTCCATATCTCTGCCACACCTCCAAACCAAGGAAGTAGTGCATCAAACCCATATATTTCACCTAGAACTCTCTTGCAAGGTCCTCCTTGAAATACTGGATCAACCTCTCATCTCTTGTCATTATAAAATTATTTATATATAGGACTAATATGAGAATACTACCATCAACAAGAATGTAGTATGAATCTATGCGAGTGTATGAGGCATGAGGTTCCTGATTGAGACCATAAAGGGCTCTCTAAGGTCTACACACTTGTGTCTCCCTGTCAGATGTCTAAAATCCCCTGGGCTGCTCAATGTATATCTCTTCCTCAACCAATCAATTAATGAAGGAAGTATTAACATCCATTTGGTGGATATTCCACCCAAACTGTGCTGCCAATGCTAGTATGTCCCAATACAAAAATATGTTTCCATGGGGTAAAATGTATCCTCATAATCAAACCCTTCTACCTGTGAGAATAATTTAGCCAAAAATATGGCCTTGTACTTATCAACACTACCATCGGATGCATTTTTTTCCTTATACACCCACTTGGAGCCAATAATAAATTTTACCTTAGGTCTAGGCACATAATCCCAAGCATCATTTTTCATGATAGATTCATACTCCTCCACCATGGAATCTACCCAAACCTGCTAGGAAATTGACTCATCAAATGAATAAGGCTCAGAATCAATTATTTTTTTCATGAGTTCCATATATGGTTTATCTTTCTACTGATATCATTTTTCCACACAAGGAGATAGGAGCTCCAACATCCTCCTGATCATCTTGCACTAATTTTTCTACCTCCCTGGTTCTATTTCTCCCTTCTCTGGAAGGATTTGCATGAGTAGGTGCCTCCACTCAACCTGTTGTCTTCTCCTCCACATGTGGTTGTTGTAAAAAATCTTGTGGATTTGACTAGGGCTACTCCTTTGGATCTAGAAGCTCCTCATCTAGTGGAATGCTCAACTTTCTCTCTTTTAATATTATCATGACCTTATCCTCATCAAATATGACATCTCTCCTACTCAAAATCATCTTCAGTGAAGGAATATACACTAGGTAAATCTGAGGTTTCTTTGTGTATCTTACAAAGATCACCCTCTTTACATTAGGCTCCAATTTTTTCTTTCTATCCTTGAAGACATGACAATAGACCATGGATCCAAAAATGCGAAATTGAGGGACATTCACCTTCCTCCTTGTTGTAGGAGCTACAACAAATGGCAATTAACTGGATGAATTCAGAGTCTCTGCTGATGAAGGGTCGATGAGGGAGGAGGGAGGGGTCTAATACTTGCTTGTTCTTTTACCTCAGAGTTTACACCTTCCTTCCTTTGCCACCCCGCATAGTCGCCTGCGCTTTTGGCTTGTTGGGTGCGGATCAACCGAATTTTAATTCCTCATGCTCCAGGATCGAGAGGGTCGGGGAAACCTTGGACAACTGCAGGGTCCGGTACAATTATTTTGTCCTCATGGTGTTGCTCCGCTGCCAGCGAACCTCTCGGCCCCGGCGGAGTCACTGCCTAAGGAGTCGTGAACATTGCTCATTGCCCACGTGAGGATCTGTCAGTGCCCAGTCGGGAAGACACGTGAGGGCCATCCTCCGGCCTCGGCCGACATTCCATCACAAACTCCCCACCGGGATGTCATAAATAACGAAACTGCTCTTCCCCCCTTGGAGGATATTCCAAGGGAGGAGGCTCGATACTTTGAAATCACTAACGAACAGTTGAGATCCCTACGCCCAGTTGCCCGTAATCTCGTCAGGGATTTACGATATGCCCCAATCATGGAATTCCTAGCCCACACTAGGACCCCCGCTGAGAACATCACTCGCAATGGCATGCTGGTCAGCACCATACCTGAACTCGTGAACACCATGATTGAAGACCTCGGGCGGGCTCTCCAGGACAATGACCCCGTTCTCCAAGATAGTGAAGGTTTCCCTGATACAGAACCTTTCTCCGAACCTCAGCCTGACTTACATCAGTGGAACAACAACCAAGTGTATTCCCCGTGAGAAGAAGGAGAGGGGGGTCAAAGAAATGAAAGAGAAGGTAACACAGCCCGAAGAAATGCAGGGGAAGGAAATAGGCCTCGAAGAAATGAGGGTGGGGTCAACAGGGGCCACGGACGTGGAGGTAGAGGAGATATGGTTCGCGGCCAGAGACACCACGCCAACCATCATCACCACCAAAACCAAAATAGGCCCCCTCCCCACAAGTGGGAGTATCTTAGAAACGTGAATAACCGTGAAAGACACCGAGATGAACACTCTCGCCATCATGAAGGAGCATCAGTGTCGGGGACGGGAAGTGAGTCCGAAGTAGAAACTCGATATCATCAGCACCCCAGAAGGGTGCAGCCTCTAGCCTGGATGGCTCAATCCCCATTGGCTCTTTTAGGTCCTCTCCATGATATGCCTAGACACCCGGAGAAGCATCTTCCTAAGTTCGATCTTGAGAAAGGCACATCAGCGGAAGATCATATTAGTAGTTTCTATCTGTCTCTACAAATCATGAGATTTCAGTCTGATGATGTCGCATGTCGACTGTTCCCACACACTCTTGTAAACCTTGCAGCCACTTGGTACCGTTCCCTACCCAGTGCTTCTATTACTTCATGGGACCAGTTCCGTAGTGTGTTCCTGCAAAAGTTTGCAGAAGATAAAACACCCTCTATGCTCCTCACAGAACTAAGCACCATCAAGTGTCATAGAAAAGAGAAAGTTAAAGACTTTAACCAACGCTTCGCCACAATATTGCAAAAATTTCCTCCAAACTTAGCATTGGACGATTCTATCACCATCGACTACTATACTAAAGCTCTCCCTAGGGATATTGCCGTTTTCGTCAAACGTGAGGCCCGCGCTACTCTTACAGCAAATTACGCTGCTGCTCTCACGGTAGAGAAGGACATGTTGTCGATAGGAGTCATGGACCATGAAGGAAAGGATGATCACAAACCAACTACTAAAAAAGGTCAGTCTTCCACCCCTAATAGAGAGAGAGAAACTTTTGATTTCGAGAGTATGGCCAAGACCCTTAAACTACTAACGAATGAGGTCTCTGATTTAAAGAGAAAGGGCGTTGAAACCTCAACTACAAATAAACCTCCAAAACCCTTCTTCAAGAAAAGTAATCCCAACACCAGCAGACCTCTGTCAAACACCAGTGCCGCTCTCAACGTGGAGGAGATAGGGAAAGACAATTTTTGCTCTTTTCACCAAGCTGCCCATTCTGAGAAAACATGCCCGCAATGGATTGGCAGCATGACCGCGGTGGTTAACCAACTTTTGGATGACCAAACTCCAGGAAACCTGACAGAGGGTGAGGTTTCTGATCGAGATGAAGATTCGCTCCTAGATGGGGAATCAGGAGCCTCTGTCTTAACTTTTGATGTAATCCGCGGGGGAGAGAGTCTTGCTCCCATCGATATCAACATGGCAGGCAGTCCCAAGGTTCATCCCACTCGAAATTATAGTCTTAGAAGCAAAGGAACTATCCCCGAACAATCATATGAGGACAAGAAAAGGGCTTTCCTGAGGAAAATTCTTCCTCCTGGAAATGAAGGACAAGCTACGCCAGAAAAGTCCATAAATAGTAATAGCAAAGCAAGTCAAAAGACCAAGCTCCCGGTGGAACCCTCGAAAACCACCACTGAACCTAGTCCCCAAACCGATACTAGCTACAACATAGTGGAGGACATGAAAAAGACCAGAGCTAATATCTCACTCTACGAGTTGGCCCACATCACGAATCAAAAAGAACTTATTCTAAAATCTTTCGCCAACAACCAAAATACGAAGAATGTCAGCAACACGTCTGCACAAACCAGTCCAGATATCCAGTCTATAGTCAACGCTGTCAATGCGAATTCGAGAGGATCCACCCCTCCCTTCCTTTTGTCTTTTGAGATGTTTAACTTCAACGTTCACAATTGTCTCGTTGACTCCGGTGCATCCACAAATGTCATGCCTCTGTCTGTGTGCAAGAAACTCAACATTCTCCCAGAGAAAACTGACGCAAAAATCATTCAACTTGACAGATCACAAGTACCAGCCGTCGGAGAATTAAACAATGTCATCATCCGCCTCTCATCCGACTCTAGGGTCCATCAATGTATTGATATTGTGGTTGTGGACATCCCTGAAGCCTATGGTGTACTGCTGAGCAGGGATTGGTCTAGTAAGTTGCAAGGATACTTTGCCACGGATTGGTCCCATTTATGGCTGCCTTACAAGGGGAGAAACAACCAAATCAGAGTCGAAAGTGAACCGTACATGAAACACACTGTAACTGATTTGGATGCCACAAATGAACCCATCAGCTTTGCCCAAGAGGAACTCGGGATGTGTTTCCTGGAGTCCATTTTTGGATGCTATCGACCTCCTCAGTCTTCAGTAGGCCCCGAGGTCCTTTCTGAAATGACGCTCGTCGCAGAGGAACAAGCCCAAACTGTCTCACACCAAGCCGAAATTCCTCCGCAATCCACTACCCCCAAGGACCCCGAAAATGATATATGGACACTATATTACGACGGCTCCAAAAACCTTGATGGTTCTGGCGCTGGCTGCGTTTTGCTTGATCTGCATAAGAAAAAATTCTTAGTCTCTTGTCGACTTGAGTTCCAATGCACTAACAACACTGCCGAGTATGAAGCTTTGATCCTTGGGCTTAAAAAGGCGCTGGATTTGAAGGTAAAATGCTTACGAGTCATTGGAGACTTCGAGATCATCACTCGGCAGGTACGCAATACTATTCACTATTTATCTCCACATTTGAAGGCGTATCAGCAAGAGGTATGGCGATTAATTTCTGCTTTTGACGCTTTTGGAATTAAATCTGTTCTAAGAATGCATAACGCAGCGGCAGACACTCTAGCTAATGCTGTCGCCAGGTTTACCCCTTTGAGGGACGGTTTTTCTATTGAAGTTATGTACAAACCCTCCGTGCCAGACAATATCACTAATCTGCGTGTTTTTGATGATGATCAACAGGTGCTGGAATTTATGTGCAACTCAGAGATATTCAAAGACGCTGCTATAGATGAGGATGAGCACGACCAAGCTATGCAAAAGGAGTACGAGCAAGTCAAAGGAAACCCCATGCCTAAAGGGGTGGTATCACTGGAGAAGCTTTTTGATCTGCAGAATCGGTTTCGTGGGCCCCCAAATGCAAAAGTGCAGAGCTCGATCTTGGCTCATCGACAAGTAAACTTGGGGTCAGAAGATAATCCTAAATTCGTCAACCTGGGGAAAGACTGCACCCCCCAAGAGGCTCAAGATTTCACTCAGCTATTTCGGAAGTATCGTGACGTGTTCGCTTGGACATATGAGGACTTACGCACATATGATACTCGAATCATACAGCATGTGATACCCATTAAAGAAAATGTAAAACCATTCCAACAAAAACTTAGGAAAGTACATCCTATGACAGAGCCATTGATTCTGAAAGAACTCAAAAAATTTTTGGATGCCCGCATTATCTTCAAAGTTCGCCATTCCACATGGGTGTCCAATTTGGTTCCGGTACGGAAGAAGTCAGGTGAAATTCGCTTATGTGTAGATTTCCGAAACCTAAACCGGGCCTCAAGTAAAGATAATTACCCAGTGCCCCCTATGGAGCAAATACTACAAGCAGTGTCCGGCTCAGAAATGTTCTTCTTGTTGGACGGATTCTCTGGTTACAATCAAGTACTAGTGGCTGAACCAGACAGGTTGAAGACTACCTTTCGGACTAAGTGGGGAACCTTCGCGTACAGGCGCATGCCCTTTGGATTAATCAACGCAGGGGCAACTTTCCAAAGAGATATGGACATAGCATTCAGGGGTCTGATAGGACAAAGTGTGGTGGTTTACTTGGATGACGTTACTGTGTTTTCTAAACATCGGGGGGATCATTTGCGTCACCTCAGACAGATCTTCGAAAGGTGCAGAAAATACGGTATCTCGCTCAACCCAAAGAAGATCATTTTCACCGTAGCAGAAGGAAATCTACTGGGTCATATCATAACCAAGCAAGGCATTGTCGTTGATCCAGAACGTGCGAAGGCCATTGCTCAGATTCCTCCCACCAGCAGTAAGAAAGCAATGCAGTCTTTTTTGGGAAAGATCAATTTTGTGCGTAAATTTATATCAGATTTCGCCCAGATAGTTAAACCACTACAGGGAATGATAAAGAAAAATGCTACCTTCAAATGGAATCAGCCCGAAAAGGAAGCTTTTGACCAGATCAAGAAAGCTATAGCCGAAGCGCCTTCCCTCTAGAGCCCAGACTTCGACAGAGATTTCAGCTTGTATACATTCGCTTCGGATTCGTCCCTGGCAGTCGTACTTACACAAAAGGACAGAAACAATGACGAGCGTCCCATTTCATTCATGAGCACCGGTCTGCAGGGAGCTGAATTAAATTATCCCGAAATCGAGAAACAGGCCTATGCGGTGTATAAAGCAGTCAAACATTTCCAACCATACATTTTAAAAAACCATGTCACAGTTTACGTTCCCCACCCAGCCGTTCGTTCACTGTTCATGCAGCAGGAGCTAGGCGAGAGACAAGGGAACTGGGTTGCGTGTATGCAAGAATACGACTTAGATTTTAAGCCAGCACGCACAGTGAAAGGACAAGGTTTATGCCAGATGGCTGCAGAGGCCGCAAGTTCCCAACAGAGTGAAGAAGATAATTGGGAACAAGAAATTGATATGTATCAAACTGATGTCTTGCCTCAGGTAAAGGACCCTTCTTGGTACTCGGATATTTCAGGATATTTAACACACGGTACATTGGACCCCGCTCTAAACGTCCGGCAGAAACGTGCAATCAGACTCAAAGCTGCTCCTTACCAGTTAATCCAAGGGAAGCTTTTCAGGAAACATTCCGATGGGGTCATGTTACGCTGCCTGGAATATGATGAAGCTCAGAAGATATTAATCGAGCTGCATGATGGACCAGCAGGAGGTCATTTCGCCGGGGATACTACAGCCCATAAAATAATGCGAGCAGGTTATTACTGGCCAACTCTTTTCATAGATGCTCACGCATATGTTCGGAAGTGCGTTCAAGGCCAGAAATTCGCAAACCGAGAAGCGCGCCCCGCCGCCCCTTTATTGTCAGTAGCAGTGGAAGGGCCTTTTCAACAATGGGGTCTAGACGTCATTGGCGAGATCCTACCCCACTCTTCTAAGCAACACCGGTACATCCTAACAGCCACTGATTACTTCACCAGGTGGGTTGAAGCAGTACCATTACGCCAATTCAATGACGAGGAGGTAATGCAATTTGTCATTCATTCCATCATTACCAGGTTTGGCGTTCCGACATCCTTGGTTTTTGATAATGCAACATATTTTTCATCTTTTAAATTATATGATTTTTCTTTAGAAAATGGTATCGTTCTTAAACACTCAGCAAAATACTATCCCCAAGGAAACGGTCTGGCGGAATCAACCAATAAAAATCTGATTCGCATCATTAAAAAGACCTTACTGTCTCACCAACGCAACTGGCACAATGCTCTCCAAAATGCACTTTGGGCTGATCGTGTCACCCCTAAGTCCTCAATAGGCACCTCACCATATTTTCTCGTGTATGGGAAAGAAGCCGTCCTCCCACCCAATTTGTCTCTTCCCGCTTTACAGTTGTCTCAAGAGTGTCATGGTACCCCTTGCCCTACCTTGCAAACCCACATTGACACCCTGATGAAACTAGAAGAGGAAAGGCAGAAAACCCGGGAGAAATTCGCCATCCACCAGAGTCGGATCAAGAAATGGTTCGATAAAAATTCTGCAGGAGATAAAAAATTTGAAGTAGGAGATCTTGTCCTAAAGTGGGATAAAGCACACGAAGAAAAAGGAAAACATGCTAAATTTCAAGCACTATGGATAGGTCCCTTTCAGGTTAAAGAAAAGGTGGGTCCCCATACTTTCCGATTGCAAACTCTGGAAGGAAAAGTCGAGGTCCTCCCGGTAAACGGGCATGACCTCAAACACTATTTTACTTAAACCCCTAAAAAAAAAAAAAAAAAAAAAAAAACCTCTGTCTCTAACTCTTCAAATAAAACCTTGTCTAAGCTGCCCGCAACTGGCTCACTCTTTGAAGAGGTTCTATGCTGATGAAAGGCCCTTTCCCGCTAAACACGGGGCAGTCGAAACTCGCTTGTGATGGGCACCTAAGAATAGTACACGGCCTTACTAGAGTCTTCAAGCATAAGGAACCACCTAGCGGCTTCGAAGGGTGCAGGCAGAGAAGGTCTTGCATAGCAACAACCGGATCGTGAGGGAACAGGGCTAACTCAAGAGAATTGCAGGTCATCCGGGAAAAACCCGAGTCCTCATATGAGACCAGGAGCAACCTCTCTGCAAGCAAAATAAGTCGGGATCCCTCATCCGCCCAGGAAAAATATGCCCATCTAAATAAGTGCTACAGGCACATTCTCAAATAAGTGAAATCGCACACAAATAAAGGGTAAAGGATTGAGAAAGGCTTCCTGCGCAGAGAGGTGTTGTAACGACTCCGCCGGGGTACTGACCAGGCTCGCTGGCAGCGGAGCAACGTTCACGACTCCTAGGCAGTGACTCCGCCGGAGCCGAGAGGTTCGCTGGCAGCGGAGCAACACCATGAGGACGAAATAATTGTACCGGACCCTGCAGTGGCCCAAGGTTTCCCCGACCCTCTCGTTCCTGGAAGCGTGAGGAATTAAAATTCGGTTGATCTGCACCCAACAAGCCAAAAGGGCAGGCGACTACGCGGGATGGCAAAGGAAGGACTCTGAGGTTAAAGAACAAGCCGGCATTAGATCTCTCCCTCCTCCCTCATCGACCCTTCATCAGCAGAGACTCTGAATTCATCCAGTGAATCGCCATTTGTTGTAGCTCCTACAACACCCTCCAAAAATACATAAAATCATAACACACACTTCAAAATTTTTGGAGCCCCTTTGAAACTAAAATAAGGAAAAAAGCCAAGTAAAGTTTTTAAGAGCAAGTCGCATAAGTCGCAGATACATGATTTGCGACCCATGCGACCTACGCGACTCAGCGACCCTAAGGTCGCAGAGGTCGCCAGGTCGCAAGAGTCGGAAGTCAATCAATTTGCGACCTTGTGACCCAGCGACCTTTAGGTCGCAAGGTCGCAAGGTCGCAAAATGAAGTATTAAGGGAATTAGCGACTCAGCGACCTTTGCGACCTAGCGACCTTAAGGTCGCAAGGTCGCAAGGTCGCAAACTTACAACTTGCGACCTCATTAAGTACTCGCACGTGCGACCTTTTTATATAAGGTCGAGTCGCTAGGTCGCATTTGTAGCTCTCAGCGAAAATCGTGGAATTACTCTGACAGATCGACTGTCGCGTTTTCTTCCGGGTAAGTTGCCTTTTCCTCCCTATGTTTCCTTCTTGAGCACTTCTTGCCATTATTGAGCCTCCCCGCGGTCTTATTTACTTGCTGGTGAGCAGATATGTTTTCCAGTTGATTTTATCATTGTTTTGTCTCTCATGAACCCCAGGGTCACCCGTCTCTTGCCCATTTCCTCATGGCTATGCCTTATTGTTAGTTTAGACCCTTTCAAACCGTGTACTTTTCCCTGTAAGTAAAGTTTAGCCGCGAAGCCGTGCACGCGCGAAACCCCCCGGCAGGCTCAAATTGCGACCTGCGACCTAGCGACCAGGTCGCAAGGTCGCAAGGTCGCAAAATTCCCTTTCAGCGACTCTGCGACCCTGCGACCTAGTCGCAAGGTCGCGAGGTCACGTGTGAGCCCTTTTGTGGATCAGCGACCCAGCGACTCCCGGAGAACAGTCAATTTAACTTTGCATATGTAGACTTTATTTAGCCATTATCATCATGTCTTTCTCATCCTGGGATTCTGTCTTGAATGCAACAGGTGAATTTAGAACAGACACTGTACCGGTCCTCTCCGACTCTAGCAACATGGCACCCCGGGTATCCCGAAGGAGAAGTAGGCAGGTAGTGGAGGAAGAGTCAGACACAGACATACAAACATCTCCTCCACCAATATACAGAGACACCCTTTGCACCTTTGCAAAGGAGGACAGCCTTAGGTGGTATGAAGTATACCACGAGTTCGCCATGCCAGAGGATGAGTTTCCAGAAGATCTCCCGGACCGGGAAGTATACCTGAAAGTCAAGAAGTCCAAATTGCACCTAGCAAGGTCACATCCCGCCATCTTTCCGTGCCCAGAGATGTTGGACTGGATCATACAGAAGACGGATCCGAAGAACTTCACAATCCGAGATAGTGCAGGAAAAGCCTTCGCAACATTGGAGAGTTCAAAAGCACAGGTCTACTACTCGCTACCCAAACCAGAGGTGAACTTCACCCCAAGATGGTTTTCTGCAAATGAAGTGCCGATGGTTGATATGATCAGAAAATGGTGGGCAGAACCAGATAAATTCAAAATCAAAAAAGACCAGGAGTACCCGGTGGCCAGTCTGAGGAAGGTGTATAAGTTAGTGGCCGCCATGCTGTGCAGAATATACGGGCGTTCGGATGCCACCACTTTCAACGGAACATGGGCAACCATCATGGAACACGTAACAGTATATGGCACTCGGTTCAATTGGGCCGGTATATTGATGGGCTCCATGCACACAAATTTGGCTTCAGCTTTAGCCCCAGATGAGGGAGCGCCATCAGAATTCTATATGGCTTCGTATCTGCTAGATGCTGTCTGTGCCCAGCTGCATGTTGAAGGATGGCCGCATAACTGGGACTCCGAACAGACCCAGGCAATACATTTGCAGACCAAAGTATTCTGGGAATCCAGGTACAAGTCAGACATCGAGCAAATCTCTCATATATTCATCCCCGCCCTCTACGGAAAACTATTCGGTCAAGACACCCCCTGCATGTCTTGGCGAGCAATGGAGACACTGGGTCAGGTGGCACACTGGTTCCCATTCGCTGAATTCACAATCATTCGAGTATTTGGCTCGTTTAAAGCACCACATGCTCTGCCTAAGTTTATTACCGATAAGGTGCTCATGCAGGAGGTATGTTTCCAGATGACCTCAGGCTTCTCTAACGTCCTTTCCAAAGGGAAGAAGAAACCTTGGCCCGCTCTACCTCTCACCATTGGTGCTTATATAGTCAAGGACCTGTGAAGTACGTGAAGGCAGGGTGCTATCACCACAGAAACTCCGGGATTTAACTTATGACCCGCCGTGATAGTCTTGTTACTGTAAGAGGCCACAATTCTTAGATGTGAGTTACTGTGACGCGAGCTTCCTACAGAGAATGGTGCAAAATCCTATGGCACGAAAGGCATCTAGCCTGTAGGATCGACTCCACAGGCGCAAGGAGAGGATCACCGTACTAGGAGGCTCTTTCCTCTAAGATAGAAAGTGTTTAATTGACGGGCCCGACACCAAAATCAACAAAGGGAAGCAGAAGCCTGGCCAAATGGAAGAGGAGAAAGAAAGAAGGAAAATGAAATAGAAACGTAAGAAATAAAAACAGACGCAGGCGAAAAAAGAAAAGGGAGGAGGAAGGAAAGACAAGAAAGAAGGAGGCACAGGCGGCGGCAGAAAAGGCACTTAAGGAAGAACTCGACAAAGTCGATCGTCAGAAAGAGGCAGAGCAAGCCGCCGCGGCAGAGAAAAAGAGAAAAGCTGAAAAGGAAGCAGAGGCAGAGGCAGAAAGAAGGAAGAAGGAGGAACACGACAAGGCAGAGGCCGAGCGCCGGCAAAAGGAAAAGAAAAAGGATCAAACACAGGATGAGGAGGACGAGCTAATAGACGACATTGATCTATCTCCCTTGGATATCCCTTCAGGTGGCGCAAAAAGTACCCTCAATGTTGATGATTTTCCCGGGACGCAGGAAGAAGAAGTCTTCGACCTGACCATATTAACATTTGATCAATTCTCTTTCAAGATACGGCAAGAGAAAAGGAAATCCTTAGCGCAAGGCCATCCCGCCATCTCTACGGTCGCCACTGGAAAGGACATAGTCCTAGATACAAGGACTAACCCGGTTATGATAGCATCAGCAGGCACCGCTTTTGCCGCGGCCACAGAGGAAAATGTCACTAGGATGAGCAGGGAAATTATTTCTTTGCAGAACAGGCTAAAAGCGGCGAAGCAAGAGAAATCAAGACTAGAAAGTGAGATGCTACAGCTCCAAAGCAAGCCCGCCCAAGTAAACGAGGTCCCACTGGCGGTCAGGAAAGAGTGTGATGTGTTGGAAATGACTATGAGGCAAGTATATAAAGAAATTCTCACACTAAAACAAACAGTGGCCCCATTAGCACAAGCGCTAGAGGAAACCAAACAGAAGCACGAGCAGCTCAGGGAAGCCTCGGCAGCTTTGGACAAGATGATGAACTGGACAGCACAGCACCTGCAAGCTCCCGAACATGTGCCTAGGAAGGATTGGAGTCATACACAAGAAGCCAAAGTGCAAATTCGAATGAATATGCAGTCCAAAGACAAGTTGGCCAAAGATTTGGACAAAGTAATGTCTGCATATAATCACCTGATCAACGGCATTGACTCCATGAATGCTCTTCATCACATTCCATCATTAGGGGCACTGAATGAGACTAAAGACTGGGAGCAGGTAGAACAGGAAATTCAGTCTTTTCTGCAACCCGTGAGACAAGCTGCAGCCACACCAGAATTCGAGGCATCACAAGAAAACCTAAATTGGTTGCTTGTCACTCCGGTACAAATCTACACCAAGCTTGCCTCCCTCTCAATGCTGATCTCTCAGAAGAAGGAGACTCTGGTACCGAATGCCCTAGAATGTATGCATCGAATAAAAGAGGAAAGCCCTCTTGTCGCTCCCATAACAGCAGATTACCAGACTTGGCGAGACTTCCTCAAGGGCAAGAAAGTTGACGACCCAGAAACTTCAATTACGCGACCACCCCCATAGTTTAAACGCTGGGTCGCAAGTCGTTTTGGTCCCCAGGTCGCAGGTCGCACCTGTGACCAGGTCGCAACTTTCTGGTCGCAGGTCGCAAGTGTGACAAAGGTCGCAGGGAAGCTGAACCGTCGGGAAGTTGAAGCGTCGGAAGGCCATAAGGACGCCTCTTGAATCTATAAATACCCCTGTGGGGCACATTGTAAAAGGCTCCTCTTTTGTGGACTGAAAGGCAATATTGCATTGTAATTGAAGAATCATACTCTTGACATATAATACAAATACTTGTTAAAATCCCTGTGATTGGATGATGTGTCTAGCTGTGACAACACTGCGTGTATTCTGCGTATAATTTCAGAATATCTTTTGATTAATGAATCTGTTTTGTTAAATAGTATCATTGATGCTCCATTGTTATCTATGATTGTGTTGATGATGCTCAAGTTTGCTATTTATCCTCATGATGAATGAATAGAATCGTTTATTATATCTTCATTATACCTTTCAAAGTTGTAGTGATCTTTCTCAATAAAGAACTGCTTTTCAGTATCGTATTGATCTGTGTTACTATCTACAGATGCTGTTAACACACTTTTTTAAGTATATTTTTTTATTGTGTCATACTATTAGTCATATATCAGTTTTGATACACTACTGTATTCCGTATCAGTGGAATGAGTGTGCAGAAGGTTTACCCAATTCAAAGGAAAGAGACCGAAGAGGAATATTTAATAGTAGCTCTGCACCCACACCTCTACGATCCCTACTCCAAACGGTTCAAAGTCTAATTGGGACTTTCTACCTGGGAGATCCCTCTACCGTTGGTCTATTTTCCGCCACAACACTATAGAAGTCTCCATGTGATCATTCCAAGAATTTTTTAAGGGCTCCTATTCTACAAATAAATATTTTTATTGCATTATTCTACCCATAGGTATAGTGGGAGACCTTCATTATATAACATTGCTCTTGAATCCCCTTAAATGCTTCTATTTTTCCTCTCTGATACCACATTTTTTTATGGGTTGTGAGGTTCAGTCAACTTCATTCCAATACCTTCCTTAGCATGCAGTTTTTTGAAGGAATTAGACACATAATCTACTCCGTTATCACTTTTCTGGGATTTAATGTTCTTTACATTCTCATTTTATCTAAGGCTTTCAATTCGCAAAATTTAAATAACACTCATATTTCTTCTTCATGAAATATATCCTTAATTTAAGGGAAAAATTATTTATAAAAATCACATAATACATATTATTTTCAACTGAGATTGTAGAAAATGGTCCACACACGTATGAGGGAACTCAATCCAAGATGTCTCTAGCTATGATATCTTAGCCCTAGAAGGAGGATTTAACATATATTCCAAGATTCATCCTTTTAAAACATCATGTTGATCAAGGGTGAATTTCTGAAGTCTAGTGGTTATATGCTCTATTATTTTCAAAGATAGATGGTGTAGGTGTCTCATGCGCCTATGCCAAATTCCTCCAACATATCGGCCTTGAACATGTCCTTATTTGATAATCAGTGCAATGAATGAATTCACCTCTATCTTGTATATGCTTTAAACCCGAACACCTATTTTTTTTACTTGTACAATAGCAACATGCTTTAGATAATCTTTCCCCTTACTGAACAGCATATCACATCCATAGTCTTCAAGTACAACTACAAAAACTAATATTTTATTCAAAGCTGGAACATAAATTACATTCATTAGGTGAATATGAGAGTTTGACTCCATATTAAAGGTGATATTTCCAATCCCTTTGGTACTATACCTCCCATCATCTCCAAGTTCTATGAGTAACTCACACTGCTGAAGAACTCCTTATTTCCTATCATATGAAATGAAGCATAAAAATCCATGTACCATATAATGCCTCATATAGTACTTGTCATGCATGCAATGAGAGTGAAATCCAACTCAAATTGTGATGTGAGAGAATCACCTCATGCTGCTACTACATAATTCTTACTAGATTTATTGTGCGGACACTTGGTTGAATAGTGTCCATACTCATGCTAGTGATAACATTTGATTTTACTGAGATATTTCTTATTTCCACGGGTCTGGCTAGATTATGTCTTGCCTTAGTCCTTATTACCTTTGGATTTCTTTCCTTTTCCTCCCAAAGAAAAGTGTTATTCCTCCTCAGATTTTCTTGTGACACCATCTCTAGTGTTTCTCATGATCTCCTCTTGCACCAAATATGACCAATGTATCTCCCAATATAGTAGCTTGTCTCTTCCATTAATTTTATCTTGACAGGTGTGCCATGATTTCAGAAGGCCAAGGAGTTAGAAGCTGAAAATTTCAGATGATGGAACATTTTCTCCTACTCCTTTAAGTTCATCTCGAACTTGAGTTAATTTGGATAGGTATACTCATTCCATTGTTGCATATATTTTCTCTCAAATCCAATTTCTTGGCATCACTAATGCTTTGGAATATGTCTCTAAGAGTTTTCCACATTGAAAAATGATTCGTCTTTCCAAGCAAGCTCAAAACCACATGATCTCTGACACCCTCCAGAATAATCCTCATGGATTTTGTTTTGTCTTTCTTCCACTGATCAAGTTAAACTGCATCAGAATCTAGTGGTTTTGGAATATAATTTTTTGTGTACTCTGCTACTCCATTGTCATCGAGGAAATATTCCATCCCGAATTTCCATGAACAAAAATTTCAGGTGCTCTCCAATGCATACTCAAGCCTCAATCCATTGAAAGAAATTGTTCCTCCACTGAAGAAAATTTGCACCAAAAACCTTGCAAATTGAAATTTCTCTGAGATAATATCTGGAACCCGGTTTCTATGTAGTCTTCAAAATATCTAATACTATTTAGAAGCAGGTCGAAATTTTTATTTGCTAATGAATTCATACTAAAAACAACAGGAAAAAAAAAAAAAAAAAAAAAATCTTCTACTCAGTTTGCGGAAAGGAAAACATACAATAGAAATTCATGCAACCACATGCAATCATTCAATCATGACGAACACAATATTTTTATTAGGGAACCCAATTGTGAAAACCCCTCCTCTATTTTTTATTAAATTATTTGGGAATATGGATCTATTACAATGACATCTTCAATCCTTGAAGCTCAATTTGCACTGCAATATTGATCTCGTTCGCTTTGACCTTCTCTGACCAACACTTTGCCAAAATAGGCCTCAACATTCCTTCTGTTATCACTCCACTGGATCTCTAAGCTTGAGAAATATTCCAAATTAGGGTAACCACAAACCAATATTTTAGCTTCATAGCTCGCCCTACCAAACCAGAGAGGGATCTCTCCACAAAATCACAACCAAGAGGGCTGGATGAATTAGGGTTTTAGGCAAGGTATGAGTACATGAGTTTGTTTGAATTTCTTTGCTGAATGGGTGAATTAGGTCAAATAGGCTAGGTCAGAGAAAATAAGATTGGGATTGCAGAGATTCAATGGGGCAAGGTAGGTATAAAACATAACGCTTTAGGGTTTCAGTGTGAGATGGATGAGACTGATGAGGAGCTAGAAAGAGTAATGAAAATCATGCATTCTTTCCAAACTGAAGAAGATGAACAAACTATGAATATTTTCCCAAAACAAAGCATGAAAGATGTATTATGTTTATCAACTTGAAAATCAGTATATCATAGAAACGAAATGGATCATGAAAAAAAAGCCATACATAATGAGACATAAGAAGAACAATTCTAAATTTCCATACCACGGGTATCCCAAAGAAATAGTTGCAACTCTTTCATTAATTTATTTCCAAATACTAATTACACTAGAGTATCTGATTAATGAAACAACATCAAGCCTGGGAAATGAGTAAAAAATTACAATATATATAGTACAAAACAACTCCTCCTGTCCTCAGGGGTCGAATCCATGAGTGGAGGAACAATTCCACCAAAACCTCAACTGATACCTAGAGTGTAGGGAGGTAAAACTAACTCATCCTTCACTTTTTGGAAACTTATTCATTACATCATCATAAAAAGTTTTCATCTAATGTATTTACCCTAGGTAAGTGTAAAAACACAAAAATTACATTTCAATCATTGATTTACAGAGGTAAAACATAATTTTCCTAAGTGAAACTACAAAAAAATGAGAAAATTGGGAAATATCAGTAAACTTAAAAACTTTGTCAAAAGCACAATGCCATCTTCAACTCCACTTTTGAGGGGGTTCCCGATGTCCAAATTGAGCTCATGATAGCTCATTGGAAAGATTGTATAGTGTAATTTCCAAATATATAATTGGTTTTCAAAATGGTGTTTATTTTACCTTCCAAAAAAGGATTATTCCAATACTTGTCAAAAGCACACCACCAACCTACAAAACAGAGCAGAAATGTCATTTTCTTAGTTTTTTTTGCCCTTTTGACTTCGTCTTTGACCCTAAAAAAGATTAGAAATTTTTTTTTCCTGACTATAAATTTCCTTATGAATCCAATGGTACCTTCATCTTGGACATTGGAGGTCCCTAGAAAAAGTGTAGTGCCTAGGGTGGTGCACTTTTGACAATTGGACTGTGGTAAACTGTCAAAAACACAAAAAATTCCAAAAATTTCAAAATTTCCCCAAATTTCTTCAAATTTTCTATTTTTGGGATGCTGATGAGGTGTTTTATGTAGTGATTGATGCCTCAGCAATAATATCAAGCTTTTCCCCTTCAATTTTCTTGGCTAGGGTTTCAAGTCTTGATTTGGCCTTTTGTAGCTTTGAGCTTGCAACTTGATTTTTCTTGAAGTAGTGTTTGGCCCTCTTTATTAATATGTCATTTTCCTTGTTTTCCTTCTCCAGTAGCTTCTAAATATGTTGGTTTACCTTTCAAGACAATGCTCTTGGTTATCATTGACCATGATGGAAAACTGTTCATTCAAATTTAGCTCATTAGCAAGCTCAACCTCCTTTTGCCTCTCTAGTTCTAGAGCTCTTTTATCCCTCTAGTCCAAGGTCTTCTTCTTGGAACTTGTTCTTCTACATCATTTTTTTTGCCATACCTCTCATAAGCCTCATCAAGAAAAGGCTTAGATATTTTTCCTTTTCTTTTTTCCTTGAGAAGCTGCATCTCCATGACGGCCTGCTTGGTTTTGAGTTGTTCATTTTCTTTCTCATAGTATCAAATGAAAAAATTAGATCTCTCTAAGTTGATCTGAAACTCCCTGAGTTAGGATCCTTCTAATTAATATTCAATTTGGAGGCCTCATCATCATGTTGCTCATCTAAGTCAATAATGTCAAAATCAGTCTCTGTCTCATGCATGTCATCCTCCTCATGAATGGCTGCCTCATGTACATCTTCCTTTGCCAAATTTTGTTTTCCTTTCTGTACCTTCCTTGTTGGTGAAGAAGGTAGGGACCCTCCCACAATTAGTGGGGAAAACACTTTCTTATACCCTCTCTGATATGTATTTTCCAATGTGCTCATTTCGCCCTCTTTAGGTTTGTTGACCTCAACTCTTCCAGGTGACTCATCCTGACCATAAAGTGGTGATGATGGTGGTGATGGTGATGGAGTAGGTGAAGTGGACTGAGTTGGAGGCATAGATGCAACAGGGTGAGTTGAAGAAGACACATTTTTAGCATGTGGAGCTTTTGGATCATTGAATATGTCATTTGAAATGAAGTTATACCATGATATGCCCAACAGATCAAGGTGGTGGAGTACAATGATTTTTCTCAATGAGTGGTGGAAGATGCTATTCATATGATGGTTATAGTCTCTCTTTTGCATAATGAATGCCATTTTTTCTATTCTTTTGAATAGAAAGTATGGGATATTGAGCAATCTTACTCTTGAGAAGTGCATCAGTAGTCTAATGTGATATGTGTAGAACCCATAAAACCTCCCTTCACAGAATAAGTACTTCATGATGATCTTCATCATTGGTGCATACCTATCAAGGAGGTAGCTGAAAGGGAAAACCCTCCTCCTTTCATTTTTTTTAATCTTGGTTTGATGAATGGTTCATCGTATTGATCCTCCAAATATGCAGATTTAAACCATTTCTCTCTGATGTTTGGAATCTCTATGTCTGTAGTAATGAAAAATGTAGATACACTGAAAGTCACACTTGCAAGGGTCACCTGATTGTCTTTGAGGTTTGAAATGAAAACCCTACTCCACATAGGATGATGTTGGATCTTTTGAATCATCTTACAAAAGTCAAGGCAACCTACACATTCAAAACAACTGATAATCATGAGAGAGGCCCTCAGTTCATTTGTGCTAGTGGGCTCCAACCTAATGATTCTCCCTCCTTTTTGAAGCCTTCTCTGTTCTCTATTTTATTCTCTCAGTCTACGCTCCTTTTCCATATAATATTTTTCTTTCTGCATAATGTTTTGGTGGCCTAGAAACCCTAGGGATTAGGTAGATGGGAATGGGGAGTGAAGATGGTTCTAGGGAATAGGGATAATTCTATAAAAATTTCAGGAGATGGGGGAGTGGATTATGGAGCTTTGGGAGGTGATGGGAGGTAAAAATTTTAAGTGAATTGGAAATGAGAATTTAATTACAGGTTTAGGGAAGGGGCTGACTAGGAGTGTACAAGCCTAGGACTTAGGGTTTTTAGGGAAAGGGACTTAGGTATTAGGAGATGATAGTGTAAGGGTAGGGATAGGTTTTTTAGATGTGCAGGAAGGAAATGTAGGGTATTAGGGCATCAAATTTTGGAATTAGGCATAAAAATAGGGTTTCACTTACTAGACAAATGCCATTTTCACTTAGAATCTAAAACACTATGAAATCATTCTTTAGGAGTGCAAGGAGGCAAAAAATTGAGTGTACTTACTTGAAAGAATGTGTAACAAGCATTTTCTGAGAGTTTGAGAGAGTTTGGAGGTAATTTGGTGAGTTTTGGTGCCTGGAGACTTCAGTCGGCAAAAGCACAGTGCACTGGGAAAAAGCACAGTGCCTTTCCTAGAAGCACAACATTCCCTTCGATAAGTGCAATGTCGCTGCTGTAAGCGAAGCACCACCCTATGAAAGCACAACGCCACTAAAAAAATCAGCCTCTGACCCTGAAAAATCGAGTTTTCTTGGCTATGGGAGTGCAAACTCGATGGATGAAATGACAAATGAGCTTCTTTGTGATGTCTTGGTGGTATTTATACTTCATTATTTGAATGAGTTGGGCCTTGGGACCCACTTTTTATTTCTTCACTTTCACCTTAAACTTTGAATTTTGACCTTCGCACTTGACCTTTTCTTTGACATATTGATCATCTAGTGATTTTGAGAACTCTTTTATTTGACATTTTGATTCTTTATCACATGCGAAACTCTGAGTTAGCAACTTGGGAATCATGATACTTATTACATTTTGATGACATAAAATCACATAGTGAAAAATAAAAATTACATCTGAAAACAAAAATTACATGATGAAACAATAATTTTTCCTTAAAAATCATCCTCATAAGGTGAAGATATGTTATTTGATCACCCTTTACTTTTTGGTCTTATGCAGTGGAGATGAAATTTTATTCGACCTTGGAAAACCTAATGACATAATGAGACTTTGAAAAGCCCTAAAAGATGTAATGAGACCTTGAAAGAATGAATTTTTAGATGGCATGAGTGATATTGACCTTTTTGATGGTGTACAGTTAGGAAGGTATGAAACTATGCCAGCAAGTAATCAAATTTGAGGAAGAGTGATGTTTTTTGGACTAGAGCTACCATTAGTGACTAAATTTTTGCATGACCTAGTGGAATGATAAAAAAGTTATGAGTGGGACCCCTAAAATTATATAAAAAGAGGATTTTTTATCACTGATGGTAGGATGCAAATACTAACACTAACACCTCATATTTTATTGTGTAATACTTGAGAAAATTATCTCCTTAAATATAGGGAAATTCCCTATTTTCTTGCACAAATCCTAGAGGAATTGATCACCTGAGCCATTGAAAAACATGTACACTCAACTAGTATACAATTTATAATTAACATGTTCCTTTTTCCTCCACCTCAACTAGGAAATTCGAATTCCATGCATGAATATGTCTATTTCTAGTAAATCGACTAGTTAACTAAGATATCAGTGAGTTAGCAACAATTACAACTACTCAACTCAACTCCTACAGACACTATTCATGACTAGAGTTCAGATAATTGAGTTTCACTAACTAAAACTCCACTAGATTGCTAGATATTAGCAACCAAATCGTGTAAAAATCTACTTCTAGCCCTCAAACTCGAATTTTCTAATTTAACTACGTGACTTGGCCCTGCCACTCCTGCTAACTACAACTCAAGTCATCTTTCTAATGTAGAAATTTGAATTTAACCACTTCACTAAGGAAGAAATCAAATGAGGCCTTTTCTTGCTACAATTTATCAAAAATAAGCTGGTGGTGGGATATTCATACTAGCGACCTTCTTCTTAGCACTTTTAGCTAGAAAATTGGTCAAAGTGCCCTTATTATCCATGGGGTACCCCTCCCAAGAGGACTGAGATAGTAGTACTAATATCTTCCCTAAGTACAGAGAAGAAAAACCTGATTGTGCACCTATGTATTAGCCATACAAATATTCTCCACTAAGGTTACCACAAAAAATAACACATCTTGGGGGATAGTCATTAGCTAAATTTACACATGAGAGCGGGATAGCTAATCCTGAAACCCCCTTGATAGCTTCCCCCCAGGTGGCCCCCAAATTCTACAACAAAATGATAATAATATTGTTTGTAATACATGCAAATTATGCAATCCACACTGCTATAAACTAAGAAAAATGGGTTATGCCACCTCCCTTAGCCAAAGTGTGACCTCATGGAAAAAGGAATTTTTAGACCACACTATTGCAATTTTATTTTTCCTCCCTAATGCAACCTACTAATTTGGTTTTGTAGTCTTGGAGAAGTTGGCCGACACACCTATCTCCAAGTCCATATCCTACGCTAATAATGGTGTCCTACCAGTGAAAATAAAAATACAAGTCTAGTTGATTTTAATATTGAGTTTATTTTAAATGGTTTTTATTTCCCCAATTGGGATGTGACGTGAAAATTTGATGATGTGATAGACTCCTCTTAGTAACCATAATGCAACTATGTGAAAGTTCCTCTTTTAAATTGGATGAATTCTAACTACAGGAGGGAAATATCCTTTGACTTCAAAACACACAAATTCCTACCCAAAATTCACCTCTCATTAACTTTAGAATGCAAAATCGTGAAATTTATAATAATTGTGACCCAAAAGCAAACCCAAATGAAAAATCCAAAAAGAGACCAAAAGAGTCCCCAAGCTAGAACACAAAGCACTTCAAAAATTTCACAACTAGGAATACAAAGCTAAAGAAGAACTTTCAAGCCATCAATAAAAAAGAAAAAGTGAAAAAGAGGAAGGAAATATCAAAGAGCTAGGCTTCTATTATAATTTATAAACAATATACAATGCTCTACAAAGGTCAAAACCAAACAGTAGTTGTAGAAATGCTTAACTAATATTAAGAGGGAGTGATACAAAATAGACAAAACACACCCAAATAAAAAAAAATTAGATGACAATTTCACATCCAAAAGAAAACATCACCACTCACACACAAGCAAGCAATCAAAAGAGAAATCACTCAACCAAAAGTGAGGAAGGAAAAAACAAGGGAAAGAAGTTGAAAAATTGAAATGCAAGGAAGATCTATACCATCACTAAATCAACCACAAAAATATGAATGATGGCATCCAAAAATGAAGTCAGTAGCTTCAACCAAGGCACAAAATACATAAAATTTTGAAGAAGATGGGTAATGGAGGACCAAAAAGAAGCCAATATCACTAGATTCAGATTAGAGGTACAGAGAAACTAATAGTAGTAGTAATAAAAAATCTAAATTAGTAGAGTAGATCAGACATAAAGTGAATGATCAAGAGGGAAAAATGAAGCAAGAAACCCTCCCAAAAGTAATCACTCAAGTCCAATCACACCAATCAAGCAAGACTAGATCTGAGATAGATCCAGAAACTAGACAAAAGGACAGAAGTAAAGAGATCTGAGGCAGAGGGTTTCAAAAGTAAATTTTGAGATTTTAGGGCTATAGGTACAACCACATGGACTAATTTTTCTCAATGCAATTATAACCACATGCTCGACAAAGGAGAATTTTGGTTGAAAGCTCACAACTTCATTGTGACATGTATTATGTGTGTGGTTGGTAAGAAACTCAAATGTTTCTAAAATATGTGCACACAATATGACACAAAAATACAAATTCAAAAGAATAAACCCCTAAAAGAGACAAAAATTCTCTAGAAAATTTGGGAGAGAACCAAGAACCAAAATAGGAGAAAAAGTCAAAACCTTCCAATGCGAAGTGGGTAGAATAAATGAATTCTCTAGTTGAAAGCACCATTTTTTTTGTTGTTTATTTTACATGCAAGGAGAAATTTCTCCACATTCATATTCCCTAGTAGAATCACTAGCCAACAAAAATATATGGTTAACCCGAGAAAAAATAATCTCCAAGTCAAATGATCATGCAAGAAGTTTTCGTGTAGTTCCTAATGCTATAGGATTTGAGCGAGTACCTTGCATCCTCGTAGGCTGGTAAAGGGTTTTGGGCCTGAGGAAAAATCCCTTGCTCCAATCCAGATAAATCTTCCTTCCACTATTGATCCAAATCATACACATAAGAACAAACAAAAAAGGAACAAAATTGGTCTTCTCCATAAGACTGTTAGCTCAAAACATCAAGAAATACATAAATATAAATCACTACAAACACTAATAAGAATGAAGATAACATAAATATTCATTAACCATGTAATAAATAATACATATTTATACCTTCATCTTTGATGTTCCTCTCCTAATTATGGTAGAGTCTTGACACTATAATAAACAATGACTCAAAGCAACATGAAGCTCTTAGAGTTGACTCACAATAGCAACATTTGGCTCTCTAGTTCAAATCTCTCTAAATCTGACTAACCTAACCTTATAGAATGGCACAGTATAAATAGGAAAATGAAGACTCCCAGGAGGATGAATGTAGATAGCTAGGATGAAGAGAATTTAAGTAATCTTCTCAATAATGTGTCCTAGCCATCTCGAATAGATGAGATAAAATAATGACTCGAACTGATATTCTAGGAACCATAAGTCTCTAGAAAAAGTCCCCCAACCACGTGGAAAGAACTATGAAATAATGGCCATAACCTCATAAACAAATTTTCCTTCATGTGGTTGGAAGGTTCTAACCACACTCACAAGATGTTATGCATGCAGTTGGGAAAATGAGCTTGGAAAAAGAGAAGTCAAGGATATGGAAAAATGTCAACCACATAGTGACTTAAAAGGACTAACCTTAGGGATAAAAATAGGTTTATAACACTCACCTGATGATATATTGACCTTAGATTAATTCTATTAAATGCCTTAGCTCCCATGAGTTGGCAAGAAAAATCATCTACTCTAGGTAATAGTTACTTATTCTTCATTGTGACCTTGATCAACTAACAAAATTTAATGCACAATCCTATTATGCATCCTTGTTTCTAAAAAATGTGATTTGGGCATCCCATGGTGATACACTTGGGCATATGTACCCTTTCCTTATGATATCTTCTAGTTAAATTTATAATTATTTCATTTTTGGTTTACTCATTTTGTATGGTGTCTTGTACACTGATGTAGCTCTAGGTACCAATTCTATAGAGAATTCAATGTCTCTTTTAGGTGGTAACCCTGAAATTTCGAGAAAAATTTTCAAATTCCTTAATTACTAGATGGTGGCCTAGACTTGTTGCATTATTCTCATCCATATCCTCCATATAGGATGCATAAGTTTGGAAAATGTTCCTAAAACTTTTCTTCAGTTGCACAGCTGATATCCCCCAAATATAAATTGATCCTGGTATTCCTTGCACTTGCCTTTGTTTCCCTTATTCATGTAGGCAAGTGAATGTTTTCTTGAAATAGTCTAGTAAAGAATGATTCTTTTCCATCCAATCAATTCAAAATAGGAAATCATATTATCCCAATGGTATTATGTTTAAATTTTTATATGTATCTAGCCCATTCATATTGTTTAGACACTCCACTAGTTCAATTATTCCTCTTTTAGCTCATGTAGCTAACTGAACTTGCCAAGCCCTACCATGCGTGATTTTCTTCAATTTAATATTTTCAACCAAATTGAGATCAAGATAATTCTAGCTACCTCCAAAATATGTTAAAATGGCTATGGGATGATTATTTAACTTACCTTCCTTTTCAACCATGTGTGCTTGGTATTTAGCATGTCTATTGTTCAATGTTGCATAAATCTTAGGCATGATTTTTCCCATGTCCTGAATTGTACCAACTCTTTTAATCTAATGTAAAATACTCATTATTCCTTATTTTTGTGGGCAATACTTGTACAAATTGGCTCCTCCATAACCCAAACAAATAATGGGTTGAAATTTTGGTCGCTTATTCAAGAAATTAGTCTCATGTTTGGTTCACTTTGGGTTGGATAAGTTTGTTGATTTTCGTGAGCATTGTTCTTGAATATTTAAGGTTTGAACCCCTTTTTCATTTCCTCCACCTTGCTTATTTTCATGTCATCCCAAGCCCTTTGGGAGGTTGTATTATTTTTCCCTATTCAAAAAGGTACTCTGCCTTCCTCATAGTTTCAACCAAAGTATTTGGTTCATCAAGTTTAATCTTGTACCCATACAATGGGAGTAATCCACTCACATATCTTTATACCTTTATCTTTTCACCTATAATTATATATACATTCATTAGAAACTTAATGAATTTCTAGTCATATTCCTCCATTGTCATGTTCCCTAATTTGAGTTTGAAAACTGCTGTTTTTTCTTTCATAGTAATGTTCAAACATTCACTTTCTTTGGAAATAGTTTTTAAATTTCTTATATGAAATATTATTTTCATCGAGATATGTTAATTCCTTGAATTTATCTCCCCAAATATTTTATTCCCCTTTAATGTTGGAAAATCAAGGTATATGATGATTAATCTTAATTCTCCTTACTTGATAGTTACTTTTGAAATTTTTTGCTTCTTATTAAATCATTTTTGTTCCTTTGTCATCAAGTAATTATCAAAATTAATAGCATGGGAGACAACAGACAAAAAATATAGGCTCCACACTAGGAAAAACCCCACAGCATTTGGAAAACCTTAACAATCTCCTTCTTATAGAATAAGATTAAAATGAGATCTCGAAGACCCAAAAACCAAAGTTAAAACTTCCTCCAAACATTAAATAAACCCTCTTCTCAATGCCTTAATAAGCTCTTTACAAAATGTTCCAATCAAATTCTCGTTTCTATAGTTTAGGTTTGCAATTCGACCTGTGAAATTTGACCCTTGAAACTTTTAAAAAAATCTCTAACTTCTTGTATGAGTAGGCATAAATGAGTTGTTTTTAGAATATTTTTCCATTTCTCTAATTTTTCATTCTCTTCTTGATTTTTTCTTCTTGTAGATGGCTCCTTCACAAACCTCATGTCTTACTTTATTTTTCTCATAATGAGTTGATCCCTTCTATTATATATACACTTTTGAACATGCATATTTTAGGCCAACCTTACCATGAGAAGGTTGACTTGATATTGGAGGATTCCTTGACTTTGTAGACTTAAAATCAATTTCCTTTACATCTTACAACATGCCTAGATTGGTCTTATACAAATTCATATTTGTTGGGTGTGTGTTATATTCTTTCCACGACTAGCTCCACACATAATAGGGGGGTCACGGGGTGTTTGGGGAGGTGCATCCCTCCCTATCAGGGAGTTTGTAGGGGGCAGTAGCCCCCCTACATAAGGTATGGGGTAGCGCCTGGGAACAATATTTTGGACCCTATATTAGGTGGCCAAACCTACCTATGGTTTTGTACATGAATTTAGCACATGGGTTTGGGCATGATGGTTTTATTTCCATGGTATTTTGTAGATATGGTCAAGGTAACTACGGTTATGTTCTAATACAGGGTTAATGAATTAGGGTTTATGAATGATTTGACACACACACACACACACACACATATATATAGTTTAACATTGAAAATAACATAATGGAAAATCAAGATGGTATTTCTGGTTTTGGGATCCAGTGGAAAATATCTATGTATATCTATTTTATTTTTTATGATCTCGCTATTGTTTATTTTATGTTTTAAGATTTTGATTGAAGATAATTTATGTACATGGTTAAAACCTACATTTTGTTTCAGAGTGTAAGCCACGATTTCGATAAAGACATGATTCATGTTGGGGGAGAGATTTTTGGGAATTGGATAAACCAACACTCCCCATGTGTTTCACAACATGGATTAACCACCTCTAGTGGATATTTGTCTCTGTTGATGTGATCGCTGACTAACACCTGTAGGTTTTTGTCTAATGACAATTGTGATTCCCAAGTGGTATCGTAGCTGTTTCAGCTTCAAGGGGTGCCTTTGCTGCTGAGGGGTTTTTTCTCGAGCCTGTTATAGACCTTGTTCAGTGGGAGATCTATGAAATTGATTATTATAGTGAAAGAAGATGGAAATTAGTGGAGATATAGATATCGTGTTGTGAAACCAGCTCCAAAAATAGAATAAAAGAGATATCAACGCCTTAGAAATAAGCCACTTCGAGGGGGAAAGCTCCAATACATTACATAAATGAAAATTTCTTGGATGATACAAATGATAAAACTCCTTTCTATATATAGGAGTCCATGGGGCCACAATGTAATCCCAGCCAACCTAACAATAATAATGTAAGGGCAAAATAATAAAAATATGGGGGTTATAGGAGTACAACAATAAAAATAACGGGGGGCTACACTAACATAATAAGGGACTACACTATTAATATAGGGAATTAACATGCCCCTCTCCTTCAAACAAGTGTTGTCCTTAACGTTTGATTATTTCTTGATGCTTCTTTATAAAATTCTCATCCTCACATGTGGAATCTTCTACAGGAAAGTTCTTCCACTTGCTGAGATACTCTGAAATTGATCATACTTGTTGAGTTCTTGTTTATTTGACTGCTTCAAAAATTATTTCGATGTGATATTGATCTTCTTGTTGTTTCATTAGATTATGCACAAAAGTTAGGTTATCCTTTGAGAGTTGGATAACTTGTTTTTGATGCTCGATGTGATCTTCCAATAATTTATCATCCATATTAGCTATTATTTGATCCTTCAAACCATCCAAATTAGCCTTCATTTATGCTTTTAAACCATCTATGTCATCTTCGGTTTCTCTTCATAAGATCGAAATTTGTTGCACTTGCTACTGTAATTTTGATATCTCATACTGCAATTCTTCCTCTTCATGCATCATAGTATAGCTTTTTGAGGGCTTAATGGGTATGGAATTATTTTTTGGAGGCATTATATAACCCAATACTGATAAAAATTCTAAAATATTCCCTTGGAATCACTTCAAAATTCTTTTTCAAACCAACATTATGCAATTTTAAAGACCAAATACACACCTTTTTCTTGCCTTTGAGGAGCTCGAGATTAAAACTGATTTATCTCTATAATTGCAGATCTTCAATATCTGAAATTTTCCCTGTAGTAGTCCTTTGAAGCTTCTTTCAAATGCCACAGGTCTGACTTGATTTGGATTATTCAAGGCAAAGTTATGTCCAATCTCCCACAATGACTTAATTATGGACTGGTTCAGTAGAGTGAACTTGTATGACTTGCCATGTGTCACTGTTTTCTCCTTTTTCTCTGAAATTTATAGACAAGAAAGTAGAGTCTGTGTACTTCCAGTCAAATTTAACAAAATTCCAATCCAATTCTCAGAGAGATATTTATGAATATTTTCCCACGATCACCTCTTTGGGATGAAATTCAAGATCTTTCAAAATACCTAACTTCTACAAATCATATCTCTGAAAATATTGCGAACAAAGCTCTGAAATTTTTTTACGATGTTCCTCAAGATTTTGGCTTCACGATCTAAAAATTTTAGCTTCTGCACCTTCATAGAAACAACTTTATAGCGAAAATTCTGCAATGACCTTTTTAATTGAAATTCAGGAGCCTGCAAAAATCCCTAACTTCCACAAATCATATCTCCACAAATATTGTGAACCAAGCTCTGAAATTGTTTGAAGATGTTCCTCAGGACTGTAGCTTTGCACTCTAAAAATTTTAGCTTCTGAACCTTTGTAGTAAAAACGTTATACCGAAAATGCCACGATGACTTGTTTGGAGCAGCGAAAACCCTAGAATCCAAAGTTATGATTCCAAATGTTGTGAAACCAGCTCCAAAAATAGAAGAAAAGAGAGATCAACACCATAGAAATAAGCCACTTCAAGGGAGAAACTTCTAATACATTACATAAATGAACAATTCTTGGACGATACAAATGACCAAAACCTCCTTCTATATATAGGAGTCCATGGGGCCACAATATAATCCTAGTGGGGCCAGAATGTAATCCTAGCCGACCTAAAAATAATAATGTAAGGGAAAAACAATAAAATATGGGGGTTACAGGGGTACAACAATAATATTAAGGGGGGTACACTAACAGAATAAGGAACTACACTATTAATATAGGGACTTAACATGAATTTTGTGAAACCAACTCCAAAAATAGAAGAAAAGAGAGATAAATGCCTTAGAAATAAGCCACTTCAAGGGGGAAACCTCCAATACATTAAATAAATGAAAAATTCTTGGATGATAAAAATGACCAAAACCTCCTTCTATATATAGGAGTCCATGGGGCCACAATATAATCCTAGTGGGGCCACAATGTAATCCTATTCGACCTAACAATAATAATGTAAGGGAAAAATAATAACAACATGGGGGTTACAGGGGTACAACAATAAAAATAAGGGCGGCTACGCTAACATAATAAGGGACTACACTATTAATATAGGGACTTAACATGCCTCTCTCCTTCAAACAAGCATTGTCCTCAACGCTTGATTATTTCTTGATGCTTCTGTATAAAATTCTCATCATCCCATGTGGAATATTCTACAAGAAAGTTCTTCCACTTGCTAAGATACTCTGAAATTGATCGTACTTGTCAAATTATTGTTTCTGTGACTTCTTCAAGACTTCTTACGATGTTATGTTGATCTTCCTGTTGTTTCATTAGATTCTGCACCAAAGTTAGGTTATCCTTTGAGAGTTGGAGAACTTGTCGTTGATGCTCGATGTGATCTTCCAATAATTTATCATCCATATTAGCTATTATTTGATCCTTCAAACCATCCAACTTAGCCTCCATTTCTACTTTTAAACCATCTATGGCATCTTCGGTTGCTCTTCGTAAGATCGAAATTTGTTGCACTTGGTACTGTAATTTTGATATCTCATACTACAATTATTCCTCTTCATGCGTCATAGTATAGCTTTTTGAGGGCTTAATGTGTATGGAATTATTTTTTGGAGGAATTATAGAACCCAATACTGATAAAAAATCTAAAATATTCCCTTGGAATCACTTCAAACTACTTTTTCAAACAAACATTATGCAATTTTAAAAACCAAATACACACCATTTTCTTGCTTTTGAGGAGCTCAATGACACTGAATTATATATATTATTTCGGATCTTAAATATCTGAAATTTGACTCTGAGGTGGCACTTTTAGACTTCTTTCAAATGCCACATGTCTAATTCTTCAAGGCAACATTATGTCCTATTTACCACAATGACCTAATTATGGACTGGTTCAGTAGAGCGAACTTGTAGGACTTGCCACATGTCACTTTTTTCTCCTTTAGCTATGATATTTATAGACATGAAACTACATTCTATGTACTTCTAGTCACTTTTTACAGAATTCCAATCCGATGCTCAGAGAGAGAGTTATGAATATGTTCCCATGATCACCTCTTTGAGATGAAATTCGGGAGCCTAAAAAATACCTAACTTCCACAGATGATATCTTCAAAAATATTACGAACCAAGCTCTGAAATTTTGAGAAGTTGTTCCTCAGGATTTTAGCTTCGTTCTCTAAAAATTTAAGCTTCTAAATATTCGTAGAAAAAAATTTATAGCGCAAATTCCACGATGACCTTTTTAGGTGAAATTCAGGAGCCTGCGAAAAGGCCTAACTTCAACAAATCATATCTCTGACAATATTGCGAACCAAGTTATGAAATTTTTCAATGATTTTCCTCAGGATGTTTTTTTTATACTCTAAAAATTTCAACCTCGGAACCTTCGTATAAAAAAAATTATAGTGAAAATTCCAGAATGACCTGTTTGGAGCAGTGAAACCCTAGAATCCAAAGCTTTGATACCAAATGTTTTGAAACCAGCTCCAAAAATATAATAAAATAGATATCAACGCCTTATAAATAAGCCACTTCGAGGGGGAAACCTCAAATACATTACATAAATGAACAATTCTTGGATTATACAAATGATAAAACCTCCTTTCTATATATAGCAGTCCATGGGGCCACAATGTAATCCTAGCCAACCTAATAATAATAATGTAAGGGCACAATAATAACAATATGGGGGTTACAGGGGTACAAAAATAATAATAAGGGGGGCTACACTGACATAATAAGGGACTACACTATTAATATAGGGACTTAAAATATCGATAAATTTAATGGTCATTGTTTTTAGTTGTGGAAGCTCAAGATGGATGATCTGCTGGTGGATAACTATCAGTGGATCGTGATATTTCTATATACTAAACCAATGAAATATAAAGACTAGGGGAAGTTGGATTGGAAATAAAATAGCACAATACGGTTGTGTGTCTCAGATTCAGTATTGTTGAATGTATCTGGAGAAGCTATGATGAGGGCTTTCTGGGACAAGTTAGGGACATTGTGTCAACCTAAGTCTCTGGTGAACAAATTTTTCCCTGTATAACCTTAGGATGAAGGATGGAGAATCAGTGACAGAGAATATGAAAACCTTGAATATTATGGTAAGTTATTTGTTATATGTTGATATTAAATTATTAGATGAATATAAGTGCATCAGTGTGTTGTGTTCTCTAGTAGATTGGTGGGATAGTCTGGTTGTTTCAATACGTAGTAATACAACTATATTGACGTTTGTTGAAATTTTCTTAGCCTTGCTATCGGAGGAAATGAGATGGAAAAATATGGAGGGACACTATGGATATGCCTTGTCTATATGAGGATAGTCCTAGAATAGAAACAAAAATAATATCTCTAGTGGGAGATCTAAATCTTAAGGGAGATCTTAATATTCAAAAAATCCTATAAACATGTTCTATAAATGTGGAAAGGTAGGGAACTTCAAAAATGAATATAGATCTAAATATCTTGAGAAATGAAAGGGATTTGATGATGCTTATTTCGCAGAGGTGAAAACCACCTTAGATGAAGGCATGGATGTGTACTTGGCTTCTTCGCCAAATACACAAGTAGATCATGAGGCATGATTGATTGAATCAGGTGCATCCTTTCACTTCACTGCCCATAGGGAGTGGTTCTGCGAGTATCAGAAGTATTATTGTGGTGATGTATTCTTAGGGGATGATACGAAGGAAAGAATCGTCAGACTAGGAAAATTCAAGCTGAAGTTGCAAGGTGGAAAGATTAGAACACTTCCCGGTGTTCTGCATATTCCTTCGTTTGCCAGAAATATGATTTCTATAAGAAATATGAATGATGTAGGTGTAAAAATAATTTATGAGAAAGATACTTGCAAAATGGTTCGGGGAGCAATGGTATTGATACTGGGAGTTTGGATTTGAACTTTGTATAAGCTTCTAGGTATTATTGTTATTGATTGGTGCAACAGCTCTCTGGTTCCTGAAAGTGTAAAAGAAAGCTTAGTGGTCTCTGAAGAAAAGACCATGCTATGGAATAAAAGGCTTGGACATATTGGAGAGAAGGGCCTTCAAATATTGCATGGTAATGGTGTGGTAGAAGGTATGTCTAAATTTTCTCTAGATTTCAATTTCTTTGAACATTTTTTATATGGGAAGCAGAATTTGGTGAGTTTCCCTTTTGGTGCTAAGAGGGCTAAGAAAATATTAGAGCTTGTGCACAATGATGTGTTTTCACTGGTGTTGGTTCTGTCAATGGGTAAGTCTATGTACTATGTTTCATTTATAGATGAATTCTTAGGGAATACATGGATATATTTCCTGATGAAGAAATTTCAAGTCTTTGAGAGATTTAAAGAATTTAAGGCTCTGGTAGAAACCTTGACACATAAGAAGATAAAGGTGTTGAGGACAGATAATGGTGGAGAGTTCTGCAAGAAGGAATTTCAAGAGTTCTATAATAAGTGTGGTATAGCATGGAATAATACTATGCCATATAGATCTTAGAAAAATGGAGTCGCAGAAAGAATGAACAAGACGTTGATGGAAACAGAAAGAAGCATTATCATTGGTACCAGGTTAGGACAAGAATTCTGGGCAGAGACAATGGAGACTGCATGCTACTTGGCTAATAGATCACCTTCATCAATGTTGGAGGATAAGACTCCACATGAGGTGTGGACTAATAAAAAACCCTCTCTTTCACATCTGAGGGTATTTTGTTGTGATGCATATTTACATGTTCTAAAGGAGAAAATAACCAAGTTGAATAGTAAATCTGAAAGCTGCATCTTTATTGGGTATGAGGATGGTTTAAAAGGTTATAAGATTTGGAACATATAAACAAAGAAGGTTGTGCACAGTCGAGGCATGGTGTTTAGAGAGGTGAAATATGTTGTTAAACATGAAATCCTACCAAAGGAGCTTGCAAAGATAGAGTTTGAGCTAAAGAAGGAAGAATCAAACTCCACAACAGAACAATATTTTGAAGAGGAAGAGCCACAAAATCGAGCTGTGAGAAGATCAATTCGAGAAAGAAGGTGGCTAGAAAGGTATAGTCCATATGATTTATATTTAAATTTTTCTTTATATATCACTAATGATGATCCTATAACTGTCAGGGAGGAAATTGATTGATATGATGGAAAACTATGGATGGAGGCCATGGTTGATTAAATGGCATCCTTGCAAAAAAATGAGGCATGGGATCCGGACGGGTTGTCAGCTGGAAGGAAACCCATTGTAATAAAATGGGTGTTTAGGAAGCAAATGAATTCAAAAGTAAAGGTGGAGAAATACAAAACTCAGTTAGTAGCAAAAGGTTATTACTAGGTGTTAGGAATTTATTTTAGCGATATTTCTCTCTTGTTGCCAAGGTAACTTCTATTAGATTACTTTTATATTTTTTTATTACATTTTATTTTGAGGTATAACAGATCGATTTGAAGGCAACATTTCTTCACGGGGATCTTTAAGAGGAGATCTACATGAAGCAGCCTGAAAGCTTTGCGGTGAAGGGTAATAAAGAACTGGTATGCAAGTTAAAAAATTCTTTGTATGGGTTAAAACAATCATCGATGATGTGGTATCAGAAATTTGATACATATATATGGGGACTTGGATTCACTAGAATTAAATATGTTCACTATGTGTATTATAAATTAATTGGTGACCATGTTATTTATTTGGTGCTGTATGTGGATGATATGTTACGGGTTGGAAATGAAAAATAAATTATCCATGATATTAAGACCCAATTTCTCTCCAAATTCGACATGAAGGATCTTGTTGCTGCAAACTATATTTTGGGCATGGAAATTAAATGAGATTGGGAAAAAAGGAAGCTCTGGTTAAACTAGAGGAATTATGTCGAAACAATATTGCAGAGATTCAATATACAGGATAGTAAGATGATGAAGGTTCCTATTCTTGTAGGTGTAAATTTATCTGTTGAACAGTGTCCCAAGACACAAGAAGAAGAAGAGGGCATGTCCCATGTTCCATATGAAAGTGCAGTGGGTAGCCTGATGTATGAAATGGTATGTACTAGACCATACATTGCACATGCAGTGGGAGTATTTAGCAGTTTTATGTCAAAACCAGGGAAGGAGCCTTGGACAGTAGTGAAGCAGGTTTTCATATATTTACATGGCACTAGTGATTATGGTCAGCACTACCAAGGAAGAAAGATATTGGACAGAGTTTCGGACATCCGTTGCTTTGTTGATGCAGTTTGGGCTAGATATATGGATAAAATAAGATCTACAAGTGGGCATGTGTTTAGCCTATTTGGAGGTGCATTCAGTTGGATGATAAAAAGACAGTGTGTAATGGTTCTTTCAACTACAAAGGAAGAATACATGGCAATCACTCATGCAAACAAGGAAGCAATTTTGTAGGATAGATTGTGTGAAAGTATGGGGTTGGTGAAACAAGCTATATAGATAGGCTGTGATGGCCAAAGTGAAATTTTATTGGCTAAGAACCCTTCTTATCATTCAAAGACAAAGCACATTGATGTTCAATATCACTTTCTAAGATATATGGTTGAGGAAAAAAAGGTATTTTTGGTAAACATGGACACTATGAAGAATTTTGTAGATGCATTGATGAATTCTGTGAGCACTAAGAAGTTCTTTTGGTCTACAGAAAGAATGGGCATTGCAGGGTTGGACCAATGAATAAGTTATCCTTTCCCCCAATGGAAAGATCACAACAAGTGGGAGAACACAACATATCAAACAACAAATATATGGTCACTAGGGGCTTGCACAACAATGAAATACCTTCATTTATTCAGTGTCCCTCAATGATTCTATTTCTTTTAGTGCTTATTGTGCATAAAAAACAAAAAAAATCATTTATATTGGTTTAACCAACTCAAAATGATGGATTTCTCACTCATTCGCTCAACTAATTCAATTCAAACATGGACTCTGTGATCCGAATTTCAAACACAAGCTTACATGCCATTAGTTCACATTCCCAATTCAAGTCTCCCTCTCTGTCTCTGATATCCCATCACTAAAAAAACTCCCTCATCATCTCCTCGTGAGAATTTATTTATGTATCATAGGTTTGAGGCCTTCTTATTGAGTTTTGTAATCCATCGTCACTCTTCGATATGGTATGTATCCCATACTTGAAGTAATTTGATACCTCCTCCCCCTCTCTCACATAAATCTTTCAAAGTTTGATATATCAACTAGAACATCACAGTTAGGAAAATTAATTTCAAGAAATATATGATTCTTCCCAATATCCTTTACATGATTTGTTAAGAAATCTACCATTCTGAGATCTAGATTTATATAGGGGTTTCCTCCCATTCAGTGTTATCATTAAAAAAAATGATAGAATATTTACATCAAACAATTTTGGAAATATAAAAATTCTTTCCCTCCAATAATATCATCCATTCATTACATTACAAAATTCATGGTTTATAAAGAAAATTGGATACTAAATTCCCTGCTCCCTTAAAGGAACATTATCCTTAGTGTTCTATTGTCCACAGAACTTATTTTTATACATAAAAACATGGCTATACATTTTTGATGGCATCCTTTAGCTCCCATGTTGCTTCATCTAGGACAAAGTGCTTCCATTTCATCTTGACCTACTCGATAACTCAATTTTGAAGCATGATATTCCTCCTGTATAGTATGCATTATGGTTCTAGCTAGCATTATCCCTCCAGTTCCACCTATATAAAATATGAACCAATAATATTATTAGAACCAAGTAGATATATCATTTAATAAATGATATATGAAACACATCATATGCCTTCACTATGGTAGGAAAGGTAATTCTGTATGCTACTAGTCCCACTGTCTCTAAGATCTGGAAGCATCCACAATATATTTGTGTTAACTTAGCGCATGACCCCATTCTCAAGGAACTTCCCTTTTTATTGATCCTGATATATGCATGCTCTCATAATCGAAATTTGTTATGATTTTAGTTTTTTTCTGCATGACACTTTTTCCTAGAATGTGTTATCTTCAATTTTTTTCCTATGCCAACTACCTCTTTTTCCATTTCCTTTAACATTTCAGGCCCAAGCGTGACTTTTTCCACTGGGATTATCCCAACTAATTTGGATATTGCACTTTCTACCATATAGAGCTTCAAAAGGGATCATATTTAATGACTCTTTATGGACATTATTATAATCAAAATCTACCATGGGAAGAAAATATTCCCATTTTTTGGGATGGTGCATGCCATATAACGTGAGCATGTATTCTAATTTTTTTTTTTCTCTTTATTTTTAGCCATTAGTCTAAGAGTCATATGTTTTGATAAAATTTTATTTTTTTCCAAATCCTGTAAATACATCCTTCCAAAAATTTGAGGTAAACTTGGAATTTCAGTCAGATATGATCTTCCTAGGCATACCATGCAATCTGAATATTTCATTAATAGAATTATGACCAATATCAATTTCCTTATATCTATACATTAGAAGTATAAAGTGATTATATTTCTTAGCTCGTCTACCACTACCATGATTTCATCATTCTGAATGGGTTTTCTTGGTAATGCACTGATGAAGTCCATTGATATGACTTCCCACTTTAGTTTTGGAATTATGTTGGCTATAATAATATTGTTGGGAACTTACCTTCCACTTTATCCTAATGGCATTCCCAAAATTTGGTAATATACTTATTATTTTTTCTTCATCCCTAACCAATAATCTAATTTCAGAGTGGTTTTTATCATATTTGGATGTTCTGGGTGACCTACAAATGGTGTTATGTGAAAATAATCCATTATGAGCTTCTTCAAGTTAGTTGTATTGGGTAGGTACAACCTACCTTTGAATAAGAATAATACATATTTCATGAATTAATACTTTTCTCCAGTTGGACCCTTGGGCTCTTACTGAAAGCACTTATTTACATTTTGGAAGTTCTCATATCCTTGGAATTATTCTATAATAATTTATTTAATGTTTTTGTCACATGAGCTTACGACTTCCATGTGTATCAATTTCATTATTCTATTGAGTGCATTGGCCTCTAAATTTTCCATGCCTTTAATATACTTGATTTCAAAATCAAATTCACTAGCAAGCGCCATTCTTCTATCTTCCATAGCATTTACTTACCGCTGATAAAAAAAATACCTCAATTCATTATGGTCTATCATTAGTACAAAATTTCTCTGAAGAAAATATGGCCTCCACATTTTTAAATCATTCAAAATGGATTCAAGCTCTAAATCACGTGTCACATAGTTTCTCTCATGTTTGTTTAATTTCATAAACTCATAGTTGATCACATGCTCATCCTGCATGAGAGCTGCACCAATTCCTTCCTTGCTTGCATATGTACAGACTAAGAAATATTTATTTGGGTCTACAATTTACAATATATGGGCATATATGAGAAGATGCTTTAGTTTCTGAAATCTCACTACACACTTTTAATTCCACTGAAATATCACTCCCTTCTTTTGAAATGTAGTAAGTATATGCACAATCCTTGTAACACCCCTACCCACCCCCTTAGAGGTTACAAGAGGAGTGAGACTTTTTACTTTGATTTAACTCGACAACCATAGTTTTTTCATGGAAATGGGGTAAAAAAATTCCCAATCCTAAAATTTATTAAAACTAAAATATGATATCACCATCGCATTTGGTTTGTCAAAATATTTCTGATGGAAATTTTTCCTCATCTGACTTATAGGTCAAAAGTTATGGCCAATTGAAAATTTTCCCTTTTAAACCTTACCAAGTCAAAATGAATGCCATGTGGCACTCATGGTGTGTCCCACATGGCTTTCTCCATCAACATGGAAATCCTACATGGCAAGACAAATATTTTGGATCTCAACACATGAACTCTCCCTTCCTTCTTCCCCGGTCCACCATGAATAACACAAGTCCTCTAAAGGTCCAAGGGCCCAAGGATCCATGACACCATGCTAACATCTCTTACCTTTCCCTGGTCCCTCTCTATTTCATTAAAACCCATGATAAGGCATACGTGAGGTCCCAAGACATAAATGTTTTTTCCCTTTTCAAAGGGGAGCTCTCAACTTGCTACTCTATCAATATCGACTCTTTCTTCCATTGCACTTCTCTCATCCCCCTCTGAGGTTCCAAGATGATGTCATCTTGATTTTTGATCATCTTGACATGGTTCTCTCTTGATATTAAAAATTCTCTTTAAATGCTGCAAAGCATTTTATCTCTTAGTGCTATAAATCTCGTCCTGCTCCACATATGGAAATAAACCATTACCTCTAGGGTGAGACAATAATTCCCTCCATTATAGGATGAAAATGTACCTCTGTCAAAGCCCTCTCTTGACACATAGAGAGGTTACGATTGGCTCCAGAGCTCTACATAATCACATATGTATATTATGTATATGGGGACCCCCTTAATGCTCAATAATACATATCACTCACACACACACATATATATATCAGGGAAAATTTTAGGGGCTAATATTCGCAGGTGGGCTAATTCTCCATGCCTTTTCCAAAAATAAGATTCATTAATTCCCATTTTTTTTAAAACTGATTAGCCCAAATTTTATCGTACATCATTATTTTAATTTAAAAATCTCTAACATATTATATCAACTAATATAAAATCATTGGAAATCTAAATATTTTCTACAAAAATATCACCAAAAAAATTACAATTTGCATATTAGGGACTAGTAATATTCGCCAAGGATTCTAAACTTTAAAATAAACATCCATCCTTAAATTTTTCCCTGATATATATATATATATATGTGTGTGTGTGTATATCAGGGAATTATGGGATGCCCTTGATGCTCAACCACATCCATGATTTACCCAGTCATACTTATATACATATATACACATTTAAGGCATGATTTCCTTAGATAATTAAACAACCTATGGAAATGCAATACAAGAAATTACCTAGTGAGACAAGACTCCATATATCTCTCACACACTTCAGAAATAAGCATCCATCAACACATCCATAAACATGTAACATGCATCCTTCACCACATTAGACGAGCCTAATAATTGTGTACAATAATAAAAATTTCTCATCATTGGTCTTACAATTAACAAAAATATAGACATTACATGGTATTAGTATACATGAACATAATTAAACAACTTATATTGTGAATATATGATTGGAAACTAAAATTGGGACTGCAACCCTCGACCCAAACTTAGATTTACTACACTACAATATTTATTGTATTCAATCACCCCTGAGTAAGGTTAACATATTGATGAGGAGTGATGAAAGGAATAAAACCAAACTTGTAACCAAATACAAGCTATAATCCAATGATAAAACACAGAAAACATCTTTGGATACCAGGGATCCAAAGGATGTTGGGAATCCACCCAAAATTGGGATTCCAGAGAGCTTTGCTCCTCCACATAAGAATATTTTTTTCTCCACTTTTTTCTACGTGCTCCCAAGGCCTAGCCCCAACCCATGAAATATTATTCCTCCTCCCATGCTAATATATTTTCTATATTTCCCCATAGTGTTTTCACATGCTTGTTTGTTCCATATATTTGTCTTCTTGTCCAGTGTTCTCTCTTTGTTCCTACATAACACTCACCTCCTTGTGGTATGCACTATCCCCTCTTGATCATGTGTGCGCTCCCCAGTATTTTCCTTTTTCTTCTTTTTTGGATGTTCTGATGCTCTTCCCCATGTTACCTCCTCATCTTCTTCCTTACCAATGCCATTAATTTTTGGCTTTTTAACTTACCCAACACAATCAATGAGACAGGAATATGATTATAGACTTATCCTCCATTCATGAAGCCCATTTTTCTCCTCAAAATAAACCTTTAATTTCATTCAATATTCATTAAAGAAAACAATTTAGGCTATTGTTTTCATTAGTTATAATTTCCTCCAATCTACCAATCAATCTCTTCCACAAGGTAGTTGAACCGAAATTATTTTCTTTGACATTTCATTGTGTTTACATTTCCAAAATTTAATTACCATATATAAATTTAAATACTTACAAGAGGTAATTTAACCAAAAATGGATGTCAAAAACCCCACCCCTTAGGTGGAACATCATCATTGGTGTTTTATTCCTGAATAAAATTTAGTAATGAGATTTATAAACACAACTCGTTTACAATCATAGTTTACATACACAGTTTCTTTCCCAACAACTTAATGGGTATAATATTCCATTAAATAACCCACTTTCTCTATGGTTATTAATTCTTATTGATGTGAATTTTCTAGCTTGATAACTTTCTTTTTGGAGTGTTTTATAGCTCCATTGTCCAATGTTGTTTTACTCTCTGCTCAATTCTCCTTCAATGAGTAGCCTCAACTCATTGATTTTTGAGACACATCCAATGTACCTATGATCCCTATAAACATGATTATGATGACCCTTTAAATCAAAATTTCCCTGCTTATCCTGACATCCACTTCTCTGTGTCCCAGTCCCTTAGGTGATCTAGTTCCTCTCCCTTACATTGAAATATTCCTCAAAACCAATGAAATTCCCCACCTTAATACATTCATATTGGTCATGGAATAATTCATGGCAATTAATGGACATAACCAGTTCTAGTGTCACCACAATGGCATTTTTATTGAATTTCTTAGCTCCAGTACATTTTTGTACACTCAAATTTGTTTATATTTTTTGTTATTTCACTTTTGTATATTGTACAACTTCACACACTGATACTCATAATTCCTTCATTCACGTTCACTATACTCACACATTCATACTTCATCATGTTATCCCAAACAATTTATTCATATATACATTAAAATACTTAGTATAATTTACATTCTTCCACAAGAAGGATCCCTGAAAAAACCTAGAGATTACAATGGAATTGATTGCATTTATTTATTTAATCATCAACATCGTCATGCGTGTGATGCATGTAAACATATGCCAAATAAAATAAAGGTTAAGAGAACCTCCTGTATCCATGTAAATCATGCATAAAATCGAAAATAATGGTTTTCCAAGTTAGCCCAAAGGAATTCTTCACCAAAATTTATTTCCTTTAACCTTTTACCTTGCTTCCATTATCAACACCATCATATGATATTATTTTTGTTCCAATATTGAAAAAATCATGAAACTCAACATTTCACACAATTTACTTTCATCATGCATGTATTTCCATCATTCATGTTCACTATAATTCCCAATATTATAGTTACAACATTATTTTAAACATTGGTAGTTCCTACCCATTGCACAATGATGATCCATGTTTCCTGGAACTCATTAATAAACTTTTTGTGTTACCCAAACATGGAAAAAATGAAATTTATACCTCCATGCCATCAAATTACCATGATATTTTAAATATTAACTGCTTATCTTTCTACTATGATGATTTCAACCAATGGCCTCTCAGACCAACAAAATTATCATACCTTCATTGAATCATAAGATTAAAAATGCATGTTTACATATCAACCATGCAATCCCAAGTTCAGAAAACTTCCCTCCTCATACCACTTTCCTAGAATTCACGTCACTGTCCTTCTATTCCCATGGACCTAGCCAGCTCATCTGTATGTTCATTCAACTTTTCCTTCCTTCAAATAACCTTTTAATTTATACACTCATCTTTATCATATAATTATTTTGGGGTTCCAATAATCTCTTCCCTAGAGGTCCATTACTTTCCTTTCACACCCAATCATTCCCAAGACCCAAAAACATAAAAAGGAAAGAATCAAGAAGAAATGGAAAACAATAAAATTTCATGACATTAAAACAAAAATCACAAGTAGCATGGTCCTACTCAAGTCAACAATCAACGTAGAAAATTAAATATAAGAAAAAAATCAAATAAAAAACACATGAAACATTCAATAAAAAATGTTTACCTCAAAACAATGATTTTTAGTGTTTTTTGTGTCTGAGGCTTGTATGGATTATCCTTATTCTTCCTTTTTTATTTGTTGGGACAATCCTTTTTCAAGTTGTAGCAAGCTCCTCCCACATTTACCCAAGTTAAACGGTCTATTAGGGTAAACATGTGACAAGAGGATACTATGATGTGATTCAACTCCCCATATATAATTAAAAAAGTTGAATTGACACAAAAAAACAATGTGACCTTCTGCACATGCTATAGAACCCTCAGGAGCCATCCAACCCTTCCATATGATCAACTCCTAAGACGACCTAGAATTTAACTGACCTAGAGCCTCAGTCGCTCCCATGACATGGGAATTCATGCGAGTGGGACCCTCTAGTCACTCCCACAACAAGGGCATGCCTGGGACCATGGAATTTACCACTTATTTCTATTCCAAACACCCCAAATTTCGTGCCATTTTTTCAAGGCCAAGACTCAAGCCACTTCCTAGAACTCCATGGAATTTCCATAATTGAAAAGTAACATAGAAGCAATGATACAAATGCAAATACATGAACAAGGAATTAACTGGAACCCTATTAGCCATAACAGGAGTTTCATTACACAAGTCACAAATATGCATTCTACAGGTCATAATAAAAAATATAAGCATATGGGTCTCATACTTACTGAGAATCACTAAGAAACACTGATTCCTTATCAAATTACTTGCATTATCATCTATTAGGTCATATTTTCATTGTTCATTCATTTACAAATAAAAACATGATGAGATCCACACACCATCACTCTCATAAAATACTCATAACCAACATATAAACAACAAAATAATAAGGATACAACAACCATAAATTCCACATATGAACTAATAAATTTGCACATAAAATACCAAGGAAAGGAGCTCTTATTAATGAATGCAAAATGCAACTGGTTTTGGGACTTCCACATTCCACCTAACCATATATTGGTTGAACCAATTAACTCTCCAGCCAATCACGTCCATGCCATGTTCCAAGCATGAATATGGGACTCAAAACCAAAAATAATAATAAGGCCTTCCAGAGGCTAAACCACCTCACCCTCATCAGTAAAACTAGGCTTCAATGCAATCCTCACCAGATCACTAAGCCATAAATAAGCATGAACGCCAACGAATTTCTCCACCTACACTGTGAGGAATTTTCCTATCTCCTAGTCTCTAGTATTTAATAAAATCCAAAATATGATCGAGGGATCACTAGGCCATAATCAAGACACCACCCTCTAGGATTTACCGTATATCTCACCATTCACGGGCCAAGGATTCTTAGGCATGATCAAGGGAAGCCACCTCTTGGATTTAACGTATATACCGCCATTCACCGTTCGAGGATTCTTAGTCCCACAAAGGACAAAAATACCTCAATTTAACAAAACCAATAGTCCAGTTTAAGGGTTACTAAGCTAGTGGCTTTACTGCAATCCATAGTCTTGTTCAGGGATCACAAGGCCATGCGCTCTTTAATTCAGAGATCCACCATAGTCAGTTTCAAATCCATTCAGCCGCCCATCTTAACCAAAACATGAGAACCTCGTCACACCATGAATATCTAGAAATGGAAAGGTAAGGTTGAAGAACAATATCACACTTGGAAAAACCCATGCCAATTACAACAAGAGAACCAAGAACACACGTGCATAACCATGCATTCCAAATATATCATGGAAATAACACATGAAAATCGATACATGTAAGTAAACCCATTGTAGAAGCTTGATCCTCATCTTCCTTGCTTTGTTTTTCCTTCCTCTTTTCCTTATTTTATTCTCTTGATCCAATGTTGAAGTGATTCAAGAAAAATCTAAGTGTACAAGAGTGTGTGAGACAGAGAGAATGGAGAGAGATCTCCAAAACTGAACTGACAAAAGGTAGTTATTGATCCTCAAAATACTTTTTTATTAAGGAGGCCTCTATTTTCTTCATTTTTCCATTATTTTCCTTCACTTTACTCCTCACATGAAACTTGTGACCTTTCACCATCCTTTTCTCCTAATTTCCATTATTATCATAAGTAAATTTCCAAAAATGTCATTTTTGTTGGCATTATGACTAATGCGTTGTCCTTGATGGAAACCTACTTGTAGCAACATGTGTATGTGTTTTACTTGATGGAAAACTACTAGGTAACGAGTTCAACATTATGGTAGTAGAATGAGTATAGATGTGGCAGAGAGATCAGACAAAGAAATATCAGTTGATGTTTTGAGAAATACACGTAGGTTCTATGAAGCAAGGCCATGTACATACGCGAGTATGGAGAAGAGAAAGCGTGTACAATTTACGTGCCATGGTATTCTACATATCAAGGGTCTTTACCATGGTATTTTACCATAGTAATGAGCATGACAATGAATATTTGATCCCATCAAAGAATACCATCGACACTAGTATGGGTTTAACCCAATGTATTAGCTAAGGCCTAAGCTATATGAGGAGATGGAGATCAAAGTGTTTAGTGTGAAAATAATGTGTTATTGATGAATGATTTTATCTTAAATAAGTGTGCACCCGAGAGTGTCATGATGGATCAGGTCTTATATATATATGAAATGACTAGAAAATGTATAATATGCTTATGAGTTAATAGATATGTGTTGATAATGTTATGATGAGTGTCTATTATGGTGCATGTCGAAATTTGAGTTTGAATGATGTTCTATCATGCAACGAAGGTGTGGTTCAGTAGTTTCAGATATATACGTAATTTTTTCTCAAGAATATGGCGTGCATACATAGATATTATTCTATTAAGTCGTGTATCATTTTAACAGTATAGACAGATTTGTACACAGAAGTGCTTCGTGAGAAGCGCATACATACACAAAATTATTTCATAATAAGAGCGTACATATACTAGATTTTTGCTGAATATGATGTCTGATTAGTCTAATCTATCTTGTTGTGTCTATCGATGTCTTTCAATTAATTCTTTCACGATGATTTGGGTTTAACAATGATGATTGAAGTTGAACTGATTGTGGATTGATATGTTGAATAGTAATGATGTTGTTATCTGTATGTGGTTCAAATAATTATGATCGTTCTATGTGTAACTCAATGATTATATAAGAATGACAATGACTTTATTTCATGGTTGAGTTTTTTGAGATATGTACACAGGTATGCTTCATGGAAGGCACGTATATACGCGGATATGCTTAAGAAAATTGCGTATATATTTTGATATATGGTTGATTAGGGTTGTAGTGACAAAATATTATTTATGTGATGAATAACATGTGGATTTATATTCTGATAAATATATTGACAATGATCTAACTACTTTGGTTGTTTGAGAATAAGTTGCTTGATTTGGGTGTCAGTTGGTACAATGATTAAGTGACTTGATACACTATGTTTGGTTTCAGTGTTGGTATTTGGTTTTGATCTTAAATGATGGTAGTGGATATGTTGGGTAATTTATTTTACTTTTAAATTTCTTCCATTTATATTTCAATCCAGGTATGTGAGGTTGCAAATTACACTATATCATATGTCCTAGGAGATTAGCAAGTTTAATATTTATGCATAACTGAAAAGAATTGGAAACTTCAAAAGGAAATTAGAATCTTTAATATAAACTATGAAAGTACCATGTTTTTGGAAAGGAAATTAATTTTAAACTAAAAAAAAAACATAAATATTATTGATCAAAGAAAACATGATATTTTACCCTATGAAAGAATGGATATTTTGTTCGAAAACTTACAAACTTTAATATATGGAATCATGATAATTTTAATCTAAGAAAGAATAAACATTTAATCTATGGAAAGCATGAATTTTTAATCTATGATAAGCATTAAAAATTAATATATGTAAAAAAACCATTCATGATAATATGAAAGAAATGGAAAGCATATATACTATTCTCATAGATCTCTAGGGGGGCCTCCTGAGGACTACAAGGTGTTGAAAACTCAGATCAAGAGAAGAGATCTAAATCACTAATTTCATTGAGAGCTGCACCATATAAAAAATTATACTCAATGAAAAAATAGTTATTATTACTCAATAAGAAAAATAATTAAAAATTAATATCATCCATGACATCTTTGATCTCCCCTCTCATCAAGGAGACTACAATTTATAGAATTTTGAGACAATTAACAAATTTAGTTTTTTATTGCTTGAATTTTGGTCACGAGATCAAATAAAATAAAATTTCATGGATTTTTGGATCAAATATCAGCCCATATTTGATAAAAACTATCTCTATGCCACAAATTTTCTAAAGAACAACTCGTTCAGGCCTTTTTTTTACTGTGCATTAAATGAAAATTTGAAAAATCGTAAATCCATGTAATATACAAAAGAATTGTCCAAATAACTTTGAAAATATCTCAAATGGTAATTAATTTGAGAAAATATTTGTAGAGAAAACTACTTGGGTCCGTTCTAATAAAACCCATGTTTTTGTTTGCCAAAATTCACTTTCATTTTCTCAAAAAACATGTTTGAAATTGACTAGTCAAAACTAAACCCTAAACCCTAAACATGTTTTTCCATTGATATTTTGTTGGAGGTCCACACGTGTGATCTAGGTGGAATTTGACCAATATAATCCATACTTGAGATTCTATAATCTAATTCCAACTATCAGATTTCCATCTAGAGTGGTGCTACTACTTCAACCATGGAGATAACTACTGAAACTTGATGAAACTACAAAAACTTGAACTTTCTAAATTGTCATTAGTAAAACCATTCAAAATTATTCTTAATTCATTAAAAGATAATAAACCATGTAAACCTCTATGCGAGAATTTGGTGCATTTATGAGGAAATATGGTTAAAAATGATAACAATGGGTGAATGGAATGATGCGAAAATGGCTGGTTGTATCGAAAAAATCATCACAAATTTGAGAGCCAACATTCGCCTGCAATGGAGATTTTTCATGTCCTCATGAAAACAAAGGATTGCAAAGATTCATAATCCAACCGTTTCCTTCTGTTCCTTTATTTTTTCCTTTCAACTAAATCCTTGGCCGAAGCTCCAAGAGAGCAATATTGAGCCTATATCTCAATAAGATGCACTTTTCTCTCTCTGTTTTTAAAGATTACTAATTTGGTAGCATAAATATTTTTTCTACACTTGCTTCTGGTGTCATTAGAGTAAGAAATAAGGGTCACCCATGTTCCTTTGAAATTCAAATAACTTGAAGTCTTCACATACGAGGCTGCTCATGGATGCTATAGAGGAAGAAATGATACGTGTTGATTTGTTATTTTATTAATAAAAACAACCCTTAATTATTTATTATATGCAACTTGTGTGAAAAGAAAGAATTCCCGCATAGTAGCATATCCAAGTACTTGTCACTGTTTTAAGCCTTTGCGAATATAACTCTTTCAATAACTTGGAAACACTTACAAATTTCTTGTCACTAATTAATTCTACTCAAATTGTTCAAGCCTTGGTAGAATACCATATTATGAAGAACAAATCAATACTTTTACTACATCTACAAAATGTGCTTTCCATCCCTGTGAATTTCATCCCATTAGTATGACTGGAAATGATCATAGGTTGAATCCCATAGTAATTTTCATCTTATCATCCATGCATAGCAACGAATCCTATTTCAACAATGTTATCAAATAGTTTCTTCAAGAACTCACAAACTAATGAATGGAGAAGACTTCTCAATGTGAAGCTTTGACAATATGAGTTGCACGTAAAACAAAATAAGAGTTGTTGGTGAAGGTTATACAACTTATCAAAGCCTAATATATACTTCCAAGTGATTTCAAGAGTGTGTGAGTAAAGCCTTGTTGCAATCTTCTTCTTCTCGTGGCTTTGTACTCATAATGTCTTGGCTTCCATTAAAAATATGAAGATGAACAATATCACACATAATTAAGTGCTCCGTGTACCTTTTGATCATGTTCTTCAAAAATGTACCATGAATTCAAGTTTTTCTTTTTGTAAAATAATTATTTTTCTCAAGAACATCACGTTGATGGACCATTAAGGAAAACATGGATTAACAAGAAGATAAAGTTTAAACAAGAGAGTGGTGACCATGGAAAACAATTAGATGATTGCATGGGTGGCAAGACTTTTTTGATAAAGAATCAATCATAGATTGTGGGATTGGTCGTTAAAGGTTATGACAAAACATAATGGGAGATAAATTGGAACTATATGTTTACAATAGTTTTTCATCAAAATTTCTATAATTTTTAACAAATTAAAAATTTTAAGTCTAGTTTTACCTCAAGTATACCTTTTAGAATTGGAGAAGAGAACACAATATGATGGTTGATTTGGTTTTGACTTGGCTCATGTACTCTACTTCGTATTGCGTTGACTACCACTTAGACATTGCTCCACAAAATGTATCATTTTCATGTAGTAGACTTGTTTTTCCAATTTCTCTCAAATGGTAAATAAGATTCTCCTAAAATTTTATGAGGTTGTTAACGTTAATATTATTCATATTCCCGCATAAAATCTTGCCCAATGGGTGTATGGATCTTGACAAACAATAAGAAATTGTTGTAGGTGAAAGCGTCCAATTTCTTGAAATTTTGTGTATTTATTTACCCCACCTCAGTGCATTTACCATCAACCTTTTAGGCCCGACAGATGCATGGTTTTTTGGTTATGATCAAATCAAAATTTTCCTTGTTTCATCCTTCAAGCTACCCCATGTTGCAACAAAAACATATGCCATGAACTCATTTTAAGGCCAAATTGAGTGCTTCAAAAGGGAAATGGTGTGTTTATACCTTTTTTACCACCACATGCCTTCAAAATCCCATTTTTATGAAGAAAATACATTGTTGTGCAAATGCACTGAAATCTAGTCTAATTTTTCCACGAAGGTCAAAATTGAAAATCCACCTTAAAAACTTCCTTAATTCCCGCAACCAAGCAAGAGGGCAGCTTATTGCACTCACCTGATCTATCTTATAATAAAGATAAGCACAATCTCTCTGGTTAAGAAAGGAGAGAGAAGCAAGAAAGACGCTATCACTTAAATCCTATAAAATTTCACGTTTTTGGAATTGTTCCCGCATTTTACAAAATTTACCATATTTTGAGAAAACCCAGAAGATGATAATTTTTTATTTCTGCTCTAATCTCTTGCAATATTTGTGTCAAAAATACCTCTAGAACAAGCTTATACAATAAAAAAATATTGTTACAACAATAGCTCTAGAAATTAAATCTTTCCGTATTTGTTGCAAAAAATGTCAATTTTTACAGAAGGTTGTTTTCTTCTAGTTTGAACTGTTGATTTGGATTGTGTACTGCATGCTGAAGTAGAAACCATGGAAATAATGCATATTGAATGAAATAGGCTCAATTTTATTGTTTTGCCTGAAAATGAAATGAATGAAAAAAAGTTGTAATGGTGCCATAATGCTACTGCTGAATGACAAAAATATGAACATGCTGCTACAAGAACCCAATAAAATGTACTATTTTAGGTTGTTGTTGATTTCATTAAACCATATAGTCTTCATCAAAACCAAAATTCATTGTACAATTCTTACAATGAGAATGAATGTGTCGAAGTCGAGCATGGGAAGAAATCATTGGATTACCGATCAATGCTGAAAATTGTTAACCAATGAGAGACAACTCACTTATAATGTAAATGAGTTTCAAGGTACATGAGTGCATATTGACAGAGATGAATGAATGTGTTTAAGTCGAGTCACTTGTAAGATCTGAAAATCAAGAGACATGATTGTATTCCCATTGTTGTCGACAAGGAGGCTTTCCATTGTTGTATGTAAGTTCCAAGGCACTCCAAAATAATCTCTTATCTTGATCCCAGATAAGGTGTTGAGGTTGACGGGACAAGATATGTTGGAAGGTGGGCCTTAAGGAATCCCACATCCACCAACTCAAGCATAGAAGCAAAAATTATATGAATAACAATAATAAAGGATTTAAAACATCATAAAATTGTAGAACTTATTGTGAACTTTGCTCGGCAGTTGCCTGGTTTTCAAGCAAATCTCATGTCTAATTGCGCAACAAGTTGGTTTTCACAATAGGACTTATTTTTCTTTTTTACTTTTTTATTTCTTATCTTTTTATTTTTATTTTTTATAGATGTCATAATATACTTGAAAAGGAAATCTCATTCAAGTATATTAATACTTCCAATGGAACCATGTGTGTAACAAGATGATAAATAAACTCGTATGCTTATTTGAAATATACTCTTTGATATGTACCAGTATATAAGAGACCAACTTCCTTTATTGACATGATGTTAGAAAATACTGAAGAATTGAGTATTAGGATCCAATGACAGTCTTGAACCAAGATTAAATGTAATCGTGTGTTCCTTTTATCATGCCATGCAATTCATTAGAAACGTGATCCCAATTAATAGAATTTGGTGATAGGCATGCATGAAAATTTTCAATCTTAGGTTCCAACACTTCTCTTCTTCAACGAGAATCCATGATTGTTGGAACTTATATGAATCTTCTTTTTTTGGTTGTTGTTCTTCAATGGAATTTGGAGAATCAATTTGCAATTCGTCAACATTGTAAGTCAATTGACATGTTTTATTGTTGGGGGTCTGAAATGGTTGTGCAGGTAGTGGAGTGGGAATGTATCTTTGGGGTGCTTGTGTGGATGGTAATGGGAAATGTTGAATTGAAGTCAATTGAGGGTGAAGCTGATGTTGTGGTGGAGTTGAATGGTATTGATAACATTGAGATTCGTATTGACGATAGTGAGGAAAATATTGACGATATAATGGATTTCTTCTGTAAGGCCCTTTCCAACCTTGTCTCCAATATTTTTTTTTGAGGTCGGGAATGAGATGGCCAAGGTTGCAAAGGAAAAAAATTTTACCAATTACTTTGAGATTGTTGTGCATAAACATGAAATTGAGAATTAAAACCTTGCATCATACCAAGTTGATGAGGCTGCCATGGTCTTCTTGGAGCTATATAACAATATTGTTCTAGTGTTTGATTTGCTCTCTCGTAAACTGCCTTTAACCCTAGTAATGATGGAAAATATTTAGTAGTATGTGATCCTCCACATATTTCACAAATTTTAATGATATCAGTGTACATTCATGCAAAGCATGTTTCTTTCTACATTTAGGGAAAAATATAAATTAAGCAACATTCTCAACTTTTTTCTTGTTTTTCATTCTTAACATATCAACTTGATCACTTAAATTATAAAAAATATCTAGAAAATTGTTAAGTTCAATTTGAATTAATAATATTAATGTCAATTTACTTACTCTTTCCATAACTAGGTCATGATGGGATCTTCCATACTTTTCTTTTCTTCTTGATATGTTCTTTTAGAGTTAACAAATCTCTTGAAATGACAATTGAGAGACATCTCATTTTCGCACCAGGTTAATAAGATCAATCCATTCATCCCTTATAGCATTTATTAGGATATATTTTAATGTGTGTGATCCTAAATTATGTAATTTAGATATTTTGACATTAAAAGTAAATATCTCCACTAAATCTTCTAGGCTTTTATCTTCTTTTTGTTTCATCTTAAAGACTTTATTTGTAAGGTCATGGTATATGAAATAACCCATATATTTTTCCAAAAGTACTATTTTCATATAATCCTACGTCGTTATAGAATTTGTTCCTAAATTCATGAACCATTTAAGAGATCTATCCTTCAATGTTGCCGAAAACAAATTCAGTTTTTGAATGTGTAATGAGTAGCCATAAGATCTACAAATTATTTCAAATTCAAAAAGAAATGTTTCTGGGTCTTTTGATCTCATACCTTTGAAGTTAGGAAGTGTGGATGAAGGGATGCTATTAATATGGCTATTGACATTAGTTTCTTGAATGAGAAGTCCAAAAGGATCTTCCTCATTGTCATCATCTCCATCCATTTCTTCAACCTCTTTTCTTCACCTCTTCTTCCACCTCCAAAAATAAGAATTCGTGATGTGGAATATGATGTGGCTCTTAATGCACCACGTAATATAGTGGGGGTGGTATTATATTGAAGTTTTGTTTTTGAATGAATCTACTTCTAGGATGTACTAAAATAAAATTAGTCTTATACAACTAAATGGATGCAACTAAGAATGAGATGAGATTGAAAGCTAACACCTATGTATACTTCCCTGACAAAGAAGCCAAAATGTTGGGTAATTTAATTGAATGTTAAATTAATTGCATTTATATTTCAATCCGGGTACATGAGCTTGCGAAATACACTACACCGTATGTGCTAGGAGATTAGCTTTCAATATTTATGCATAACTTAACTGAATTGGAAACTTCAAAAGGAAATTATATTCTTTAATAAAAACTGAAAGTGATAAGTTTTTGGAAAGGAAATTAATGTTAAACTAGAAAAAAACACAAATATTATTGATCTAAGAAAATATGATATTTTAACCTATGAAAGCATGGATATTTTGTTCTAAACTTACAAAATTTAATATATAGAATCATGAGAATTTTAATCTAATAAATAATAAACATTTAATCTATGGAAAGCATGAGTTTTTAATCTATGATAAGCATAAATAATTAATCTATGTGAAAAAACCATTCATGATAATATGAAATAAATGGAAAGAACCTATACTATTCTCACACATCTCCAGGGGGGCCTCCTAAGGACTGCAAGGTGTTGAAAACACAGATCAAGATAAGAGATCTAAATCACCAATTTCATTTAGAGTTGCGCCATATAAAAAATTATACTCAATGAAAAAAAATGGAGTTATTCTCCTTTAATAAGCAGGAACAACTACAAATTAAGATCATCCTTGACATCTATGATCTCTCCTCTAATCAAAGAGACTCCAATTTATAGAAATTTGAGACAATTAACAAATACAAACTTTGCTTGCTTGAGTTTTGGTCATAATATCAAATCAAATAAAATTTCATGGATTTTTGGATCAAATATCAACCTAGATCTGATCAAACTTATCCCTATGCCACTAATTTGCTAAAGAACAACTCGTTCAGAACTTTTTGTTGACTATGCATTAAATGCAAATTTGAAAAACTGTATTTCCATGTAATCTAAAAAATAGCGTTCGAAAGAACTTCAAAAATATCTCAAATGGTAATGAATGTGAGAAAACTTCTCAATAAAAATCTAGTTGGGCCCGCTCAAAACAAACCCGATTTTTTCATTTTCCAAAATTCGCTTTAATTTTCTTAGAAAATGCATTTGAAGATTACTAGTAAAAACTATTGTGTTTTTCCCTTGCTATTTTGTTGGAAGTCCACACATGCGAGCTGGGTGTAATTTGACCAATACTAATATATATTTGAGCTTATATAAACCAATTACACGTGTCATATTTATTTTTAGAGTGGTGCTACTACCTCAACCATGGAGATAACTACAGAAACTTGACAAAAATAAAGAAACTTGAACTTGCTAAAATATCATTAGTAAAACCATGCAAAATTATTCTTAATTCATTAAAATAATGAAAATAATAATAATAAACCATGTAAACTTGTATGCGGGAATCTGGTGCATTTATGAAGAAATATGGTTAAAAATGATGACAATGGGTGAATGGAATGATGCGAAAATGGATGGTTTCATCAACAAAATTATCACAAATTAGAGGCCCAATAGGGTCCAGTATGAAATTTCGATGAAAATTTCCCTACAGGTTTTGATGGTTTGAACCAAGTGGATCCAATATGAAAATTATGAAACATGTTCCATGTTGTGAAACGAGCTCCAAAAATAGAAGAAAAGAGATAGCAATGCCTTAGAAATAAGCCACTTCGAGGGGGCAACCTCCAATACATTACATGAATGAAAAATTCTTGGAAGATTCAAATTACAAAACCTCCTTTTTATATATAGGAGTCCATGGGGCCACAATGTAATCCTAGCCGACCTAACAATAATAATTTAAGGGCACAATAATAACAATATGGGGGTTACAGGGGTACAATAATAACAATAGGGGGGTTACACTAACAATAATAAGGGACTATACTAGTAATATAGGGACCTAACATGCCCCTCGCCTTCAAAAAGTGTTATCCTCAATGCTTGAGTAGCTCTGGGTGCTTCTGTATAAAATTTTCATCCTCCAATGTAGAATCTTCAGTGGGTAAGTTCTTTCACTTAATGAGATACTCTGAAATTGATCGATTTCGTAGTTGTTGAGTTCTTGTTTCCGTGATTGCTTCAGGTTCCAATATGATTTTTCCTTCCTCATCAAGTTCGGGAAATATTGTTTGAACTGGAATATTTTCACCTATAACCTTATTTAAGCATGAAACACGGAAAATTGGATGCAGTAGTGAAGAATCAGGAAGCTCCAATTTGTATGCCATAGTACCAATATTTTGCAACACCTTGTAAGGACCATAGTACATTGGAAATAATTTATTATCCTTCTTAGATTGCTTGAGAGACATTTTTTTATATGGTTGTAGCCATAAAAATACCCAGTCTCCTACATCAAGACTTCTCTCGCTGCGATGTTGATCTGCCTGTTGTTTCATTTGATTTTGTGCCAAAATCAGGTTATCCTTTAAGAGTTGGAGAACTTCTTGTTGATGCTCGATGTGATCTTCCACTCCTTGAACCTTTGAATTTTATCTTAAATATGATGTGATGGACGGTGGATGATATCCATAAAGTGCCATAAATGGGGTCATTTTTGCTGCAGTATGGAAGGAAGTGTTATACCACCATTCAGTGAGAGGTGACCACTTGACCCATTGTGCTTGTTTATCAGATACAAAAAAACGAAGATATCCTTCCAAAAATTTATTTACTATCTCAGTTTTACCATCGGATTGACGATGATAATATGAGCTATGAGCTAATTGAGTACCCAAACAAGAAAATAACTCCGTCCAAAAATTTCCACTAAAAATGGGATCTCTGTCGCTCACAATAACCTTTGGGTTTCCATGTATCTTTTGAATTGTTTCCATAAATGTAGTAGCAACTGTACTAGCTTTAAATGGATGAGATAATGCACAAATGTGTGCATACTTGGTAAGTCTATCAACTACCACCATGATGACACTCTTTCCTTCGGACATAGATAAACCTGTGATAAAATCCATTGAAATATCCTCCCAACTTTGACTTGGAGTGGATAAAGGTTGTAGAAGACCCGGGGTCTTAATTGTGTCAACTTTATTCTACTAGCAAACCAAACATTCCGCCACAAAATTTTGAATATCAGATTTAAGGCCATCCCAAAAAATTCTTTCTTCACCCTGTGGTAAGTTTTTAAAAATCCTAAGTGTCCTCCTAAATGAGAAGTGTGCAATTCCAAAAGAATCTTTTGTTTTAGTTGGGAATTCTTACAAAGATATAAGTGATCTTTGTACCATAAGGAATCATTTTTCCAACTAAATGTATTAGATGTACTAGGATCTCACTGCAAATTTTGAATGAGTGTCCACACTTCTTCGTCCTTCTTCCATTCATCCCTTGCTTTGGTTATCCAATCTGGTTGGATAATAGATATGGCACAAAGAAATGCTTCCGCCTCTTCATTCTTTCTTGAGAGTGCATCTGCAACAACATTTAGCTTCCCTTTTTTTAGATTATTTCAAAGTCATAACCCAACATCTTTGCAACCCATTTTTGTTGCTCTTCTGAAGATATTCTTTGTTCCAAAAAAATTTTAAGACTATCATGATTAGTTTTTACCTTGAAGTGTCTTCCCATTAGGTAAGGTTGTCATTTCTTTAGTGCATGCAGTATAGCTAACATTTCCTTCTCATAAATAGATTTATGTAAATAATTTCCTTTGATTAGACGACTTTCAAAAGCAATGGGTCTTCCTTCTTGCATTAAAACAACACCAATTCCATTTCTTGAGGCATCACATTCCACAATAAAGGTTTTTGTGAAGTTTAGCGTAGCTAAGACCGGTGCTAGGCACATTGCCTCTTTAAGATGTTCAAAGGCCTTAGTTTCTTCAGGATTCCATGAAAATGAATCTTTCTTCAATAATGTTGTTATAGGTGCTGCTATTCTCCCATAATTTTTAACAAACTTGTGATAATACCTTGTTAACCAGAGAAATCCTCGCAACTACTTAATGGTTGTGGGGACTTTCCATTCATGAATGGCTTTAATTTTGTTAGGGTCCACCTTAACACCCTCGTGAGATACAATATGACCTAGATATTCCACCTCTTGTACTCCAAAGAAACATTTGGATGTTTTGCATACAATTGTTTCTCCTACAATAGTTTGAGCACCTTGTCAACATGTTGAACATGATCCTTCCAAGACCTGGTATAGATTAGTATATCATCAAAAAATACTAGAAAACATTTTCTAAGGAAGGGTTTGAAAATATAATTCATCAATCCTTGAAATGTAGAAGGTGCATTTGTAAGGGCAAAAGGCATGACCAAAAATTCATAATGACCCTCATGAGTTTGAAATGTTGTTTTTGGAATATCTTCAGTCTTCATTCTAATTTGATGATATCATGAACAAAGATCCAACTTGGTAAAATAAATTGCTTCATGTAATTCATCCAATAATTCATCAATCACAGGAATGGGAAATTTATCTTTAATGGTGAGCTTATTGAGCTCCCTATAATCTGGACACATGCGCCATGATCCATCCTTCTTGTGTACCAATACTACAGGAGCAGAGAAAGAACTTTGACTAGGTTGAATTATACCAGCCTCTAAAATTTCTGAAATCATACGTTCAATTTCGCTCTTTTGGACATAAGGGTATCTATAAGGCCTGATGTTTGGAGGAACACTTCCTGGAATCAAATGAATAGCATGATCATGAATAGGTGGGAGTCCTTTTGGAGTTTCAAAAACCTTGGAATGATTGTCCAAGACTTTTCGAAGATCTACAGAAATAGATGATTTTGATGTTGGAACTTCTAGTGAGCATAATTGTGAAATTATGCCTCATTGTTATTTCTTTAGAAGCTTTGTAATGAAATTATAGCTTATTATATTTCCTGGCTTCCCTGTAACACCCCGTAATTCAACTTCCTTTCCTTCTGAAAATTTTTTTAAGAAAATTTCTTGAAAATTAAAAGCTACCGTCCCCAAAGATTGTGACCATTGTACTCCTAGTAAAACATCAACACCTCCCATAGGAATGGAAAGCATTGGACTATTCAATACATATTCCACCATGGTTAGCTTGATATTATGGCATTTTCGAGAGCAATTTATAGTTCCTCCATTTGCAACCATCACTTGACATTCTGGTGCTGGGTATAGGAAGAAATTCAATTCCTTGGCTACCTTACAATGAATAAAATTATGGGTACTACCTGAATCAATCAACACTATTGCATTTTTCTTCTTGATATGTTCTTCTATCTTGAGAATTTGAAGAGTGGTAATTCTTGCCAATGCATTACACGATATGGTCGGACTAATTTCTTCCTCTTCTTGGGTTGGTGCCAAGTGTATATCCTCTTCTTGTTCATTTTCTTCTTCCCCTTCACAATCTATGTAAAATAATTTCTTCTCAGCACACTTATGGCCTTTAGTGTTTTTTCTATCACAACTGTAGCAAGGCCCTTTTGCTCTTTTTTCTTCCAATTTTTGTGGTGTCAACCTTGTAGGTTGTGGAAATATAGGAGTAGCAACACTTCCCTCTTTATAGAAGTGAGTGGTAGGCTTCCTTGTCGCCATAATTTTACATTCAATTTTTTTTGCCAACCTGAATTCCTTCTCCAATGAATCAGGTTCCAAAATGTGAACTTCATGTTGGATGTTATCCTTTAAAGTACCTATGAAGAGATCAATCATGTGTTCCTCTGGAATATCAGTTACCCTTATATTCAATTTTTGGAAGTCCTCAATGTGCTCCCCCATTAAATCCTTTTGTTTGAGATTTATCAATTGACTAAAGAAGGTGTTGCTCTTTGTATCCTCATAATGTGCTATCATTTCCTCCGTAAAAATTGACCAAGTGACAATTTTTTTACGGGAGCAAAGCCATCGACACCATACAAATGTATTTTGTTCTAAGAAGGAAATTCCCTTCAGCCCAAAATGAGACCCCAAGAATGACCACTGAATTAGTAGTAGAAAATCAAATCACCCATATGCTTCCCTAGTTCCTCAGATACTTTGGAGTCTAGAACCTTCAATCATATATTCCTAAATAAAACAATCTCCTGGTTGTGGGCTTCCACAAGCCTCTTTAGGCCTAATTTTTTTGAAGTGTTTCCCATCACCTGGGTATTCAAAGACATGAAAATCATGGCTTGCACCTAACGAGGTGTTAAACTGCCATAGAAACTCTAACAATGGATTTTTTGTGCGTAAAGGATAGGTCCGTTTTGGATTTTTCTTCTGCTATGGCTAGGTAAGACTTTTGGCTTCTAGAACTTGGGACATCATGCCAAATACCCATACCCAACTCCTTCTACCTCATGAAAAACTGACCCTAAACCCTTATTTATAGACCATATATAATATCTCATCAGACCTCCATCACTGCAAATACTCACTCTTCCAAAATATTATGGTTACAGGGGAAATTTAAGGGGTCCTTGGCCTATTGAAGGGAAGTAGATGGAAGCCCAGCAATAGGATAAAAACCCCTACTGATAACTGCAACAGTCTTCCCCGGCATCTCCCGTGAGGTTCTTGAAACCTCTCAAACCCATAAAACATAATTGATAAGCAACCCACTGGCACAACTATATATTAATATTAATTCTGTATATTAATATTAATTCTATATATTAACATTAATTATGGCATTAAACAACCCCCTGGCACAATTGGTACATGAAGCTCTTAATAATACTGGGAGGCAATTTTGTGTGGCTTCGGTGATAACCATCAATGTACTTCTTGAGATCAGAGTCCATGTATTCAAAAACTAAGTAAAGAAGGGGTTTCCTATTCTTTTTCTCTGTGTTCTCTACATCCAATAGCCTGACAATGTGGATGTCCTGAGAAAGCATCTGCAGAAGGGAAATCTCACGGAGAGCGATGGGAGGAATACCCTGATCATCACTCTCCAACCTCGTTTTCTTAAGGGCGACCAATTTCCCTGCGTTCTTGTACTTGGCCTTGTAAACATTCCCATAGGTTCCTACTCCCACCTTCTCCAACTTCTCATAAGCATCCATTGTTTCAGCACACACAGTAAAGTATCAAATAACAAGACTCGCAGAATAGAGGATTCTCTGGTTCCCTTTGCATTTACCCATGCATTGTGACATTGTTCCGCAGATACTGGTTCCCTTTGAATTTACCATTCAGGGTTACCAAACCCAAGACACTCAAGAACGATCACACAGTACCTGAATTCTGCAGTGAACTTTGTATCTAGAGCCCAATTCCAGCAAATTGGTGACCCACGCATTTTCGTAGATGACTCTGTTTGCAGTATCTTCTATGTATTAAAGTTTCATTGCAGGAGATTCAGTTGCCAAAACCCTTTCAAGCATTGTTTACAAGAAAAAACATTCGTTGCATAGCTAGAAATTATAGAAATTTGGGATATTTTATAATATGGAGCCAAAACATACCAGAAGTCATTTCTTAAAACATATCAAGCCTTGCATTGAAAATAAAGAAACCAGAAAATATACATTATCTATTCATTAATAAATGCACTAATTTTCCACAGTAAGTTCTGAAATATACGGGGGGGGTGAATCAATATTTAAAAGTCTCACAAAGACTTTTCTTGCTTTTACTAATTTCTATACGTTACTTTAATTAACCTGACTTGAGTTTGTAGGCGACTTTATTAAAAGGGACTTGCATATTCCAGTGAACTTATTAGATAGATAAATCTTCAGAAAATTTACTTAGCCTAGTGCATCATTTATTCATCAGGAATTTAGTAAGAAGTAAATATGTGCAGTAAGAACAAAATAAATCACCACACATAAGCATCACACATGAACACCATGAATTAAGGTGGAAACCCAAGTCGAGAGAAGATCACCGTTGTTGTCGTCTCTATCTTAAATATTTATTATAAATAAAACTGCTTACAATATTGTACTGGTGCAGACTCATACCAGCATGCAGGTGCCCACCTGCAGAAGGCTTCATAATTCTCTCATTCTATAGCTACTACTGGAAGGGAGATCCAACCCCTTGATCTTGATTGCTAGCCACTATTGGAAGGGATATTCAACCCCCTTAACTGACCATTATTTTCTACTGGTAGGAAGCTTCGACTTCCACACTGAAGGCTTTAACCCTTAGACCCACTGCAGACCACATTTCATCAACTTTCACATTGGATCCAAAAGCTTCAAGACAACAAAATTTATAGATCAACACTAATAGCCATAAACCAATATTCAATCAGAATAGTGAGATCATTGTAACTAGATCACAACATTAAATCCAAACTTCTATATTAACACGCAGAATCAACTTCAACCATGATCATTCATACAAAAAACTATATATGCTACTTCACTTACGGGAACCTACATGTATACCCCCTTTTATGTGGATAAACCTGTGTATATATCTTTTTATTCCAAAATTAGAGATCTGACCAGACTCAGAACAGATCAAAGACATTTAGGCACACTTTTTCATATTTACAGAGCCCTTATTCAGTCAGCAACATCCATCATTCTGTTGATGCCTTGAAATCGGCTGCAACAACATGGGGGATGACCACTCAGTTTGGACCTTAAAGAAGTTCCTTTTCTATTTGGAATGGTGGTTCCGACTGGTTTAACTAGGTCTAGTTAACTTCTCTCAATCTCCAATGGCTTAAAATATAACTTTTATCTACCGATGGAGAAGAGACATTAGATCGTCCTTCTTGTTGATCAAGAAGGAAAGTGATCCTTAAGCTAATTAAGGTCTCAACCAAACCACAACTAAATTTTTTCCTCTTTGGGAAGAGGACTTATTGCAATGTAGAATTAAATCTAACTGAAAAATTATTCTGAAATGCAAGAAAAAGGAAAATTATCCTAATCCTATCTCAATTAGGAAAATGTAGATCTAACCCAACCGAGAGCAAGATATTTTAAGTAATTGGGATTTAAATATATTTGGCTTATAACGAATATGAAGCTAACGAAGAAGGTCAATTAAATGATACTATGTATACCGAAACACATCCTATTTAGAGACCTCTTAACTAAGATAATTAACCAACAACATTTAGGAAGTAATTCACAAAAATGATATTGATTGTTAAATCAATAATTCAAATAATTAAAAATTAATATGAGGAAATAGTTGACAACATATCACTATTTGTTAAAACGATATTTAAACAACAAAATTCTAAGTAAATAGTTTCTCATAAATCAGACTTTAACCATTAAGAGAAGAGATAAATAATAACATATAATTGAGGAAAATTACTCATACCGACAAAAGTGCACAAATATGAATAAAATGACACATTCCTGCTATCATAAAATGAAACTAGTATTTAAAAAAGTAGAATTATAAATACCAATTTATTGGAACCATTTCTCCAACTCTGGTCTCCAACTCTAGTCTCCTATACAAATCTTGAATTTTTTCTTTTAAAACTAGAGTTGCAATAGTACAAATGCTACCCCTCATACATGATTAAAAATGCAAAGGAAAAATCTTCAATAATCCTTAGATCTGAGTTTTCTCTCTTCTGCCCTACACCTCTAAATCCTCTAGACAATAGTGCCTTCAAGAATTCCTGAATTGCAGAGAAGAGGAGCCCTTATTACATTCTACAATATGTTATTTATAATATTTACAAAAGAATTCTCAACAAGAAAGTTTATTGAAGAGTGTTTCATCTCAATCAATTTTCTTTGGCTCAAATCATATTCTTCAATTGCTGGAGTATTTTCATTGATTGAGATCCCTTTCTTCTCATCCCTTCAAATTGTTTATCTGTAAAAACAAATCAAAATGCTAAATCTCGAATTAAAAAAAAAAATCCAATCAAAACTTAAAATAAATAATTGAAAATGAAATATAATCTTTCTATTGATGCATATGATGATATAATTGGTCAACGAGATCATAGAAAAATGGATATGGACTCAGAAGAAGTTGTGGGAAAATAAAAAAGCAGAAAATAAAACCCAAAATTAGTTTTCTTTAAAAATTCGAAGCTTGATATTAAGCTGAATTTTAAACCCAATAAGTGATAAAATATGGAAATGAAACAACTTCAGAAATGTTATTTATAATTTTATCTATCTAACGAGCCATCTTGGGCCTCATTTTTCCAAGCAAAACTCCATTTATGATCTTTGAAAGTTGGTATATAAAAATTGCAAGAATTTTGAAATATCTGTTGCATGAACTAAAAATTAGAAATTTAAATTAAATTCTAATTCTAAATTAAATTAAAATATGTAATTAATTAATACTAATTAATTTCAATTTCATTATTAATCTAAATTAATTACAAATTAGTTATTAACAAAAATAAATTTATTTAAAAAACAATTTTAATTATTAATTAAAATATTACTATATTATATTAATATTATAATTATATTATATTAAAAATAATTTAATATTATAATTATAATATAAATTAATTATAATAAAAATATAATTTATATATTATAATAAATCCATAACAATTTAAATTAGGTGAGAATGGAGTTAATGGAGTGGAGTGGTGAGGAAGTAATCGAGGGATAAGGTGGCGGGTGAGGGGGAGGCTGAGGATGAGGTGGAGGTATGGGAGGCATAAGTAGAATTGAAATTTTGTTTCAAAATAAATAATCTCATCGCATGTTTTTTTAAAATCACACATTGTACATTCTTAAGGGATGAGCTTGACGTGGTTGATGTGCTTGAATGAAATTGCAATATGCAATATTGCGATATTACAATTTTGCAATCGCGAAAAAAAAAATATCACAATAAAAAAGAAAATTTTGTTCGATTGCATTTTTGGAAGGAGGAGAAGGGATGTCAAGTGAGGCCTACGTTGGATTAACCATCTTACAAATCGGAATATAGCCATTTTTTGTAATTTTGATATTTTGGACTTGGAAATTTATTTTAAAATAATAAATTGGAGTAAATTATCAAGATCTCGAAATGTGTTCTCTTTTATTGTACAATCTAGCTAGGTCATTTTGTAGGATCATTAGTGAAAAATAAAAGAATTAGTAAAAATGAAATAAAAGTTGATATTCAAAATGAATGAATATTTTAGCTACGAAAATTGAAATATTCGTACATTTTATACATTTTTTAGTCCAAGCACAAAAATGATCAAACTTTAAAGGAGTGCCATTTACAAACCGATTGACCAAATGAGGTGAAACAAGTATTGATGGAAAGTTTGCAAAAAAACGAATTCAATGAAACGATCAAAATGGAAGTGTGATAAAAATGGAAAAATGACAAGAATTGCAAGATGATTAATTTTAATGAAAATCATAAAAGGTACTTAGCCAAATATTAATGGAATGGGTCTCCATTATTGAAGTAAATAATTCAAAAATGGGGGATGTTGGGTTTTCCCCACAACAATGGTGACACACGGGAGAAGAACTTGTTATCTATGATTTAAAAATAATGGAAATCATGAATTCGTCTAACAGTAAAATAATTTCATAGGTCCCACATAAATAGATTAAGCAATATGATTTTGTAAAGATAAGTACTTAAAACAGAGTCGAGTAAAAGTGGTGAATCCAAATTTGAGAAAAAATTATTTTAAAACTATCTTGTATGAAAAATAGAAGAAGGTAGAGATATGAGTTTTTGATAAAGCATATATCCATTTTATTATTGTCTCTGATATCACTTCGCTGCCAGCGAACCTGAAAAATACAATGGTTAATTCATATTTTAATTTTCTTTTATTCTAAATTTCTCTCCATATTTATCATATAAAGATTCAAATCCTCTTTATATACATAATTGCTATATTATTTTTGGATTTTGAATCAACTTTAATATTAAGGGGCTGATATAAATTCAGAATGGAAGAAGCAAAGAGAACATTCATCATTGCAATTCATAAAGAAGCATATATTCATCCTCATTTCTTATGGATTTGATTTATTTATAATTCCTTGAACATGAAACATTGTTTTCTTTTAGTTTATTGCTTATTTTACTTTAGATTTATAAATAATGATTCTGGGTCAATAAAATGTCTTCATGCTTTTAATTCTAATTAAGGGAAGAAGTTATCTTTTCTTGGATAAAATGATACCTTTTAGGTAAGATTAAATGCAGCTCTCCAATGGTAAGTTTCATGGGCCGAGTTTCATTCATTTTCATTTCTTCATTTATGTTTCAGTTTAGTTTTTGTTGATTTCAAAATCCATTTTTACAGGTCTTCGTAACACTTTTCAAGCCTCCACCAGATTAGATTTGAATTTCATTTTCTTATGTTCAGCTTGTTTTGAGAACTTTAAAGAGAAATAGTAATTATCCTCATCGAATCAACTAAATTGGGGAATTCCTGGACCTTTGATCTATATCTTTAAGCATTATTTTTATTAGAAAATAGTTAATATGATTGTATACAGGTTTTGTCTTGAAGAAGAAAAATTTACAATAGACATAGACCTTTTCATTTGGGCTGAATTTTATCTCATAACTGTTTCCCTCTCCATTTTGAGAGCCTCATTTCTGATAAATCTGCAAGATACAAATTTTAAATCTTAACATTGGAATGAACGTACATATGATTATTTGCTTATATCTCCATTGTTGAGAAATTTATATAAGTAGTCTTGCTGGAATTTATCTTTTAAATTTAGATTTTTATTTTACCTTCCATATTTTTATTTTTATTTTTTATGTTTTTTTTTTTATTCATTTTCTTACTTTATTTTAGGAATCATTTTACTTTGCTTTCGGTAACCCTGCCATGATTTATGCAAAAGGCGTTTTTCTTGCCTAATAGTGATTGGCATACATGGGAAATATTTGACTCTATCCATTTAAGTGAATTTCATTTGTCATTAAAGGCATATATTTATGGAACCATAAAGCCGTCTTTCTTTAAAATATTTTTCATAGAGGATCACACATCCTTTATAAGTATTTGAGTTTACTTTTTCAAGGAAAGAACTGATTTGAGTTTAAAACAATGAATACCTCCCACCCCTCCACATAAAAAGCCTCCAATTGATAGTTCTAGGGAAAGAATTTGGAGTAAACATTATGAAATTATTATTTCCATTAAACATAACTCTCTATTACCATCCTAGCATTTTCACTCAAATATATCATAAAATAAAATCTTGTAATAAACAATAAATAAACTAAAAGAAAGGAATGTTTCATCTTCAAGGAATCATAAATAAATCGAACCCATCATAAATGAGGATGAATATATGCTTCTTTATGAATTGCAGCAATGAATGTTATATCTGCTTCTTCCATTTTGAATTTATATCAACCCCTTGATATTGAAGTTGATTCAAAGTCCCAAAATAATATAGCAATTATATATATAAAGAGGTTTTGAATCTGTATATGACAAGTGTGGAGAGAAATATGAATTAACCATGGTATAATTCAATGCCTTTCTAAATATTTCACATTGCGAGATTATTTACCATGCATAGCTTAAAAGTTGCGAATTCCTCCTTTGCCGATAATGCGATCAAGTTTTCTATAATAATTAAAAGACAATGGTGGAGAGTCGAATGTTGAAATCTATCACATCAGAAGATATCAAGGCAAAGCTTTATTTGAGTTTTGCGATGCGATATAATTGTCATGATGACAAAGTTGTGATATGAGCATAGTCATATCGAAGATCGTAGAATAATTATGTCAGAGATAAGAGATGTTAATATTATTCTTACGATAAAGAAAATGCGATAAATTATGTGGCTCATTGGTGGGACCGGCATTGAGTTTTATAAGAGATCAACAATCAGAATATTTGAGCACGAGATGTAACATTGTTGATATGCCGATGCATGATGAAGTACAGACCCGATAGTTTTATTATGTGGATTAAATTTCATATCAGATCCGGGACAATGAAACCTTTAAACATATACCCCTAAAAAACTTGTGATTTATGAATGGATGCGATATATTTCAGAACTAAATTTAAATGTTGTATCGCATCGAGGGTTATGTGGACATCACAATTTTTAGCGAATTCATTTTATCGGAGAATGAGCGAGAAGGAATATCAGAGGTCTTGCATCAGAGATTTCCCGTCAATAATTGTTAAGAGGTTATTTTGATCAAATGTTCTGATATGGATGGCGCGATATTTGAAAAAATGGTTCATCGAAGATTGGAGGGAATGAGAAAAATGGGGGATCAAAGATATTTGGAGTATGCTCATTTCAGAATCTCTGATATGCTAATTGCGATATATAACCTACCATATGTGGGGCCGAATTTTTTTTTAAAGTATTCAATTCAAAAAGAAAGCGAATGATTTCACTTTTCTTTAAAATAAATAACCCTTTAATAATTTAATTAAATGTCGGAATATCTGATTGGAAAGTAATTTTATAAAAACTTTCTTATGAAGAGATTTGTCAAATATAATGATTTGATATTATTCTTCCAAAAATCTATTAATACTTATCATGATTTCAATGAATATAAACAAAATTAGATAACCTTAAAATTTTAGATGAAATAATAAATATTTCCCTTACCATGTTACAGGTTTTAAAATATATGATTTCTTTCTTACCTTGAGTCTTTATAATCAAGTCAATGAAGACCTGCAAAAAAAAAAATAGAAATAAGAAAAAACCTTTGAAAAGTACAATAAACAATATATGGTGGTGAACATGTAAACACATACCCGGAAGAAAATTGATTGTAATTTTACCTCATGAATCTTCAAGTTATCCCAATTTTTTTCAAAATATGCATATGTTCAACATCACCTGCTTATTTGATCTAAAAATTCTAAGTAATGTGTTTTCATATTTCATCCACTTCAACTTTAGATCGGAAGAGAAGAATGGTAAAAATGAGCTCTTCAGAATTACTCATGAATAAAAATTCTCAATTTCTAGAAAATTCTTGGAATTTCTTCATGTATGATTAATGTGATGATTTTTTTTCATAACAAGACAATTGCGGGGTTCAAAAATATGTATGATATGATTATTCAAGAGCTACTAAAATGTTCTAAGCTACTTTTCCACATTTGAAAGGAATTTCCCAAAAGAAATCGGATTCATTACTTGCTTTATTGAAAATCTGAAATAATGAAATATGTGAAAACATAAAAGAAAATTAATATATTCCTAATCTAATCACATTTTTCTAGGCCAAATGCCTAAACACACTCTACTTAATCTATGCTCTATCTTTCATGTTTTTAATCGTTCAACTACTCATTACATAACTATGCATGAAAATGTGTTGTTTTCCAGTTAGGAGAAGAAAGTGCTAAGGTGGCTCATGGAAGGCTCGAACACATTGGGGCAAGGTTGGGGGTTTATGAGCGGTATTTTCATGTTTAGAGGTTGTGTATGGTATTTTTTGGGCTTAATAATGGCCCCATAGGTGCTATTTCAACTGTTGCTACAGGTTTCTTGTACTGATATAGGAAAGTCTTGAATTTCTAGATGAAACAGTCCGAAGAAAACCCAAGGCCAAAACTAGATGTAAAATGGGTAGGGAAGGTGAAGTGAAGGTGGATTACAATGAGTGGAAGGTGTCCTACCCATTTCCCAAGCTCATAACCTCTTGAGAGGCCTGCCTTGCACCCCTAGGGTTTTCTCAAGGAGTAGGGATGGAAAATTTGAAAATAGGGCTGATGGTGATTTTGATGAACAAAGGGTTGATGAAGGGTAAGAAATGAAGTTGAAGGTGTCGGTGAAGTTGTACTTGGATTTTATACCTGTACCTGTAAGAAAACTACCTATTCATGCAATAGAAATCGAGGAATTCATAATAAAGACAATGGAAAATATGACTTGAATTTGTAAAGAAAATATACTCTAATCTACAAACAAAGATCTAACATAACATTCTGAGCATAGCCATGGAATGATAACAAATAATCTTATCAATTCCAATAAATCATAAACTAAGAAGCATTTTTGGTTTTTGGGGAAGGTCTACCCTCCTCAAGCTCTATTGACAGAGATGAGAGGGGGAGGATTGATTCACAACTTTCTAAAGTTATAACCTATTATACTAACATGGAAGCAAGCTAAATCAGCAATAAAATACAAATGGAAGGAAACTAAAAACAGTAAATGGAAATAGAAACAAACTAGCTTAATACCCATAAGAAAAATTAGCTAAATGACATGAAAGTAAAGAATTTTTATGTAAGAGAGGCTTAGGCACATGGATTGGGCCATAACTCGGAAGACTAGCTCTCTGAAACTATTACAGCAAAGAAAAGTCTTAATACTCATTTCATTTCAAAAGATAGTCTCATTAAATCAATATAAAAGTATTGAAAACTAATTACAAGAGCCAAGAGCCTAATGCATTTCTCCAAATTTTGAATCCTAATGAGCTCTTTCTCAGCTCTATTTAGCCTAAAGGGTATTTACCAACAGCTCCCTAGAAAATAGGTGATGAGTCCACTTGACTCCAAGTGAAGTATGGCTTGAGTGCACTTGATCTTGAGTTTTCTTGGTTTCCTTTGATTTCAAGTTGTTGGAGGGAATCGCAAGGATCCATTGGTTTCCTTTGGGATTTAAGGAGGGTGGACAATCCCGTATAATCTCTCCTTGTTTTCTACTCCGAGTCTTTATGAGGAAATCTCCACAAAAATGCAATATCTTCATGATTTTCCTACATTTAACTCATGTTAGGTACTTGAACTATGTTAAGACTCAATCACCACCTACACTAGCATCATAAGGCCATAATATAATTAAAATGCAAGAAAAAGAGACTTAATAAGGAAAAAATGTGACCATTAACCCATCCAAATGTACCTAATGATGGAGCTCATCATCGGCCCCCTACTAAATGGTTGCTCATCCTCTAAGCAACTAATCCTCCTTCTGAATTTCCTTTAAGTCTTTGATAGACCCTCTGACCAAGTTCCAAGGAAGAAGTGTGGGAGTCCCTTCAGGAGGTAAGAACCCATCATTATTTTGTGCTTCCTCCCATTATCGGTTCTGCTCATCTTGGTCCTTTCCATCACTCACCTCGAGTAGAAAGGGTGTACTGAGTTTCAATCCAAGCCACTGAATAATTTTGGCCTGCATGGCCCTCTTGTACAATGGTGCTCTCTCCAAGGCACCCCTCAATATTTCTAGTGTGTGGTATTCCATGTTTCTAAGGCTATGAGGGAGGTTTTTCCATATTCTTCGGCTAGCCGTTATGCACTCATCTCCAAACAACCTAGAAACGTCATCAAAGTGTTCCATTGCTTGAGCTTGTGTATGGAAGTATCTTTCAACAAGTTCAGGATCCTTTTCTATCTTCATATGGTTATTGATGACTCCTCTAGGGCTGAACGATTCTGCCCTAATGTTTAATGGTTCTTTGTTTTCTCTTCTCATAACCCTCACCATATCTTATTCTCTTGTCCCTTCATTAACCATCCATGATGCCAAAGGCATTAATTTCATATGCCGCATCCTAGGATTGGGGTCCCCAATATTTAAATATGTTAACACAAGGTTATTCATATAAAACTGTGCCATTTTCTCCTTGTCATCCATGCTTGATTGATTGCAGAAATCAATGAGCTGTATAGAGTTTTGGAAAGGTAAGGATCCATGGGAGGCTAAATTTTTAATTTGAAAGAGGAGCCACTATTCCTTGAGGTAAACTGCATATGAATCTGAAGGATATCTGTGTTGAATGGCCTCCATGCACAAATATTCCATGGTGGCCACTTGTTTACCCTTTTTCTAAAGCTTCTCTTGTAGTGCTACATTCTCTGCCCGTGCCTTCTGAAGCCGCTCCTTCAAAACTGACTCTCTGAGCCTCACATCAGATAAATCCTTCCCCAACTCAGCTACTTTTTCTTCCATGACTCCTATGTCATACACTCCCTTATATGTGGTAATCTCCATCCAATGATGAGTGCATTCACTCTCTTCCTCCAATTGATAAAACAAAGGAATTGTGAAATTTTGAGGAATTAATGTACCCCCCTCAATGTATGTGTAGTAAGAGCTAAGATTGGGTTGAGGGCCATGGTTTGGCACTATTGTAACATCTTTGGGGATTGATTTTGGTGAGGTGGCATCTTCTTTATCATCTTTTCCTCCCTTTTTTCAATCATTTTTTCCTCTTATGTATTTCCATCAGCTTCCTTGACCTCTTTTCCCTCTGTGGTTGTATTTTCCTCTTCAAACAAGGTCCTTTTATCCAAATATGTGATTGTTGGAGTTTCATGTAGCAATAACAAAGTTTCTTGTAGCAAGCCTTGTTTCCTATAGCACGATGGTGCATGCAAGCCAAATATAGATGCTACTCTTCTAATGGCTCCCACTGCTCTCCTAATCTTGCTGCTGTTTGAAATTCTAAAAGCAATAAAATTAGACAAATATTACCTTTATTGGATTTTTAACAAAACTTGGAGTGTTGTGGTGAATCATACTTAACACGATTTTCCTCTTTGCGATCGTTCGCCCCCACTTCAGTTAATCATTGATGCCCTCATGATCACTTCCATTCGTACCCATCCACTCTTACTTGACTCGATTAGACTTGCCCAGGTGGCATTCACTTTCAATTTTCCTCAAGTTTCACTTTACAAAGGTGGCCAAGTTAACTGGCCACCTTTTTTCCTTTCAAATTTCTAAAACTCAACATTCAACTATTTTGGCCATTATGGATGCACAACGAGAGGTGAGATGCCATACCTGAGCTTACCTAGTGTTGGTGAGGTGCTGACAAAGTTGGTGCAAGGAGATGGAGCTAGTGGTGGCATCCTTAGACTTTTAATTTTTGTGTTTTCATTTTTCTTTTGTTTTATGAGTGAGTAGCTTTTTCTAAGTGAGCTACTTGTCTTTTTTGAGTGAGATGCTTACCCTTTTCTTGATTTTTTTCTTTTTTAGGTACTCCATGGAGGGCTTAAGATGCCATGGCTGGTTTGCATGTCCTTCTAGAGTTTGTTGGTGGTCTCCTGGAGTCATATACATCAACTTTCCATCCTCTTTTGGCCTTACTATGCCACACACAGATTTTCTATAGGAAACCTTATCATACCTATAGGAGTCTATTTATTTCTTCTTCATTCTTTAGTATGCTCAGAAATGGAGGGATATGGTTTATCGAGGCTATGGAGTAAGTCATGGAATGAATGGAGTGGAGGATAGGAAAGAGAAAGTTTTCATATGACAAGTTTCGAATGATTTAGCTACCAAAGGTGCAACATAGGGTTAGATAGGGAAACCTTGTGCATGGAGTGAAATAGGGGTTTGGAAATGGTAGGCATAGGGAAAAAATGAATTATCATACCCTTCCTAAAGTTTAGAAACCCTTAGGAAACCTTTTCTCTTCACAAATTAGTTTCCTGTAGCATTTACATGAGTTTCTTGTAGTGCTACAGGAATCCTGTAGCTGCCTAATTTTCCTATAGCAATTATAGTTTAGGGAAAAAAAGGAATTGTTGCCCATGTGATGGGTGGAATGGATAAAGGGATGTATGATGAAGTTAATTATGTACTATGCAATAAAATAATAATATATAATGAATAAAAACCGCTCCTCTGGATCCCAAAACCCATCTTTAATTAATCACCTACAAAATAGAAAAACACATAAATGCATAGGTATTTCTTCTTTTTCGTTTTCTTTCTATTCTTTTTCAATTTTTTATTTCTATTTTATTTTTTTCTTGAAGACAAGTGGGATGCCTCCATAGAGGTTTTAAACCAAGAGGCTTGCCTTGGGCCCCTTAGAGAGGTTTTCACCTATGACTCTTTATTTTTTTTCTTTTTATTTTTTTTTCTCTAGGAGGCACTAGAAACTATGGAGTTCCCCATGACATACACCTCCCTATTTATGGAGTTTATAAATTCTACCCTAGACAAGGTTTTCTTGTAAAACTTGAGCCTATAACCATGGACAAGTAGAGGAATTCCTTCCTCATATATGGCTTTCATCTGAACTGCGCCATTATCATAACATTTTTCCACTTTGTAGGGTCCCAGCCATCTTGTCATCAGTTTTCCTTTGAATTCCTTAAACCTTGATTCATACGATAGTTGTAATGTTCCAAAATTTTCTGACAATAATTTGGAACATTAATTTTTCTAATTTCACCTAGGAGGAGAATAAATGGGTAAGGAAACCCATTGCATAATAAAAACCTCGATAAAATCCCTTTAAGTATGAAAGGGGATCAACTTTGGAGCTGGTTTTCACACCCTCATGTGTGAACAAGGATATTTGTAAGGAGGCTTGGTTAAGTTGACCAAGTCAACAGCACTGCCATAGGAGGAGTGGCTTACTTAGGAAGCCAGCGCATTGTGAATGAGGAAAGGGACATTTGGTGGATGAAACCCTAAAGGAGCTTTCATTTTTTTTAAAGGAGGACAAGGCAACCATTGTTTCTCATGCTTGTATTATTCATCTCATTGTCTAGTTAGACAATTGGAGCATTCTTTGTTGCTTAGAAATAATTTCCGAAGGAATTCCTGTTTAGGATTCCTTCTCCTTCTTGAGAGATCTCTTGAGGGATTTTTCTTCATTTTCCTCACATCCAGGATTGAGGCCAAGCATCCTCCATCAAGATAGTGTTATTTCTGCAGCAGATTAACATTTTTTTGCAGTGAGGGTTCAGTACACCATCTCCTTCAGCTATTTTTCAGATAAGGAGTCTCTCTTCTCTTTTGGAGATCAGTTTGGAGGCATCCCGAAGCTTATTGCATACTTTGGCATCAAGGCCAACTCATTCCATAGCCCTACAACGCAGTTCCATCCAGCTACTGTGTTATTTTGAGAGGAGAATTTGCAGTGAGGCTCTTGCAGAGTATTGGATGGGAGATATTTGGTGAAGGGATCAACCTTTCACTTGAAATATCCATTGGAGGAGGCACATTTAGTTTGAGCACTAGATTCAGCCATCTCCATACAGTTCTATTTCTGAGTTGCTGCAACAACCCAGCAACTCTGACATTTCTGAGGAATTGCCATTTTGTATGTTTTGCAGCCAATCCTTTTAGGGATTGTGCATTATTATTTCCAAGGGTTGAGATCTTGCTCCCCCTATTGTGTTTAAGCCTATTATTGACATATTTGTGTATTGACACTTTTATGCAGCAGTTTCCCTTCATGTACTGCGCAGTCATAGCTTGAGCATTGATATGTAGTAGTGGTTTTGTCATAGTTTATGTACTTGTTCTTTGAGGTTGAGCATTGATCATCTTGAGTATCATTTTCCTCAAGATCTTCTACTCATTTGTTGTTGCTATTATTTAATGAAATGGCTATGGATTTCTCTCATGTTTCTATGAGTTGAGTGTTGCTACTGCACCATTATTGTGCTTGCTTATTGCTGGAGCTCTAACTTTAGAATATCTGGAGATATTCTCATTGTTGTAGCAAGTTCCTGAAAAGGGAACATTACAATAGTGCTCAATCTCTATCTTGAAAGGTCTTTTCCTTAATGTTCTTGTCATGCCATACCTTCCTTTGTAGCTTAATTACCTATGTGTGAAGGAGTTCTTTCATCCTGAACTCATCCAATCCATTTAATTGCAGTAACCTATATTTTTGGGCATTTGATAGATCTAGGTCTAACTTAGCTTCCATCCATAAGGTGTTGAATTAAAATTCAACTGAAAGCAAAGATTTCCTGCCATACACTAGGTCATAAGGATTGAATCTTGTTTTTTTTCTCCAAGTAGTGTTGTAGGCCCAAGGAGCTTCTGCCAATCTGTCCGCCCAATATTTCCTGCTTCTTCTGAAAACCTTGGTGAGGATACTCTCCAAGGCTCTATTAGTCACTTCCACTTGCAAATTTTCCTGAGGTTGGTAGGCAGCAGAAGTCTTATGCTTTATCTTGTGCCTCCTCACAATATTATCAATGAGATGAGAAGTGAATTGTGCCCTTGATCAGTGAATACTTATTTGGGGTACCCAAACTTGTAAAACACATTCTCCCTTATAAATTCAACTACTTTCTCCTTGGTTTCTACCTTCACATATTTTTTCAGCCCACTTTGTCAGTTGGTCAGTGTAGACTATGATATAATTTTTCTGTCCAGATGGTGGATCAATAGGTCCAATGAATTCCATGCCCCATTTTTCAAATGGCTAAAGATCCACTTGAGGGTGTAAAGGAATCTCATCCCTTTGTGTAGGTTTCCCCATCCTTTGGCACTAGTCGCACCTACTAGTGTATCTTTTGGAATCCTGGTGAAGGGTAGGCCAATAGTATCCTGCCTGCAAGACTTTGAAGTCAGTCCTTTTTGCAGAAAAGTGGACTCCACAAGGGCTATTGTGACTGTTGGGAAAAATACTGAGAGGGGAGGGGGGTGAATCAGTATTTAGAGATAACTAAAAACTTTTTACTTTTTCTTTCTTTTAAAACCATATGCTACTTTACTGAATCCAACTTGTATGTCCAAAGATCTTATTATGTCTATACTTATATCATTGCATCATTCATTCATCAGATGTTTAGTGAGCAGTAAGCATGTGCAGTAATAACAGAGTAAACCATCACACATAAGAAACACACATGAACACCAGTATTTAGGGTGGAAACCCAATTCGGGAGAAAACCAACACTGTTGTCGTCTCTGTCTTCAATATTTATTATAAAGAAAACTTCTTACAACTTTGTACTGGCGCAGACTCATACCATCACGCAGGCACCCACCTCCAGAAAGGCTACAACCTTCTCTCGTTCTCTAGCCGCTACTGGAAGGGAGCTCCAACCCCCTGATTTTAACACCAGCTTCTACTGGCAAGATACTTCCACTTTCATACAGAAGGCTTCAACCCTCAGATCCACCGGATTTCTTCAATTTCTTCATCAGACGTCCGTCAGATTTTCATCATTTCTTTTGTCGATCATCGTAGATATTCATCATTTCTAGATCATATCCATAGGTGCATCATATATGCAGATATCTCTTAAAGAGATTTATTTATTAACAACCCTTCCACATTCACACCCTGTATTATGATCCTCTTCTCCTTATATAGTTTAGCCTTTATCAATACCATGAGTCAAAACCACTCACCCACTAATGGTATTCCTGGGCGGGATCAAAACAGGTAATCCAGTGGGGTCTACCCAAGCCCCAAACAACTTTTCATTGTTTTATTTTCTTGATCTAGAAATTAATTAATCTAAGGCTTTTTAATATCTCAATCTGAGATTGAGATATTAATCTGATTCCCCCTTTAGTTGTTACAAACATTAACGTGATGCTGACTTATATAAAAACCCAGCAGTAATATATATCCATATAACCTTTCGGGCCCTTCAATAATATTTAATCTTTGACTTGGGGATCTGCGCTAATAATTAAAGTTCCTATCAAAAGAACCAACCCGCGGACACAACTAGCACACTGAATATCGAGACAAGTGCCTCCGCAGTTGACCGAGTTGACTGCAGGGACAATAGAGATGAATGACATAGATTGAGTGCGGGGGCACCAGCCAAAATTTTCATCCGTACCTCGAGAGCCCCCGCAGTGACTCAAGATGCTGAGTTGGTCACAGCTGTCTTCCACGTCAGGCGATGATCTCGTCATAACACAACAACGTATATTGAACCAATAATGTGAAGGGAAATCAATTCCCACACCCTTAATACATGACATAATACTTTGGGTTAAAGCCGCAAACCTCAATACATGCGTATGGGCCCCAATGTTAACGATCGTCTCCATTCGACGGTTTTTATTGCGTCGCGCCACCTCATTTGATCGGATGGATATCGCTCGGTGAAGACACGCGAACAATAACGCGCGATGGCCATCGTACTTTGGTTAACCTTCGCGCATCTTCCTCATACGACCACCATCCGATGGCTTCCCTCTAGATCGACGGTGCTCAACAATATCGTTGGGCATCCTGGGTCAAACAATAACGCGCGATGGCGTGCAGTGACAAGCGGTTTTGTGGAGTCGTACAGGGACACGTGTCACCCGTTCTATGGAATCGCTCCCCAACTCGAAAAAACCACTTATCTCCAAAAGGCGGTGCGATATGGGCAATTCAGCCTCGCAAATCCACTCGTGGTCTTGGAACAGTGACCAACCCATGATTAAGTCGGGTTACGCTATTCCTTTTGGTCTCTTAACTCAGGTTCACAACTCGGGTTTATTTCAATAGATTTTGGTCCAATCATGTGGTAGGGATTTTCATAGTAATATTCCTCCGTATACTATAACGCGCTGCTTCATCGGGTTATAAATTCCCCATTGCTCACTGTATCATGACCTTATACAGATTCACAAATCTACTCCTTCCATAGAGCTTATGATGTTTACAGACCATGCTTTCACAATGATTCATAATTGTCCACAGGGACTCAACTATCCTTCCTACTAAATTCTATCAAGAATATACATATAATTCACAGAGAATTTAGAACATTTTTCTGTTCGATGGCCTTTTTCTTCCTACACTGTCTCTGGACAACTCTGGTTCAATTCACTGCTTGTCCCTGCTCCTTGACTGATACTGCTCTTTGTAAATGCACTCTTCCTCTGTTCTTCTCTGCTACTGCCTAGTTACTGTTTCAGATGCTCCTTCTTTTCCAATTCCTTTGCCATCAATGACAATATTTCCAACAATATCCCCCTTTGGCATTGATGGCAATATTCTTCCTCTGTTTGTCTTATAGAAACCCCTCTTTGTTTTTCTTCCCTCTTTGACATCAATGGCAAAGGGTTGATCAATATCCTTTGTACCGACAATACCATGCTCCCCCTGAGATCATGCTGCATCTTCAAACATAATTAGAATGCCAACAATGCATCCTTTCCACAAGACCAAAGCTCCCCCTTAACCTGTGCATCCATAGATACTGAACAACACAGCAGTTGTGCTGAAGAATGCTGACCCAGAAAAAATTTGTCAGCAACTACCCATACGCGGTTTTCTGTCCTTCAGGAAATCCGCGTATCCAATTTGATCTTATGTATTTAAGTAGATCTGATCTTCTGCATGGCAGAGACTAATCCCAGTGTCTGTCTAAGATATTCAAACGCTTCCCTGGGTAAAGGTTTGGTAAATATATCAGCAACTTGTTCTTTGGAGGGCACATATTCCAACTTCACCTTTTGTTCAAGTACTTGTTCACGTAAAAAGTGATACTTAATGGGAATGTGCTTGGTCTTGGAATGCATAACAAGATTCTTTGAGATACTAATGGCACTTGTGTTATCACACATAATGGATATAGGAGGTGAACATTTGATTTGAAAGTCTTGAAAGGTTTGCATCATCCAAAGAAGTTGAGTGCAACATGATGCTGTAGCCACATATTCTGCTTCTGTTGTAGATAAGGCAATAGAGATTTGCTTCTTGCTGAACCAAGATACTAATCGGGGCCCCATATAGAATGCACCACCACTAGTGCTTTTCCGATCATCAACATTTCCAGCCTAATTTGCATCAATGTAAGCATGAAGAGTGAGATCAACATTCTTTGGGTACCATAGTCCAAAGTCTTGAGTTCCTTGTAGATATTTGAATATTTTTTTGATAGCCTGAAGGTGAGACTCTTTTGGATTAGCTTGGAATCGTCCAACAATTCGAACTGCATGCATAATGTCTGGTCTAGTCCCAGTGAGATAAAGTAGACTTCCTATCATAGATCTGTATTCTGGTTGATTCATTGTGGGAGAATCATCATGAGAACTGATATTACATCCGGTTACCATTGGTGCACTTACTGGTTTGCACTCTTTCATACCATACTTCTTCAGAATTTGCTTAATATATTTTTTTTGTGATAAGAATATGCCATATGTTGCTTGTTGCACTTGCAAGCCAAGAAAAGATGTTAGTTCCCCAAGTAAAGACATTTCAAATTCTTGCTGCATATCAGAAGCAAATTTCTAACTCATAGACTCTTCATTACTTCCAAAAATGATATCATCAACATATACAACCACAATCAATATTTTATCATTTTCAGTTTTTTTTTATAAGTTGCTATCAGCAGACCCCTTTGAAAATCCTTGTTGATGAAGATATTTGTCAAGACGATAATATCGTGCCCTTGGAGCTTGTTTGAGACCATATAGAGCCTTTTTAAGTCTACAAACAAGATTTTCATCATTTCCCAAAATGAATCCTTCTGGTTGTTCTATATAAACTTCTTCTTCTAGATCTCCATTAAGAAAATCAGATTTAACATCCATTTGATAAACTTTGATTTGTTGGAAGCTTGAAAAAGCAAGAAAAATTCTTATGGCTTCAATTCTAGCTACAGGAGCAAAAGTTTCTTCAAATTCTATACCTTCTTGTTGAGAATACCCCTTGCAAACAAGTCTAGCTTTATTTATTATAACATCCCCATTCTCATTTAACTTGTTTTTGAATATCCATTTAGTTCAAATGACATTTTTGTCATGAGGTCTTGGTACTAATTCCCAAGTGTGATTCTTTTCAATTTTATCAAGCTCTTCATTCATGGCTTGAATCCAACATTCATCTTTGCTAGCTTGATTGAAATTGTGTGGTTCAATAGTGGATAGAAATGCCAGATAGCTAGAAGATCCTACAAGAGTCATTCTTGTTTGTACACCTGATCCCTTTTCTCCCAAAATTTGAGATTCTAGATGATTCTTTTGAACATATCTGGATGGAGACTTTTCAGATAAATCATCTTCGGGTTCTTCATTGGGTTCACTGTCTACATCATTCCCATTTGATGTAGAAGGATATATGTCATCATCGTCTTCTGTTGTTTGTTTTTCTTCTTTTGGAGCTGCAGGAGACTCATCAATAAAACCATCAATACATTCAACAATCTTCCAAAGTCTTTTATTGTAACATTTATATGCTCTACTTCTAGAGGAGTAACCAAGAAGTATTCCTTCATCTTCTCTGGGTTCAAACCTGCCAAGTTTTTCATCATTATTTTTGATAAAGCATTTTCTTCCAAAAAATCTAAAATGCTTCATAGTGGGAGGATTACCATACCATAGTTCATATGGAGTTTTATCACTATTTACACGAACATGTGCCTTGTTAAGAATATTTACCGCTGTATGTGCTACTTCTCCCCAAAATGTGTCAGGTGTTCCGGAATCATCAAGCATAGCTCTAGCCATTTGTTGAACTGTTCTATTCATTCTTTCTGCAACACCATTCTATTGTGGAGTGCCAACTATAGAGAATTGTCTTTTTATGCCATGTTGTTCACAGAATTCAAGGAATTCATTAGATGTATATTCTCCTCCTCGATTAGATCTGAGACACTTGATTTTTAGATCTAATTCATTCTCAACTAGTGCTTTGAAGATCTGAAATTTCTCAAATGCTTCATCTTTTTGTTTAAGCAGCCCAATCCAACACATTCTAGAGAAATCATCAATAAATAAGATATAGTATTGTTCACCACGTGGTGAATTTTTCCTCACAGGTCCACATATGTCAGTATGAATGAGTTCAAGAGGTTTACTTGATGATCCTTCCTTGGCATTAAATTTCACTCTGGTTTGCTTACCGAATTGGCAAGATTTGCATATGATACTTTTAGGTAGAGTAATATTGGGAAGATCACGAACAACTTTAAGTCTGCTTGATTTGTTGATTTGAGAGAAGCTCAGATGCCCCAACCTTCTATGCCATAGCCAGTTTTCTGAAGATTTACTCAAGTAACATTGTTCTTTGCATTTCTTCAATACATACAGGTTGCTTGGAGTTCTTTTTCCTTTTATAATTGTTTTACCTGTATCAAGATCACGTACCACACATTCTTTTGAACTAAAGACAACTTCAGTTCCTTGATCACACATTTGACTTACACTTAACAGGTTATGCTTTAATCCATCTACATACATGAAATTATTATCTTTCACCTTTTCTTTTAGAAAAACAGACCCTTTTCCCTTAATAACAGTAGGAGTATCATTTCCAAATGTAACATTCTTCTCTTTTTCTAGAGCACTATATGCAACAAGTTTTTTTTTGTCACCTGTCATGTGTTTAGAGTATCCATTGTCAATGTACCATTGATTTTATTCACCTTCTGCAAATAAATCTATGCCACAATTTTCATCCTATAATTCCTTCTTTTTCCACACTTTGGAGCTTGAAGGAAATTGCTCTTTTGGTTGGATTTTGCTCCTGCATTCAGAGTCTTCATGGCCAAAGTTATTGCAATAAGCACATTCAACTTCATTTTTAAGAGGAGAAAAGTTGTTATAGGTATTCTTCTTTGTTCCAATATCCCTCCTTTTCTTTCTTGCTTCTCTTGTCATAATGGTTTTGTATGCAACACATTGAACAACTTTATGACCAAAATTGTGACATGAGAAACATTGTCCATTGAAGAAGAATTTTTGCGATCATGAAATCTTCTACTTGAATTTACCTATTGGTTGGTGTTTCTTTGAAAGGTATTCTTGTTAGTGTTCTTTGAATTGAGCTGGTCATGCTTTTCCTGTGAAGATTCTTTATTCCCTTGCCGAGTGGCAGAATGTTGTATACTGGCTGTAGCTGCTTTTAGATAGTTTGGTGCTGAATTCTAAGAAGATTCTCTGATATATCCAAGAATTTTCTTTATAAAAGGGGAACGTTGTACCTTGATAATATCATCTAAGGTTTCAGATCCTTTAGCAAATCTAAGATTCAAAGTCTTCACTTTCTCAATTTCTTTTCTTAGACTTACTATTTCACATTCTAATTTCTCATTGTGTTTCTCTTTTTCTTCAAGCTAATTTTTTAGAGTTTCTATGGATATTTTACTTTCTTCCAAACATCTTTTACTTTCTTCTAAGCATATTTTGAGTTGATTGAATTCATCAAGAAAATCATTGTCCTCTAAAGCATCCATAAAAGTATCTTTTTCTTCTCTAGATTCCTTTTCAAATGCCATGAGAAGTCTAAGATCTTGTTCACATTTTTCCTCATTGTCAGATAACCCATCATTGTCTTCATGAGTATAGTAAATTTCTCTAGTGCTAAACCGGTTTTTATTCCTTATTGCTACTTCCTTTCATTTTTCATGTGTTTCTTTGTGAGGACACTTAGCAGCATAATGACCAACTCTTCCACAAGCAAAAAATTTGAAAGGAAGCTTACCTCTAAATTGTCCTGTACCAAGTTGGAGTTTCTTTACAAAATTTACCTCATCTCCTTCTGAGATATACCCTGATCCTTCTGTTTCTTGTACTTATTTCCCTTTTGTAGAAGCTCTAAAGACGGCTTCTTTGACTTCACATGGTCCTCCTCTTCTCATTTCATATGCAGTTAGTATGCCATGAAGTTGCACCACAGTAAGATTTTGAAGATCCTGTTTTTCTTCAAGAGCAGCAACTTTTGACTCAAATTTTGTCGCTAGTGATCTTAAAAATTTCTCAACCAAAGTAGATTTGGTTATTGTTTCTCCCAGATTTCTCATACGATTTACAATATCATCAAGACATAAAAAGAAATTGGCAATGCTCTCCTCATTATGCATTTTTAGATTCTCATATTGAATTCTGAGAGTTTGGAGTTTAGCACTTTTTACCTTTGCATCACCTTCATAACTTACAATGATTTTGTCCCATATGGCCTTTGTTGTATTCAACTGCATGACTTTGACAAATTCTGATTCAGTTAGAATTCCAAATAGAGCATTGACCGCTTTTTCATTTGTTTCGTAATTCTTTCTTTCCATTGGATCTGTTGGTACTGCGACTGGATATTGATATCCTCCTTCAACAATAGCCCATACATCTTCTCCTAGAGACTGAAGATAGGATCTCATCCTTGTTTTCCAGAAGATTAAATTGTTTTCGTTGAAGAGCAGAGGCCTGATAGATGTTGTTCCATCTTGATTGATCTTCCTTCTAGCGGCTAAGCTTTTTCAGAAGGACCTGCTTTGATACCAATTGTTGGGAAAAATACTAAGAGGGCGGGGGGGTGAATCAATATTTAGAGCTGACTGAAAACTTTTTACTTTTTCTTTCTCTTAAAACCATATGCTACTTTACTGAATCCAACTTGTATGTCCAGATATCTTATTATGTCTTTACTTAGATCATTGCATCATTCATTCATCAGATGTTTAGTAAGTAGTAAGCATGTGCAGTAATAACAGAATAAACCATCACACATAAGCAACACACATGAACACAAGTATTTAAGGTGGAAACCCAATTCGGGAGAAAACCACCACTGTTGTCGTCTCTGCCTTCAATATTTATTATAAAGAAAACTTCTTACAATTTTGTACTGGCGCAGACTCATGCCAGCACGCAGGCACCCACCTGCAGAAAGGCTACAACCTTCTCTCATTCTCCAGCCACTACTGGAAGGGAGCTCCAACCCCCTGATTTTAACACCAAATTCTACTGGCAGGATACTTCCACTTTCATACAGAAGGCTTCAACCCTCAGATCCACCAGATTTCTTCAATTTCTTCATTAGACTTCCGTCAGGTCTTCATCATTTCTTTTTCCGATCATCATAGAGATTCATCATTTCTAGATCATATCCATAGGTGCATTATATATGCAGATATCTCTTAAAGAGATTTATTTATTAACAACCCTTCCACATGCACACCCTGTATTATGATCCTCTTCTCCTTATATATTTTAGCCTCTTATCAATACCATGAGTCAAACCATCGACCGCTAATGGTATTCCCGGACGGGATCAAAATAGGCAATAAATGGTCTACTCTGGGAGTTCTTAAACAAATTTTCATTGTTTTATTTTCTTGATCTGGAAATTAATTAATCTAAGGCTTTTTAATATCTCAATCTGAGATTGAGATATTAATCCAATTCCCCCTTTATTTGCTACAAACATTAACGTGCCGCTAACTTATATAAAAACCCAGCAGTAATATATATCCATACAACCTTTTGGGCCCTTCAATAATATTTAATCTTCGACTTGGGGATCTGTGCTGATAATTAAAGTTCCTATCAAAGGACCCAACCCGCGGACACAACTAGCACACCGGATATCGAGAAAAGTGCCTCCGCAGTTGACCGAGTTGACTGCGGGGACAACACAGATGAATGGCAGAGATTGAGTGTGGGGGCACCAGCCAAAATTTTCATCCATACCTCGAGAGCCCTCGCAGTGACGCAAGACGCTGAGTTTGTCACAGCTGTCTTCCACATCGGGCGATGATCTCGTCATAACCCAACAACGTATATTGAACCAATAATGTGAAGGGAAATCGGGTCCCACACCCTTAATACACGACATAATACTTTGGGTTAAAGCCGCAAACCTCAATACATGCATATGGGCCCCAACGCACCCGGCCGGTTTCCATTCGACTAGCATAAGGCCGTATACCATTGGATTGACGCATATCATTTTTATGAAGATTAATATGAACTAACGCGCGATGGCCGCCGTACTTTGGTTAACCTTCATGCATCTTCCTCATATGACCACCATCTGATGGCTTCCCTCCAGATCGACGGTGCTCAACAATATCGCTGGGCATCCTGGGTCGAACAATAACGCGCGATGGCACGCAGTGACAAGTAGTTTTGTGGAGTCGTACAGGGACGCGTGTCGCCCGTTCTATGGAATCGCTCCCCAACTCGGAGATACCGCTTATCACCAAAAGGCGGTGCGATATGGGAAATCCGGCCTCGCAAATCCGCTTGTGGTTTTGGAACAGTGACCAACCCACGGTTAAGTCGGGTTACGATATTCCTTTTGGTCCCTTAAATCAGGTTCATAACTCGGGTTTATTTCAATAGAGTTCGGTCCAATCATGTGGTAGGGAGTTTCATAGTAATACTCCTCTGCGCTGCTTCATTAGGTTATACATTCCCCATTGCTCACTGTATCATGACCTTATACAGATTCACGAATCTACTCCTTCCACAGAGCTTATGATGTTTACAGACCATGCTTTCACAATGATTCATAATTGTCCACAGGGACTCAACTATCCTTCCTACTGAATTCTATCAAGAATATACATATAATTCATAGAGAATTTAGAACCTTTTTCTGTTCGATGGCCTTTTTCTTCCTACACTCTCTTTGGACAACTCTGCTTCAATTCACTGCTTGTCACCGCTCCTTGACTGATACTGCTCTTTGTAAATGCATTCTTCCTCTGTTCTTCTCTGTTACTGCCTAGTTACTGTTTTAGATGCTCCTTCTTTGCCAATTCCTTTGCCATCAATGACAATATTTCCAACAATGACATGAAGAGAGGATATCAAAAACTTCTTCCTACCTCACACACCTTCTAAGGATTTGGTCATGACCTAGCTTGAAAATATTTCCCCAAATCCATGTGGAAGGGGTGCTTTTTCTGATGATCTTGATGTTCTCCTTCAATGAGATATTAGGAAGGAAATTTCCAGCAACCAAGTAGTTATTTATGTCAACAAACCATGGTAAAGTTACTGATATAGAAAATAGATTCTCATCTTGTAGTTGGTCAACCACCATTCATTCTTCATCTATAGATAGAGCTAACCTCGATAAAAAATCTACAAGAACATTATCCTTTTTAGGTTTATCAACAATGGTTAGGTCAAATTGTTGTAAAAGTAACAACCATCTAATTATCCTAGCAATAACATCTGGTTTGTTCATTAAATATTTGATGGCTGCATGGTCAGTGTGAACAAAGGTCTAATACCTAGTTACATAATTTCTAATTTTTTTAAAGCATGGACAATGGCTAACATCTCCTTCTCTGTGACAATATAATTGAGCTCAACCTTAGACAAGTTCTTACTATTAGATAAGGTAATTAGTCTTCTAACTACCCTAATGCTTCCCCCACAACTTTTTCGGATGCATCGGTGTGGATGTGGAAATGCAAAGTCCAATTTGGATCTCAGAGAATGGGGGCAGTAGTCAACTATCCCTTAATGAGCTCAAAAGCCTCTTGACAAGGACTGGACCAAGTAAACTCAAAATCTTTGGCCAATAAACCAAATAGTGGTGAAACCATCTTACTGAAATATTTGATGAATCTTCTATAATAACTAGCTAACCCTAAGTAGCTCCTCGCATTCCTCTTCTTTTGAGGAGCATGTACCTTTTTGATAATAGTGATTTTTCTTCGGTCGACTAGTATTCCTGCTTGGGAGATGGGGTGTCCTAATACAACTCCTACTCTTTTCAGGAATTCATACTTTTCTGGGCTCAATGAGAGATGCATCTCAATGCACCTTCTCAACAATTTTTTCCAAATTGGAGAGAGCTTGCTACAAGTCATCTCCAAAGGGTGTGAAATCATCCATGTAGATTTCAACAAAGAGTTGCGGACCGCCTCAGAGAAAATTCTAAAGAAAACATTTTGGAAAGGTAGATGAGGCATTACAGAATCCAAAGGGTATGACTCTATAAGCGAAGTTACCCAAGGGCAGGTGAAAGTATTCTTATCCTAGTCTTCAAGGCTGATTTGGATCTAGTTATACCCAATGAATGCATCTAATAAGGAAAATAACGTATTTCCTACAAGGCCATCCATGACTTCGTCTATAAAGGGAAAAGTGAAATTGTCCTTCTTGGTGGCTTTGTTAAGTTCCCGATAATCAACACAAATTCTCCATTTTCCATTCTTCTTTGGGACTAGGACAAGATGAGATACACACTCATTCATTACAATAAAAAAGCACATTCGTGAGGGGCGAAAATGGTCACCATAAGCTCATTAGTGAGGGTCAAAAGAACCTTCGTCACCAAAAATTGGGCGTCACCAAAGGTGGCATCGCCGAAAGTATAGGTGTTGTGGTGACATTCAAGGTCCATCAACAATAATTATTTATAGTGACGGATAGTGACTGTCACCATTTCATATGAGCAATGGTGACGAACAATAGCCTCCGTCACCAAAAAACTGAATGTCACCAAAGGTGACGTCGCTGAAAGTATAGGTGTTGTGGTGACATTCAAGGTCTGTCAACAATAATGATTTATAGTGATGGATAGTGACCGCCACCATTTCATATGAGAAATGGTGATGGACAACGGCCTTCGTCACCAAAAAATTGAATGTCACCAAAGCTAGTGCCTCTGAAAGTATGTGTTGTGTTGACATTCAAGGTCCGTCACGAATATTGATTATTATGATGGATAGTGACCATCACCATTTCATATGAACAACAACAATTTTTTGTGATGGACCTTTCATGATCGTCACCATAAACTCATTGGTGACATCAAGGTCCGTCACGAATAATGACTATAATGACAAACAGTGACCCTCACCATTTCATATCAACAAAAATGATTTATGGTGATGGAACCTTCATGGTCGTCACTATTGATGTGTATATATGGTGGCATTCATTGACCGTCACCATTTTATATTTTGGTAAGGATCGAAAAATGTCACCATAAGCTCATTAGTGATGGTCACAAGAGCTTCCGTCACCAAAAACTAATCGTCACCATTCCCTATGAATATCAGGGCATGATGGAATCGAACCACCAACCTCCTGCTTGTAAATCAGGTGCTCTTCCATTGAGCTAGCACCCTTTAAAGAATTAGACTTTAAACTAGAAATTACCTTTAAAGGTTCAAAGATACACCAAAGGAATAAGAACCAAGAAAACTGAAAGAATTCAATGTCCTTGCTCCTATTTTTATTCTACGAAACTCTACAAAGTATGATCTTGATCTACGAAGTATTTGTGCCAAGTGGTTCTAATTTAATAGTAAATGTTATATTCAGATAAAACAAATGAATAACTGAGAGGCCTTATGGAATAATTTTTAATCCTTACACCAAAATCTCTTAATATTGAAGTCTATGGAAAAACTCATTCAAAGTTCAAACTGAAGTAGATTTTAAATGGAAAGCCTAAAACCAGCTAAGTAGTTTAAAAGTTAACATTTTGGATATAACTTATGTTCAATTTATATGACAAGTTATGCCATAACCTTGAAACTAGCTTCTTAGCTAAAAGACTTTCTTAAGTGAATAATGACAAATAAAGATAGTCATGGAAAGCAAAATTCTCTTGTTTTTTCTAATGAGGGTGCATGTAACTTGATAAAGGTTCCATGAGAGTATCAAACCATAAAGAGTTTCACTAAAACATGGAAATGACAAAGTCTTGTTAAGCAACAAAAGTTTAGTTGAATATATGAAAAGAATTGAGCTAAATGATATAATTAAACTGAAAGTAACTATAAAAAACTGAAATTGCCATCATATACCATCTGGTTTGGTTAGTTCTTCAGAAAGAGAAAGTGCAATTTCATGATCCAGCTCCTCATATTGATTTTTTAATGGACCATCCTGAAAAATTGTCCACATACAAAAATCAATGTTATCGTATTGGTAAGACTTTTGATATAATCTATCAACGCATGTACTATGTAGGAGAATAACTGGAAAGCACAACTAGAAATTTGAATCACAACATAACAATATAAAGGAACATGCAACAGGAAAAGAACAACTCCACAGTTTGATAAATATGAACAATCCATGAACCTGTTCATATATACTGATATAGATAACGAAATAGAAATCTAGATTTATGAAATTCAAGTATCACACAACAATGTCTTGATCAAATATTAATATGTAAAATAGTATTTTTTGCATTTGGATTTACCTTGCAGAACCTTAGGAAAAAGTTTCCATAGAAACAACCAATAAACATAACAACATGGACCTCAGGAGAAATTGTGTAGGGGATAAAATATGAAGGTAAAGCACTAGAGAAGTATTCAAAGAAAATGATGAAAAGCATATCTAGAAAGAACTGAGAACCCTCTGAAGTAAACCACACATTTATCATTGTGACTAGTACACTTGCAAAAAAGATAAAAATAAAATATGAACTATTCCACCAAAAAACAGTGAATTTTTCCACTAAAATACAATTTCAAATTAATCACTAGCGTGACGCTAACTTTGTTAGAGCTAACAGATAGAAGATTGAAGTTTAAAAGACAATACACTCTGATAAATTAGGGATTACCGTGGCATTAGAGGGCACATGCCAAATTACATTATCATCTCCAAATGCACCCCTACGTAGTGTCCATTTGACACTTTGTGACTTAAACCTTTAAAAGGCTTGCTCAGCCACTTCATCATTCGAGATTTATTATGAGTATGATGGTAGAATGTGACCTACATGTCCCAAATAACATGAGCCAACAATGAAAACCATAATTAAATTATTAATTCCTTACTAATTTAATCCTTGAAAAGACGAAAAACATGAATCCAAGAAAGAAAATGATAAGGTTCTCGTTAACCAACTATTATATTTATAGATATGGAAGAATTGTTGATTGGTTGTTTCAAAATTTAAAGCATTTTACTTATTCTCTCAAACATATGAAAAGAGACTAAAATTACCAAGTTCATATTTCAACATAAATCTTGCAGAAAATCAGATTGCAACTATGAAGATATTATTACAAATATATTACAAAAAATGAGATTGAAACTATGAAGATAATATTACAAAAATCTTACAGAAAATCATATTTCAACTATGAAGATATTATTACAAAAATCTTGCAGAAAATCAAATTGCAACTATGAAGATATTGTTCTAAATTTTAAAAATTATAGTAATAAAATCCATCTTCAACGTGACTTAACATTTTATATCATATTAGACAAATTTTGAGTCAGGAAACAAGTACAAGGTTCGGAGTTAAAATATTTGCGTCAAGGACAAGGAGACATCATATACAACTTTTTGAGTTGAGGTTTATCACTAGAGAACATAGTCTTGAGTCTTAAACCAATACTTAATGAGGGCATTCTAGAAATACATGGGTGCAAAATGTGAATTCATCCCTCATGAGTCAAGGCAACCCGCAGATAACTCCTGGGGATTTACAACCACTGCAACTGCACCCATCACACTACGTTTTTAGGTTGAATTGTCCATACCTGAGGCTTTGCAAGTTGCATCCACTGCAACTGCACCCATCACACCACTTTTTTAGGTTGAATTGTCCACATGTCCTAATCCACAGAAGATGTAGTTGAATAGTCTGTTGTGCTGAATTGTACAGCTTTTGCCCACAACTGACCATAAGTTATTGTGTGTGATGAGTGCACCAGATATGTATCATGGGAGCCACAAAACCTACAAACATAATTATCCATGAAGTCTAGAATGGGGAGGATGTAGCTGGCAAGAACAAAGTTGGGAAAAATGCTCCCTTGCAATGAAATTCTAGATGTGATTCCTCATGAACAGAGAGCCATTCTTATCAAAATATTTTAAGAGAAACATGTTTTAAAGTTAAATGGATACAATTCATTAACCACCCTGCCATCCTACCATGTCATATCACCTTGAGCACCCCCCAACATAGTGACTACCTTGGTAGAAAAGGCCAAAGAGCTAAATAAGTTTGCTCAAAAATGTGAAAACAACATCTAGATATGGGAAGAATACACCAATGCCCAACAAGCTTGGGACTAGCAGTTGCTAGCGAGGAGTTTCACACCTTTGGTCAAGATTTTGTTCTCACACGCTTCACCCATGGGGGATAGGAAGGGATTGAAATTATGGCATTAGGAGGTGATGAACCATGTGCATATATTGCTGCTTGTGGCGTGATTGCTCTTCATGAGACAATTGTTGATCAGTACAAAAAATGTATATATTCTTGGAATGTGATCTAACTATGAATATGGAAGTGTTCAACTATCTTATTGAGGACATTGTAGCTGTGAAAATCTGGAATTCAAATCTTTAAAATAACATAATTTATGGGAGTGACAAGGTATGCAAGGTAGTGGTAAGCTAGAAGTCAAATTTGAAATAACCCAAAATAACTTAGGGTTTATAGTGGTCTTAGCTGTGCTTAAATCCTATCACGAGGGATCAAAATGGGTTCTTACTATGTCTAGTTTTGTTAGATGTTTTTAACATGATATTCAATGAAAAACATGTCATAAATGTGTCCATTAGAAGGAACTTAGAAAAATATTTCCAACGGTATATCACACTCCCATAACTGGTTTCTGGATCAGAAGATATGATCGGAATGAATGATTGATTCTTGGTTATGCATGTTTTGAGGTCAGTTGCTGCACATAGGGACAAGTTTACTACAAAATCAGTTTGGATAGGAATTTTACAAAAGTGAAAGAGGCTTTTGTCCACCACATACTAAATAAAAAAAACCTCCTTCATTTTATGCATAAATGTTACTATGTGGGAGATATGCAGTGATATTTCAAGCCTACATTAAAACAAAACAAATTTTACAGTTATTTTACTGTTTTAGTCATTTTAGTGCGGTGCCATGTTACAATCTATGGAAAGTAATTTTGAGAAACCCAAAGATTTTATTGTTAACCATGAGCCATATAACAAAAACCTCTCTCATTTTATTCACAGGTATCTTGAATTGGAATATTTGACTAGATATTTACAGCTCATTTTTACAGATTTAAATTATTAATGATTTTTTGTTTTAGAGATGATTTTGTGGCACAGATTCCAAGAAACTAGAAATGAATTTCCAAAATTGAGAGAGGTTTTTCTTCTTCCAACATGACTCCATTCACAAAATTTTCAGTTTTGTAATAAGTGCTATGTTCAACAGAGATACGAGTTCATCACATATTCCACTCTTTTGTAACTACCCATTAATGATTTTCTGTTTTAGAGATGATTTTGTGGCACATATTCCGAGCAATCGGAAACTAATTTCCAAAATGTGAGAGAGGTTTTTCTCCACCATGACCTTATCTACAAAATATCTTCCAGTTTTTTAACAGGTGCTATGTTTTAGGAGATATGAGTTCATCTTTGACACCTAATTTCATAAATTCGGTCCAAATTTAATGTAACTAATTCTATTTTGAAGAAGATGGTTGAGCTCAATACCTTAATACAGGGATGAGAAAATTGTATATATTTTATGAATTTCAGAGTGTAAGGGTTGGATTTTTGCAGTAGAGGGAGGCTGCTATTGGACTGTGTAATTTTTTCCTTGAATATTATTTTAATAAAGCTTTTTCTGCTCTTTAATTTTGGGATTCATCACGGTGTTTAATGTGTAGCATGTTTTTCTTGCAAATTCATTTCCATGATTTGTTTTCTCTACTAATTTGGTTATAGAATTCTCTAAGGGAAGTGTTAGGAATCCATCCATGCATGATTCTCCTTTCACAATGATTATGTTGTTTGATGTAGTGGTTATCTTTCCAGAATCAATCCTCTGTTAGATGCTCTGTTGAGTAACCATCTACTTCTCTTTCTTCTAAAGTTGTCACTGTAGATCCATCCCCTGATTGATGCCTACAAGGCAGTGGTATTTTCCCTCTTTTCTTCTGTCATTTCATATTTAATGTGGCTATACATTGCACTTACTTTGCCCCAAGTTTTCCAGCAGAAACTAGCCCCAAATTCATAGTTTGATAGTTCTTTCTCTTGCTATTTTCAACCCACAATTTTCAACCCAATCCTTATTCTTCATAGCAAGCCTAAGATTCAGCTATTGCAGCCACGTTTTGTTGGCAAAGAGAGAGCCCTCTCTAGTCTGGCAGGGCTAGATTCTAGATCGAAAGCTTGGTCTATGGTTATCTCAAAGTTGCCTCTTCTTAGCCTTGGGGTTCATTCTGAGTGCTAAAATTTTGGCGCCGTTGCCGGGGACGAAGTGACAGATATTCTCTGGGAAATATTGTTCAAGTTGTAGATCTAATTTCCGATGGTGGACAGTAGTCAGACACATATGAAGGGTGAAATCATCTACCTGATGACTCCATTGTTCAAACTCCCAAGTTTCAAAGTATTGATGGTCGCTCCACTGGCTAAATGAAGGACTCAACTGTGGCTTCTATTTGTTCAAGGTATTCATGTATTTATTTTTCTAATCTTCCTGGTTTTCCTAATCAAATACCAAAGGATACATATATTTTGAGTAATGGCCCTAAATTCAATGGGGAAGATCTAGCTTTGACTCTTGAACATGTGGAAAATTTTAAAACATTTGTAGAATCTCTTAGAGTAAAAAAAGAGGATGTTTTTATCAGATTGTTCTATGATTCCTTTCAAGGAAAATGTAGACAATGGATTGAAAATTTGTCTGTCAAATCTATTAAGTCATTTGTAGAGTTGTGGTGTATCTTTCTAGAAATATGGATGGAGAAAGAGGAAGAATTCAATAGAGGTGCCCTCTATTCAAGGCTTTAGAGAATGGGAAGATATGTGCACAGATGATGAGGTAGATGATAACTTTGCTTCATCTCTTTCTTCTTATTTGAAGTATTGTCGATGTAGCCATGAAGTTAAGCTCAATTTTTTGCAAGATTTTTCCATCAAAATTGAAGAATATCTAACTGAATTGAGACCTAAATACAGTCCCAGGATCTGGACTGTCAAGTCCCATTCTTTGGGGACCTTTTCCTGTAGAAGGAAGGAAAGGTAAGGCTGCCCTTGGATGTTTGCATTAATAATTTGCAGCTGGAAGCATGTATTGAGGAGTTGTGGCAGAAAATAGAGTCTATTTTATTTGATCCTGTTGCGGAATATATAACAACAAATTTCAATTTGAATAACAAGCCAGATATCCTTTTATACAGCCAGATATCCTTTTATACAGCCAGACTCCTTTTGTGCATGTATGGCTGTCAGCATTTCTAGTTGTGTCCTGGTTCAAGCACTTCCAAGCAAAATCCTTGTCACATTTACTTGATTGGTTGGTCTGGCATTACAACATTACTTTATCTATCAATTTTTCTGCAAATTAGGGTAGTTTTGTGCATAAATAAGCTGCCCAAGGCAGCATTTCAACTTTCGGTATTGGTTTATGTGCATATTGCAGTATGTATATGTTTTTGGATTGGTATGAGTTTTTTGGGTTTACAAAGGTTTGCTGACCATATTGCCCAATAGATGAGGCACTTGGTCTACAGTTTTCTTGACACCTCCAAGGATCTGCCACCCCCAATAAGGCCAATGTTAGTTCCAGTCTTCGTAGCCTATCACCAGGGATCAAAATGGGCTCTAACTATGTCTGGTTTTGATAAATGTTTTTCACATTATCTTCAATGAAAAACATTTCATAAATGTGTCCATCAGAGGAAGCTCAAAAAAATATTTCCAATGGTATATCACACTCCCATAAACGGTTTCTGGATCAAAAGATATGATCGAAATGAATGATTGATTCTTGGTTATGCATGTTTTGAGGTCAGTTGCTGCACACAGGGACAAGTTTACTACAAAATAAGTTTGGACAGGAATTTTACAAAAGTGAAAGAGGTTTTTGTCCATCACATAACAAATAAAAAAAACCTCCTTCATTTTATGCGCAAATGTTACTATGTGGGATATATTCAGTGATATTTGAAGCCTACATTAAAACATAACAAATTTTGCAGTTATTTTACTATTTTAGTCATTTTAGTGCGGTGCCATGTTACAATCTATGGAAAGTAATTTTGAGAAACCCGAAGAGGTTTTCATTAACCACAAGACATATAAAAAAAACCTCTCTTAGTTTATTCATAAGTGTCGTGAATTGGAATATTTGACTAGATATTTACAGCTCATTTTTACATATTTAAATTTTTAATGATTTTCTTTTTTAGAGATGATTTTGTGGCACATATTCCGAGAAACTGGAAATGAATTTCCAAAATTTGAGAGAGTTTTTTCTCCAACATGATCTTATCTACAAAAAAATATTTCAGTTTTGTAACAGCTCTATGGTTCGGGAGATACGAGTTTATCTTTGACACCTAATTTCAAAAATTCAGTCCATTAATGATTTTTTGTTTTAGAGATTATTTTGTGGCACAGATTCCGCGCAACTGGAAACAAATTTCCAAACTTTGAGAGAGGGTTTTCTCCAAAATTACCTTCTATACAAAAAAATATTTCAGTTTTGTAAGAAGTGCTATGTTTCAAGAGATACGAGATCATATTTGACACCTAATTTCAGAAATTCAGTCCAAAATTAATGTAACTAATTCTATTTTGAAGAAGATGGTTGAGCTCAATTCCCTTAATACAGGGATGAGAATATTGTATATATTTTATGAATTTCAAAGTGTAAGGGTTGGATTTTTTCAGCAGAGGGAGGCTGTTATTGGACTGTGTAAATTTTTCCTTGAATATTATTTTAATAAATCTTTTTCTACTCTTTAAATTTGGGATTCATCACGGTGTTTAATGTGTAGCATGTTTTTCTTGTAAATTCATTTCCATGCTTTTTTTTCTCTGCTAATTTGGTTACAGAATTCTCTAAGGGAAGTGTTAGGAATCCATCCATGCACGATGCTCCTTTCACAATGGTTATGTTGTTTGATGTAGTGGTTATATTTCCAGAAACCATCCTCTGTTACATGCTCTGTTGAGTAACCCTGTGCTTCTCTTTATTCTAAAGTTCTCACTGTAGATCCATTCCCTGATTGATGCCTACAGGGCAGCGGTATTTTCCCTCTTTTTTTTCTCTCATTACATATTTAATCTGGCTATACATTGTGCTTACTTTTCCCCAAGTTTGTCGGCAGAAACTAGCCCCAAATTCATAGCCCAATAGTCCCTTCTCTTGCTGTTTTCAACCCACAATTTTCAACCAAATCCTTATTCTTCATAGCTAGCCTAAGATTCAGGTATTGCAGCCACGTTTTTTTTTCAAAGAGAGAGCACTCTCTGTTCTGGCAGGGCTAGATGCCAGATCGAAAGCTTGGTCTGTGGTTACCTCAAAGTTTCCTCTTCTCAGCCTTGAGGTTCATTCTGAGTGCTAATATGCTCCACCAAAGATAATCTGACATGGAGGTTTTTCTCATGGTTATTTTAGATTTTTGGAGAATCTTTGGTGGAGCCAGGGTTTCTCTTGGTTTTCCCTATCTAAATTTTTTGAAATCATGGAGAATTATATGATAGGTTGTGATTGTGTTCATGGGTTTCATTTATTCTTTATATATATGAAGTTTTCGGGTGAATGCTCCAACAAATCCTAGAACCTTAAGACAAAAACACATAAAGTACAAAGAAGATTGAATGAGAGAGAGAGAGAGAGAGAGAGAGAGAGAGAGAGAGAGAGTAGCAACGCTCTTACATCCCTAACCCAAGTATGGAAAGGAATATGCACAAGTGCATGATCGGCTATAATAAAAACTCACTCCTTCCTCTATTTATATGAGAGGTAAAGGGGATTTACAATAACAGGTGGACCTAGTCCACTACAAGAAAACTTGAAAGACACATTTAGGTCCACCCATGTGAAGCACTCTACTCTACGTGACGTGTCAGCATCAAAGGTGACAGTGATGAACAAGCAAGCCCTCCATGGCATGAGCACTACTCTCCAAGGTCCAATAATCCTCCAAAGGTCCTAAGCTCCAATGCATCTCCTAGGTCATGTGTCTCCTTAAGGACAATGCATATCCAAGGTAATATGTCACCTTAAGGACTCCCACACCTACATATCCACTCCCTCAAACCAAGAGTTCACATGTCAAGGAATTTTGTGTGCTCATGTTGATTTTGGTATGTTTTTGTCGTGGTGAAATACCCAACTCTACTCCAAGCACACAATCTCCCTTCATGCATCATCAACATGAAGTCACCAAGCTCCATACTAATCCAACACTTCGAGGAAAAATGAATTTCAAACATCCAAACAAGGTCTAGTAGCAAACAATAAACCACCTCCAATGTCCAAGTCCATCATGGAAGAGCACGGGCCAACCATTCACTATGCACCCCACATCTCATGAAGCACCTACAAGGCCCAAAAGTGGTGTAAACATTTTCAAAGTAACCCGAAAGGATAAAAATTATGTCCCTCTCATCATAAAATCCTTTGTAACTCCACACATATTCAGTTACAACTTTCACTCATAAGTGTCACTAATAAAATTTTGCAGCTCCTCTTTTCTACAAAAATTGGGAAGACTAACTATAAAATTACCATTATACATTAGAGTAGAGGCTTTTTATGAAGGCAATATGAAAGAGACCATTTGGGGCAAGGGCAGGAATGAGGATCCATACTGCCTTGGTCCTAAGTTGGCATCCATACCTTAATGGAGCTTTTTGTGAAGTGTGCTATTGCATGGATTTTGGAAGAGAGTATTTGGGGTAAAGGAAACATCCATATTGCTGTTGATTTAACCTAAGTTGGCATCCATATCTTCTCAGAAGAATTCCTTTGTAGTGTACTTATTTTCTAGTTTAGTCAGCTACAAACAACATTTACATTTGTTCTTCAAATTCATTATCCATTTTTGGTTGAAATCACTAATATTTTTTGCCATTTCTTGTCCCAATCTATTTGCTATTATTTTTTAAATAATCAAATTTTTTCTATAGTTAGGGCCTTCTTCATTTTTGATTTTTTGTTTGCTTTATTTTTTATATTTCAGATCTAGTTCCGGAATTTTTGGATTTCAAATTTCAATTATAATAGCAGAATTCTGGGTTGGCTCACATCATTGGTATTAGAACCTCAATTAATAGTAGATTCATATCATATTTTTTGCTACAATTTAGATTAGTTACTTATGTTCACCGATCTATTAATCTTTCAAGGAATCATTGTAAGGAATATAGAGAAAATCACAACCCAGATATATTGTCACCAACATACACATCAACTCAGATATATTGTCACCAAGAGATAGAGAGAGTAGCACTGCTCTTACATCCCTAACCCAAGCATGAAAGGAATATGCACAAGTGCATGATCGACTATAATAACAATTTGACCTATTCTGCTACAAGAAAACTTGCAAGACACAAGTAGATCCACCCATGTGAAGCACTCTACTCTACGTGACATGTGTAAGCATCAAAGGTGACATTGATTAACACGCAAGCCCTCCATGGCATGAGCACTACTCCCCAAGGTCCAACAATCCTCCAAAGGTCCTAAGCTCTAATGCATCTCGAAGGTCATGTGTCTCCTTATTACTACTGCACTTTCTACCAATTATTTTCATAATGCCAAAATGTCCACTTGCATTAAAAATTGCATGCCATGTACATAAATAGAAAAATTGATGGATGATAAGGAAAGGGGGCCATCCTATATGCCATGGAACAACATATTCCATACTTATAATGCACCCGAAAGTGTCAAAATTACATTCCAAGTGGAAAATTTTCATTTCTCAGGTTAAAATCTGTGTTACAACTTACAACCTAACCTGAATACACACAACCACCTACAGATGTATCTATGGAAAAGTCATAAAATATAGTGCTGCAGTATTTCTCCCTGTGCATCTTCCTACACTTTCTTAATTGTAATGTATAACTTCAAGTGAGAGTACTAAGTCTACCAAAGCAGTTTCACTGATTTACCTGTCTCTTGCTAAGTGCAAGCAGTCTTTAATAACATACATGCCCAGGGCTCACTAAAGATCAAAATTGTGATTTTAAAATTTATGTGCGGTTATTAGAACATTATTGATCTTTTTACATCGTTATAGTTTCACTTCCAATCCAAGAAGCCACTATTGTGCAAAAATATTGCGAAACTTCCAAATTTCACAACATGACAAATCAGGCTATGGTTCCTTCAAAATTTTATATGCCAGAACATAGAGCACATACGGTGAAATATAGATGTTGATAGCTAGAGTATATTATGGTCTACAACCCTACACAATCAAATTCCAAAGAACAATCTCCAAGTGTTAGTTATTAAGCATCAACCATGCAATTTGTTTGGTTTGGCACTTTTCTCCAACTCTAGAAACACACACAACCTTCAAATAAACTGCATACCTTGTTCTGATTATAAATCAAAATGCCAATTCTTGAAGTCTATGGTCTGCTCAAGCAACCAAACACAAATAAAAGAGGAAGCTTTACATGGAATGAAAGGTCTTTGCAACCATGTCATTACCTCAACAACAAAGCGATCCCAGATCTTGTCACTGTGAGCTTCCATGAATCCCTTTAAAAATCATAAACCCCAAGCCTCAAATGATGTCAGCTATTTCAAGGAAGAGCTCCTGATCCTCACAAAGCATCTACAATATTGGTGAAAACCAACAGAAGATAACATGACAACTTTAAACCATGTCTCAAAATAATAAAAATGAATTATTGAGTGCATATAAAAACACTGTTAATCTAACAATTTAACTAACCTCCATAAGAAATTCTTTGGGCTCACTCATATTCTCCACTATGATAGGGCACCCCATAGTTTGACGACCCAATTCCACTGCCTAGCTTGCACCACTTTCTAGGTTACTTTTTGAAAGAAAGCCACCATCCTTATCAAGCACCTGCATAGTTTCCAAGGAAATAAACAATTATACTTGAATGGCAATTTTATAGTGATATTTTCTTTTTTTTAACTGTTGGAAGAAGAAATTTAGCTGTTGGATAAAAGCAATCACTGGACGGATGGAAAATACATAAAGAAGCACAAGAAGATCTAAATTACAATTGTAAATCCCCAATATATCAGAATGTCAATGTAATATTTTAAAGCACTAGTAAACACCAATAATGGAGATGAAATACCAGTCAATATTATCTCAAGGACTAGGAGGAAAACACATAATTATTAGCTTATACAATCTCTTAAAGCTAGAACCTTCAGGAAATAAAACAAGAAATATTAAGATTGAAGGCATATATTATCCTACAATACTGTTGCAAATAAACTGAGATGTGAGAATGACACTTACGTTTTTGTAAATGTTGATCCTGGTTTTTGCTGACTTGCATGGAGGAAAATACATAATGATTAGCTTAACTGTGCTTAAGCTAAGGAATCCTCCAATTGACTGTCCAATAATATGCTCGGGGATTCTTTATGAGCCTTTTTTTCCCTCCCAATAATTGCACTCCTCTATCTCCATAGTTTTTTTTGCAACCCACAGCTGAATAGTTATTTTTGCAACCAACAATCGCAGAAGAAGGCTAAAAAATGGAATGTGCCCAAGAAATTTGTATTTTCTGGGTTCTTTTAAATGAGTAATTTCTAGGGCTATGATCCAATAATAATATAGAAAATTCTCATTTCAATCTTAAAAAATACAAAAATTGCAGGAAACTTCGCACATATCAAATTTTTATGTGTTCAATTTTTTGTATGGACAAGATTAATGGTGCAATCCATAAATAATAGTCGCTGTTGTAGGTAGGGACTAAAAATATATCTACTAAATGGGCCTAAAACATTTTATAGATAATAAACAAAGGAATCTCTCTTCATAACCAAATATCAATTTTGGAGTTCTCGAAAAAAAAGAGAAAAATCAATATATTTTATTTCTTAAGGTTCAACCATATTCCCTCACAACCTGAATGGACATAATCCATGTTCACGTCAATGTTGACATCTACATCAACTATATCGTCTTCACTTACACATTTGGTTTCTTGAAATTCCACAACATGTGAAAAATATTCATACTCGGGTTCATATGATGTATTATTTCTAAATCCTTTTGGAGGACATGTTAACACTACATACCAATCAATCTAAACTGGATCTTGTACATAGAATACTTGTATAGCTTGCGATACTAGAATAAATGGATCATCTTGCCGATGATTTTGACTTAATAATTTCTTCATATTCACCATTGTAATACCCAAATCATCAGTTTTGATCCCTATCTTATTGTATACATCAATCCAATTACATTTGAACAATGTGTACTCCATACAAAAATAGTCCAATGTAATTATTTTTTTCTACCACTCCATAAAATGTTGTGGTTTGAAGTATGGGGTTTTCATCTTTGGAACTTGACCTCATCATTTTTTGAGCTTCCATACACACACCACTATTTTGGGTGGTTCTCTCATTCTTCATGCTTTTTTAATGGAATCTATAACCATTGGTTAGGTATTCCTTGTACTTATTCATGAATTCCCTGGAGCGACACGCTAGCCATTTAAGTGTATCAAACACATTTCCATCTCCCTCCACCTGTATAGTTTTAGATTTTTAAATGTAGTTATAATTCATACATTCAACCTCTTAAAAAAAATTAATTTCCTGCATGATAATATTCCCATATAATGATTTTTAAGTACACTTATAATATAAATAATATAGTTACCTATTGTTTTAACCAACTAGTAAATTTATAGGTGTGGAGTTTTTGCAATGGAGCTTCATCTTATTTCGTTCGGGTAATTGAGTTGGAAATCTCCATTTTGTGCATCCTAATTCAAAAATTATGGAAAATTGATATGGTGATTAATGTGTTTTGATTAAATATGAATAAAAATAAAAATAAAGGTAAAATATGTTAAACCTTAAACAAACAAACAAAAAAATTACAAGCCAAATATGTAACTTACTCTATCCATGGATCAACTTCGTTTTTGTGAAATAGAACCCACCTATGGGCTTGTTCCCAACTAATGCCATCCAATTCTGAAGGAATTGGAGGAGATAATGGCTTTTCATCAAGGATAAATTCTTTAACTTCCTCATCCCACACTTCATTTCGACCATGTGTGGATCCAATAGCTTCCATACCTTTCAAGTATCCTCCATAAAAATTTATTGATTCCTCCATAGTATAGCTTTCAACAATTCATCCTTCAGGCCTATTTTTGTTGTTAACATAACTATTATATACTTTCATGTTCCTACAAAATTAACAAAAAAAATTTAAGTAATGTCAAAAGCTTTCAAAAAAAATATTTGTTGTGCTTGATAAAAAGTAAAGTTTCATGTACCTCTCAAAGGGATACATCCATCTATATGCAACTGGGCCACAATATCGAAGCTCGCGCACCAAATGTACATTCAAATGCAACATTATATCAAAGAATGAAGGAGTGAATTACTTTTCAAGAAAGTACAATGTCCCACAATATCATTTTCCAGCTTATCAAGACTCTCTACTGAAAATGAATTTGCACAGATTTTCCTATAAAAGTAACAAATCTTGCAAACCATTTTTCGGACAACAATTGGTAACACATGATGCAAAGCCACTGGGAGGAGTTGTTGCATTAGAACATTAAAATCATGTGCTTTCATACCATGAAACTTAAGCTATTCCATAGATATATCATTTTTTGGATTAGAGTTGTAACCATCTAGCACCTTTAACATGAAAAGAACATTGCATCGGGTCTGTTTATCTTTCTTTGAAAGAGTATGTGGTGCAGGTGGAAGGAATATTTTCTTTCCTTTAACTTTTTTTCCATAGTGATTTCCTCAAGCCCATTTTTTGCAAGTCATTATGTGATTTTTTTCCATCTTTGGACTTCCCTTTTATATCCATAAGGGTTCCAAAAAGCTTTCACACACATTCTTCTCCACATGAATTACATCTAAATTGTGTCATATTAGGAGTTTCTACATTCCAACACATCAAGAATATCAGAAAAATATTTAATATGGACAAAAAGATAAAAATTCAATTCAATTAAGACATATAATCACAATGAGGTCAACTAAGCAAGTTGTGCCCAAAAATTAGGCATGGTTGATCATGGGTCTACATACCTCCCAATATGGTAGATTGAATAGAATTGATTATTTCTTCCACACCACGAAATCAGTTTTTTCATCTATTTTACTGTTTCTTTTCCTTTTATTTGATTCAATTTTCCCCCATATTTCTTCCTTTTCCTTTGTTTCCTTAAAAATATCTGACACTTTTACAATTGGAGGGGCATAATGATGCTCCTCCTTCCCATTAAAAGGTGCCTTTTGTGAGTGAAACTTATGATGTTGAGGAAGAAATCTCCTATGTCCCATGTACACACATTTCCTGCTACAACTGAGGTACTCTAATTCTGTGTTCGTTCCACATATGGGACATGCATTATAGCCTTTTGTTGTGCAACCATCCATATTCCCATAAGCAGGAAAATCATGGATCACCCACATAAGAATTTCCTTCATGTTAAATGATGTCTTACTATAAGAATCATATGTCCATACCACTTTGTCCCATAATTCCTTTAGTTCATCTACCAAGGGTTCCAAATACATGTCAATGTCATTTCTTGGTTGCTTGGGACCACATATTAACATTGTAAGCATACAAAAATTCCTTTTTGTGCACAACCATGGTGGAAGGTTGTATGTAACTAACACTACAAGCCAAACATTGTACGTGATGATCAAGTCTCTAAAAGGATTAAATCCATATACTACCATTGCAAGTCGTAGATTGCAAGGTTCGCTATAAAAACTAGGCCATTTGTCATTAATAGTTTTCCATGTTGGGCTATCAACAGGGTGGCGCATTCGACCATCATTTCTTGCATTCTCATGATGCCACCTCATTTTTGTGACATATTTGCAGAGCTATAATGAAAAAAAAAAATCATTTATATAAAGTATTATCATATAATAACACTATGAAAAATGGTAAAGATAATACAAGAAGGGGAAAACTTGAATAAAATTATAATGTTCAAGAGCATACCTATACCTTCTTTTTAGCCTTGGTGCTATGGGAAAATATCTTAACACCTTGGCTGGAACACCTGTCTGCACCTTTTGAGATTGAGCATCCACCTTCCATCAAGATTTTCCACATGTTGGGAATTGATCTTTACTTTCATAACTTCCTCAATATAAAATGCAATCATTTGGACATGCGTGTATCATATCATAGTTTAACCCCGATGATTTTATCAAATTTTTGCAGCATATGAAGAATCTAGAAATGTGTTATCTTTAGGAAGCACCTTTTTTTGCAATTTTAACATTTGGTCAAAACTTTGCATCAAACCATCCACTCTTCACTTTCAGATTGTAGAATTCTACAGTGGCTGATAGTTTTGTGAAGTCAACACAACCTGGGTACAATTGCCTCTTGGAATATTTAATAAGCTTCTTATATTCATTAAATTCATTTAGTACATTTTTTGATGCCAACCCCTCATTATCACAACTCCCATTAATGTTTTGATTAACACATCGATTGACATCATTCACCATTTCAAGCATTTGATCGCCGAAAATGGTTGCATCATCATCATCAATTACAGGTTCACTAGCGTTCCTAAACAATGTTTCATTCTCATCACCCTAATTATCATAATCATGTTCCATAACATGTTGATAACCCTATTAAGAAAATCAAAATTTATGCTAATAATTTTATGGTTTTTATGAAAATTAGAATCAATAGCATTTGGTCAACCTAGTCAAATAGGACCCTTGACTAAGATGAAATGGCTTACCAGTTGAGATGAAATATGCTCGAGAACTTCATGTGGCTCATTTTCAGAATGTTTCATGTCCTTGTCAATAATAGATGGAATCTAAAGGAGACAAAGAAAAAAAATTGAAGTTTGCACATATAAAAATAAGTGATATCTTTATTGTAAAACATATAAGAGTGAAACTATATCAATTCAAAAAAAATTCAAGATACCTGATTGGGAATACACTCTCCATGAAAATACCAAATGCTATATTTTTCGATTATACCATCAAAAATCAAGTGCTCTCGTACTTTATCAAATTTTTGTACTTTCACTATGCCACATTTATTACATGGACATTTTTTCAACATCTTATTCCTTGAATGCTCCCCGACAAACTTTAAGAATTCCTCAACCCCATCTCTATATTATTTTAGTGTTCCACACATAACCAATTTACAAGTCATATAAATTTAGTTGTGAAAAATTTACCACTTATAGATTTTTGGCATATCACGATGAATAATCAAATATACAAACTATACCTATTTTTCAATTTCATCCAATTTATTTTGTCCATTTGATAATATGTTCCAAGGTCCTTTGAAATTGTGTCTGCAAAGAGCTATATAAGTTAGTTGATACTAAAGATAGATAAAAAGTGAACTAAAGATAGATGTTGCTGAAAATAAGCCTAGATTTGTAACAAAAAACTAACATCCCTATATAATGACTAATCAGATGTAAAACAACCTTCTGATGGTGTATTTATGTTGGAGAAATCCACTGTTTTGCCGGTATATGATTGCAAGGGCCACATTTATTCTAAAACTACTCAAGGTTATAGTGTATATGTGATCAGTCCTTTCGTACGATGTTGACAACTTATTAGACTAACCTGACAATCTAGAGACAATATAGAAAAGCCTGAAGTTAAATTTCTTTTGTTGCCACACAAGTGAATGCATAGCTCCCCGAATGTGTGGTATTGAGGGAAAAATATATAAGAATTTGATTGAATGTGAACATTAAAAAGGAATTTTTGAATTGTAGTAATGGCATGAGAGAGGAATTGGTATTCACACTTAACCTTGGAAATTATGTGTTTAGCGTTTTTTGTTTCATATCAGGTTCAAAATTCTTGCAGATCCATAGTACTCACACATTGCAGAAATTTCATAATGCACTATAAATATTCACTAAAATATCAATTCAACTGGAAAGCCCCAGCTAACCTCCAAAAAACACCTTAACAACACAGGTTCGAAAGAAATGAGGTGAATATTTTGATCTGAAACAGATTGAATTACCCTCACTGCAACCACGCAGGTCTGAAGATATGAAACCACAATTCAAAGTTACAGCACTAAGACAAGGTATGTTTGAGGCTCTAAGATATATTCCGGGGTTTTTTTGTAGGTCTGAGCCACTATGCACCAATTCGAAATGTTTATTTTCGACAGATTACCTGAAGGTTCAACACTTTTATTACCCTTCCTCGTTGTAATAATTTTTTAGAGAATTTTGAGAGAAGGGGTTTCCTAAGTGTGAGGATTCTGTAGCCAGAGGTAGATGCTACAACAAGTATTTGTCACTCGTGGTCTACTGGGGGGAAGCGTGAGAGTGGGCCAAGTGTGAACGTGGATTGTGCATTTATGGCATGTTGGAGGACAGTGTGATAGTACCCATGTTGGGGCCCCATGTGCACCATCTTCATGGGTCTCGGTGGTTGCAAGAGGTCAAGGGTATGATAAAACAGGAGCAGTTTTGTGTAGCCCTAGAATTGTGTGTGGAGAAGGACTTCTATAGCAGATGATGGGCATTCCTCCTAGCCTATGTTCATTGTGGGATATAGAAATCTTGCAGTGATAGGTGGTAGCCCTTCATGCCCTATGTTGCCTTCATCGGTGCATCATAGGAAGACCATAGTGGGTTGAAGTCCCTAAGTAACTGACAAGTAGCAATGAGAAGATTGAGAATTGTTCACAAACAGAGTTGTGAAAAATTCGACAACAGTCTCGATGTGTTGTGCCCTTGATGGACTAAGGCAAAACTAGTGAGCAGATTGGCAGCTGAGCTTCAGTGGCTAGATGGACTTGGAGCATTGATAGAGTCAAGAGTTGTAGATCAGGAGTCGAAGGACCGAGCTGGTACAAGGTATGACCAAGAAGAGCTGAGAGAGTCAGAGAATGCGACATCGACATGGTCAGAGTACCTTGTTGAGGGTAGATTGGTTGTCGATGGACCGACACCAAGCCCAGTTTTGTATATTGTATCAATGGGTGTATGAGGGCCATTATCCCTAGTACGGGAGCCCTAGACTATTGTATTATATGTTGATTAATATAATGAAGCTGGGTTAAAAATTGTAAGAAGTTGTCTATATTTTGTGCATTGGTAGATTTACTGCTATTTATATTTTTTTGTGCAAAGTAGTATCATTGTGATTCTTGGTTTGGTAGCCAGAAATATTTTAAAGCTCTATCCTAGACCCAAGATCATGGAAAAACAACATGTTATCATAGAGTATCTGAGCTACTAGGGATATGAATTAGAGTGTGCTCAGGGAAGCAACTCAGAGGGAGTTGTGGGTGTCTAGATCAAGGATAAAAAGGTTCAGCTAAAGACATAGAGATGTGGTCTTGACTGGCTTGGAGGTGAGATTGGGTGGGAGTTATGGTGGATTGGTGGAGAGCCTAGTGAACAAAATTTTGTTGTAGGGTATATTTTTGATCATGGACTTTCTTTGATTTGTCATGGATGGTTAGAAATTAGGAAAAATCGAGGGTTTCTTTGGCATGGACGAGATGAGGTTGATTGAGATGGATTCATGTGATGGACTAGATATTGGTAGGCTAGAGTCTTCATCGAATCATGATGTTGCATATCCAAAATTGGAGGGATTTGGACGAGTGGCATTTGATCTAAAAGGATGAGTGCTTGCAATACTGAGCCAATGGAGATAGTATAGACTCAGACGGAGTTGTGAATTTTTGAATTATATGGTTGGGTTTGCAAAAGAAGACTCTAGGTCGGCTTAACGTTAATAAGCCATGTGAAAACTTGTCAAGCCAATGTGGACACCCAAATGAATCCCTTATATTGCGTATAAATAGAAAGTGAGGTTGGAGGCTAAGATAACATCCAAGAAAAAAAAATTAGGAGTAAAACACCTTATGATGTAAGCTACATCTTGAAGAAGAGAAGGCTAAAGCCTGAAATGACTGTTTTGAGGTCAGATTAGAAGATATAACAGGTCCAAGGAGTAGCTGCATAAATACATTGATAAGAGGGTTCTTTTGGTACCAAAAGGGGTGGCATATTTATTGTTTAAGAGAGTCTCAGGCACTGTAGTTATTACAGGGATAACGCATGTCTATATTAGGCTTTTTGGAGGGGCCATAAGGCCTAATTCCTACAACAAAAGTAAGGGACAATCAGCGTATGGGAGCAGCTCTAAGGAGTGCCTAGTCTTGCTAATCATGAAAAAAAATATGATTGATTTTATAAAATCTTGTCAACCCTACCATTGCCTTATTCTACATAAGTATGTATAAAAGTTTAAATCTTTTGAAATTTTAACAATAAAAATCATAGATATCAGGCAAATACCTTTAAAACTTATCAATACACACTCTCCCTCTTTCAGTTCTCGAAGGTTACAATTTTATCTCCATGTGTTGGAAATAGACCACATGTTTTCTGCTCTGAATTGCAGGGAAACCCCCAAATCAGGAGAATAATATGTCAATTAAAGCTAGAGAAAGAGCTAAACCATATCTCATATAATAAAATCGCATTAAAAATATAATCGAATCCAAAGTACAACAAAGAATAGAAGGGTATGGAATCTGTGCCAAAATCATAAATATTATTAGAACATAAATATCACCGAACTCTATCCCGAACCTAGGTAAGGAGAATAGCCACCCGAAAATAAATTTTAAGAAGCTCCCAAATTAGATTTTAATAGGTAGCAAAATCTTATAAAACAATTTCTATAGTCATTTTGATTTTCATAAAGTTTTAATTTTATTTAAGGAAAAGGAGGTCATCTAGTATTTTTATTTGAGCAAAGGAGGTCATTTCACATCTAGGAATAAATTTAATAGGTCCATTTAGAGTTTAGACTAGCAGCCAAATTAGATTTTAAAAGGTAGTAAAAAATTATAAAGCAATTTCTATGGTGGCTCTGGTTTTCATTAAGTTTTATTTTTATTTGAGTAAAAGGAGTTCATTTCAAATAGAATTTATATTTAATATTTAATGTTGTTGAAGACCATAAAGTAATAATGTTAGTTTAATGTTATTTTAATTAGAGCATCAATAAAAACTATATTAGGGAATATAGTTTTTACACGAGAGCTCGTGCGTGCTACTTGATCTAGGCTAGTGTTTGAAATTATGACTCGTCCCTCCACCACCATGGCCCCCCAGAGTTTGATCCCAGTGGTGAAGCACCCCCTGCTACTCCTCAAAATGATGTGAAACCTCCTCATGATGAATCTGTAATTGCTTTGGTCTCTCTGGTTTCCTTAATGGGACCTTCGCGATCACACCCAACTATGAAAAAATTTGTGAAAAAACTCGATGGAATAACAGAAACCTCTCTGCCTCCAACACTCCAACATAGAGAAGCCCTCTCATTAACAGAAAAATGACTCATTGGGAAATTCATAGGACTTTGGCCCTCACCAAAAACAATATAGAAGTGGGTAGAGAGAAATTGGTCTCAAGTGACAGAGGGGAAAGTAGCCATCAGATTCTGCAGAAGGGGATAATTCACCTTTCACTTTGAAACAAAGGAGGATAGAGACCTCATATTCAAAAGCAGTCTGTATTTTATGGATACAAGGGGTCTCTATCTGAATAGATGGACTCCAGACTTTGATCCCGAACTGGATGTTCCGAAAGTTGTCCCGGTCTTGGTTCGACTACCACATATTTCCTTGCATTGCTGGGGAGATGAATCTATCAAAACCATTGGAAATGCAGTAATAAAATACATATATAGGAGCGAGACAAAGGAAAACATGCAAGATGTGTGTGGATTAAGACAATCTACTAGAAATCAAGCATGAAGGAAGGAATCTCTCTCAATTAAATCAACGATACGCTTAATAATTCTGGAAACTGAATATTTTCTTGTACCAAAAATATCTAAATCGATAATTCTTGGATTCTACTCTCAGCTCTCCTCTTTCATGTGACTCTCCAATCATCGGGCTCCCTGTCTTTATATAATATCCAAAGTGTCGCCCTCCTCAATTTACCTGAAATCCCTGATCGCATTCCTGCCCAAAGATTCCTTCCCATCGACTCTATCCACTCTGATTTTTTGCTTTTAATCATATCATTGCATTAAGCTCCTCCATATCGGGCTCGATACATCTCCTTCTTCATGTCATTCTTGAATGTTGTCAAGACTACACTCCCTAAAAATCTTGAACGCTCCTTTCTCTCTGCGCTATTTTCCCCTCCCTTTATGCTCTCATCTCTCCATCCTCTCTCCCACTCATGTTACACTAGGTGCACTCTATCTCGAGCTTCTACTTTGAGCCTAGTTGTGCTTCATTCAATCACTAACTATCCCTTCTTCTCCATCAACTTCATTTTGGCTTTGTTTTTTCTTCCTTCTTGCTCTCTCTGCTAAGTTTTTCCTTTGTGCAGCCCTCCAGATATCTTTCCAAATCCTCCCTCACAGTCATCCTTGATTTTGTTAAATTTAGAGTTGTTCTCCTCAATAGGTGCTATATCCTCCATTCTACACCATAGATTTGCAGTCTCCACACAATCCTTCACCTAGTCATCAAAGTGCATCTGGAAGCACAACGAAATCTCTTTGTCTCCAACGCATAGAGGGATCATCACTCTATATTTCACCATCAATAGATTGACCAGAAGTATCCTCAGAAACCAGCAATAGATATGAACTTAATAGAAATAACCTCTCAAAATAAGAGATGCATCTTGATCAAAGCCAACAAATACATGATAGACAAAGTAATAGAGACAATACAATAATTAAAGTTTCAGTTAATATCAGAGAATTTGGCCTTGAATAGGCAACCTGAGGGATAGAAGGAATAAATAGTTTCTATCTACAAATGCTCTAATCATCAAGGCATTAAAAAAAGGGCACAACACAACAAAAAAATATCTAATCAATAACTAGTAGATCTCAGAATACAAAGAAGGATCTTCACTCGACATATATTAACCATTTTCCATTATGTTATGTAAATGTGTTTCTCTGCTTTCAGTTTGTAAGGAAGTATGCCAAAAACATAGTAGGAAATTTTGGAAACAAGGTTTTAGGTAATCGTGACTGCACTCTCTCTCTTATCTCCTTAACCCTACTCCTCTTTAAACTCTTTAAACCCTCCCTGTAATGGGAGCTTGCTCCTTTTTATTTACAACTCCTTATGTGAGAGAACACTACAAGCTCCATCTCAACATGATGAAGTGTAGATATTGTGAGTAATTCAAATCGAGGCTTAGAAAATTATCCAATTGTATACATTTGGTATACATAATAATAATTCCATTACCCACAAACACATATCCTCGTAACCAGTACCTACTTCTCTAAGAATCAATTAATGTTTCTAATATGCTCAGTTAGAGATGAAGGATTCTCCTAGGAGGTCAATTTTTTAGTTTGGGGTGTTGTTTTAGTGGTTAAGGGGTTATTAGTTAAGGTGTTTAGGGGTGAAGGGTTAGGGGTTAAGGGTCATAGGTTAAGAGGATAAGGATTTATGGCTTAGGAGGTTCATGGATTATAGGTTAGGGGTTAATGCCATAAGATTTAATGAATCAAGGGGTTTATGGGTTATGATTTACGAGCATAGGGGTTAAGGGAATATGGATTGGGGGTTAAGGGGATAGGGAATTTAAAGTTTATGGGTTAAGGGCTTATGTTTTGTGATAATTGGACTCCTAATCCCCTTATAACCAATATTTGGGGTTACCCTATCAATTTCTCTCGATGCCTTCCCTCTAGGTCCCCTAGGCCCTACGAAATTAGGTCCTTAGCCCCCTTCTCTTTCTCAAATGCTAGGATTATAGATCTTAGTAAACCATGCTTGCACCTTTGACTTATACACATACATGCTACCCTCGTGTCCCCTTGCCCCGTTCAATACACCATAAGATACCCCCCCCCCCCCCCAAGAAACGTTTTGGTTATGTCATTCCACTTTTCGTAATGTTATGACCCCCAAAATTTGGTCTCAATGCCCCTAAAAGTACACCCTTGGGCCCCCTTGGCTAAGGGAGTAAGCGTATTAGGGGTTATGGGTTGTGATAAGGGAGACCCTAATCCACTTATCACAACTAGAAATAGGCTTATGAACACCATCAATTTCTATTGGAGATTTTGTGATGAAAGTAATAATGAATACAAAAGTTGTGGTCAATAGGACAGGGAAAAAGTATGCCAGAAACATAGTATGAAATTTTGGAAAAAAGGTTTTAAGTAACCAGGATTGCGCTCCTGCTCTTATCTCCTTAACCCTGCTCCTCTTTAAACTCTTTAAACCCTCCTTGTAATAGGAGCTTGCTCCTTTTCATTTACAACTCCTTATGTGAGAGAACACTACAAGATCCATCTCAATGTGATGAAGTGTAGATATTGTGAGTAATTCAAATCGAGGATTTGAAAATTATCCAATTGTCTACATTTGGTATACATGATAATAATGGCATTACCACAAGCACATATACTCGTAGCCAGAACCTAGTTCTATAAGAATCAATTAATGTTCTAATATGTGCAGTTAGAGATGAAGGATTCTCCTAGGAGGTCAATTTTCTGGTTTGGGGTGTTTTTTTGGCCTTGGATACATAGTGGTTAAGGGCTTCAAGGGTCAATCATTAAGGGCCAAAGGGATTTAGGGTCAGAGGATTTAGTGGCTAAGGACTCAATATTTACGATATTTAGATGTTAGTGGTTAAGCAGTTAGTAGTTAAGGTGTTTAGGGGTAAAGGGTTAGGGGTTAAGGGTCACAGGTTAAGAGGATAAGGAATTATGGCTTAGGAGGTTCATGGATTAATATAGGTTAGGGGTTAATGTCGTAAGATTTAATGAATGAAGGGATTTATCGGTTATGATTTATGAGTGCATGGGTTAAGGGAATATGGATTGGGGGTTAAGGGGATAGGGAATCTAGTGGTTATGGGTTAAGGGCTTATGTTTTGTGATAATTGGACTCCTAATCCCCTTATCACCACTATTTGGGGTTCCCCTATCAATTTCTCTCGCTGCCTTCCCTCTAGGTCCCCTAGGCCCTATGAAATTAGGTCCTAAGCCCCCTTCTCATTCTCTAATGCTAGGACGATATATCTTAGTAAACCATGCTTGCACCTCTGACTTCTACGCATACATGCTATCCTTGTGTCCCCTTGCCTCGTTCAATACACCATAAGGTACCCCCCCCCCCTTCCCAAAGAAACTTTTTGGTTATGTCATTCCACTTTTCCTAATGTTATGACCCCCCAAATTTGGTCTTAATTCCCTACAAGTACACCCTTGGGCCCCCTTAGCTAAGGGAGTAAACGTATTAGGGGTTATGGGTTGTGATAAGGGAGCCCCTAATCCACTTATCAAAACTATAGATAGGCTTATTAACACCATCAATATCTATTGTAGGTGTTGCGATGAAAGCAATAATGAATACAAAAGTTGTGGTCAATAGGACAAGGATCATCAAGATGTTGAACCATACAATGTAAGGATGGTTTTCAATGCTAGATAGTGATCTAGTCACATAAAAGAGTACCCAATAAATTTGTGCTTTGGGACACCCTTAGGATTCAATAATTAATCTAAAGTGAGAGGATTTGTTGCTAAGGTGACAATGGAAATGACCTTGGGTTGACACAAAATGACACTTTGTGATCCTTGCAAAACTAGGGTGTCGATTTCATCATCAACAAGAGACACAATTGACAAGTGGAAACATCTCACATTTAAGGCACTTGGCAAGAAATATTTATGCATGTTTTTCCACCGAGGGTACCTTTCACATTTCCCAAGGCACAAATCACATATTTGGATGAATTTTGGATAACTTGTCATATTCCACTAGCTTCATGCATGAAGAAGAGCTCCCATCCTTTAAGAAGATTTTGGGGGATTTCATGGCATAGTCAAGGGTCTCATGTATAAAAGAAGAACATCATAGCTACTTGGTTTACTTTTTCTTTCACACATTGAGAGACATGATTCATGTATTTTAAGCTATGTTTTATTGTTTAGTTCACATATTTGGAAGCGCAATTGCACAAGTGGAAACATCTCAAGAGTGTCATAAGAGTAAAAAAGATTTAGAATTCCTACCATTTTTATTAGGAGTTATATTTCGCACTAATATTTTCCAGAGGTTCCTACCTTTTTTTTTTTAATAATATGGTTTAAATTTAGAATAAAACTCATTACTATTCAATGAAATTAGGATTTAGATTTCCCACCAATATTTTTAAGAGTTTCTAATTTCCATTTTATTTCAATTGAGAATATAAATCATTCCTATTCAATGAAATCACTATTTAGATTTCCTGCCATTTTTATTAGGATTTATATTTCCCACCATTTTTATTAAGATTTAGATTTCCCACCAATATTTCGACCAATATTTTTATGGTTTTTTACTATTTTTTAAAGCACTGTTTTATTTAAATTGAGAATATAACTCATTCCTATTCAATAAAAAAAATTTTGAAGATGCATTTGAGTGTGCTTTAGATAAAGTTGGAATCACTAAGAAGTAAGCTCGCCATGATTACAAGGAGAGGAAATGAAAAGAGGTAAATTTATATTTTATAATAACGAATTATTTTAAGTTGTTTTTTTAGTGATTTTAGATCGATTTTAACATTAAGGGAAAATTTATATTTTATAACCCTGAATTTTTTGCAGTTAATTTTTATGATTTTAAATAAATTTCTATATATATTTTAGAAAATTTGGATTTAAAAAATTCAAAAATTGAAGACGCAAGTGTTTGGTTTTAGCAATGTCTCATTTTTTTCTATGTTTGAAACAGGTGTCCATGATTTAATTTCCCAAGATGACACATTATATTCACTTTAACACTGAAATAAACCTTCAAGTGCCGAGAGAGGCATTTGTTCAAAAATTTGATATTTTTTTTTTTAGAAAATGGATTTAAAAATTTGAGAAATCGAAGTGCTTGGTATAGTTTGGTCTTTAGAAATTTCACGTTCCTTTATCTCTAAAATAGGTGTGAAATCAATATTTTGTGGTTTTCTATGTGCAATGCTAGTTGTTGTTTCCATCAATAATTCTTGTTTATATGATCCTGAGAAGCATTTACACAGCCTAGCTAGCGGGATCCATCAACAATTCATTTTTATGTGTGTTGCCCTCTGCAGATGCGATGAGAGTTTTATCCATCAACAAATCTTGTTTTTTATGTCAATATGAGAAGAATTTCCATAGCCTAGCTAGTCGGATCCATCAAAAATTCACCTTTATGTGTGTGACGCTCTAGTGGATGCACTGTTTATATATCTTAATTTTTATTTGGTTGTTTTTTCAAATGTACATTCAACTGCATTCTACTGTCAGAAGCACTATTTGTATATGTTAATTTTTATTTGTTTTTTTTTTTAAATGGAAATTCTACTGTAAATGGGAGCTTCGTTGGTTGGTTGGTAATGCAGGGGTGTTGATTTTCTCTCTGCTTAGGTTTGAGTCCCTCTTGTGACACGTTCACACCCAAATTTATAACAAATCCATGGTTAAGATGGACGTCTAAATACATAATAGATCCATGGTTAATATGGACCTGTGTTAATTTATATAGTTCTTCAAGTCTCTAAATCATAAACAAAGGCCCAACAACATCAAGAATCTGGACTTCTTTTAATCTCTTATATAATTGGACCGCTTATGATAACCCATTTAATTTCATAATTTTGTATATGGCAGATTTTTCCTTTGCCTTTTTCAACTAAAAGCGCAGTATGTTAGCGTGCAGTTGTCTCTTCTACTGTTGTTCAACTACCTATGAAGTTGTATCTTCTACTTTTGTTCAACTACCTGTGCATTTTTCTCTTCTACTGTTGTTCAAATACCGATTCCATCTTGTTTTAGCTGTGTCTAGCCCTCATCCCTAAACTATTTCACTTAGAATTAAAATTTTAATCCTTATTTAATTATGCTTGATGACACAACAAGCCTCTTTACAATAATGTATGCTACAAATTTTATGTAGAATCCTAAAAGGTAGTCACATGAAGATGAATATAGACAGATTCCAGAGAAACTAGGGTTTATTCCTGAAAAGTATGAGCCTCTATTGTTTAGTTGCCTTTTTTGAAGTCCATAGAATGATAAGCACAATGGCTTTGGGAGTTTTATTGACATGCACGTGGCATCCATTGCTTCAATATATCATTCAAGTGTTTCAGTAAACATGATTACCATTAGATGGTTTTCTCTCTTTCTTTTTTAGATTGGACTTCTGTAATGGTTCTTTCAGCCTAGTTGTTCACATAGAAAATTTTTTTTTACTTTTTTTTAGCCTATTTGTTTACATGGAAATAGTTTATTGATTATCTTTAGGAAAAATAACTCCTCAATTATTGTTATATGTGAACCCATTCACACCACCCTGCAATTCTTCCCTATAAATGGTAATGTCGTTGTGGCTTTAGACTATAAAATTTTACAACTCATACTTCTCAATATTTTAGAACATAAATGAAAGGTAAATCTACATGTTCCAAACCTTTCTTACTTAGATTCATTGGTGTGATGCTGCATGGTTTTTGGAATTTGGAGTTAACATGTTGTGGAAATGTATCTAATTGTTTTGGTTAATGATTTTCTGACACCCATAAGATACAAACAATGATAGTTGTGATTATCTTGTAATGTCCCAATGGGAAAAATAGGCTCAGTAGGGAATATATTAAGATATTCCACTATGGAATCATAGAAATATGGAATTGCACCAATAAATATAAACCAAAGATAGACTGGTAGGTAATTTTCAGGATGCATCACCTTCACAAGGAAGGGTGAAATCCAGAGGCTTGCTGGCCCATTCCAGACTCTGTCTATATAATATTCGTGAAACACAGCAAGTGTGGGAATGACACACTCCTCTTATATTTTTCTACTCTTATTAACCTTATATCTTCAAATCTAAAATATGGATCCAAAAGAGAAGCAAAAACCAAACAAGGAAGAAGCAGGAAATTCCACTCTCGGGAAAATCTGCAATAGGCTCAAGGAGGATGCTGTATCAGCAAGCCATTGTTAAAATAACATATACCAAGGCTGGGTTCCCTTATTTTAGGTTGTTTTGGACATCCATGTAGAGTTTCAACAAAAAATAAATGAGTTTAGAGGGCTTAAACAGATCTCCCACAATCAACACTAGCTGAAAATCAGCCAAAGGAGAGAGTTGGGTTAATAGAGAAACCCTCCTTTAGGAATTGCGTAGTTTCTACTGGAAGACACTAGAAATAAGTCATTAATATTATATTACAGTATGGCAGCAAGAAATAATATCCATAATGAAGTTCCTTTGCATAAGCACTGAATTTACATGAAGCAAGAGCAAGAATCCTTCAGAAATTGTAGCAATAACACATGGAAAAGTTGTAGAAAGACTTGACAGCATCCTATATGAGAAGCTTCAGATCTTGTAGGTTAAAAATTAGATCTACAACTGATAAATATATGAAACATCAGATCCATACTAGATCTGGAAACTAATCAGCCTTCTTAACAAGATCCCCTTGGGGTTTATCAAAATAATGCATAACAATTTGTACATCTAGCTTTTAATACACTTAGTTGCAGAAAAATTCAGAGATTTCTGAATATGGATTTCATTACATTATATATCATATCTGAACATGAATATATCAGCAAGCTAAATTACAAATCTCAAAGGGAGAGGCAAGCCTCAATCACCAGAGAGCAAGTACAATAAGAAATCTAGACAACATTAAAGCATGTACATGAAAATAACGCAGTATATGGAAGAGACTACGCAGTATATGGAATGAAATGATACAAAAAATTATGATTACAGATCTGAAAGTGAAATGAGAGTAAGATCCTCTTCTGGGTGGTCACAATACACCCTCCGTGAGAGAAATCTCCTCTAAACAACTAGATCTTGTAGATCTAGTTCCCCCACTTGCTGCAAATCACAAGTAGCTGCAAAACCCTCAATAGGACCAGCGCTACGATAGATATGAAGCTTGGCCATAATGCCAGATAGTGGAGAGATGCATCACAATCCCCTCCAAAGAGCTACTCCATGGAAGGAGAGAGGATTCCTAAACAGGAAATCCTCTTCCCTTAGGCTAAACAGCCAAGAGACTAGAGTTGCTGTAGCAACTTCTCAAATTCTTCAACAACCTTTACTTGCTACCTCTCCTTCTTTTTATAGCATGAGGGATTTCCAAAACACTAAACCACCTTCTTGAACTTATCCTCTTTCACACATGAGATCCTCTTCTAGAAGTATGTTGTGCTTGATGGATAAGCTTCCCTCCAATCTGCGTTGTAGGTGGGGCCAAGGTTGACCCATTCAAATGAGTTCCCCTTTTCAAACTTAGGGGTGTTTAATATAATAGCCCAGATTTATCCCTTTTCACATTGGGTATGTATTTATTCTTAAATTAGGAGTTTCATAAACCTCCTTCACATACTTTTATTCATGAATAAAGCAAACTGAAGTTAAAATGCAATGTTCCCATTCGCTGCAAAAATTGGGAACATTACAGTCTCCCCTGGAAAAATGTTGCTTTCCCTCAAGAAACTCTTATTGTAGATGCAAACCATCCATTCCCTCCAAATGGCATCCTCATAAGAAAGGATTCCTCCATTTTCCACAATAGGTCATGTATGTTTGGTTCGAGATTTGTCTTCTACCAATGCATGAGATGAATTCCACTGTGAGATTAGAGGTCCTCTCCTTACCATGAAGTGCAAGATGACAAATTCATGATGTCCAACACCATCACAAACACATGAGAGAGATAAGTACTTGGTAGCTCCTCCATAAAGGAAAAGCTTCATCATGTATAACATTCCTCCATCCCATGTTGTGAACTTGAATAAGCATTGCTATGCCTCCATTCTTAGGCCTGTTGGCCTTGTTGGATCCAAACTTCATCATTTCAGCGTTATGAAAAGAAGAAGTAAAGGAGTAATATGGGTAAAAAAAAATATAATTCAAACCATATTCTCCCAAAATCAACCACCATTGCAAGGCCCTTTACTACCATTCTCCATCTCCTCCATGTAAGATGAATAAGCCATGCTTCCCAAAAGATGATGTGCATGCCTTTCTTTGCTACAACTTTTCTTTGGTATGTAAGGCATGAATCAGAAAATTTTGAGCCATGGGGTGGTCACCATACTCATTCGGAGCACCAAAGAAACAAGTGATCTTGCTACCCTCTTTCCTCCTCATGTGCATCATAAAACCAAACCATGCTAATGGACATATGCTATGCCACATCAGCCCAATAAAAATCACCATCATCAATGCACATCTTGAGATGATCATGCCAAGTTTCACACCATGCAAAACACACAGACATAGGAGTTGTCATGTGGTGGCCACACCTTCTCAAGTGAAACAAAATTGTACATGCCTTCTCTTGCTGCAACATAACATTGAAATCCAAGGCATGATTCAGAAAATAATGAGCTATTGGGTAGCAACCACACTCACCCAAAAGCATCCATAGAAATAAGGATTTTGCAGCCTTCTTGTCTTCAACATGTGGATCTTGGAGCAACAACACAATGATGAACATGTAAAATGTCTCACCAACATAGTACAATAAAGCTCCTCATACTAGATCATGTGGGAGTCATTCCTCCTCCCAAGCCAAATTTCATGCATGAAATATACCTCCAATAGAAATGCATGTGGACATATCAGACATACTTCAAGCATAGGTGAATACATGGACATAATATTTAACCTATGATGTACAACTCTCCCTCTAACAATCACATCATCCATGCTTCCTCTTCATATGATCTACTAATGATGTACCAAGCATGAGATAAGAGAATGAGAATATTTGGGTAGAGAACATGCTCACCCCCAAGCAACCAGCGTTTCCATGCCTCTTTATTCTTCTCATGACCATTCTTCAAGGCATAGATCAGAAAAATAGGTACCTTTGGAGAGTGATAGGAGTCTTCCCAAAGGAAACCAGCGTAACCAAGCTTGTTGGTCCATATATGTCTGCAAGTGATCATGTGACCCCTTGCTCACCATCCTCATCCACTCACTCAAATATGGAAGTTGAGTGATGTGTTGAAAAATCATGGCATTCAACTTTTGTAGAATACCATCTCCTCGAACCCACTGAAGAACCTTGCATCTCATGAATACTAAAATGAATATTTGTTGAGATCTCTTAGTGAGACCTTCCTCTCATGTATAATCCTCCAAAACCAGTGAAGCTTTGGATCTGCAGCAATACCTTCAACAAGCTCCAAGAATGATGAAGCCTCTTTTTCATAGCCACTATGTGACAACACTGTGATATACCTTTGCTTCAAATGAGCACTTTGATCTAACCCTTGGCTATGCATGGATCTTGAAATACTATGTGCTGAAATCTCATGCATACCTTAGATCAACTGATATGTGGGAACCTCTTGAAAAAACAAAAGAGTTCCTCCATCTGGATTAATGATGTCTCCAACTGCTAGCAAGGATGATGGCCTCCTTCCTTCAAGTATACCAGCGCTGGAATCTTTCTTCTCCTCCTCATGCATCTCCTGATTTATGCATGGGACCCCATATGATAAGAACTCAAGACTACCTTGTAAATATGCAAGTGCCTCTTCTCTAGATGCAAGCTGCTTAGCAGCAGGTAGTGAAAATGTATATCTCTTGCCCAAGGTGACAAGATTGACATTCTCCTTTATTTCCTGGGGAGATGTCTCTTTGTAGCTCTTATTTTTCCTCTTCTCTTCAAACCCCTTGATATTTTCTTCAATACTCTTCAATGCTTGAAAAAGAAGCAATGAGATCTCTTCTTCAGTCATTCTCTCTACCTTGTGATAATAGGAAGTGTATGGCTCTTCCTCTCCATCTTGAAACCCTTTAGAAGTTTCTTTGCATCTCTTTTCTTCATTACTTTACCTCTCACCTTCTTCAAAGAAAGTGGGAATAGTGGATCTATGAGGAGATCTTGGATCCTTTGGTCTTCTGCTTTGCTGATAGGAAGTGCTAGGGATTTCTTCTTCTTCTTCAAACCTCATGCGGCTCTTACTACAACTTGCTTCTTCTCGAAACCCTCTAGGAGTCTCGGTGCTTCTTCTCTTTCTCTTCTGATTTACCTCTTAAAAGAGGCCCTTCTTAGATCTGAAAAATGATGAGAGTAATCTCATCTACTCCATCTAGCTATTCTCTGCTTCTACTCTTTAATTCATTGGTAGCTTGATCTCACAGGCTATGCCAGAGATCATGCTCTGATACCACTGTAATGTCCCAAATGGGAAAAATAGGCTTAGTAGGGAATATATTAATATATTTCACTATGGAGTCACAGCAATATGGAATTTCACCAATACATATAAACTAGAGATAGACTGGTAGGGCATTTACTTGATGCATCACGTTCACAAGGAAGGGTGAAATCTAGAGGCTTCCTAGCCTATTCCGAACTCTGTCTATAAAAGATTGGTGAAACACAGCAAGTGTGGGAATGACTCACTCCTCTTAGATTTTTCTACTCTTAGGAACCTTATATCTTCAGCTCTAAAAAATGGATCCAAAAGAGAAGAAAAAACCAAACAAGGAAGAAGCAGGAAATTCCACTCTCAGGAAAATCTACAATAGGCCCAAGGAGGACACTGTATAAGCAAGCCAATGTTAAAATAACGTAAAAAAGGTTGGTTTCCCTTATTTTAGGTTGTGTGGGACCTCCATGCAGAGTTTCAGTAAAAATAAATGAGTTTAGAGGGCTTAAACAAATCTCCCACAATCAACACTGGCTGAAAATTAGCTAAAGGAGAGAGTTGGGTTAATAGAGAAACCCTCCTTCAGGAATTGCACAGTTTCTGCTGGAAGAAACTGGAAATCAATCATTAAGCTTATATTATAGTATGGCAGCAAGAAATCAGATCCATAATGAAGTTCCTTTGCAGAAGCACTGAATTTACATGAAGCAAGAGCAAGAATCCTTCAGAAATTGTAGCAATAACACATGGAAAAGTTGTAGAAAGACTTGACAGCGTCCTATATGAGGAGCTTCAACTACTGTAGGTTAAAACTCAGATATACAATTGATAAATGGCTGAAAAATCAGATCCATACCAGATCTGGAAACTACTCAGCCTTCTTAACAAGATCCCCTTGGGGTTTTATCAAAATAATGCATAACAATTTGTAGATCTAGCTTTTAATACACTGAACTGCAGAAAAATTCAGAGATTTCTGAAGATGGATTTCATTAAATTATATATCATATCTAAACATGAATAGATCAGAAAGCTACTTTACAAATCTCAAAGGGAGAGGCAAGCCTCAATCACCAGAGAGCAAGTACAATAAGAAATCTAGACAACATTGAAGCATGTACATGAAAATAATGCAGTATATGGAAGATAATGTGCAATAGATGGAATGAACTGATACGAAAAATTAATATTATAGATCTAAAAGTGAAATGAGAGTAAGATCCTCTTCCGGGTGGTCACAAGACACCCTCCCTGAGAGAAATATCCTCTAAACAACTAGATCTTGCAGATCTAGTTCCCCCACTTGCTGCAAATCACATGCAGCTACAAAACCCTCAACAGGACCAGCGCTGATATAGAGATGAAGCTTGGCCATAATGCCGGATAGTGGAGAGATGCATCACAATCGCCTCCAAAGAGCTACTCCATAGAAGGAGAGAGGATTCCTAAACAGGAAATCATCTTCCCTTAGGCTAAACAACCAAGAGACTAGAGTTGCTGCAGCAACTTCTCAAATTCTTCAACAACCTTTACTTGCTACCTCTCCTTATTTTTATAACATGAGGGCTTGCCAAAACCCTAAACCACCTTCTTCAACTTATCCTCTTTCACACATGAGATCCTCTTCTAGAAGTACGTTGTGCTTGATGTATAAGCTTCCCTCCAATCTGCGTTGTAGATGGGGCCAAGGTTGACCCATTCAAATGAGTTTCCCCTTTTCACACTTAGGGGTGTTTAATATAATAGCCTAGATTCATCCCCTTTCACATTGGGCATGTATTTATTCTTAACTTACGAGTTTAATAAACCTCCTTCACATACTTTTATTCATGAATAAAGTAAACTGAAGTTAAAATGCAATGTTCCCATTAGCTGCAAAAATTGGGAACATTACATATCTACATAACAAACACCCTTGAAAACACTATGATCTGAATTGAACTCTTATGATCTGAATTGAAATCTTATGAAACGGTAATGATTTGGTAATAAAAATGGATTATTTTTTTATGCAATCTATTTGCAAATATCCATACCGAGGTAAGAAATTATTTTTCGTTTTGGACATCAATTCTTTTTTAACAATTATTGCATTTTCTTTTATACTTTAAAATTTGTCGTACTAGATTTGATTAAGTGTCGCAATCTATAAGTGTAGGTATCTAATAGGAATGAAAGACATCATAAGAGATAACTTTTAACAGTGATTAAAACCACAAATTCAAGCCACATTACCAAAAAAAATGACAACATTCGATGTGGCATCATCAAAAAACACCCACAAAAGAGAGCACCAGGATCCATTTCCCCACTACAAGATGAATCTAGTTGCTTTAGTATCAACACCAATTCTAATGGACATATTCTTGAGAAAAATGTGGATGAACCATTGGAAGGTATGATCATTTTTCAACTTTATATTCCTTGTATAAATACTTCAATATTTTATGTTAAGAGATTCATATTGTTATTGTCTGAAAATGTGTGATTTGTTTTCCACAAAATTCTCAGCACATACCGTCACAACAACTTTATGGTTTGGAGCAAGAACCATCACAACTAGATCATGATATGGAGCAAGAACAACCAAAACAAGAGCATGGCTTGGAAGGGGAAGATGCAAGTATTAAAGCCCATAGTACAACAAATGTGAAAAGGAAGGGTAGGGAACCAACAAAATGCCTCTTTGGAAACACTACAAAGGCCTCTGCATTGGATGAAATTCAATTTAATGAGAGGGGACAACCTGTTGGTCCACAGTCAAAGAAATTCTTCTCCTCTTTAGGTGTCCTTGCAAGAAAGATTGTAGGCATCAAACACATGGAATGGAAAAAACTGCCTGAAGCACTTAAAAAAGAGATATGGAGTGCAATCATTGTGAGTATCAGCCAAATTATTATTGGATTTTTTTCTAAATTTCGTTGGTGTATGTGAATGTGTGTATGATAAGTTTAATTTCAAATAAGACTTTGTATCTAATAATGCATTGTTTATCTATTTTAGCGTACCTACCAAATAGATTTGTCAGTGGAGAAATGGTTTTATAAAGCAATATCTCAGTGCTTGAGAACTTACAGATATAATTTGTATAAAAATTTCTATTTGAAATACAAGACAGATGAGGAGAGGATGAAAAATGTTCCTATCAGAGTAAATGAAACCTATTGGATTGAATTTGTTAGAATATGATCTGAACCTAAATTCAAGGTAAAAATGAAATACAAATCTACTTGTTATCATTAAATTAGATTTGAATTTGAATCCTTTCTTATAATCAATTTCAATCTAAGCATCCATTTTTTATTGAGTTGCAGGAGAAGGAAAAATTCAATTAGGAAAATAGGGCATTAGAACCATAGACCCACACTTCTGTCCGTAGAGGTTACTATAGAATTGAACATGGCCTTATAAGTTGTAACCAAATCTATTTTTTGTTCACAATTACCAATTGAAAATATACTTATCTAGACCATTGTAATTTTTGTGACTAGAATCAAACTTGCAATCAAAATGATGCACCTGTAACTAGGGCTGATGTGTGGTTGAAATTTCATACAAAGAAGGATGGCACTTCAATGTCATCATTTAGTGCAGAGAGAATAGTAAGTTCCTGACCTATTCTTGTATCTATTAATTTTTTTTCTTTTTTAAATATTAATGATGTTTCTTACATGTATTTGTTGAAAAGTTTTATTTGCTAGAAACAAATTGAATCGATATAAAATGATTCAATGTCTCCTGCATATGCAACAAAGGAAGATGCCATTGCAATAGTTTTGGGGCCTGAGAGGAGGGGCCGTGTACGTGGGGTTGGCTATGGGGTTACTCCAACTGATTTTTTTGGAAAAGAGTGTGCTTACAACAGGAAATTACATAATACAGAAGAAAAATTGAAAGAAAAAGATAAGGAGCTTGGAATATTGAAGGCAGCTATTGAATAATTAATGAAATGGAAAGCTGCCACGAAGGCGGGAAAATAAAATGGTCGAGTTAATCTAGAACCAAACAACAATGTAAGAATTACATGTAGCCTATTTAATTGTTGATGTATGCCATCTTTAAATATTGAAATTTTAAATCACAATGCCAATATGAACATGATTTTATTGTTTTAGATGTGTAATTAATGAAATATTATTTTTGTAGCTTAACCGTTCATCTTCTGATTTCATGGTATCACATTCAAACTGTTTATTTTTTAGCAGTGTTCCTTAATTCCTAGTCAGGCTTCGCTAGAACAAACTCCATTGACTTCAGGACAACCTATTCATGACACAATTGGTGACTCAATAACATGGGTAAGTTTTATACTTATTTATTTTCTTTTTTAATATTATCTTTTTATTCTATGGAATCTTACAAGAAATTTTTTATTTGCAGGGTCAACCGCAAATACTACCTTCAAATACAGGATTGAAGGGGAAAAAATTTTTACTTACATATTTTAATGGTCAAGTGAAGGTTGCAAAGGGTTACATAAAAAACACTGAACCAAATTTTGTCATGCCCAATGGAGAAGAATTAGGAGAAGGATATTATTTTGTGTGCCCACAATCAATATTGGTTGATCCTGCTTGTGAAATTAAGCTTGAACGTAGAAGTAATCGATGCGAGTATTTAGCAGATGCACTTAGCACTTTTATATGTTGGAAGAGCAGTGACATTGAATTGATCAATGATTAAGAGAGAACAATGACTTGGTAAATTACTATCCCAAACATTTGAGGATGCTGGAAGTAGAATGTGATAGCTTACTTGTGATTAATATCATGGTTAAGATATTGGATACATGATTACTATTATACTTCTTTAAGCTATATGTTTTTTACATCAGATGTACTACAATGTTCTTGCTATTGTTTGGTTATTGTTTGTAAGCTGGATATATAAACCTTATCACGCTGGATATATACTGTCTTATCATGCTTTGTAAATGTTTTGTAAGGGTTGCAATCTTTGTGTGATTTTTGCTGATAGCCAGAATCCTTTTCAATTAAGGCTTAAAAAACTGTGAAAACATTTAAATTATCCATCCCGCACTTGCTAATGATAGATATTTTCATTTGAGAATCGGGGTAAGTTACAAATTTCCCTAAAAATGATTTCGTTCAGTGGTATTCTCATATGCCATAGTTTCCTCTTTGTATTTTGTGTAATGTCACACCAGTATTTAATTTCTGAAATCTGTACTAAATGAGGAACATGATTGAGGATTTCGTATATTCCTTGATTTCAGAGCATCCTTGCAATCCACACACTATAGTGTCTATAAGACTCCTCTAATTGTTGGAATTTTCACACAAACGAAGAAAATTAGAATAGTACGAAAATTACATATTGTCATAACACATATTTATGGTAAGAAAAATTTAGCAATTGTTATAACACGTATTTATCAAGCATCATTTTTTTTTATTTTTTTTTCTGAAATTGAAAGTTCTCTGTAAGTTCCATCCATGTTTTTTGTTTGTTTTATCTTGATGAGAAACAATCCTTTTTCTCAAGGATTTTTGGGCATGTAATCTTTAATTGTAAGCCAAAAATGGACAAGGAAAGCTGCAATGATGTGATCCCCCATGTATATTTCCTACACTAGATATCAAATTCTTCATTTTCTAGTGCAAAAATGGCATTCCTCGTGTTCCCATGAGGCCATTTGATGTAAACTATAATGATTGATCGTTCATTGACAAAAATACCTACAAGCTTTACATCTTACATTACTATAACATGCAGCATCTGGATTTAGTGTGTGAAGATGCAGACCATCATGGTATGTTTCAAAAAGTCTCATGGTAATGTAACCATCCTTCTACATGCGACTTTGTTCAGAGACATGATTATACTCAATGCAACCTCTTCTATCCTGAAATGAGCATGTATTTCGCACAAGTTCAGTGAAAATCTCAAAAAAACATCAACTTCACATTTCCTATAACAATCATGCTCATTACCACACAGATGTTCATCGCACCCTCCATGATGCATTTTTTTAGGACAATATCTCCCAAGATAAGTGTGTTTTTCATGATACTCAATCCCAATTTTATCACACAAGGACTTTTGCAACTTGGGAGAAAACACTTCATCCTACAAATGTTGAGGTGACTTACAGTTATGAAGACCTTCATGTCCAACCTTCAAGCAACAAGATTTGTTGCATCTGGATGATTTGTCAAAAGAAGAACAGATCTCCATATATGTATGATTTTTCTTTTTTCATTCATGACCTGCCAAATTTCAAGAATCCTCCACTTGGTTTCTTTGATGTAATTTGAGAGAGTAATATGGCCACTTTTCATAACAAACATAGTTACCCATACAAGAGTGATAAGAGGAATGGCTTTCTCTTGAACATGACATTACCGAAAACATATAGAATAGTTACAACCACATACAGAGTCCCCTTGTTTCAGTTCTGTGAGGGCCAGAACCTTTCTCTTGGTTTATTTCAGTTCTATTGATGCCAAATCTTAGCTTAATTACTTGATGTTAAAACTATAACAACTATGCAATCAAACAAAACCTTTGTCAAGGTCTTGTCAATATATAGTTCTAGAATCACCTTTGAAAAATATGTCCCCCTTTTAGTCTAGGCTAATGGTGTAATTACCTTACTGATCCATTAGTTAATTGATCTCCCTATTAATGTGATACATATAGAACAGTTACAACCACATATAGAGTCTCCCTGTTTCATTTCTGTGAGGGCCAGAACTGCCTCTAATTGCAATTTTTGTACAGAAATTTTCTTAGATAATTCTGCACTGTTGTAGCAAAGCCACATTTCAATGTAATCTCACTGTCTACTAGCCAATGCCCCACTAAAATGTCCAAAAATTAAAACTACAAAAAAATACTATTTTTACCTCCTCTTTGTGTCAATTATCATTCAAGACAATGTGCTCCTTAGAAGTACTCTAATAAGATCAACTATCATTTCATCTGTATTCAACCTAGTGTATTAATGTTATAACAAGTTATACATAGCAGTCCTAGTTATACTGCTTAGTCATGATAGGTTAAGTCAAATTTATGACATCACATTAATATCTAAGTGTTAACTCACCATCCCATGTGTAATTATATCAAGTCAATAGGACACGTTACTATCAATGTCTAGCTACTGCAATCTTATGATATTCTTATACTAATGCTATTACTAACCTGAGGTCAACATATCAATGCCCAAAACACTTGTGAAGTCTAAATTCCAAAGGTCTATCTTACATTGTGGTCTATGTGTAATTTAAATGTCAATGGAGTTTGAATGTATCAATCTTAAGACCAATACATCATGGCAATATGTCAATGTATCAAACTTCATCAAATATGATATATCAGTTAAGTATACTCAAATTTCAAGGTCATATCAGTGTAGGGTAGATAGGTTTACTGTCTATGTGTAATTTCATATCAGTGTAGGGTAGATAGGTTCACTATCTATCATTGTGTCAATTCAGCGCATACATGCGGTATGTGTACAAATGTCCAAAAATTTGATGCACAAATCAATATTTTAGGGTCACATAAGGTAAGTTTTATGGCACTATGTTTTGTTTCATAATTGCAATGAGAGGTTTGTCAACAATATGTACAAAATATAATTCAAAGTGAGTGATTGGGTTACTACCTTTGGTTCTTGAATTTATTCAACCTATGCACAATGAGATTGCAGTGATAATTACTATCATATGTTGACAACTGTAGGATCACTATGTTTTTTCACTGTAATGTGTATCATTGTGTCAATTCAGCACATACATGCGGTATGTTGTCAAATGGAAATCACTCAAATGGTAAATTCATATAGGGTTTTATTATGACAAGAACAACACCTAATCTTTATATGAAACAAATCCATTTCACAACACCAAGTTAGAGACTATTTCAAAATTATGTTCACACCTTTCTCTTGGTTCATTTCATTTCTGTTGATGCCAACTCTTAGCTTAATTACTTGACGTTAAAACTATAACAACTATGTAATCAAACGAAAACTTTTTCAAGGTCTTGTCAATATATAGTTCTAGAATTACATTTGAAAAATATGCCCCCCTTTTAGTCTAGGCTAATGGTGTAATTACCTTAGTGATCAATTAGTTGATTGATATCCCTATTAATGTGATACATATAGAACAGTTAAAACCACATATAGAGTCTCCCTGTTTTAGTTCTGTGAGGGTCAGAACTGCCTCTAGTTGCAATTTTTGTACAAAAATTTTCCTAGATAATTCTGCAGTGTTGCAGCAAAGCCACATTTCAACGTAATCTCACTGTCTACCAGCCAATGCCCCACTAAAATGTCCTAAAATTAAAACTACCAAAAATTACCATTTATACCTCTTTCCAAATCACTTGTAGAGTATCTAAAATGAGAAAAATTTATCATAGGCTAGTGTCCTGCCAACCAATGGGGAGATGGTTTCATGGGAACATGAGGAATGCCATTTTTGCACATCCGATGCTACCCCAAAGAAGTAAACTTATAAATTTTAATTGCTGCAACCAATGATTTAATTTTATAGCATTCATCTCACCTTGATAGGTCTTGGTGTCTAGGAATCCATTTTAAATAGAGACTCGTGATATCTATTATTAGAACCTGGTCTCTCTCTCTCTCTCTCTCTCTCTCTTCTTTATCCAAAGACAACCATCATCCGTATTATAGCCAATGAGCCCTCAAAGGATCTTGTTCTCTAGCATTGGCATTAATATTGCTATAGTCCCAGAGATGTTAAAGACTTTTGCCTCCACTGTTGCAATCTCTCTTCTGAGTCATTCCTTTGATTATCATTGTACTTTGTTATTTCTAGGATTTGAGATTGTTTCCTTGTCTAACTTGTGCCCATCTTTGGATCTTGCAATATTCCACTGAATCCTTAAAATACCTTAGAATATCTAATAGTTTGTGTATACCCATGAAGGTTTCAGGGGAGTAGAGGCTCAACAAGATTAACCATTGGATTCATGTGATGATAAATCCTTTGAAGGGTGAATGCATCAAGAGTAGTGGTTTCCAATAATTATTACATAGAAATTTTGCTTAGCCCCATAAGAATATTGTTGGGGAATTTACTATTTAATCAAATGATAGGTCCACAAACCAATTCCATACTTCTTGTTACTATGTCTTTTTAATTCATGACATTTATAGCACAGGAACAATTTACAATTGGGAAACGATTATTTTTCCTAGCTTTATCCCGACAAATATTAGACTTTAAAATTTCCAAGGCCATGTGTGTTGGCTTCTAAATTATTTTATCCCTAGAAAATTGTATTGAGTTTATTGGCTTTCCCTGAAAATTATATAATACTCAGCTACAAGTATTGTTTTGGAGAATTTCAGTCACATTCTCTGTATTGAACTATCTTCATCTTTGAGATCTAATTTGTCATGATTTTCAGACATTGGACACAGAAAGTTTATTTTCCTTAGCCAGAATTATGGTTTTTGGGTTGTCTATGAAGACACTTGCTACAAGACTAACTAGAAACAAAAACTTAAGGTCATACAACACAAAAATGCAACTTGTTGATTCATGATTTTCAACTCTAACATGTGAATTGTGATACACAAGTCTGCACTCAAAGATAATATAAAGATGAGATAATTTCCAATGACCACACATATACAACAGTATGAATACAAAGGAAGTGTGAATTGAGATTACTAAGTACTTCTCCTATAAAATATAATAAAATATCAATTAAGTAAAAAGCAGATATATACTAAACTATACTAGAAATGATATTTGTATTATAGTAGAATGAAATGGAAGAGATGAGATGTGATGCAGAAATATGAAAATACTATTGAAAACAAGAGAATACCCTCAGAGAATTAAAAAATCCTAACAACAGGATTGAAATTTAGTATCTGCCTATCAAAATTTCAGATTTTTACGAGCAGAAATTGAAGGATGTAAATTCAAGAGTGCAAACACAAGATGTACAGTGGATTAAAACAAAAAATATATTAGGCCCACTCTACAAAAATTTACAATATGAGAATTTAGGATAAAAAGAGCAGACTCCAACAACAATTGCATAGAAGTCTTTATTACTCAAATAGACGAATGTCACAACAAGTTGTCATCTCACAAAAGCTCCTACTACAACCTACAAGCTAACAGTACTCACTCTTATTATCTATTTCTAAAAATGTATAACTAGTGTGCCAATCCTTTTCATTTATAAGTTAAGAGAAGGATTTGTTAGAAAATGGGCTAATGATAGCGTTAGTCGTGTATCTCCCTTGAGCATGAGAAACTCCCTCATAACTTTGCCTTGTATGCAAGGATTTTATTTTATAGTAGTTCATTATCATAATATATATAACTCCTCTCCTAAAGGTGCCTCATTCAATAAGTGTGCACTCATTAATGCACCTGAGATGATGGTGTTAATCTCCTCAACTAGTGTGCCATACTTGGTGGGTGTGACCCAACAACTAATTCATTTATTCTTGAAGGTGTCGTTATAAGCTTCTAGCTGTATTTAAGAATCCTTCTGACTGGTGTGCCACAATCTAGCTCTGCAATCCTTGTGTTGCTCAAATTCTCAAGGCTGAGGTGAGACCAACTCAAACCAACTAGGTAATCTAACACTCTTGAGAATTTTTTTGTTAAGTCCCTATATTAATAGTGTAGCACCTTATTATGTTAGTTTAGCCCCCCTTATTGTTATTATTGTACCCATGTAACCCCCATATTATTATTATTGTGCCCTTACATTATTGTTGTTAGGTCGGCTAGGATTACATTGTGGCCCCACTAGGATTATATTGTGGCCCCATGGACTCCTATATATAGAAGGAGGTTTTGTTCATTTGTATCATCCAAGAATTGTTCATTTATGTAATGTACTTGGAGGTTTGCCTCAAGGGTTTGGTTTCTACAAGTGTTGACATTTTTTTCTTCTATTTTTTGTTGGTTACACAACACGGTATCGCAGCTGGATTCCCAGGGTTTCACTGCCTCCAAACAAAACAATGAACTTTTCGCTATAATTTTTTTTTCGTGTTTTAAGCTGGGTGTTTAGGGTGCGAAGCCAAAATCCTGAGGAATATTTTCAAAAAATTTCAGAGCTTGGTTCGCAATATTTTCGGAGATATCATCTGTGGAAGTTAGGTCTGTTTTCAGGCTCCTAAAACGGTCATCGTGGAATTTGCGATATAACGTTTTTTTTACGAAGTTTCAGAATCTGAAATTCATATGGTGCGAAGCTGAAATCCTAAGGAAATTCATCAAAAAATTTCAGAGCTTGGTTTGCAATATTTTTGGAGATATGATCTGTGGAAGGTAGTGTGTTTTCAGGCTCCTGAATTTCATCTCAAAGAGGTGATCGTGGGAAAAGTTAAATAACTCTCTCTCTGGGAATTGGATTGGAGTGTCGTAAAACGTGGTCACAAGTACACAGACAGCAGTTTTGTGGCTATCAATTTCAGAGACAAAGGACAAAACAGTGACACGTGGTAAGTCCTACAAGTTCGTCCTACTGAACCAGTCTAGAACTAGGTCATTGTGGGAGATTGGACACAGCTTTGTCTTGGAGAATCCAAATCAGGTCAAAACTGTGGCATTTGAAAGAAGCTTCAGAGGGATACTACAGGGATGAAATTCAAATATTGAAGTTCTACAATCACAGATATAATCCAATTTCAATATCGAGCTCCTCAAAAGCAAGAAAAAGGTGTGTATTTTTCTGAATTTCATAAGTCTTGTTTGAAGAATCAATTTGAATTGATTCCAAGGGCATATTTTAGAATTTTTATCAGTATTGGGTTCTATAATGCCTCCAAAAAATAATTCCATACCCATTAATCCCTCAAAAAGCTATACTATGACACATGAAGAGGAAGAGTTGCAGTATGAGATATCAAAATTACGGTACCAAGTGCAACAAGTTTCAATCTTACGAAGAGCAATTGAAGATGAAATAGATGGTTTAAAAGCAGAAATGGAGGCCAAGTTGGATGGGTTTTAAGGATCAAATAATAGCAAATATGGATGATAAATTAGTGGAAGATCACATCGAGCATCAATAACAAGTTCTCCAACTCTTAAAGGATAACCCAACTTTGGTGCAGAATCTAATGAAACAACAGGAAGATCAACATCACATCGAAATAAGTTATGAAGCAGTCATAGAAACAAGAACTCGGAAGCTATGGAATCAATCAATTTCAGAGTATCTCAGCAAGTGGAAGAACTTTCCTGTAAAATATTTCACATGGGAGGATGAGAATTTTATATAGAAGCATCAAGAAATAATCAAGCGTTGAGGACAACACTTGTTTGAAGGAGAGGGGCATGTTAAGTCCCTATATTAATAGTGTAGCCCCTTATTATGTTATTTTAGCCCCCCTTATTGTTATTATTGTACCCCTGTAACCCCCATATTGTTATTATTGTGCCCTTACATTATTATTGTTAGGTCAGCTAGGATTACATTGTGGCCCCACTAGGATTATATTGTGGCCCCATGGAATCCTATATATAGAAGGAGGTTTTGTTCATTTGTATCATCCAAGAATTGTTCATTTATGTAATGTATTGGAGGTTTCCCCCTAAAAGTGGCTCATTTCTAAGGCGTTGATATCTTTTTTCTTCTATTTTTGGAGCTGGTTACACAAAAAAAAAATTCCAATAACCCAAGATTCTCCCCCAACTTGTCAAACTTCCCCTTTGGTAGGGGCTTTGTCAAACTATTAACCATATGCAACTTTTTTAGATGTGGTCCAACACTACCAACTCCCTAATGAACTTGGAATCTTAGGAAGTTGTATTGAATATCAATGTGTTTGAAATGGTCATGATACATTGGAACTTCATAAAGCTTGATGTAACTTTGATTCTCACAAGAGACAATATTAGGCTTCAACAACTGATTGGTTGACTCTACAATCAAGTTGAAAATCTAGATAGCTTCATAATAAGTATATGAAACGGCCATATACTTTGCTTCAGTGGAACTGAATGCAATTGTTGCTTGCTTCTTGTTGATTTAATAAAAATGATTTATAAAATGATAATAATGATATTTAAAATAAGCCTTATGATGGCCTACTTATACACATTGATTGTTCATGAAGTGTAGGGGTATGTTTATAACATCACTACCCTTGAAAGCTTTGTCTTGAAAGCACAGTAATTAGAATTTTATTTAGTTACGCACATTTTTGTGGTGGAATGAAGTTTATCAGATATCTATTTATACTTTGTAGAGGTTTGACTTTGTTTGTCCTTTGAGTTTTGATGAGGTTTCTTTGGATTTTTGTCATCATAGTCTAAAGTATTTTGACCTAATTGTTTAACATGAAAGATTTATGCTTGTTGGAAATATATTTGAAATACCTGCATGATCAAGAAACTATTATGGTTAATTAAATTACTAATTAGGTACTACGAAAAGAGGATGATGTGAGAGGGCTTTCTTGGGTGACTCTGGGAGAAACTTGGAGGTGGTCAGACAAAGCTCTTCTAAGTTACAAATCTGAAGAGAAAAAATTGGTGATGCATATGTGGTTGCTCAACTTGGGTTGTATGGAAAATATTGGCAAAGAGTGTTTACCTTTCTGTGTCTTCACGAAAGTAGGTTGTCTGGTCACAGAATAATATCACTACATGTAGGTGATGGTTCTATAGTAATTTCTTAGCCTTATCTTCAGAATGGCTAATATAGAGGATAAAGTTTGAATACAGGATATAATTTGATGAATTTGGAGATTTAGAGTTAAAGAAAAAATTGTGGTGAAGTTTGGATGGGTGCTAATTTGTAGGGTTTTCCATTTTTATAATTTTCTTTGTTGTGTTGTCTACCATGCTACCTAGTTGCTTTCCTGTTTCCCTAGCAATTTAACTTTTTCGATTTCTATCTCTCTATTATTTCTTGCCCCATTTGAAATATCATCCTTATTTGGTAGGTTTTTTCTTCAATATAGTGTGAATATTTTTCCATCACACAACTTTTGTGGGGTTTGTCTATGAAAATAGCTTGTAAGGCCCATTCATCAAGGTATTTGATGAAATGAAATGATTATCCATGATCACCAACTAATGGTACCTATAGATATTTACTCTAACAATTCTACAGTTTTCCTGTGCCAACAATTATACATCATTTTAACCTCATGAACTAGTCTCCTCTCTTCTCTTAGCTAATGGTATAAGCACTTATTGCTATTGTCAAATATTTTACTTTCTCGTCCCATTGAGCTATTTCAGTTATTTGTGGACATTGATCTATTTTCGTTTCATTTCTTCAATTTTTCTAACTATTATGTGTTACCTTTAGCCAGTACCTTCTTTCTTACATATTCTTATTCTGCTTAAGAATTCCAGTGCCAACAATTATACATCATTTTAACCTCATGAACTAGTCTCCTCTGTTCTGTTAGCTGATGGTATAAGCACTTATTGCTATTGTCAAATATTTTATTTTCTCGTCCCATTGAGCTATTTCAGTTATTTGTGGACATTGATCTATTTTCGTTTCATTTCTTCAATTTTTCTAACTATTATGTGTTACCTTTAGCCATTACCTTCTTTCTTACCTATTCTTATTCTGCTTAAGCATTCTAGCCAGCCACAGCAACAGGGGCAGCAGGAGCCACACAGTCCAGCCAAAGCCGAGCAGGGGCAGCATAGAGGCAGCAGGAGCCATGTAGGGCTGACGCAGGTCCAGTCAAGGCAGTGCAAGGGCAGTGTAAGCCCTTCAGGTGTGACACAAGCCCTTACTGAGTAGCTCACAGGCTGACCCAGGCTAGTCAGGCCGACATAGAGGGATTCAAAGCAATGTGTTACTGTTATTTTTATTTCTCTGTTGGGTGAACCAGTTTTGGTGCCTAGGATAGTTGTACTTAGATTCTACATAATAATTAAAACCCTCTAGAGCTAGCTACACAGGTTTTCCCGCATTGGGTTTTTTCCGAGGATAGTTGTCCAAAAAATTTGTGTGTCTCTTTGTCTATGAGCATGTTATTCAGTATTTGATCTGTATGTGTAGGTTTCTAGTTGTATTTACTATTTACTTCGCTAATTTTTTGAATATTTCAGAAATTAACTTGTAACTTGATTCAAGTAGGAGAATTAAATCAAGATATTGCAATAGGGTTTCTTATATTAAGAAATTTTCACATTCCCTAGGTCTAGCCCCATTAGGTCACCTAGGCAAAAATTTCCCAACAATCTAGCTAGAGGAAAACTTCTATCTCCTAGAGGCAGTTGCATTGCTAGGTTCCCTCAATCTCCTCAGAACTTGGGCCAATTCCAATGGTGGAATCTCTGTATACCTCAAACCCTAGCTCTAGGATGAAGTTTTTCCTAGTTGTTCCCAAGGATAGAACCTAGTACGATCAACTTGACCTATCGAAGTAAAAACTCTTGTCTGATCCTTTCCCCTCACCTTGTTCAGGATAGGAAGATCACTGGTTGCTAAATTCCATCCCCGAACCTGGGTTGGGTCCACTTGGCCCTATGTGGTCCCATTTGGTGTCAAAGGCCTTTCATCAAGGACCATTTGGGAATCCAAGTTCCTAAAGGATTTTAGGTATTGAGAACTTCCTTAATAATTCTTATTCTTATCCCTTAACCCTTCAATCCCCCTCCTCCCTCCCTAGAATATAAATCCCTTGCTTAAAAGGAAAGCAAGTCCCACTATTTATTTTATCTTAGGAAAAGGGTTTCGAGGGTCACTTCCCACCTGTTCATTGACCTATACTCTACAAGTGACTTCCTAAAATACTGGGACTACACCCATCGATGAAACTTCGTGAAGATCAAGGAGCCTTAGCTGTGGTGACAATGGGCTAAGCCTCCATCGTTTCCCTTTTCCTAGCATTTTCCCTCTTAGGAACCCCTTTTAGGTCCACTACTAGTTTGAGTGGTAACAATTTGTTCACAATTCTATTTGTGAACAACACTTTGGTATGCCCACTTTTTCCATACTACAGCTCCAAGATGAGAATTCTAGGGCTATGGAGGTTTCCCTTCTTTGCACTGAATCAATCCTCTACAATATAGTTAACTAGGGCTAGTTGGTTGGCCCACTTGAATGTTACTATAGTCCTTCAAATTCTGCACATCCTTAGTTCCTATGCACCTGCCCTTCTACCAATTTTGTTGTCCTTCACTAGAACGAGAGTTAGGGCTCTTCTTTGACATTAACCTAACAACCCTCCAACTGTACTTGGACTACCATCAATCTGCCCAACCACAGTCAATTATTTTTACTGATCTAGGGCCCACAATATTGTCTTCATCTAGGGCTCTTCAAATATTCCACCTAACAATGGTTTGAGTCCTCTCAAGATCATTGTTCTTTTGTATCGATAATTTGATCTTTGTTGTCCAATCTATGAACAAATATGAACTACTCCTCTTGTCATACTTATAACAATCTGTAGATGACTGAACTAGGGTCAAAAATCAGCCACTAATAGTCCATTTACTAATTTTTTATAGGTTTCTTCAGATATTTGTCTAGAACTCTATGTAAATTCCACCAAAATCAACTCCTCTACATGTCAATTCATTCTTCATATGGCACATTCCTTCTGCATGCTCAATATTCTTCTCAGGTTCCACCCTCCTTTGGATCTATTGTCTCCACACATACCGAATCTACAAACCGTATTCCAGATCTGCGGTCCTTATTGTAGAAATAAACCTCACTCTAAGGGTCAGAACCCATATTATTCTATGCAAATTTTTCACAATATTAAGAGCAGACGTTGTTGGCAATATGATGCAGAGTGTTGTCCTTGATGGCAACCTACTTGATAAAGTTGATGGCAACCTACTTGATGAAGTAGTGCTTGATGGAAAATGAATTGTCCTATTTGTTAATGATGTAAATCTGATGTATCTACAGAGCAGTTCAGATGTAATGAAGAAAGCAATTCCTGTAAGGGCTAGAGCAATGATGAAAATGGTATGTCACAAAGCATACACGGGTTTGTAAAGGCAAAGTAGCGTATGTACGCGGAAAAGTACATACCAAGTAGCGTATGCCTATTTGCGCTCTAAATTTATAAAACCAGGGGACATAACCATGGTATTGGCCCATATTATTGAGCGTTGGATTATCTATTTGATCCCATCTAGGAATACCATCGGAAGTTGTGTGGTTTTGACTCATGGTATTGACAAAGGCTAAATCTATATCAGGAGAATAAGATCATAGTGCAAGTGGGTGCATAAGTCTGGGTTTTAATGAATACTTCACTTTGAAGTATATCTGCATGGAAGGGTGACAGTTTATTGATTGCTCTGAATTAATAATGCACCTATGAAGAGGGATCTCTAGATCTGAAATGACTATGTATTTTCTAGATATGTTTATGGAATGTTTAGATCTGAGATGAGGCGAATAATTTCTGAAGTGAAGGATAAGATCTGAGCTATTTATCTTTTTTGAAGAGTTGCACCACCCTACAAAGTTTGAAGATCTATACGCATGTTTGCTTCATAAAAAACGTGTGCATACGCAGCTTGGTGTTATGAATCTAATTCATAACTAAAGTAATAAATATAGTTATTAATAGAATAAAATAGAATAATTGTAATTACTAACTAATCAATTAGGATTATGTTAAATAGTCATTAGGTTAATGAAAAGGCATGTCTAAAAGACATGCCCATTCGTGAAAAGGTACCTGCATGGGTATAAAAGCGGGACCTCATTGTAATCATTCAATCATCTCATATCTTATCAATAAAATATTATTATTATAAATACCTCTTGTGTATTTTTATAATTAAAGCTATTTCTGCTATCAAAGTCAACAAGCATACAAGTCTTCTGCTACAGTATTCAAAATTACGAATTCCGCTGCTACAGTGGTATCGGAGCTTTCAACGAGTTATTTCTTTGAAGTGCTGGTTGACACACATTGACTGCCAAATTACCACACTCAATTGTTTTCTTCTTGCGTACTGGAGCCCCAAGACTATCACCTAATTGTTGCTTACAAGGACTTTCAGGATTTTTACAAGAATTTTGCATCTGCATCTTCTCAGAAGATATGTTCAATTTACCTAAGCCTGAGATGTTTGAAGAGCTATTTCTGCAAATACCTTGTTTCCCAGTGACCTGGCCAGAAGAAGATACAGTCTTGGACTTTGTGATAGCTTCTAATTTTTTCTGATTGCTTTCCTTCTGTTTCAACTTACATCCTTCACAAAACCAATCCTCTATAGGAACAGCCGTGAGGAGTGTTTGCATGTAGTAAATATGTCCAGCCCCCTCATTGCACTTAGCACAAGTGACTAACACTTCCTCGTACCCAATATCGCCAGAGATGTCACAAATTTTAACATCATTGACGTCATCCTCTGCAATTGAATCTATGGATTCAGAAGGAAACACATTATCCCTTGAATCGTGAGATTGAGATTCCCCTGAGACTTCAGTCTTATATTCTCCTATCTCGGATTGCGCAATTTCCATATCAGCCTTATCACCAACTTTAGCTTTTCTACTTTGATTTTCTTGGGCTTCCATACAACATAATTGGTTTTTTGCAAAAGCATGGTTATTTTCAACCAATGGTGGTGTACGACCATTAAGAGGGCTGGATACACAAGCATCTTTTTCTGTTTCCTTACCAGTGCTGGCAACGGTATTTCTTGTATAAAATGCACATTCATGTCCTGCGAAGTATATGTCTCCACATTTCCAACATTTCCCTTCTTCTTTACTTTTATTACGCATTGGTGGAGGGATATATTTAGTTGAATTTTCCATGGATTTTTTACTTGATTTCCCTTTAGAAAAACTAACTGCTTTATTATTATTACTGAATTTTTCTTTTTTTTTATTATGGACTACTGCAGGATATTTTGCACATAACTTCTCAAGCTTTTCTAGAACTTTTCTAATTATTTCAATTCTTTTGGGATCTTGATGTAATGTCACATTATATGGTAAATAATGTGCTCGAGCTTGTAAACTACGTTCGTATGCTTGTAGAACGATGCTGTGTGCCATTCCTTCAACCTGTCCACAATATGGCTCTGATACCACTGTAGCAGCGGAATTCGTAATTTTGATTACTGTAGCAGAAGGCTTGTATACTTGTTGACTTTGATAGCAGAAATAGCTTTAATTATAAAAATACACAAGAGGTATTTATAATAATAATATTTTATTGATAAGATATGACATGATTGAAAGTTTACAATGAGGTCCCGCTTTTATACCCATGCAGGTACCTTTTCACGAATGGGCATGTCTTTTAGACATGCCTTTTCATTAACCTAATGACTATTTAACATAATCCTAATTGATTAGTTAGTAATTACATTTATTCTATTTTATTCTATTAATAACTATATGTATTACTTTATTTATGAATTAGATTCATAACATTGCCTCCTTCTTCGAAATAACTCGTTGAAAGCTCAAGAAACAATTAAAGCTGATGGATGTGGAGTTCTGCCACAAATAAAGAGCCCAGTGAGACCTTCATTCACTAGAGATGGGTCATTCAAGATGCCTGAAGCAGGTAATTCTGACAATGGTACTACATCATTGCCAGCATATAACAATTCTACACCACGGCCATTCTCCAGGGAGAATTCTTTCAAGACAACAGAAACAGCAAAGGTGAAATTTCTTCTATCACATTCTGTAGCTGTTCTTCGTGCAGGAGTTCCCTTGAAAGCATTCTCAAAGTCCAATGTTGTAGATGAGAACTCGAATGTAGCATCTCCTTGAACTGGCATAGTGAATTCTTGGCCATTTTCTCCCAGAAACATTAGCAGCCCAATGACAGATTCGGCAGGCTCTCCTGTAAATAGATCAGGTCCGTAATCATCTTCTCGCCAAACTGTAGTGAATTCTGGCTTGCGAAGTGTTGGATTACCGAACGCCAATGACACACTTCCATCTTTTCTGTTATCTAGTAGATCAAATAATTCTTCTCGTGTAAACTCTATCTTCAGAAGCGGCACAGAGACTGGCAGTGGCAATGATGCTGGACCTCAACAGAGTGATTCTACCTTGCTTTTTCAGAAGAGGGGGCTATCTGGTTCTGAGAAAAACAATTCCAGAATTAATTTGTCACCCTGTCATTATCCTTTTTCCTCTATTTTTGGATTTCAACACACCTTCGCTGGTGGGCATCAGTATGCTGCTTCTTTCTATCAGTCGAGTAAGGATAAATGCTCACAATATGTATTTTTTGAAATCCAATTCTGCATGCTTCATATACTAGAAGATCCCTCAGCTCCTTATAAGCAGTGTGACTTTATTGTGCCAAGTAGTGGACAGAGATGCAAATTTGCAGTATCCCTTGGCATTGCAGACATCAGATCTGGTCAGATTTCAGATCGCCTTTCACAACTGAGTTGCAGTCACGGAGTACCACAAAATAATCATGGCGATAAGAATTCACATCATAAGATTATCCTTACTATTGAACCGATTGCTTCGGTTTTGCTCGCTTCAGCAGTTACAGGACTGATGTTTGCATGGTGGAGGAGATGGCACAGAATCAATGTGTCAAACGGACAATCTGAGGAAGGAACCGGTACTTTTCTGTTGATTCCCCAACTATTTCGACAAACGAAACAATATGTTCCTGCTTCTCTGCCAAGGTTTCCATCGAATGAATTTGGTTATGAAGAATCTTACACGAAATATAAGATTAAGATAGATTGCCCGCAGAAAACTATTTGTGATATATTTCTACGAAAAAAATCAACTAATGTCGAAAATCATTTTTACGGGATTCTTCTGTCCGGCGAAATTCTAGCTGTAAAAGAGCTCTATCCGACCACCAACGGCATAGCCGCAGACCGGATAAGCTTCCTGTCCGAAATCGAAGCTTTGGCGGAGTTAATCAATACGTCCGATACAAAAAAAAAACATTTGGATCAACAGGTGGCAAGTATTTTAAAATGATACGACGTGTCTTTTTAATCTGGGTCTTCATAAGTGCGATTGCAAGGGAAAAACGTGCTTAAGTTGGTGAAATAAAAAAATATATAACGCTGTGACGTTTGAGGACAAGTTCCAATTTAATTATGGTTATAATTAAAAGTCATAATATGTAGGTATATATTATAATTATATAATTTATATATATATAAAATTATTATTATTTAATAAATAATAATAATAATATATATATATATATATATATTATAAAAAAAACAATTATTAATTTAATTAATTAAAATTACTATTTAATTAATTAAATTAATGAAAAAAAGAAAAAAGAGAAGTTAAATTATATATATATAAAAAAGGAGAACTCAGTTTCGAGGCAGCATTATTGAAAAATTATACAAGCAAAGGTATTTGTGATGAATTACACAATCTAAGATGACAAACGCTAGATGAAGGAAATTTCCAGAATTAAGCTTTGAGGACAAAGCTTTTCGAAGAAGGAGGCAATGTTATGAATCTAATTCATAACTAAAGTAATAAATATAGTTATTAATAGAATAAAATAGAATAAATGTAATTACTAACTAATCAATTAGGATTATGTTAAATATTCATTAGGTTAATGAAAAGGCATGTCTAAAAGACATGCCCATTCGTGAAAAGGTACCTGCATGGGTATAAAAGCGGGACCTCATTGTAATCATTCAATCATGTCATATCTTATCAATAAAATATTATTATTATAAATACCTCTTGTGTATTTTTATAATTAAAGCTATTTCTGCTATCAAAGTCAACAAGCATACAAGTCTTCCGCTACAGTATTCAAAATTACGAATTCCGCTGCTACACTTGGCTTCAGCAAAAGCGCATATGGAATGTGAGATCAGTTCTAAAATATGTGCAGAAATATACGAGGTTTGTTTCTATGAAAGTGTGTATATACGCAAGTTCAGTGAAGTAAAAGCGCGTATGGAATCTAGGGTTTTGCTGAAGTAAGTAGAATGAAATGTCTGATCTATTTTGTTGTTTTACTGCTATCTGCCAATGATGTATTCACACAGATCTGGGTTGTTTGAATGTTGATTATGCTGCTGATTATGTTGATTAAAGATCAAATTTTTTGGTTGATTGGTTGATGATTCAATGAATTAATTGATGGGGTTATAAGGTTCAGTTTGATATATGTTGAGCGTAAATGTGTGGAGTGGGTCCAGTCTGAAAATCTGATGAAAAGAGGCCTACAAGTTGTGTTGTTTGGAAGCTCTTGGATCCAGTATGAAAATTGATGAAATGTGGTCCGCAATGGTGCTGAGGGTCGAATCCTTTAGTGAGGGGGTTGTAGCTCCCTTCCAGTGGTAGCTGGTAAACAAGAGCAGGGGGTAGTAGATCCCTTCCAGGAGAGGCTGGTAAACGAGAGCAGGGGGTAGTGGCTCCCTTCCAGGAGAGGCTGGTAAATGAGAGCAGGGGGTTGTAGCTCCCTTCCAGGAGAGGCTGGTAAATGAGAGAAGGTTGTAGCCTTCTGCAGGTGGGTGCCTGCGTACTAGTATGAGTCTGCGCCAGTACATGGCTGTAAGAAGTTTTCTTTATAATAAATATTGAAGACAGATACGACGGCAGCGATGGTTCTCTCCCAAATTAGGTTTCCACCTTAAATCTTGGTGTTCATGTGTGTTGCTTATGTGTGATGATTTATTCTATTCTTACTGCACAATTTTGCTGCTTACTAAACATCTAATGAATGAATGATGCAATGATCTAAGTAAAGAATTATCTGCATAATGAGATCTTTGGTAATACGCAAGTTTTATTAAGGATATCCACGTGTATATGCGAGTTGGTTTCAGTAAAGTAGCGTATGGGTTTTAGAGAAAGAAAAATTAAAAAGTTTTCAGTCAGCCCTAAATACTGATTCACCCCCCCCCCCTCTTAGTATTTTTCCCAATAATTGGAATCAAAGCCAAGTTCTTATGCAGAAGCTTGATCGCTTGAAGGAGATCCATCGCAATGGGAAGTCATGAAGGAGTACTTTCTCTAAGGCCACCTCTATTCAATGGAAGTAATTTATTATTCTGGAAGATACGAAAAAAAGCATATTTGCAAAGTCTTGGTGCAGAAGTATGGGCAATCGTGGAAGAAGGTTATCAGTATCTGGCAATTATTCCTACTGATGCAGCACAAAGGAAGAAATATGAAATAAATGCCAAAGCAGTCAATGTTTTATTAGGAAGCATGTCTGAATCTGAATATGTTAAAGTGATGCAGCTAAATTCAGCAAAAGAAATATGGGACAAAATAATTCAAAGCTATGAAGGAGATGCAAAGGTAAAAAGTGCAAAACTCCAAACTCTCAGAATTGAATATGAAAATTTAAGGATGCATAGTGATGAGAGTATTGCCAGTTTCTTTTTACATCTAGATGATATTGTAAATTGTATGAGAAGTTTGGGTGAAACCATAACCGATACTACTCTGGTGGAAAAAGTCTTAAGATCTTTGACTTCAAAATTTGAGTCAAAAGTATCAGCTATTGAAGAAAGGCAAGATCTGCAAACTCTTACTATTGTTCAACTACATGGTATTCTAACTACTTTTGAAATGAGAAAAGAAGGTCCCTCTCAAATCAGAGAAGTTGCCTTTAAGGCATGTGCAAAAGGAAAAGAAAAGGAAGTCGTCAAGGAACCAAGTTATATATCAGAAGAAGAAGAAGCAAATTGTGTAAGAAGACTCCAACCAGGTACTGGAAGATTCAGAGGTAAGCTTCCCTTCAAGTGTTTTACTTGTGGAAGAGTTGGTCATTATGCTGCTAAATGTCCTTATGAAGAAAATCATGATAAAGGAAAACAATTTGAAAAGGGAAAGAGTTATTATACAAATGAAGATAATGATGAAATGTCAAATGAGGATGAAGAAGATTCTGACCAAGATCTGCAAGTGCTCATGGCAAGGAAGCAAAAGAAGAAGGCTACTCAAAGAAAGGAGATACCTCAAAAAACATGTGCAGCAAAAAATGAAGAAGATGAAACAGGTATTGATTGTTGTTCTTCTGATTCACTTTCTTGTGCATGCAATGGTGAAGATAGTGAAAGTAACAGTATAAGTCTAGAAGCAAATCTCAAAATCAATGATGAAGATCCATTTAAAAGGAAGGAATCTATCTACCAAGATATGATCTCTAGAATGAATGGACAGATAGAAACAATGAAGGGACAGATAGAAATATATCAAAGACTGCAGGATAAAGTAACCAATCGAAGTGAAAGACTTGAAGCAAAAATCATCTCTCTCAAAACAGATCTGGAAAAATCAAATAAGAAGAATGAAGAACTTTTACAAACTTTTGAAGAACAAGAAAATGGGTTGAAAGAAGAGATTTTAAAATTGAATGATCAAGTAGAAGAAGGAAGAAGGGTCGAAGATAGTATGAAGAATCAATGCCAAAGATTGGAGGTTGAGGTAAATATTTTGAAAGGTAAATTAGAAGAAAAAGATAAACTCTTGAGGTTTCAAGATAGTACTAAGATTCTAGACAATATTCTTAGTAGTCAAAGGTCTCCTTCTGTTAAATTTGGTCTTGTTTTTCATGAAAATGTTAAAGGAGAATCTAGTTCACAAGGAAGTGCTAAAGATTTAAAGGATATCCATGCAAAATCTGAAGTGTTGAAAGAAACAGAAGGTCAACCGACAATCATGAACTCTCAAAAGAAATCATTCCCTCCTTTGATCAATAATGTTGAATGATTTAAATGTCATAATTATGGGCATGTTGCAGCCAATTGCAGAAGTAGATTGTTTCAGTCACAAACAAACAGATTCTACACAGAAAGGTACTCAGGTTTCTTTAAGGGATATTGTTTTTCATGCAGCAAGTTTGGTCATAAAGCAGCTGATTGCAATAGAAGAAAGAATAGAAAAACACATTATGATCCCTATGCTTAATTTTCTGGTCACGCAAGATGTTATGCTTGTAACAAGTATGGACATGTAGAAAAAGAATGCAGGATGAATAGATCTGAGAAATTGGACAATTTCCAGCACACTATAATAAATTTCAAGCAAAGCTGGAAAAAGAAGGAGGACTAGTCAGAAACGTAGGGAATATTGACCCTACTGCAGTCATCCGATTCTAAATCTTACTTCTCATAATGACTGCAGGAGTGATGTGAGATACATTCTAGGGATTAGTAATGTATCATCACAGGGGGAGCAATGTATGGTGATTCTCATGGTTGGTTTGGTAATTCTGGGTATGTTTATTTCTGACAGTGCATCTGATGTGAAGAAGACAGGTACAGGTGGCATAAGTTCAGGGGAAGATTAAGGAGTGAAATTTTCAGTATTTCACTTTCCATACGCGGGTTTCATGAACAAAATCCGCATATACACGCGAGTTCCTTTGGAGACAGAAGCGTATGCTTTTCTGTTATGGAAAACAGTGAGATGGCTGAAGAACAGGAGCACAGGTTTAGGGGGAGCATCAATATAACTACTAATGATTGAATTGTTGGAATTGTATCTGCTTATTCCTTAGTTCTCGTAATACTCATATGATGATACCATGATACATGGTTTCTTATGATGAGATTATGGATGAGCCCTGATTGTCTTTTTGCTGAAGAGTATCTTTTGTTTTCACACATGGATGAGATGGAAGTCTTATGATGCAGAGATAAGGATAAATCATGCAGAGTTTATTGCTGATGACTTTTGACATGGTTGAGACCTTTTATACATAATTCCTACACATGTTACATCATGATAAATCTTGAAAATCTTAGTGATATCAGATCACATGGATGATTTCTTGACACATATTGTCTATTGAAGAAGTTGTTCTGGTATGATAATTCCTCTTGGGAAGAATATGTTGATGCTGCAAAGAGCCTGAAGGTTTGGTTACTGATGTGCTTATGCTACAAATGTTGGATGACACTTGAAAACATAGCTACATTGTCCTATCTATCTTCTCTCATATATTCCGGGGAAGCATTTGAATATCTCAGACAGAATCTGGGAAAAGTCTCTGCCATACAGAAGATAAGATCTGCTTAAATTCAGAAGATTAAATTGGATACGCGGGTTTTCTGAAACACATTCGCGTATATATGCGAGTTTATACACAGAAAATCGCGTATGGGTGTGTGCTGACAAATTTTTGGGGTCAGCGTTCTTCAGCACAGCTGTGGTTCTGTTGGGTATCTATGGTGATGTTTCAGCTCTCATATTTTTGTTTCATTCTCTGATATCTGATGAAGATGCATTGATGATTTTCTATTGAAAGTGTTCAGGATGCACAAGCTAACGGGGAACATTGGTCATATGGAAAGTAATGCATTATTGGCATTATGATGGTTCTAAAATATGATCTCTCTCTTGAGGTCTTTTTGGTATTGGTCATAAAAATTCATATTTGTAATTTGATGAAAAGGTTATGTTGAGACCTATGATGTAAAATTGTAATATTCAGTCATGTAAGGACTTGATCAAATTTGTAAACCCACTTGGTTGGGTAGTTCAGTCAAAATGTGTAAACCCACTTGGTTGGGTACTTGAGTCACATATGTAAATCTGCTTGGGTGGATCATTGATGTAAGTATGAGTCCTTGGTGATGGGAAAGGTCATAGAGTCATGTACTTCATTGAAAAATATGTCTTCAGCATGAACTCAGGGGGAGCATGGTAACTTCAGTGCACATCAAATCTACAAAGCTCTTCTTTATACAAGAGAAGAAAAAAAAAAAAAACTTGTTTTGGCTTTGATCCGCCCTTTGCCCTTGATGTCAAAGGGGGAGAGTATCATGGTGTTTGAATGGTGTTTGAATAGGGGGAGAGTATCATGGTGTTTGTTTAATGGTTATAATCAATGTATCTATCTGTTGTGGTGATCAAACACCATCATGGTTGCCATCAAGTCCAAAGGGGGAGATTGTTGGCAATATGATGCAGAGTGTTGTCCTTGATGGCAACCTACTTGATAAAGTTGATGGTAACCTACTTGATGAAGTTTTCCTTAATGGAAACTGAATTTTCCTATTTGTTAATGATGTAAATCTAATGTATCTACAGAGCAGTTCAGATGTAATGGAGAAAGGAATTCCTGTAAGGGCCAGAGCAATGATGAAAATGGTATGTCAAAAAGCATACACAGGTTTGTAAAGGCGAAGTAGCGTATGTACACGGAAAAGTACGTACCAAGTAGTGTATGCCTATTTGTGCTCTAAATTTATAAAACCATGGGACATAACCATGGTGTTGGCCCATAGTATTGAGTGCTGGATTATCTATTTGATCCCATCCAGGAATACCATCGGAAGTTGTGTGGTTTTGACTCATGGTATTTACAAAGGCTAAATCTATATAAGGAGAAGAAGATCATAGTGCAAGTGGGTGCATAAGTCTGGGTTTTAAAGAATACTTCACTTTGAAGTATATCTGCATGGAAGGGTAACATTTTATTGATTGCTCTGAATTAATAATGCACCTATGAAGAGGGATCTCTATATCTGAAATGACTATGTATTTTCTAGATCTGTTTATGGAATGTTTAGATCTGAGATGAGGCGAATAATTTCTGAAGTGAAGGATAAGATCTGAGCTATTTATCTTTTCTGAAGAGTTGCACAGCCCTACAAAGTTTGAAGATCTATACGCAGGTTCGCTTCATAAAAAATGTGTGCATACACAGGTTGGGTTCAACAAAAGCTCATATGGAATGTGAGATCAGTTCTGAAATATGTGCAGAAGTATACGCAAGTTCAGTGAAGTAAAAGCGCGTATGGAATCTAGGGTTTTGCTGAAGTAAGTGGAATGAAATGTATGATCTGTTTTGTTGTTTTACTACTATCTGTCAATGATGTATTCACACATATCTGGGTTGTTTGAATGTTGATTATGCTGTTGATTATGTTGATTAAAGATCAAAGTTGTTGGTTGATTGGTTGATGATTTAATGAATGAATTGATGGGGTTATAAGGTTCAGTTTGATATATGTTGAGCTTAAATGTGTGGAGTGGGTCCAGTCTGAAAATCTGATGAAAAGAGGCCTACAAGTTGTGTTGTTTCGAAGCTCTTGGATCCAGTATGAAAATTAATGAAACGTGGTCCGCAATGGTGCTGAGGGTCAAAGCCTTCAATGAGTGGGTTGTAGCTCCCTTCCAGTGGTAGCTAGTAAACAAGAGCAGGGGGTAGTAGCTCCCTTCTAGGAGAGGCTAGTAAACGAGAGCAGGGGGTAGTGGCTCCCTTCCAGGAGAGGCTGGTAAATGAGAGCAGGGGGTTGTAGCTCCCTTCCAGGAGAGGCTGGTAAACGAGATAAGGTTGTAGCCTTCTGCAGGTGGGTGCCTGCGTGCTGGTATGAGTCTGCGCCAATACATGGTTGTAAGAAGTTTTCTTTATAATAAATATTGAAGACAGATATGACGGCAGCGATAGTTTTCTCCCAAATTGGGTTTCCTCCTTAAATCCTGGTGTTCATGTGTGTTGCCATGTGATGATTTATTATGTTCTTACTGCACATGTTTACTGCTTACTAAACATCTAATGAATGAATGATGCAATGATCTAAGTAAAGAATTATCTGCATAATGAGATCTCTGGTAATACACAAGTTTTATTAAGGATATCTGCGTGTATACGCGACTTGGTTTCAGTAAAGTAGCGTATGGGTTTTAGAGAAAGAAAAAGTAAAAAAAATTCAGTCAGCCCTAAATATTGATTCACCCCCCCCCCTCTCAGTATTTTTCCCAAAAATTGGAATCAAAGCCAGGTTCTTCTGCAGAAGCTTGATCGCTTGAAGGAGATCCGTCGCAATGGGAAGTCATGAAGGAGTACTTTCTCTAAGGCCACCTCTATTCAATGGAAGTAATCTATTATTCTGGAAGATACGAACAGAAACATATTTGCAAAGTCTTGGTGCATAAGTATGGGAAATCGTGGAAGAATGTTATCAGTATCCGACAATTATTCCTACTGATGCAGCACAAAGGAAGAAATATGAAATCAATGCCAAAGCAGTCAATGTTTTATTAGGAAGCATGTCTGAATCTGAATATGTTAAAGTGATGCAGCTAAATTCAGCAAAAGAAATATGGGACAAAATCATTCAAAGCTATGAAGGAGATGCAAAGGTAAAAAGTGAAAAACTCCAAACTCTCAAAATTGAATATGAAAATTTAAGGATGCATAGTGATGAGATTATTGCCAGTTTCTTTTTACATCTAGATGATATTGTAAATCGTATGAGAAATTTGGGTGAAACCATAACCGATACTACTCTAGTTGAAAAAGTCTTAAGATCTTTGACTTCAAAATTTGAGTCAAAAGTATCAGCTATTGAAGAAAGGGAAGATCTGCAAACTCTTACTATTGTTCAACTACATGGTATTCTAACCGCTTTTGAAATGAAAAAAGAAGGTCCCTCTCAAATCAGAGAAGTTGCCTTTAAGGCATGTGCAAAAGGAAAAGAAAAGGAAGTTGTCAAGGAATCAAGTTATATATCAGAACTCTTTCTAACTCTGATTTGTGCTCCAGTATTTGACATCTATCACTCTGATTTCTTTCTTGCTGACATCTGACTACATCAATATAACTAATCCTTCCTACTACTGTTGTACTGTGGGCTCCTCGTTGCTAGGTTTGATTCATGAGACACGCCATCTCAATGGAACTTTCCCAAGTTTCTTACCTTGGGATTTGTCTACACACCACCCCACCTTACACTTCGAGGTATGGTTGCTCCCTCTTCCCATCTGGCTTGAAATTTTCCCCTCATGGAGGTCACTGCTTGAGTGGACGCTTCCACTTGGTCTCCTCTCTGCTTCTCAAATTGTGGCAGCTACTCCATAACCTTCTGAGATTGCTTCTCATGAGGATGCATGTTTAGAGGTAATTTATGCTCCCTCTAAACCACCAAGTCTCTAACTTCTGCCTTTCTCCTCAAAGATTTGCTTGCATCTTGTACCTCAAGTGCATATAGGTTCTTGACTCTCGCATAGTGTAATTGTCCCGACATTACAAAAAGTTTCTAAAAAAGAGTTGATTTTAAATTGATGATATATCCCTCATCTGAGTTGTGATTCAACTGATTTTTTTTCCATTTGGGTATATTTTTGCAAGGAATCCAAATATTCTATTTGTTTTTGAAAATTTTGCACCCAAATCTTCAGATATTCTCTAAAAACTCACCACCCAAAAAATTCCTGCTCTGATACCATGTAGAAAATTTAACCAACGAGATTCAATCTGATCTTGTAATATACTAAAATAAGATATAGAATCCTTCCTACAATTTGCGAAAACAAAACACGATCGCACAATCACATATAAATAAGAGAAATAAATTATCATTCACACAAAAACATGATTTATTTAGGGAAAGCAACTGCTCAGAACCCCTCTATCTCTATTGTGTATTAAGTCAAGGAATCATGAAACAATACAATGCTTAATCTCTCATGAGATTCTCCAGCACTTTGTCAATTGTCTCCCGTTGATCTAGGCAAACTCGGTCTAGTACTTAGCCAATTCTCATCCTTACTTCAGCTTGCCTTGCTCATGCAATTCCTAGGGAATTAACTCCTTATTAATTAGGAAAATTAGTCTTCCTTGATTCTGCAATCCATCATGGCATCCCAAAGACTTTATAATTGCACATGGGAAATTTTCTCTGAATACAACTGATAGTTATGTTCCCTTTAACCTTTGTCTCAACTGGGTATTCCTCGAAACTGACATGCATGCAACTATTAATAGTGAATTATCAGTTATCTGGTTAAACACTCATTGTGAATTAAATCTAATTTAATTCACATGACCTCTCACTAGCTCATCACTCAGTTGGAACTAGTTAAAGTAATTTTAACTCATTTAATTGAGTTAATTACACTTCCGCCCCACTAATGCATCAACTTCAACTGGACCCCAAAAATATTAGAATCCCTCTAGATGCCTCATATTAGACCCTCAAATCGATTTTCTTGAGCTAACTCGTCCATCATGGCCTAATTAACTAAAACAAGTTTTTATGAGATGAAATTACAATTTATTGTCCAATTTATTTAAGCGAAAAATAAATTAGACGGCCCACATTCCTCATTCCTGGTGCATCAAAATTCCTCACCAGTGTGGGTGCATTTTTTTTTGTCCTTTCTGGTTTCCAATCTCACTGTTTCTTGTTTCAAATTTCAACATTTCAGAATTTGATGCGGCCTTCACACAAAGCCACCATTGAAATCACATGCCCATATTCTCATGAGAAAACTCTCTTAAGCTCAATCTTCCAAAAGAGAACCAACAATATGCCATCCTACTTCCTAGCGCAAACCGACCATTAAGGTATGCAACATTCTTCTGAACCCTCACATGATGATCTTGCTCTTGGAGGATGATCATGACCTCCCTTTAGCAACCCTTACTCGGCCCTCGTACTTGACCTCTTTTAGAGCTGCATATCTCTTCACCCCCTTGATGTGACAGATAGTGGGAATACATGTCAAACATGCTAAGATGTGCCAAGTGATAAGGCATGCCAAGATGTGCAAGGGTGTGTCAATGCGTGTTAGGGACTGTGAAGACAACAAAAGGGAGAAAAAAAGTTAACCTACAAGGAAATGAACACATAAGAGGGTTAATAAGTCATAAATTTACCTTTTCCTAGAGGGGCATGCTAGGGACACCAATACTAGGCGACAATAGGTGCCAAGTGCAAAGTCTTAGTGCATTGTAAGTGCCAAGTATTCATTTGTTGCTTCTCATCTACTTTCCAATAATTGATCATCACAAATAAATTTAATATTAAACCATGCCAAATCATACCAAGGAATCTCAACGTATTCCATACATGCTAAGACTTTCTAAGCACCAACACATGCCAAGCGCCAATATGTGTCAAGGACTAGTGTTATGCATGTTATGAAGTGGAAGTGAATGTTGAAGAGTGGTAAGGTGTGCTAGAGAGTGATAATGCATGTTGATGAGTGTTAAGGAGTACTAGGAAAAAACATTAAGGGAGCACTAGGTAAAAATTCATGGAAGTTAATGAATATGAGTAACGTGTGCCAGAGACTAGTGTTAATGAGTGTTAGTTTTCATGCCAAGGAGGGAGCGACAAGGTATGCTAAGCATTGGTAAGGAATGTTAGGGAATATCAAGGCATGTCAAGAATTCCCAAATTGTGCTTGGGAGTTCTAGGGTGTGCTAATTATATCGTGTGCCGATTAATAGTGCCAAGATATTCCAATACATGCTAGGTGCTAAGGATGTGGCGCCGGATGCCAGGGTATGCCAATATGTGTCAAGGAAACAAAAGGAAGAACCAATAAGAGGGTTAATAAGTCAGGACTTTCTCTTTTTGAAAAGGCGCATGCTAGGCACACTAATAATAGGTCCCAATGCATTCCAAGTGGCATTGTGTGCCAAGTGCTAATGTATGTCAATGCATTGGACCAAGGTGTTCCAGGGAATGTTAGGGACTATATGCAGCATGCCAAAAAATGCTAGGAGAGTTCCATGTTGTGCTAGCGCATGCCACCATGTGCTTTCACGTTAGTGTCATCACAAGATGTTCTAGGTACAAAGATGTTCCAAGAGATGTGGGGTGCTAATGTTAGCGTGTGCCAAAGCATTAATTTAAGGTTTGCCCAGATTGTTGAGGATTGTTAGGTATTTCTCATTAATAGAATTGTCAGAGCTTGATTATGTATTAAATAATATATTTCCTATACACAATAGTACAACTTTATCTAAAGGGAATTTGCTAGATAATAAACTCAATAGATATGAATCATGTGTTGACTCATGTAAGGAAATCTCTATTTGACTAGTAATTACTTGAGGGAAATGATACACACTAATTACTTCTTAAAAAATTGACTAACCCTAACCACTATGTCCTTGGACATATTATAAAAGATACTTTACAATAATGGTATTAAATCATTATCTTTTGAAAAAAAATATATTAACAGGCACATAGCGTCATCAGAAACTCATTGGAATGATCAATGATGACGAACATTTCTCGACCGTCACCAAAAGTAACAAAAAGAGCATTGGTGAGGGTCATTAAAAGTTCGTCACTAGAAGTGTCACCAAAGAGAGAATTAGTGATGGGCATTTAACGACCCTCACCAAAAGTGTCATTGAAAATGTCCTTGCTGACGGACCAGAAAGGACCATCACTATATACATTTACAGTGACAATTTTTTAATGATCAATGATGATGGACATTTTTTTACCATCACCAAAAGTAACAAAAAGAGCAATGGTGAGGGTCATTAAAAGTTCATCACTAGAAGTGTCACGAAAGAGAGAATTAGTGATGGGCCTTTAATGACCCTCACCAAAAGTGTCATTGAAAATGTCTTTGGTGAAAGGACCATGACTATATACACTTACAGTGATGGTTTTTTAAGGACCATCACCATATGTGACATTGGTGGTGGGCCTTAAAGGTCCGTCACAAGCATGACCCTCACCAATGTGCTTTTTTCCTGTAGTGATTGTTTGATATAGGATAAGTGAGCCTGCATCCAATATTTTATGAAACTCTTCATTGACTACTCCCTTTAGAAATGGGTTCATCCTTCTTTGGGGTTGTTGCACATGCTTGCATCCTTATCTTATGTAAATATGATGCATGCATACTGAAGGATGCATCCCTTTTTTATCCTTGTAATCCCAAAAAAATGCATCTAGGTTTTCTTTTAAAAGCTGGCATAGATGCTTTTCTTCTTCATCTGAGAGGTTTCAGTTGATTTTTAGATGTCTCAATAGGCCAAACTCAACAACCTTGGTGATTTCAGAGGTTGAATTAACTGAGTGCAATTCCATCCAAGGTTGGCTTTCATATTTTTTGACTAGGTTTTCAAGTGGACTATTATTATGGGACTGGTTTTGAATGGCATGGTCGATGAGTTCGTCTTCATCAAGCTACCCCCTCTAAGAAAAACATCTATGGTATAAATGGGGGTAATGTTATATACCTCATATTCTTCATCCTCCAACCATATAGGGAGATCATGATCAATGGAAGGCTGGGCTAGAGGATATAATACCAGTTGTGTAGACGAGGACCCATTTTTAATAGTCATGTTTCCAACTCGACAACTGATATAAGCATCTACAGTGGCTGACCAAGGTATCCCTAAGATGAGAGGATATCCATTGGACTTTTTTCTTTGTTACAGAACCAGGAAATCTGTGGCATACTCCCAAGTTTCAATTGAAACCATAACATCCTCAACAATTCCTTCCAAATTTATTGTGGACCGATATGCAAGTTGCAGAACTGTTGTGGTTTTCCTGAAAGTCCCTTGGAGGTTGAGTTTAAACATAGTTTCCTTTGTCATGACATTGATGGTAGCCCCTAGATCAATCCGAGTATTGCGGTCTATGACACCATCTAGGTGCACATCTACAACTAGACTTCCATGGTCCACATACTTTGGAAAGATCAACATTCCCAATATTAAGTTGGACATATGTCCTACTACATTGATGGTGGGGTTATCTTTCTTCTTCTCCCAATTTTCATGAAGAAATTTTCCTTGACGAGCCTATTTTAAATAGGGGCATCCTTAATGGCTTGGAGAAGCGGTATCTTTACACAGTTTTTTTGACTCTCCTAGAAGTTTTGTCTCCTCTACGGTGTGATAAATAGAATGGATCAAGGACACGGGAAAAGGAGGTTGTTGGATCTGAGTGTTACCTTCTTCCTTTTCCTCCTCAATCTCTGCAGATAGAGATAGAGGGTGTTTGTCTAGGAGCACTCTTCCCAACCTGAGATTAATCTCCTATATCTCCACAACATAAGCTATATAGGATGTCTCTCCACTATAAACCTATTGTGCTTGTCTTTTGTTCAGGTTCAGATTCGGCTGTGTGAGCATTTGAGTCTTATTGGGTGGAGAAACATGAGTAAGCTGAGGTTTAGGTTGGGGTGGAGGCATTAGATCAAGTGGTTGATTATGTTAATGCCTCCACCCTTGGGATGGATTGTTCCAGTGAGGTTTTTGAGGAACATATTGCTAAAAAGGTTGGTTCACAGGCTGAGGATTATATGGAGGGTTGTAAGGCCAAGTAGGAGGTATAGGCCAAGATGGAGGAGTGGGGGTGTACCAAGGTTTCATGGGTGCATTCTGATTATTGTGATAGTAAGAGTAAGGTGCACATTACATACCCTGATGATATGACCTAGGGCCTTGAGGCCTTCTCTAGTTGATGAAACAGAGTTGCTTTGGTCTTCTCCACCTTGATATATAGATTTAACTCTAGGTAAGGAGAGACACTTATCTATGGCATGATTCTCCTCACTAACTAAGCAAACCTATATTACATTTAGTGCACATTCATTTCTAGGTTGGTTTCTAGTACATCTAGGGAAAAATATAGCCAAGGCTCTTTCTTCTTCCTCTTGCTTCCTTTTTACCTGCATTGTGCTCATTTGCAGAGCAAAGGTGTGCAACATATCCCTCTTGAATTCCTCCAACATATTTCCAAACTCATGTTTGATGGAGGTGGAAAAGGAAGGGATATTGGATATAATTTGGCCAACTTTGTCTTTCTTCCTGACTGCACTAGAATGGTTTCTGAAGACAGTTTTGATTGTTTCATACAGTAGTTGGTAGTTATCTCCTCTCGATAACATATTCAGGTTTTCTATCACCTCTTCTATGATCCCTTATACAAGTACAAATTTAAGTTATCCAGGATCAAGAGTACAGTTGGATCTCTTATAGTTAACTGAAGCCTCCCTCCATAGTCTTTGAGGGATTCATTAGGCCCTAGAGTCATATTGAATATCTCATCCTTAGTTTCCTTGGACCTACAGTAGTCTCTGTACTTTTTTTTTAAGGCTTCTTGCATCTATGCCCAAGTAGCAATGTTGTTCCTAGGTAGACCCATGAACCAACACAAGGTTGTATCCTTAACGATGGATGGCAATAGCTTCGGCTTTTAATCATCTAAGGCATAGTCATAGGTACTATAGACAACAATAAATTCAAACATGAATTTGTCAGGGTCTTCTTAGGTAAGTCCGTGAAAGTGTATAAGGAGTGAGGGGCTAATTTTTTTAATCTTAGTTTCCCCACCTTCCTCTCTAATGGGAAAGGCTTCCTAGGCTTCAGTGTTATCCATGGTTGAGATAGGTGAAGTAGGTTCCTCAGGTGAAACAAGATCTTCTTCTTCTCCAATAGGTTCTTCAAAATTTTCAGAAGGCTCACCTATGGTGTGTTCAACCTCACAGCCACTGAAGAAGAGTGAAGTTTGAATATGTGGTGCTCTGGGAGTTTTAGGTAAAAAAATTCCTTGAGTATCCGTACTCCTACGAGGCATGAAAATAATTTTTATTTTGTATTTTTTCAATATTTTTGAAACAAAATGTAAAAGGAAAGCATAAAATAATTCTAAAACAAAATTAAAGCATCTACTAGACACCTCTCAGGAAACAATGCCAAAAAGTGGTGAGCCCTATTATTGCACCAAGAATGTTGCAATTCCAAAAGGCTTCCCTACTTTACTTTATCAACCTGGGGTTCATACAAACTTAGAGGTGACAGTGCTATATACAAATAAAATTCATTCTACTCATGTCATCGTCATCTGAGATTTACGAAAGGGTGCTACTTCTAGGGTTTGTAGATGAAGTTTGTCACACTTTTGAAACCAGACCCAGGGATACAAATGATTAAAATCCATGGCACTATTAGCAAGTACAGAAATATACTACAAAAAACAAGTACATCTAACTATTCTACAATGAAAGAAACCTACTTATTAGACTATGATAATAATTGAAAGCAACCTAGAAATCCTACATGAAGTAAATTGTTGAATTGAAATGGTATAAAGGAAACTAATATAGTCACACTTTTCTAGGAAAAATGGCTAAACGCACTCTACTTACTCTATGATCTATATATCATGAATTTAATCATGAAACTACTCATGATCTAACTATGCTTTAAAATGTGTTGTTTTGGAGGTAGGAGAAGAAAGTGATAAGGTGGCTCATGGAAGGATTGAAAACATGATGGAAAGTTTGGAGATGTATGAGTGGATGTTGCAGGTTTGGAGGTCATGGATGGTTGTTTCTGGGCTTAAGGAGGCCCCCATAAGTGCTATTTCAAATTATTCTACAGTTTTTTTGTAGTACTACAGGAAAGTCCTAAATTGCTACAGGAAACAATCCGAGGTCAATATGAGGCCAAAAATAGGTGTAAATATGGTATGGAAGGTGAAGTTAAGGTGGAATAGGATGAGTGGAAGGTGGCCCACCCCTTGGCCAAGCTCATAACCTCTTGGGAGGCTTGTATTGCATTGCTAGGGTTTTCTCACGGTGTAGGGATGGAAAATCTGAAAATAGGGCTGATGGTGATTTTGATGAAAAAAGGGATGCTGAAGGGTGTTCAAGTTCTCCTTGGTTGTGCTACCTGTACCTACAAGAAAACTACCTATTCATGCAATATAAATTGACAAATTCATAATTAAGACAATGGAAAATATGACTTGAATTTGTAAAGAAAATCTACTGTAATCTACAAACATAGATCTAAAACAACATTTTGAAAATATCCATGGAATCAAAACAACTAATCTTATCCATTCCAAGAAATCATAAAATAAGAATCATTTTTGGTCTATGGGGAAGGTCTACCCTCCTCAAGCTCTATTGACAAATATTAGAGGGGGAGGATTGAATCATAGCTTTCTGAAGTTATAAACTATTCTACCAACATGGAAGCAAGATAAATATACAACAAAAGGAAAATGGAAGCAAAATAAAAATAGTAAATGGAAACACAGACAAACAACTAAATATTCATAAGAAAAACTAGTTAAAAGACATGAAAGTAAAGAATGACTACACAAGAGAGGATGAGGCAAATGGATTGGGCCCTAACCCACAAGCCTTGCTCTCTGAAACTAGATCATTAAAGAAAAGTATGAATACTCATTTCATTTCTAAAGATAGTCTCATTACATCAATATAGAAGTCTTGAAAATTGATTACAAGAGCCAAGAGCCTAATGGATTTCTCCAAATTTTGAATCCTAATGAGCTCTTGCTAAGCTCTATTTAACCTAAATGGTAGCTACCAACAACTCCCTAGAAAATAGGTGATGATTCCACTTGACTCCAAGTGGTGTATGGCTTGAGTGCACTTGATCTTGATTTTCCTTGCCTACCTTTGATTTCTAGCTATTGGAGGGAATCTCGAGGATACCTTTGCCGCATTTGGGAGTTAAGGAGGGTGTAAAACCCCCTAGAATCTCTTCGTGTTGTCTGCTTCGAGTATTTATGACAAAATATCCACAAAAATACAATATCTTCATGATTTTCCTACATTTAACTCATGATAGGTACTCGAATTATGTTAAGCCTCAATCATGACCTACACTAGCATCATTAGGCCATAATATAATTAAAATGCAAGAAAAAGAGTTTTAATAAGGAAAAAAGGTTATGATAAACCCCTCCAAATGTACCTAATGATGGAGCTAATCAAAGATATAACCAATCCATATCCAAAATTATACTATACGAGCCCAACATTAATACATTCAAATGTGCTTATGTAGACATACCATTCAATTCAAATGCACAATATCTTACCCAATGATGAACTCTATTCCTGGTACCTGTAGCCAACATCACTAACTAAGATCCTGCATGCACTTATTCATTCAAACCACACATATCCACCAACTTGGTATTAACATAACTATAATTAGAACCAATTTTAATCAAAATAGAAACAACTAGATCACAAATCTTACCGTCCATGTCAATGATAGAAGTGTGATGATATTCTTTCGTATTATCCAGTGTTGCATAGATATGAGGAATGCTCTTCCTAATATCCCCTACAATATGTGCCTCCTATGCACTATATATCTGAGGCCTACCACCATGATTCTGTAGAAAATCGCTTTTAAGATGCTCCTTGCCACATTTCGAACACTCCAACTATCATGTACTATAACCTATATTATGTAGTTGTGACCCATGTCCCTATCTAGTTACATTGAACTTCTTGTATGGTGGAACATTCTCTTTCTCTTCAGAATTCATACCCCTTATTCTTTTCAACAACAATTTTCCTTTATCTTTCCCTTTCCATCGTTTTTTATATTCATTCTTACACTTTGAATACTAAAATAAGTGTTTCAATTTCCCAATGGCTTCCTCAAGTGACCGAGGTTCATCATACTCAATCCAATCTCTAAATGCTATTGAAAATGTACTCACAAATATTTAAATTAAAATTTTTCTTACTTAAATATATAATACATACCTCAAAATCTCCAAGAACTTGATTATATATTTCCCATTTGTCATCGATCCCATTTTAAGTTCATAGAATTCCTTGGATTTTTTTTTGTAGTAACTTTCTTGTAATTAATTCTTTTTGAAAATTATTTTTAATTCATGCTAACTCGACTCATTTTTCTTGATGTATCTGACCGATTTTACATCTTCCCACCAGATATCTTCTTTCCCTTCGAGGCTGAGGATAGTTATTTTTTCCTTCATATGTATTTGTGTACTCATGCAACTCAAAGAACTTCTTCATCCCAAGTAACTAAACCTCTGCATCCTTAGGCTTATTCAAATCTCCATCAAAGGTAGGTGGCTTAGGTTTCTTAAAATAATTTGGAAAGTATCCCCTATCACTCCTCCTATAATGGTGATAACAATGACGATCATAGTGCCTGTCAGAACCATAACAATAATAATACATGTGTACATCACCTCTCCTATATAGAGTATCCAAGAATCTACCATCTTTGATGGTGTCATCTCTATATGACCTATAACCACCATGAAACCTATTTCCATAAACCCATTGGGTTTTTCCTCTTGTACATGGTTGATCCGAGGTGGCCCCTATCTCTGCAATTCTAACAAAATCTAAAGGATTAATGCATTGAAATTTCTTGTTTCTCACGTGCCTAATTGATTCTGTCATTGTCTCCTTTGCAACTTCTTATTTCTTCCTTTAACGTTCTCAATGTGTTCACTAAATCAGAAGAGTGCCCAACACCAAACTTCTCATCTGATCCATAAGGATAATCTCATGAACTATAGTCTACCATCTTACTATTCATCTCGATCCCTTTCCTGCAAAGCATACTATGTCAGATAACCAAATCATAAACAAACCAACATACATTAGTATAATTTGGTGAGGATATATTTTCAATAAGACCGACCAAAATAGCACAATATATATATATATAGATATATATATATAGATATATATATATAAACACAATCAAGTCAACATATAATCATCGTTTAAACTATTTTCCATTTACCATGCAGGATACCACATCCATAATACCAAATAGACACAAATCATGCATAACAATATATGTATGACACACACACATACACAATACATACACACACTAACATGCATACAAGTGCATAACTGACATACATTCACAAAAATCACATTCAGCAATGACACCATCAACTTTCAGATGGCAACACATCTAAAACCATAACCAACACCATGCATACACAACTAGTACATATACCAAAAGCATATGAACACATAAAAAACCGACATGTATGCATGACCAACACACCACCCATCTATTCCAAGGGGTGAACCATGCTCTGATACCACTCTCTAACACCCTCCTCCCACATTTACCCAAGTTAATAGGTCCACTGTGGTAAACATGTTACAAGAGGCTACCATGATTTGATTCAACCCCCCATGTACAATGAAGGAAGTGGAACTGACATAACACAACCAATCTGGCCTTCTACACATGCTACAGAACCCTCAAGAGCCATTCATCCCTTCTAGGTGATCAACCCCTAAGACGACTTAGCATTTTACTAACCTAGAGCCTCAGACATTCCAATGACATGGAAATGCATGTGACTGGCACTCTCGATTTGCTCCCACAGCAAGGGTATGGCTCCAACTGGGGAAATTTCTAGGTAGTTATGTCCCAACAACTTGGGATTATGTGCTATTTTTTCAGGACCAAGACTAGGGCCACTGCCCAAGACTCCATGAAACTTACAGAAATGAAAAGTAACATAGAAAAAATGATTCAAATGCAAATACTTGAACAAGGACTTGAATGGAACCCTACAAGCCATGACAATAATTTCATCAAAAAAATCACAAATATGAATTCTACAGGTCATAATAACCTATATAATCATAAGGTTCTCATACTTATCTAAGAATCGATAAGAAGCATTGATTCCTTATCACATTAACAGCATGAGTATCTATTAGTTCATATATTCATTATTCATTCATTTATAAATTAAAACATGATGAGAGACATACATCATCACTGTCATAAAACATACTCATGACCAATATATAAACAACAAAAACAATAAGGATACAACATTCATAAATTCCACATATGAACCAGTACATTTGCACATAAAATAAGAATGAAAGGAACTTTTATTAATGAATGAAAAAGCCAACCAGGTTTGGGACTTCCATGTTCCACCTGACCATAGAGGCTGACCCAAATCTCTCTTTACCCAATCACCCCCTTGCCATATTCCAAGCATGAATGTGGGACTCAAAACCAAACAATATCAACTGGGGATTCCCGAGGATAAACCACCTCAACCTCATCAATAGAACCAGGCTTTAATACAATCCTCACTGGATCACTAGGCCATAAAGAAGCATGGATGCCACCAAATTTCTCCACCTACACCGTGAGGAAGTTTCTTGTATCATATTCTCTAGGATTTACCACAATCCAAAGTCTGATCCAGGGATCACTAGGACATAATCAAGACACCACCATCCAGGATTTAGTATATATCCTACCATTCATTGACCAAGGAATCCTAGGCCTGATCAAGGAAAACCACCTCTAGGATTTACCGTATCTCAGTCCATTCAACTATCAAGGATTCCTAAGCCTGTTGAGGCACACAATACATAGCTTTAACATAACCCACAATCTATTTCAGGGGTTACTAGGCCAGTGGATTTATCACAATCCACAATACATTTGATGGATCACTAGGCCATGTGTTATTTAATTAAGATATCTACTTCACTCATTTTTGAATCCTTCTGACAATCCAAATTAACCAAAACATGAGAACCCCATCACACCATGGCTATCCAAAAATGGTAAGGCAAGGTTGAAGAACATTATCACACTTGGAAAATCAAATGCCAATGAAACAAGATAACCAAGAACACACGTGAAAATTGAAAATCTAGCATGGAAATCACACATGAAAATTGATACCTACAAGTAAAAACATTGTAGTTGTTTGATCACGTTCTTCCTTGCTTGATATTTTCTTCCTCTTTGTCATATTTTACTTTCTTGATCCAATTCTAAACTGCTCCAAGAAAATTCCAAGTGTCCAATAGCGAGAGAGAGAGAGAGACATAATAGAGAGAGAGCTCCAAAATTGAATTGACAAGAATTTGCACTAGAAAAAGGTACCAACTGATGTTCATAATACTTTTGATTAAGAATTCCTCTATTTTCTTCATTTTTCCATTTTTTCCTTCGTTTGCCTCATCACATGCAACCTGTGATCTCTTAGATTCCTTTTCTCCTAATTTCCATTATTTTCATAAATAAATTTCCAAAAATTCCATTTTTCCTTTCCAAATTCTTTTCCATTGAATTTGCCAATTTCCTTAGCCATTGTTATAGGTCAATTTGGGCACCATTCCCAATGACCTGGTTAACTGAACATCATCTCCAGGACCAATGATCAAGGGTCTATCATTCCCTATCATTTCAATTGCTATATGCCCTAAGACAAGAAACAAGACAAATCAAGCAAGACTTTCAAGCAAAGGTTTCCAAGGTTTGAAGCTTATTATATAACATATGAGATATCACCAATGCAGGCTCTAAGGGGCCTAAGTCCATTACATATGTAGGTAGACCCATGCAAGGCTGATCTGCAAAGCACTTCCCAACATTCACAGGTGCGTTGGTCACATTAGGAGCGAAATTCTCATTGTTCTAGAATCTCCTCTTGGCCAGTGCCTTCTAGAAGAATTCACATGTGTCAAGCTTCAGATCCAAGTGTCCATTTGACATTTACATGACTAGAAACATGTCTTGCCTATTATTGGAAATTCATTGATTGCAAAAAAACCTACAGTTCATCTATAAATTAAGCACAGATCTAAGTGATTGAAAAGGAAGAATTTGAGTAGAGAAATGTTGGAGAATTTTCAATTGAGAGCTAGATTTGTGTAGCTGTTGTTGGCAATATTTATACTATGATGAGGCTTGGGAACATTGCTGGAAGGGTCACTTCAAATAATTCATTAGGTTGTAACCTCTCCCTCTATCATCAATAAAGAGTACTACTTATTTTTCTCGTATATGCATCTGTATTGGCTTTGATTTTCCATATTTCAAGATCTTGGTTGATGTATATGGTTTATTCTTTACCGATTTAGAAAACTAACTTGAATAGATATCTATATTTTTGCATATTCTGTTGTTTCAATGTTATTTCTTGCAGGAAGCATTCAGCACAAAACCGCTTGAATTTTAAGCTGCAACAGAAGCGATAGAAGGAGCCATTTGGAAGAGACTGATCAAGTAAGCCTCCAATCCTCTCTATGTATCTATTCTAAGTTAGGAAAAATAGTCGTATAGTCTTTCACCTGTTGTTCTAGACTAGAACATGTCTAGGGAAGCATGATTTATCAATAATTCACAATTCTGGCCCAACAAATTGGCGACTCCATTGGGGATAATTTCTCTTAGTTCTAGGTGTTTAAGCCTCTGATTTTCTTTGTTTATTCACCTAGTAGTTGTTACTCATCGAGATTAAACTTTTTCAAAGTCAAACTAGCAAAGACAGTGAGTTAAACAGTAGTATTTTTCTTTGTATACTACGCCCAACGCACCCTTATACAGGACACAGTGCTTTACAGAGCACTGTCTCCCTTCCTAGCCTACGTTGCAGAGCACTGTCTCCCCTTAGAGACTGTGTTGACTCCTGAAAACACCCAAATTCCTTTGAATTTGCCTTTGCAATTTGCTTCAGTTTTGTTTGTTGCTATGTTTTGAAAATTTTGATCCTCAAATGACCAGTGACTCTATATACTTCTTCCTCCTTTGGCTGAAAATGTGTTCAATGTTTGTTTAAACAAGTTTTTCTTTATCATTGAGAAGTTGATTTCAAAGTACTTTTTATGGTCGCATTAAGAATCATTTTCTTTTGAAATAGGAATTTGTCATAAAATATTAATTTCCTTGATAGGAGAAATTGTTGTTGAAATCCTCATTTTTCCTTCAAAAGAGAAATTGTTTTTTGTATTCTTTGTTTCTCGAAAGTAAAAAGCATTTGAATTTTTTATTTAGTGCACTTGGTTTCTTTTCTGCATTCATAACATTAAAGAAACTGAAAAGAAAAATTTTCATTTTCATGTAGAATAATGTATGTTTTGCAAAAGGAACATTAGGAAATATGCATTTCGTTTAAGATCATTCATTTGTTTTGTTCATTGATTTGTTCGCTCACAAATTATTTTCTCTCTTCCCTTAGTAGCTAGGTTTTTCATTGAAAAAGCTAAAAGTGAAAGATTGTTTATCATTCTTAGCTTGCATTTTAGGAATTTCATACACATCATCACGATGAACCTTTGAAAGGAAAATTGTTAAGCAATATCAACATAAAATTAATCTCAATTTACCTAACAAAGCATTGGAACCATAACGATAACATTTAGAAGGTCTAGGCTAGAGACGTGTTCCGGCGTCGTAAAACATAGCAGCTATCATTAACTTGTCTACGATACATTCTGAGTGTGATACCTCACTCCACGTACGTAAGTATATCGTAGCTCATCCATGTACTTTTGGGTATATCGAGCGGTGTTACAGTATGATAAGTATAAAGGGGTGCTCTCACTGTACGGTTTCACATCAGACAGTGCTAATACAAACTTGGGCCTCCACGTATCTTCAAGTATATTTGGGAGGACAACGTTAGGTTTCTATCCATCCATAGTGAACCAAGTCGGTTGCCTTGTAAATTGTGATACACCGAATAGATCATTCAGGGAGATTGCCTGCCCATACTTCTTGGTTCTCCAGGAGGTATTCTATAGTTCATAGTTTCTTGGTAAACCTTTTGCCTAGTAATACCCTTTTATTTTTTTTATTTTTTTTTGGTTAATAAATCAGTCATCGTGGAAGAACAAAATCATTTTCCCCATCGTTCACGTAGACTAGCATTAAAACCACCTTTACCACAAAAGTTATTTCTGGTAGGTGAAGGTGATCACGATTGGCCGAATCAATTACTATCAGTACCTTTGGTGAAACATCATCTTCCCATATACCAAAGTTGGCACAAGTTGCTTCTAAAAATCCTGGTTTGTCTACTGTTGTCGAGATAGAGTCCTCATAGCTACCCGTGGTCACAATCCATCGAATCTGTGAGACCATACCTCCCGAACCCGACGTTGTTTAACTGGAATTTGAACCAGGTCCCATTGTGCTTGAGGGGGCAGCTGTTATTGGTCAAACTAGACATCATCCCAACGACCAATGAATTAGGGTCTATCATACCCTTATATTTCAATTTTTGTATTCCCTAAGTGGAGAAAATCTTGATCCCGAAGTCGAAAAACTGGAAGTTATTCCTCTATTGGTCACTCCAAAATATATTGTAGCCATTTCCTGTCCCATATCGTGTAGTCAACCACCTGAAATTTACTTCGTGCTTGATGGTGAAGTTCTTCCACCTAGTTTGATTTCGATTGAAGAAATATCACAAGATGAGACATCTTTAACTCCAACTCATTTTCGGTATGAGCTTTACCTGTATGAGTCTTTTCCTCAATCACCTTCCTCTACTTTTGTTGATATTTTTCACTTTGAGCTCCCATAGATTATATAGGGTATACATTGGGTCATTTTACCATGGCTAATATAGCATCCCAGACTAAACCATCTATTTCAGCTGTGACAACATCTACTGTTGCTTCATCTTCGATGTTTTGTCCATTGAATTCACCCATGTCATCATCTAGAATCCTATCTGGTTCCTCCTTTACGATTACTGAACATCTTGATCCTTTATTCACATCTTCAGTGTAATATCAAGCTGATCCCATCAGTTATTCTCCTTGGTGGCTGGTGATACCACAAAAATTACCCTCAGAAATTCCAAAATTCAATGGAAACCCTGGATAAGTCTCGTCAACGCATGTTATAACTTATCATTTGTGGTGTTCATCAAACTCCTTAAATGATGACTCCATTAGACTACTTCTTTTCCAGCACACACTCACTAGCCTAACTGCACAATGAGGATGGTTCTTTTTTTGTGTCAACCTCATTAAAAAATGAAACAGAGTTATGAGGATGGTACTTTTACTGTTTCAACCTCGTTAAACAATCAAACAGGCTATGAGGACAGTTCTTTTTTCTTGTGTCAACCTCATTAAAGAATGAAACAAGTACCTATGAGGATAGTTCTTTTGTCTTGTGTCAACCTCATTAAAAAATGAAACAAGTTCCTTTAAGGAAAGTTCTTTTATTGTGTCAACCTCCTTAAAAAATGAAACAAGTCATGAGCATAGTTCTTTTTCTATGCCATGCTTGTTAAAAAATGAAACAAATCCTCCCCTATAATAAACCTTCATTCCATCCAGCTATTAGTAACCAGTAATCTAATTAGATGAATGAAATGAAGCTTGGGGGGCACCTACTCTTGCAGGGGACATTCGACATGTGTTGTTGCAGGGGCATTCAAAACATTCCTACCTATTGCACAAAATCAGCAACTGAAGTGCAGGGACAAAATCAAGTTCAGAGCTCCAAAATGCAAATGGTAACTATGGAATGGTAAAAATGAATAGTAAAACTCTTTTTATTTAGTCATTTAATTGTTTGCAATGAATATTTATTTCTATGACTATGGTTTTATTATATTTTTATCATCAAACAGGTATTTTTAATCCACTTGATGTTGTTCTGAACAGGTCTTACAACTGATGAATAGATTAGTCGTGCAAATTTATTTCAAGAATGATTTGACCATAAAGCATACTCTTTCTCCTTATTTTTCGAGATTTGTTAAAAACAAAAAATGATTTGAAGTGCACTTTTATCTCTTTTTCGAGCTTCGATAACAGTGAAAAAGGAACCCCTGGAGTCTTCTTTCAGCTCTTTTCAGACTCCAATAATGTGAAAATATGCCGAGCACTTGTCTTTTCAAGCTCGTTAAAGTAAATGAATCAATATCTACTCAGTACAAGTTTAACCCTTTTCCGGACTTATATGGATTATTTACGAAAAAGGAATACCTTGGTTAAACATGACCAAAGAGGTTCTCTTAGAAATTATTTTACACTTTTTCGGGTCTGGGTGACAAATTTACGAAAAAGTACTTTTGGGGCTCTCTTTCGTCCTCTTTTTCAAAATCTCTAAATATGAAAAAGGACCGGGTTATCACTATCGTTAAGCTCGTTAAAACATAAAAAAGTGATTGGCTTATCGATCATGGCAAGAATCAAGTTTCATTCATTGCTAGACTCATTAAATTATTAAATAGAGATATTTTATTCACCTGAAGGGTTGAAATATAGATGAATAAAATGTTATCCTCCTCAAGCTTGTTAAAGAATAAAGAGGTACTGGTCGACAAATGACCAGGGAAAATTTGGGAAAAGTGAGAAAAGTTTCTTTTTGGTAGCAAGTCACTCTTGAACATGACACTTCTTTCACTCCACGTTCGTGACTATTTGGGTTGGGTAATCATCTTGACGATTCATTCACACTTATGGTTCATAATACCTTCACTTCGGTTTTGGGACAATGCTGCCAACTCATCATAGTGTCACTAATATGTTCAAGAGAAGTCATCCAATGATTAAAAACTAATCCTTCTACAATACTCATAAACCTTCATTTTCATGACTGTCATCCCTAAAAATTGCTATATCAAGTCATACCCTTGTCACCAAAATCAGTAACTCCAGTTTTTCAATAAGGTGACTTCCTGTCGACGACAAATCAATATCCAATAAGTTCACTTAGAAACATCAGATTCTAGTACCATGAGGCTTGTTACAACATCGACAAGATCCTCGCTTCTGAACCTTTGACCGAAAGATTTTGTTTTCCGTTCGACATCAAATCATCTATTAACGCCTTACGAAATGTACTATAGTACCTTGAGGGCCATTGAAATTAATGATGGTTCTCTCTCATTTGTTAACAGCGCTCATCATTGGTTGGTAATCAAACGATGTCTTTCCATGTTCGACTACAAATCATATATTCACATGGCTAGACTTGTACCTGAATGATCGAGTGATCGAGATAAGAAAACTATAGATCTAGTTTCAACCATCCGGGCTGTGATTTCAGGATTTTTGTACACATCATCCTTATGGTGACCTTACATACATATTGTCATCCAAACATGGGCCTATATTCATAGGCATGTCTGCATCTGGGCAACATTCCAATGAAGAAGAATTTCTGAATTATGTACATGTTATTAGATTGTTTTATGTGTTGAACATGGGAATTCCTACCCTCAACAATTATGATCAAAGAGGATATATTATGATGTAACGTTTTGTAAGATTGATGCAGGTGACCGTTTCGCTTCGTTTCTAGCCCATCACAGTGTAAAGAATCTCAATCAAATGTTTTTTATTATTTGGATCTCATGGTTTAGGGGGAAATTATTATAGGTCAATTTGAGCACCATTCCCAATGACCTGGTTAACTGAACATCATCTCCACGACCAATGATCAAGGGTCTATCATTCCCTATCATTTCAGTTGCTACATTCCCTAAGACAAGAAACTAGACAAATCAAGCAAGACTTTCAAGCAAAGGTTTCCAAGGTTTGAAGCTTATTATATAGCATATGAGAGCTCACCAACGTAGGCTCTAAGGGGCCTAAGTGCACTACATATGTAGGTAGGCCCATGCAAGGCTGCACTGCAAAGCACTTCTCGACATTCACAGGTGCGTTGGTCACATTGGGAGTGAAATTCTCATTGTTCCAGAATCTCCACTTGGTCAGTGCCTTCTAGAAGAGTTCACATGTGTCAAGCTTCGGATCCAAGTGTCCATTTGACATCTACATGACTGGAAACATGTCTTGCCTATTATTGGAAATTAATTGATTGCAAAAAAACCTACAGTTCATCTATAAATTAAGCACAGATCTAAGTGCTTGAAAAAGAAGAATTTGAGTAGAGAAATGCTGGAGAATTTTCAATTGAGAGCTAGATTTGTGTAGCCGCTACTGGAGAGATTTATATTGTGATGAGGCTTGGGAACATTTCTGGAAGGGTCACTTCAAATCATTCATTAGGTTGTAACCTCTCCTTCTACAATCAATAAATATTACTACTTATTTTCCCTATATTCATCTGTATTGGCTTTAATTTTCCATATTACAATATCTTGGTTGATGTATATGGTTTATTATTTACTGATTTAGAAAACTAACTTGAATAGATATCTATATTATTGCATCTTCTTTCAATTTTCTTTCTTGCAGGAAGCATTCAACACAAAATTGCTTGAATTTGAAGCTGCAACAGAAGCAACAGAAGGAGCCATTTGGAATCAACTTATCAAGTAAGCCTCCAATATTCTCTATGTATCTATTCTGAGTTAGGAAAAATAGCCGTATAGCCTTTAACTTGTTGTTCTAGACTAGCACCTATCTAGGGAAGCGTGATTTATCCCTAATTCAAATTTTTTTCCCCATAGCCATAATAAATCAAATGAACACCCACACTAGGATTTTTTTCCCAACATTCTATAACGCACCTCCCCTCACATCTACTGACTTTCATCGACTTACCCAGGGTAAACATGAGATGAGGGGAAATTATGACAAGGCTCAACCTCCTAGGTGACCTTATGGAAATTTAATCGAAAAACAAACCTTACTGACTTCCATCATGTGCCACAAGACCCTCCAAGAGTAACCCAAACCATCCAGGTGTCCATCCCTTGAGCTGACTTTAATTTTTCTGATATTGAGCCCCATTCACTCCCTTTCCAAGCGCTACATGTGACTAGAAACTCTCAGTCATTCCCATAGGCCCACATTAGTGTGTTTGTGGCCTTTTTCTCCCAGTGTTGTTTGAACGATTGTGAAATTTAAGCCACTTTTTCAGGCCCTGGTCCAAGCGTCTTCCCATAAATCCATATAACTTATAGAACTCATAAAATACATGAAAACAATGATTATAAACTAAAAACTGGAACCAGGACTAAGCCTGAACATCCCCAACCGGGATTGACATTCTTTCAAACACTTGGCAACAATGTAACCTATAGGTCATGAATACAATACTTACCATAAGGGATTGTAAATTCATATGAGACTTAACAATAAGGATCACCACCCTCTCTCTTCATTTTTCTTAACATCAATAAGGTATTTAATCCATTATCCTTTCAGTTACAAGTAAAAACATGAAATGGACCATGACTAGAACCAATCACATAACCTGCTTATAACCAGCATATAACCACATAAATAACAATAATATAACAACCATTAAAGCCACATAGTAACAAGTAAAAAATAAAGAGAACTTAGCTTTCATTAAACATAGGAAAGAGCCAACCAGTTTCGGGACTTCCACATAGCACCCAACCATAGACATGGATGAACCAGATACTTATTTCAGCCAGTTACCCCCATGCCATATTCCAAGAATCAATGTGGTATTTAATGGATAAACCAATACAAAAACAACCAAGGGAATCAAGGGGTTAGACCACCTCCACCCTCACCATATCGTGATATCACCTAAACCGACATCGAGATAACTAAACCAAACTAAGCTGGAAATGGATTTGTATATCATCACTATCCTTGAGTAATTTTTTGTCTCCTTTTCTTTAGGCTTTACCGCCATCCACGTTGGATCACTAGGTTCCTACTGAGACACTACCCTCATATTTTACCATGTATCCCTGTTAGGCCCCTATATTACTAGTATAGTCCCTTATTGTTGTTAGTGTAACCCCCTTATTGTTATTATTGTACCCTTGTAACCCCCATATTTTTATTATTTTTCCCTTAATTTATTATTGTTCGGTCAGCTAGGATTACATTGTGGCCCCACTAGGATTACCTTGTGGCCCTATGGACTCCTATATATAGAAAGGAGGTTTAGTAATTTGTATCAACCAAGAATTGTTCATTTATGTAATGTATTGGAGGTTTCCCCCTCAAAGTGGCTTATTTCTAAGGCATTGATATCTCTTTTCTTCTATTTTTGGAGTTGATTTCACAACATTTGGTATCAAAGCTTTGGATTCTAGGGTTTCACTGCCCCATACAGGTCATTGTGGAATTTTCGCTATAAATTTTTTTCTACGAAGGTTCAAAAGCTGAAATTTTGAGAGTGTGAAGCCAAAATCCCAAGGAACATCGTCACAAAAAATCAGAGCTTGGTTCACAATATTTTCTTAGATATGATCTATCAAAGTTAGGGCTTTTTGTAGGCTGCTGAATTTAACCTAAACAGGTCATCACGGAATTTGCGCTATAAATTTGGTTCTACAAAGTTTCAAATGATAAATTTTTAGAGAGAAAAGCCGAAAGCCTGAGGAACATCATCGCAAAATTTCAGATCATGGTTCACAATATTTTCAAAGATATGATATGTGGAAGTTAGGTCTTTTTCAGGCTCCCGAATTTCATCTCAAAGAGGTTATCGTGGGAAAACCTTCGTAACTCTCTCTCTAAGCATCAGATGGGAATGCTGAAAAATTGGCCGCAAGTACACGAACTTTAGTTTCTTGTCTATCAATTTTAGAGGAAAAAGATGAAACAGTGACACGTGGCAAGTCTTACAAGTGCGCTATACTGAACCATTCCATAATTGGGTCATTGTGAGAGATTGGACATAACTTTGCTTTGAAGAATCCAAATCAGGTCAACCCCATGGAATTCGAAAGAAGATTCAGAGGGTGACTTCATGGCCAAATTTCAGATATTGAAGATCCAAAATCACAGAGATAATTCAGTTTCAATATTGAGCTCCTCAAAATCAAGAAAAAGGTGTGTATTTTTTTCAAATTGCATAAGTCTTGTTTTAAAAATCAGTTCTAGTTGATTCCAAATTCCTATTGAGCATAGCTATCAATACTGGGTTCTAAAATTCCTCCTAAAAATAATTCAACACCCATTAAGCCTTAAGAATGCTCTACTATGACTCATGAAGACGAAGAAATGCAACATGAGATATCAAAAGTACATGAGCAAGTGCACCAAATTTCGCTATCACAAAGAGCAACAAAAAATGAAATGGATGGTTTGAAGAAAGGCATGGAAGCTAAGATGAATGGTTTGGAAGCTAATATGGATGGCATGGAAGTTGGAATGGAAGCTAATATGGATGACATGGAAGCTAAAATGGAAAACATGAAGAATAATCTAAAAGCAGACATGGAAGGTTTAACAAATTCGATACAACAAATGTTTCCTAATGGTGAAAATATAGTAGAGGAAACTAATGATGAGAACAAAATAAATGATAATCGTGATTTCATAAACTCTAATGTTGGCAGGAAGAACCACCATATTCCAAAAATGGATATGAGGAAGTTTGATGGTAAGGCTCCCGTAACATGGATACTACAGATGGAGCAATATTTTGATCTCAATAATGTGGAAAAAACACAAAAGGTACGCATTGAAACTTTACATCTAGAACAAAATACATTTGTATGGTATTGATGGCTTTGCTCCCGTAAAAAAAAATTCACTTGGTCAATTTTTACAGAGGAAATGATAGCACATTATGAGGATACAAAGAGCAACACCTTCTATAGCCAATTGATAAATCTCAAACAAAAGGGTTTAGTGGGGGAGCACATTGAGGACTTCCAAAAATTGAATATAAGGGTAACTGATATTCCAGAGGAAAAAAGGATTGATCTCTTCATAGGTACTTTAAAGGATAAAATCCAACATGAAGATCGCATTTTGAAACCTGATTCATTGGAGAAGGCATTCAGGTTGGCAAGAAAAATTGAATGTAAAATTATGGCGACAAGGAAGCCTACAACTCACTTATATAAAGAGGGAAGTGTTGCTACTCCTAGATTTCAACAACCAACAAGGTTGACTCCACAACAATTGGAAGAAAAAAGAGCGAAAGGGCTTTGCTATAGTTGTGATAGCAAATACACTAAAGGTCATAAGTGTGGAGAGAAGAAATTATTTTACATAGATTGTGAAGAGGAAGAAGAAAATGAACAAGAAGAGGATATACACTAGGAACCAACCCTAGAAGAAGAAGAAATGAGTCTGACCATATCGTGTAATGCATTGGCAGGAATTACCACTCCTAAAACTCTCAAGATATAAGGATATATCAAGACTAAAAGGTAATAGCGTTGATTGATTCAGGTAGAACCCATAATTTTATTCATTGTAAGGTAGCCAAGGAATTGAATTGTTTCCTATACCCAGCTCTAGAATGTCAAGTGACGGTTGCAAATGGAGGAGCTATAAATTGCTCTGGAAAATTCCATAATATCAAGCTATCCATGGGGGAATATGTATTGAATAGTCCAATGCTTTCCATCCCAATGAGAGGTTCTAATGTCATACTAGGAGTACAATGGTTACAATCTTTGGGGACGGTAGCTTTTAATTTTCAAGAAATTTTCTTGAAAATTTTTTCGGAAGGAAAGGAAATCAAATTATGAGGTGTCATAGGGAAGCTAGGAAAGATAATAAGCTCTAATGTCATGACAAAGCTTCTGAGGAAATAACAACGAGGCGTAATTTCAAAATTATGCTCACTAGAAGTTCCAACATCAAAATCATCTATTTCTCCAGATCTCTAAAGAGTCTTGGACAATCATTCCAATGTGTTTGATAATCCCAAAGGACTCCCACCTATTCGTGATCATGATCATGCTATTCATTTGATTCCAGGAATTATTCCTCCAAACATCCGACCTTACAGATATCCTTATATCCAAAAGAGTGGAATTGAACGTATGACTGCAGAAATGTTAGAGGTTGCTATAATTCAACCTAGTCAAAGTTCTTTCTCTACTCCTGTAGTATTGGTACACAAGCAGGATGGATGATGGCACATGTGTCCTGATTATAAGGAGCTCAATAAGCTCACCATTAAACATAAACTTCCCATTCCTGTGATTCATGAATTATTGGGTGAATTACATGGAGAAATTTATTTTACCAAGTTGGATCTTCGTTCAGGATATCATCAAATTAGAATGAAGACTGAACATATTCCGAAAATAGCATTTTGAACTCATGAGGGTCATTATGAATTTTTGGTCATGCCTTTTGGCCTTACCAATGCACCTTCTACATTTCAAGGGTTGATGAATTCCATTTTCAAACCCTTCCTTAGAAAATTTGTGCTAGTATTTTTTGATGATATACTAATCTACAGCAGGTCTTGGAAGGATCATGTTCAACATGTTGAGAGGGTGCTAAAACTATTGCAGAAGAAACAATTATATGAAAAAACATCCAAATGTTTCTTTGGAGTACAAGAGGTGGAATATTTGGGTCATGTTATATCTCACGAGGGTGTTAAGGTAGACCCTAACAAAATTAAAGCCATTAAGGAATAGAAATTCCCCACAACCATAAAGCATTTGCGAGGATTTCTCGGGTTAACAGGGTATTATCACAAGTTTTTTAAGATTTATGGGAGAATAGCAGCACCTCTAACAACATTATTTAAGAAAGATACATTTTCATGGACTCCTGAAGCAACTAAGGCCTTTGAACATCTTAAAGAGGCAATGTGCCTAGCACTAGTCTTAGCTACGCCAGACTTCAAAAAAACCTTTATTGTGGAACGTGATGCCTTGAGAAATGGAATTGGTTTTGTTTTAATGAAAGAAGGAAGACCCATTTCTTTTGAAATTCATCCAATCAAAGGAAAGTATTTACAGAAAGCTATTTATGAGAAGGAAATGTTAGCAATACTGCATGCACTAAAAAAATGGAGAACTTACCTAATGGGAAGACACTTCAAGGTAAAAACTGATCATGATAGTCTTAAACACTTTTTGGAACAAAGAATATCTTTAGAAGAGTAGCAAAAATGGGTCACAAAGATGTTGGGTTATGACTTTGAAATAATCTACAAAAAGGGAAGCTAAATGTTGTTGCAGATGCACTCTCAAGAAAGAATGAAGAGGTGGAAGCATTGCTTTGTGCCATTTATATTATCCAACCAGATTGGATAACCGAAGCAAGAAATGAATGGAAGAAGGACGAAGAATTGCGGACACTCATTCAAAAGTTGCAGCAAGATCCTAGTACATCTGATACATTTAGTTGGAAAAATGATTCCTTATGGTACAAAGATCGCTTATATCTTTGTAATAATTCCCAACTAAAACAAAATATTCTTTTGGAATTGCACACTTCTCCTTTAGGAGGACACTCAGGATTTTTAAAAAATTACCATAGGGTAAAGAAAGATTTTTTTTGGGATGGCCTTAAATCTGATATTCAAAAGTTTGTGGCAGAATGTTTGGTTTGCCAGCAGAATAAAGTTGAGACAATTAAGACCCTCGGTCTTCTACAACCTTTATCCATTCAAAGTCAACGTTGGGAGGAGATTTCAATTGATTTTATCACAAGTTTACCTAAGTCCGAAGGAAAGAGTGTCATCATGGTGGTAGTTGATAGACTTACCAAGTATGCACACTTTTGTGCATTATCTCATCCATTTAAAGCAAGTACAGTTGCTACTACATTTATGGACACAATTCAAAACCTACATGGAAACCCAAGGGTTATTGTGAGCGACAGAGATCCCATTTTTACTAGAAATTTTTGGACGGAGTTATTTTCTTGTTTGGGTACTCAATTAGCTCATAGCTCATCTTATCATCCTCAATCCAATGGTCAAACTGACATAGTAAATAAATTTTTGGAAGGATATCTTCGGTATTTTGTATCTGATAAACAAACACAATAGGTCAAGTGGTTACCTCTCGCTGAATGGTGGTATAACACTTCCTTCCATACTGCAGCAAAAATGACCCCATTTATGGCACTTTATGGATATCATCCACCATCCATCACATCAACTTGAAGAGAAAATTCGAAGGTTCAAGCAGTGGAATATCACATCCAACATCAACAAGAATTTCTCCAACTCTTAAAGGACAACCTGAATTTGGCACAAAATCAAATGAAACAATAGGTAGATCAACATCACAGTGAGAAAATTTTTGATGTAGGAGACTGGGTATTTTTACGGCTACAACCATAAAAAAAAATGTCCCTCAAGCAAGCTAAGAAGGATAATAAATTATTGCCAAATTACTATGGTCCTTACAAGTTGTTTCAAAAGATTGGTACTATGGAATACAAATTGGAGCTTCATGCTTCGTCACGAGTGCATCCAATTTTCCATGTTTCATACTTAAGGAAGGTTATAGGTGAAAATCTTCCAATTCAAACAATATTTCCAGAAATTTATGAGGAAGGAAAAATCATATTGGAACCTGAAGCAGTCATGGAAACCAAAACTCAATAGCTATGGGATCAATCAATTTCAGAGTATCTCATCAAGTGGAAGAACTTACCCACTGAAGATTCTACATGGGAGGATGAGAATTTTATACAGAAGCACCCAGAGCTACTCAAGTGTTGAGGACAACACTTTTTTGAAGGAGAGGGGCATGTTAGGTCCCTATATTGCTAGTATAGTCCCTTATTGTTGTTAGTGTAACCCCCTTATTGTTATTATTGTACCCTTGTAACCCCCATATTGTTATTATTGTGCCCTTAAATTATTATTGTTAGGTCGGCTAGGATTACATTGTGGCCCTATGGAATCGTATATATAGAAAGGAGGTTTTGTAATTTTTATCATCCAATAAATGTTCATTCATGTAATGTATTGGAGTTCCCCCCTCGAAGTGGCTTATTTTTAAGGCATTCATATCTCTTTTCTTCTATTTTTGGAGCTGGTTTGACAACAATCCCACCAAAACCGGTCAAGGGATTCCTAGGCCTTTAGGAATGTTCCTGAGACCACCTTCTCCTTGGATTTCAAAACCATCTAGAAATTCCAAAGCTGAAAAATCAAGAAACATCCCATCACACCATGGATATCCGGGAAAAGGAAAGGAAAGACTGAAAACTAATGTCGAATCCTAAAAAAACCATGCCACCGACAAAAAAAAGAACCTAAAACCAACACGCACATAAAATGCATGTTAAAACAAGTTAGGAAATCATACATGAAATATGTTACCTATAAGTATTCTTGTTGAAGTTACTTAATCATGTTCTTCTTTGCTTCAAAATTAATTTTATTTCCCTTCCTTTTCCTTCCTTTGCTTGCTTTTCCTTTCCTTTTCTTGCTTGATATCCTTCTTCTCTTGGTTCTCTTCTCCTCTCTGAGTTAAATTATGAAAATGAACTGACAAAAAACTACCAAATGATTCTCTGAGGTATTTTTATCATTCATATCTCTAATTTCTTCAATTTTCCATTATTTTCCTTCAATTTCCTCCTCGCATGAAACCTGTGACCTTTCACCTTCCTTATCTCCTAATTTCCTTTATTTTCATAAATAAATGTGCCAAAATACCTTCTTCTTTTTTAATGCCTTAGCCATTACCTTTTTCAATTTCCCCTTACCCATAAACACATCCAGTGATGCCCACTAGGATATTTGTTTCCAACATTCATCTTGGAATAAGTGTTCCTTAAACATGGTCTTATATTTTACTTTATTAACTTTATTACATGAACATTTAGCCCAGGTCTGTTACAGAACTCTCACCCTTGGGGAACACCATCCTCAGTGTTAAACCTTACCTATACCTCCGCAGAACCATTGAAAATAAAACTTACTTCCCATGGAGCTTTATAACTTAGCTCGATGGAGTGTTTACAATGGATAACATGCTAAAAAGAAAAAACCATCACAACAACATGAAAATATAACAAATATCGCTTATTGGAGATTTATAACTTAGCTCATGGTTGTATTTACTATAGAAACCATACATAAATATGTACAAATGTCAAATATTCTTTACATGAACTGGTTAAAAATCAAGGATACATAACCCCAATCTCATCCACCATCTCCCATGTAGCTTCTTCGGGCCCAAAATTCTTCCACTGCACTTTAACCTGCTCGATCGCTCTGTTCCAAAGCATGAGTTGATTCCGCTGCAATATGCACTAAGGTTTCGTCTGAAATTCTCCTTCCTTATCCACCTACAATACATACCAATCAATAACATGATCAACATCCATTATATACCTTTTAAATGATGAAACATGATAAACATCATGGAATTTCACTATTGGAGGAAGTGCAAGTTGATAGGCTATTGGTCCAATCCTCTCACGGATTTCAGAAGGTCCACAATACCGTGGTTCCAACCTGTAATATGATCCAATCCATAAGGATATCTTCTTGGGCTTGATGTACAAATACATATTCTCCTCAACCTAAAACTCCTTAAATGCAATGCACTGGTCTGCATAACTCTTCTGCATGTCATGTGTTTCCTTTACATTCTTATTTATAACATACATTTATTTCTCCATATATCTCAACATGTTTGGTCCAATAAGTACCGTACTCACTGGATCACTCTAGCTTATGGGTGTGTTACAACTCTCCCCATACAATGCCTCAAACAAACTCATCCTAAATGACTCTTGATAGCCATTGTTGTATGAAAACTCAAACAATGGAAGGTAATCTACCCATATACTCTAATAATGCATCACATAAATCCTCAGCATTTCCTCTAAGATCCTATTGACCCTATCTATTTTTCCATCTGTTTATGGATGATAGGTTGTACTAAAAGCCAAATTTGTACCCAAACCTATAAACAACTCCTTCCAAAACTTGGAAGTGAACTTGGAATCCCTTTTCAACACAATATTTTTTGGAACACCATGTAATTTCACAATATCCTTGATGAATACTTGTGCCACCTCACTAGATGAATATTAAGTATTCACTGGAATGAAGGGAGCCAACTTGCTCAACCTATCAACCATAGCCATGATATAATCATTCTCCCTCATTGTCCTTGGAGGACCTATAAAAAAATCCATGGAAATGACCTCCCATTTCCTTTTTGGAATCATAATAGGCTATAGTAGACCACCTCAATCCTTACATTCTACTTTCACCTATTTGTCAATCGAAAGATCTAGCCACAAAATTTTCCACTTCCTTATTTAGATTCAGCCAATAGTATAACTTCTTCACCGCGATCAATGTCTTCTGATATCCTGGGGGACCAGAGTATGGCTTAACATGAAATTCCCTCAAGATAATCTTCTTGATTTCGCTATCATCCGACACATAGATCATGTCCCTGAATCTTACTAAACTGTATGTTTTGATATGATAGTCTTCCTCTTGGTCACCTGAACCTATACATGTACCTATGCTTTCACCCATACCTGTACCTGTACCTATACTCTACTACAACTTGTACCTAAGCTCCATATACCTGTCATCCTAATGTCCTATCTATAATATCCGATATTGTAATTTTTTCCCATAGGAAATCATAACTGCTATATGATTCACCTCTACTTTCCTGTTGAGAGCATCCACAAACCTATTATTCTTTCCCTTAATGTATCCGATATCGATGTCAAACTCACTAAGGGTTGAAAAACATCTAGCTTCTCTGAAATTCAGATTTGGATGTTCAAATAGATACCTCAAACCACTATGATCACTCATCAGTACAAATCTCCTACCAAGATGATAATGCCTCCACATCTTCAAAGCATGAATAATAGCTGCCAACTCAAGATCATGAGTCATGTAGTTCTGCTCATGCTCATTTAATTTCCTAGGCTCATAGCATACCACTTGACCCTCCTACATAAGTACTCCTCCAAGTCCTATCTTTCAAGAATATATACACATTAAGAACTCTTTATCTAGATTTGTGATCTTTAGAACCGGAGCATTGGTCAATTACTACTTCAGCTACTCAAAACTAGCGACACATTCTTTTTTCCACTCAAAATTCTTACCTTTTCTATGAAAATATGTAATAGGATATGCAATGTGTGAGAAGTTCTTGATGAGCCTCTTGTCATAATATTGTAATCCCATAAATGATCTGACTTCCTCCACATTCTTAGGAGCAACCCACTCCATGATGGACTTTATATTTTCCAAATCTACTGTTATTCATTCCTTGGAAACAACATGTCCCAAGTAGTGTACCTCTCTCTGAAAGAAACTGAACTTGATAAAATTAATATATAAGTGATGCACTCGTAGCAATATCAACACTGCTACTAAATTATCGGCATGATCTTCCTCATTATTAGAATATACCAAGATGTAATCAATGAATAAAATAACAAAATTGTTTAGGTAAGGATGCAAAAAATGATTCATCAAACACATAAATGTAGACGGGGAATTAGTCAAACCGAATGAAACTACAACAAACTCATAATTCCTATACCTAGTCATGAAAGCGGTCTGGTAGATGCCCTCTTCTTTGATGTGTACCTGATGATATCCCTATCTCAAATTGATCATTGAGAACATTATTGATCCCTTCAACTGATCAAACAAATCATCAATCCTCAACAATGGGTACCTGGTCTTGGTCGTTACCTTGTTCAACTACATGTAATCAATGCACAAACTTTGAGTACCATCCTTCTTGTTTATGAACAACACAGGTGCACCCCAAGGTGATACACTTGGTCTAATGTATCCCTTTTCAAAAATTTCCATCAGCTTCAACTTCACCTCTAATAACTATGGTGTTCTCATCCTTTAATGTGCCTTTGATGTTGGTGCTTCCCTTGGTACCAACAAAATAGAAAAAGTATACTTCCATGTGAGGAGGTAACTTTTGAATCTCTGTGGGAAACATATCTCGAAACTGCTGCAATATAGGATACCTTTGGAATATTTATGCATCCTCAACATCCTTACCCTTGTCACTGGAAACATGCAATGCAAAAATCACACAACCTTTTGTGCAACTACGTTTAGCTTGCATAGCAGTGACCATCCTCACTGACGTAGGCTTCTTCTTTCCTTGAAAATTTGTCATTTCTCCACTGTCATCCATACACCCAATGGCCTTGTCATAAAAATACACTTTGGTCCTCTGAAGCTACAACTAATCTGTACCGAAAACCATGCTATATGATCCCAATGGAAGAAAATTCAAATGTGATGTTGTAGGCATACCATTTAACTCAAATCCACAAGCTCTTACCCAATGGTGAACTCTCTTCTTATTACCTGTAGCCAACTATACGAACAAAGATTATGCATGCACTTATTTTCTGAAGCCACACTTATCCACCAGGTCAAGATTACCATGACTCTAATTATATCTAGGATCAATGAAAATAGAAATAACTTGATCAAAAAGCTTATCATCCATATCAATGATATATGCTTGGTGATCTACCTACCTATTTTCCATAACTGCATAAATCTGAGGAATGATATGAAAAACTTCCCCAAATGTTTGCACCTCCTACGTACTACAGATCTAAGGTCTACCACCCTCATACATTGGAAATTCTTTCTTGTGATGCTCCTTTCCACATATCCAACACTGCAATGGTCTCTACCATCATCTCTAGTCTATTTCTCTACAGACTGTAATCCATGTCCCTTCCCAATTGTACTGAATTTCTTATAAGAAGCCTAATTTTATTTCTCACCATAATCTTAAGGTCTTCCCCACTCCAGTGACCATATTCCTTTAGCTTTCTCATTTCCTTTCAAGTGCCGAAATTTAGGATAAACTTTTCATTTTGACAGCTCATAATAATGCTTCAGCTTTCGAATCGATTATTATAGTGATATAGGCTCATCAAACTCACTATGGTCTTTGTATGAAACTGGAATTCCACTGATGAATATATAAACCTTGGCCTTCTCCTCCTTGAGGTAAGTCACATATCTTAGCAACTCCAGGAACCTACTAGTATACTCATGATTTTTCATGGGACCCATCTGCAACTCATAAAATTCCTTAGCTCTGAAATTATAATACCTCTCTAACAGGTACTTCTTCTTGAAGAGTCTCTCAAGCTCGCCCCAATTAAATTCATCCTTATGAATACCTTTAACATTATTCATATCTTGGCTATCTTGGATTTGATTTTCTATATATAGCTATGCAATCTAAAGAATTTATTCAACCCAAGCAACAATGCCTCTGTATCTTCTAACTTCTTCATCTCTCCATCAAATGTAGGTGGCTTGACCTTATTGAAATCCTTAGGAAATTACTCACCCCTAGTATAAGGATGATTACGGTGATGGCTATGATGATGTCTCCTGGAAGAGAAACTAGAATGACTACCATACATACCAATCCTCCTGTCAAGTGTTTCCAATGATCTGCCACCTTTAACTTTGTCCCCTCTATCCAACCGGTATATGCACTGAGACTTGCTACCATAGGCTCCATTTTCCTTTTCCTCCTGCTCTTTCATGATCCTCATATGTCCCTATTTATGCAACTCATATAATCTCTAAAGAATAGTTGCATGAACCTCTATTTCCTTTTCCTGACCCCTTGCAAGTCTTTCCAGAGCCTCAACCAACCTGGCATTATATTTCTTACAGCTTTGATCTCTGACCTCAATATCCTCAATATATCTTCTACACGAGGAGAATAATCATATCCTTATTTCCCAGCTGATCTGTAGGGAGAGTCACAGGAACTATAATCTACCATTTTTCTCATGATCCTTGATTCTCGTCTTCTTGCAAGTATATCATGTAAGGAAAAAAAATAGATTCCAAAATAAAATCCATACCTTATTTCCCTTTAGGGGAGTGTTATCTCATTTTCAAGATCAACCCACGTTAGCATGTACATGTATAATCATAAACATATCCTGATAATAAAAATATGAAAATATACCATCATGCATGAACATACTGAAAGTATACCCTGATCCCATACATGAATACATTTATAACCTTCACAACATCATAAATTTCCCCAAAGAGGATGCAACCACAGTCTGATACGACCCAAAGAGAGGAAAACTTGCTCTGATACCACGTGTTACAAAACTCCCCTTACATATACCTGCTTTCATCAACTTAGTCGGGGTAAAAATGAGATGAGCGATAGTTATGACAAGACTCAACCTCCTAGGTGATATTAATGGAGTTGACAAACATACCTTACTGAATTCCCTTATGTGCCAAAGGACCCTCCAAGAGTAACCCAACCCCTCCAGGTTTCTATACCCTAAGCCAACCTGAATTTTTCCTAATATTGAGCCCCAAATCTCCCTTGCCAAGCACTGGAAAATCCCAGTCACTCCAATAGGCCTGCATCAGTGTGACTGAGGCCTTTTTCCCCTAGTGTTGTCCTAAAAAATGCAGAATTTAAGTCACTTTTGCATGGCTAGGGCCAAGCCTCTGCCCCAGAAATATATATAACTTTGGGAACTCATAAAACACATGAAAACAATTAATATAAACCAAAAAATGGAACCACAACTAGACCTGACCATCTCCAACCAGAACTGACGTTTTTTCAAATACTTTGAAATAATGTAACCTATAGGTCATAAGTACAATACTAAGCATAACGGAATGGAAATTCATATGACACTTAACAATAAGTATCACCAACCTCTCTCTTTAGTTGTCTTACCATCAATTAGGTATTGCATCCATTATTCTTTTAATTACAAGGAAAAACATGAAATGAACCATGACTAGAACCAATCACATAACTATGATTATAACCACATAAAAAACCATAATATAATAGACATTAAAGCCACATAATAGCAAGCAAAAAAACAAGAGAACTTATATTTCATTAAACATAGGCAAGAGCCAAATAGCTTCGAGACTTCCACGTACCACCTGAACATAGACATGGCTGAACCAAATATTTCTTTTAGCCAGTCACCCCCATGCCATATTCCAAGCATTAATGTGGGATCTCATGGATAAAGCAATCCAAAAATAACTAAGGGAATACAAAGGTTAAACCAGCTCCACCCTCACCATACCGTGATCTCACCTAATCCAACATCAAGATCACTAAATCTAAACGAGTTGGCAATGCCTCAAGATCTCATAACTATCCTTGAGGAAATTTTCATCTCCTTGTCTCTAGGCTTTAATGAAATCCACACCGGATCAATAAGCCCATACCAAGACACTACCCTCAGCATTTACCATGTATCATATCAAAATCGTTCAAGGGATTCCTAAGCCTTTGGTAATGTTCCTGTGATCACCTCCGACCCAGATTCCAAAACCATCCAGCAATTCAAAATCTAAAAATCCTAGAAAATTCCCATCACACCATGGTTATCCAAAAAAAGGAAAGGCAAGGCTGAAAACCATTGTCGAAACTTGACAAAAACCATGCCACGAACATCAAAATAACCAAATACCAACATGCGCATACCATGCATGTCAAAACCAAATAGGAAAGCATACATGCAATATGTTACATGCAAGTATTATTGCTGAAGTTTGTTGATCTTTCTCTTCCTTGCTTGAAATTTTATTTCCTTTCCTTTCCTTGTCCTTCCTTTGCTTGCTTTTCCTTTCCTTTCCTTTCTTTATCTCCTTCTTCACTTGGTGCTTTTCTCCTCTTTGAGTTTAATTATGAAAATGAACTTAAATAAAGATACCAATTGATTCTTTGAAGTATTTTTTATCATTAATGCCTCTAATTTCTTCAATTTTATATTATTTTCCTTCAATTTCCTCCTCACATGCAACGTGTGACCTTTCACCTTCCTTTTCTCCTAATTTTCTTTATTTTCATAAATAAATGTGCCAAAATACCTTTTTTTCCTTCTTAATGTCTTAGTCATTACCTTTGCCAATTTCCCCTTAGCCATAAACACATCTAGCGATGCCCACGAGGATATTTTTGCCCAACATTTAGCTTCGAATAAGTGTCCCTTAACCATGGTATTATTTTTTCCTTTTTTTAACTTTATTACATGAACTTTTAGCCTAGGTTTGTTAAACATTCAACTTGGAATAAGTGTCCCATAACCATGGTTATTATTTTTCCTTTATTAACTTTGGTATTGTTTTTCCTCTCAAAAATACCAATATGAGATTAGATTTATTTCATTTTCATCCTTAATTGGCATCATTTGGTCCCTATAAGCATGAAATCCCTATTTTAAGGATAGGGCTTGCTGCAAAAACTCTTGTGTATGACATGCATTCTTGCAACATTGAGTTCATCCTTGCCAAACTTTTTTTTCTTCTTGTTGAGCCTTTCAATCTATACCTTGCAACACTTTAGCTCTAATTTCAAGCTCCTCAAGATCCCTAATATTTCAAGGGAGTTTCCATTCTTAATATCATGATGAATGCCATTTTCCATGCCTTTTAATTCTTGTTTCCATTGATTCTTCTTATGTGTTGTCACACACACTTAGTTATTAGTTACATTAATGAAAATATACATAACTAATTTGTTAACTTGTCGTGCTCACAGCATGCATGTTGTCTTGTTGTTTCATGTTGTCCTGTTGTTGTTCACACATTAAAATTTCATGTCAGTCACATGCTCCAAAAATCAAGTATTTATATATCTTCCAAAAACAGAGAGAGATAGAGAGAGAGAAAGAGAGGAACATTTTTACAGTCATGCCAATTTAGAAATCAATATTTCACCAAAGAGAGAGAGAGAGAGAGAGAGAGATTGAGATATCAACATGTTTACAATCATGCCATGATAATTTTTTTAGCAAAACTAGCATCATTAATTAAAATCAACCTCCTTACCAAGGCTAGGAACCATGAGATATACAATCTCAAAAATCATTTAGTAAGAATTCTAACACATTAGCATCTATTATTTTACATTTTCCTGATTATAACATCATCTATAAATGCACACAATACACAATACGCAACCAAAACATATCCATAAACGGCCACTTGTATAGACAAGCAATCATTAGGAGCACATTTCTCTACAATACAATCTCAAAATCTCATGCCCCAAAGGTTCAACGTATAACTCTTTTATTTTCATCCATTTTCCTTTGAGCCCATCCAGTCCAAGTGGTTAGCATGGATTCTCTATCGTTATGTTGAAATAACAACCATTGCATGCTTCAACTATCCATCCCATGCATTATACAACATTCCATGAAAAAGGAAGGAATTTACCATCAATGGAAAGAAACCATGATAAAAAACAATCAATATTAAAAAATCAAACCTCTAATCCAATGATGCTATTTTTTGCATTTAACATACATACTATGGGATTCCCACGGTTAATATGCATACAAATATACCTATAATTTTGCTGGTTCAAGCAATTTTATGAAGATACAAGCAACACAAGGATTCCCCAAATCTAATATGTCATATTAACATTGACATATACATCTTATCCTAGGTATGGAGAAGCACACCATCTAAGCATCCATTTTGGTGTACTACAAGTAACCATACACACATCTATTAGCCATTTCTACAACTCTTAAGGAAATGATGAGCATCCAAAGTATTATTATTATGCTATCCAAACCTTCAAGATTCAAGAGAGAAAATATGTGCAAATACATTATCATGTTTCCTTAGAGTCCCAAATTTACCTCCATAGGTCTAGTGTTGAACCTTTTGCTCTAACATTATGATGCAGAAAACCTTAACACATTAGACTATATCATTAGATACCCCAACCTTTATCTCTATAGGTCCAAGAATTGATCCTTCAGCTCTAATACAACTCTATAACACCCAAAAATTCCCACTTGGAGGTTCCTAGTTAAGTGTGAGGGGTTACTTTGATTTAAACTGACATCCATAGTTTTTTGATGGAAATGGGGTCAAAAAATTACTCAATCCTAAAATTTCTAAAAAATAAAATCTAATACCACCATCGCATTTGGACCGTCGTGATATTTCCATTGATATAAATTTTCCCTCGGTCTAACTTACAAATAAAATGTTATTTCCATTTGAAACTTGGTCCTTTTAAACTCCAACATGTTAGCATGGATTCCATGTGGAACTCATGGTGTGAATCTTATGGCTTTACCACTAGCCTGGAATTCCTGTGTGGAACACCACATATTCTATACACCGCCACATCATCTTTCTCTTCCTTCTCCCTTAGTCCATCGTGCATAACACATGTCTTCATAAGGTTCGAGACCTCGAGGCTCTGAGATGATTCCATGCTGACATCTCTCAACTCACCCTCATCCCTCACTATTTCATTCACACATGAAAGATAACACCCCTAGTATCTAAGACCCCAAGGTCCTTAGATGTAAAATTTTATATCATTTTCCAAATGGATCTCCTATATTACCACTCTTTCAATGTTAACCCTTACTTCCATTGCACACCTCTCATCCCCCTCTAAGGTTCATAAATGATGTCGTCCTACAATTTCATCATCCTGACATGGTTAAAAATTCCAATCATATGTCATTAAAATTTTCGTCTCTCACCACTGTCAATCTCAACCTGCTCCACTTATCGCCAGAAACCCTCACCCCCGGGGTGAGAGGGGAGTTCCATCCATTAGAGGACATGAATGTCCCTATATTAAATCCCTCTCTTGGAACTTGGAGAGGTTATGATTAGCTCCTGAGCTCTGAATAATTACATATGTATATTATGTGTATAGGGATGCCCTCAACGCTCAAAATCATGCATGATTTCCTTAGTCACACACACACATATAAGAGTTTAAGGAATGATTCCCTTATATAATTAAATATCTGAGGGCCATGAAATACAAGAAATTCCATTACAATAAATTACCCAGTGAGATAGAGACTCCATATATCTCTCACACAAAGAAGAAATGAATAAGAATCCATGCACCCATAAACACATAACATGCATCCTTCATCACATTACACAAGCCTAAGAATTATGTACAAGAATATACATTCCTCATAATTGGCCATAAACTTTAACAAAAACAATATGCATTACATGGAATTGGTATATAGGAACATAAGTAAAAAATTTATCTTGTGAATAGGTGACTGAAAATTGAGATTGGGATTGAAATTTTCCACCGAACCTTAGATTAACTACACTACCATCTTTCTTGCAGTCAATCCTCCTCGACCTAGGTTAAAATATTCGAGAGGACTGATAAAATAATGAAACCAAAATTATAAACAACTCTAAGCCATATTCCAATGAAAAAATGTGGAAAAAACCTTTGTAGATAAAGGATCCAAAGGATGCGCGGCCTCCATCCAAAACTAGGAGTCTAGAGAACCCTACTCCTTCACTAGAGAAATTTATTTTTATCCAATTTTTTGCTACATACACCCATGAAATATCCCCAACCCATGAAGTCTTTTTTCTTCTCCCACACTATGTAGCATGCTATATTTCCCTAGCTTTTAGTCACACGCTCGATTGTTGCATATTTTTTTATTGTTGCCAAAAGTTATCTATTTGTTCCTCCATAACACTCCCCTCCCCATGCTATGCATCGTCTCCTCTCGATTGTATGCACTCTTGCCACTATTTTCCCTTTTCTTCCTTTTCGATTGCTCCAACACTCTTCCACACACTGCCTACTTATCCTCTTCCTGGTCAATTCCATTAATTCTTGTCTTGTTGAATTGGTCAACATGATCCACAAGATAGACAAAGGAGTATGGGAATGTCCTCCATTGAGGAAGATTGTAATCTTCCTTAAAATCAACCTTTAATTTTAGTCAGTCTTAATTAAATAAATCCCGCAATGCCATGGTTGTCATTAGTTAGAATTTCCTCCAATTTCCCAATAATTCTCGTCCACAAGGTAGCTAAACTCGTGTCCCTTTCTTGATGAGTTCATTATGTTTACATTTCCAAAATTTTATTGCAACACTATAACTTAAATATTTACAAGAGGGAATTTAACCAAAAAGGGATATCACAATCCTTTAGAATCCTTATAAAAATATCCTTTAATATCCAACCATCCGCATAAAGTATGTAACTTATTTTACATTATGGGTAGTAGGAAATACTATTATTCCCTTGATATTTTCAGGATCAATTCCCAATTGTTCCTTCAAAATAACATGAAACAAGCAATGCACTTGCAATAGGAAGAAATCACAGTTGTTGAGCCTAGTGTATAGTTGACGCTACCAAAAAACTTGTAACATGGTCTTGAGGTGCTCTTCATGCTCCTCTTTGCCTTAAAATACACTAAAATTCTAGTAGTAAAAAGCAACACAAAATTATCCAAGTATTTTGTAAGAACATTATTGATCGAGCACATAAATGTGGTTGATGCATTTTTCAACCCAAATGGCACTAGTAAAAATCCATAGTTCCCATATCTGCCCTTGAATGTATTATTTTTTATATATTCATCCTTCGTCTAGAATCGATGATACCTGGACCTCAAATCCATATTCAAAACTATGTCTCCTATTAGCTGGTCAAATTAATCATCAATCATGGAAAATGGATATTTGTTTTTAATGCTTTCTTTGTTCATTTATTCATAATCAATGCACAGGTTGTGAGTGCTAGAATTTTTCTTTAAAAATAGTGTTAGGGATCTCTAAGGTGACATGTTGGGTCTAATTTACCATTTTTCCAGCATATCTTTCAATTACATCTTCATCTCCATTATCTCTGACATGCTAATTCAATAGTTCCCTAGACATAGGAATCAATCTTGAAGTGAGCAATTGAAAAATTGATCTCTCTCTTGGATGGAAATCATGTAATTTATTTAGGAAATTAATCACTATGTTCTTATAGATTGGGGTTGCCTTCAATTCTTAACTTGTTATCCTCTACTGAAATAGTCACTTAAATAACATATATGTAATTTTTTCTACATTTAATTATTTGCAGAGTTGAAATATGCCTTATCGATATATTCTTATACACTCCTTGTAGTAACAAAATATCTCCTTCATCACCCTAATGTTTTATTGTAGCAATCCAGCTTGTCCCTATCCACTGTTAAAAAATCCATATTTATTAGTAGGTCATATAACCCCAAGCATGAGATATTTAAAGTGGCTTTGGTAAGCAAGACACTTATGTCAAGTTGGCAAAATTCAACCCAATAAATCACCATATTTTATACTCTAATGGCTAACTAAACTAGCCACTATTTAGCATAGTGTTTCCTTTATAAAACACAAGCTTCCATAGCTTATGAGGTGACATAACTCAGGTTAGAAATAGGTTCAATTAAAATTGAAGCATGATGATTGGAAAGTATGCCTTCCGTATCCTCCATTAAGGCTTATTGGTTTTCTTTCCTACTTTCCACAACTACATAAATTCATGGTACACTTTGGGCCACTTCATTAATTGTAGTAGATTATTGGATGGTGTACCCCCTTTTGCTATCTTTCTAACTATGGGGGTAGTCCCATAACAAGTTCTCTACCTTGTAGCACTAACAATTTATTGGATTATTCCTTGGTTCTTCATCCTTTTTTTTTTTGTCGAATTGAATTATTCCCACTTGGAACAATTGTTTTTTTCTTGAACTCACTTTTGGCAGGTACACTAAACGTGATAGTTATCAACCTGCCTATAGTGAGAGGATATTTCTTCCATTCTTTTGAAATTGGTATTTTCTTTATTTTTCCATTCTATTTATAATTTATCCTTATACTTGGATTTATAATAATAATAGTTTTCCTTTGCGATGGTATCCTCTATTGTCTTTGGCTCATCAAATTCTATTCCATCACAATAGGAATTTGGAAATCCATTAAGGAAGTGTTGGATATTTTATATTTTCATATTTTATGTAAGGCACACACCTAAAAAACTCTATAAATATGTCGGTATAAGCTTCTATGGTAATCTATTGCAACTTATTCTCATGGAATTCTTTAAATTTCCCATCATAATACCTATTAGATAGGAATTTATCCTTGAAGTATCTCTCAATTTTTCTCTAGGTTAGTTTTTTTCCCCTTTGACATTCTTGAAGCCTTCCCACCATATATCAACCTTTCCTCTCAGTTTGAATATGGTCACTTGTGTATTTATGTTTTTGGGGTAATTATGTACCCTAAAATATTTTTTTAGGCCAAAAATTCATGCTTCAACTTCTTCACTCTTCTTAACGTCTTCATCAAAATTAGGAGGTTTTTCCTTTTAAAATTATTTAGGAAATTTACTATTCTGAGCCCTTTTCTTCTTGTGTAGTCGTAATTTATTTTTTGTGTTCGATTGCTTATCAGAATTGTTATTCACATTTTTGGAGGTGTATGTTGAGATGTATTAATTTACACTTTTTTCATCTTTCTCGATTTTCTCCCTTCATCCTTGCTAGTTATTGGTCCATACTTCTACATTTTATATGTACTAGGAACCTATTTGGACTTATTCTTGCCAAATTACTCGCATCTAGCTCGTGATACCTCTTTTATTGCATGTTAAACATCCTTTGAAAATATATAACATTTAATTCTTCTTGGGTTTGTTGGGGTTTGATCATTTTCTCATTATTAGCCTGATATTCTTTGATTCCATGGAGTCAAGACGTGTCCCTACTACCATCCTCTCATCTAGATTCTCTTATTTGTTATGAAAATTTATTTACATTATGTGTTGAACCATTTTATTGCACATTCCTTTAATATTTTTGTTGAAATTTGTCTAATTTTTATGTTTCAAATAACACACATAATTGTTGGTTTAAAATAAACATAGATAATAGAAAACACACTAAGTAACCTTGGAGTATGCCATTACTAGATCATGTTGGTATGAAATAGTTGTTAGGCACGTTTAGATATAAATTACATAAATTAAAATGATTTAAATTCAGTAGGTTTGAAAAACAAATATTCAAATTCATCTCTCTTTACTTTGGGTCTTTTCTAGTCCACATCTTCAACTTTAAGCTCCATTTTTTGGTTGTTGATAATTCTACTCCTCTTGAGCCCACTCACTACGAATTCTAAACCTCTACTCTAATACCACTTTGTAACATACCTAGCCTATAATGTGTAATGAAGGAAATGGTGTACTATATTTTAAATTTCTTTTAATCACTTCAAACCCTGCTTCTAAGGTTACCATCATCTTCTTCTCTTCAATATCTTTTCAACGATATAAAATTTGTCTCATTCTTGAATCCAAGACACCAAGATATGAACATTAGAATTTTTTTATTTAATCTTTTATACCAATTCCACATTACCATTTCCACATATCTTACACATGGAATATGGCATGGTAACCAGTGCCTCAAGTCACCTCAAGGGTGTTCCTTGTTAGCAATAGGGGAAACTAGACATGCCATGTCATCTCTTGGTTCCCACATAAATTACCTCTACATTTATTAACACATGGTTGTAACTTAAATAAATTATATTTATTAGATAATCCATTTACCAAGGAATTAATACCTTTCTTCCCATAATTATATTATTTTATTACTTCATGTCTACTTGAAATAATGAGGCAAAATTCAAAAGAAGATATAAATAATTTATTTCCCTCTTATTCATTCATTCATGGAAAATTTTATTATTTATTTATTATTTACACCCAAGTCAAAATACTTAGACCAATTTCCCAAAACAATTATAAATTAAATACTTTTTTTAGCCATGCCTTGTGTGGAAGTTTGAAACTTAATCTTTACCTCCACACATTATTTATGTATCTATATTCTCTACTTCCACACAATATCTGAATCCACGTATGATTTACTTCATCATAGGATTTACCTCTACACATGCTTTAATCTTGCATAGGATTTACCTCAACACATGCTTTAATTCCACAATAGATTTACCTTTACTTTTGCATAGGATTTACCTCAACATATGCTTTAATTCAACACTATATTTTCCTCCAAACATTCTTTATATCCACATGATTTTCCTCCACATATGCTTTCCTTCCGCAAGATTTAGAATTAGTTAGATTTTTTAAGCGAGGATAATTAAGATAGAGGCCTACGAACACACACACACATACACAAACATATCCATTAATGGAATTGATAAATATTTTTTCAAGAAATTAAAAGTTTATCTTGTAAGTATAAGCTCCTTAACAATTCTTACCGAGTAAAAACACGAAACTTACATTTGGATATACTACCTCCTTTCAAAGTATGAATAACACTATCCCACCAAAAATATAGGGGAAAAAGAGAATATTTCCCATATTCACAATAGTCCAAATAGATCTAAAACATTATGATAACTCAAAGGATCATTAATATTCCTAGTTGGAACATGTGTTATGCCTCCTAGCTATGGAAACAACTGTTCACCAACATTTATTTAACTAGATGTAAAGGTCACAAATTATTTTTAAACCAAGATTACAAAATTCTAGCTTAACATTAGTTACAAAATATTCCACAATTATATCATTTCATTAACGGAAAGTTAATTTCACACTTATTTGGTTCATAATATCCTACTCGAAATTGAATAAAGTAAAATCACACTCCACCTAACTATAGCCACAACTACACTGCAATTTGTTGCAACTAGCCACCCTTGATAGGGACCCAATGTATGGAGGATGATTTACTTAGGGAAATAGAATAGAGATTTAGTATAGGGTATGGAGTAGAAAATCCATTCTCCTTCATTGTAAAGAAACATGAATGATGCCTCTCTAGCTCTAAGTCTAGACATATCACACAACGAATATATGGCCATTGGGGGCCTTAAAAACATAGAAGGAAACCCCTTCATGAATTCCTATAGTCCCTTATCGATTCTCCTTATTTCAGTGCTTCACAGGCATAAAATAACCAAACTTTCAAGTTTCTCTTGATCTACCCAACATAGACCGAAGGATTTCTCACTCATTCCCTTAAGTAATTAAATTCAATCATGGAGTCTATGGTCTAGTTTTCAAACATATATTTACATACCACTAGTTCACTTTGGCATTGTGTTCACATTCCTAGTTTAGGTCTCCTTATATATCTTTGATCTACCATCACTAAAAAAATATCTCCTCCACTCCTCACGAGCACTGCTTTACATATGTGGGGTATAATGTCTTGTTCTCAGTTTTTAGAGTGAACCACCAGTATTCCATATGGAATGTATGCCATAATAGAAATAGTTCAGTACCTCCCACCCCATCTCTCTTATAAATAATAGGTTGTTAGGTATATTAGATAAAAAATCAACGTCCAGACACATTAATTTTTGGAAAGATAAGGAACTTCCAAATCTCCCTTACAAGCTTCTTGAATCAACCTACCCTTTTAAACATTGATATCCATTTAGGTTTGTCCTCCTCTTCAACTTTAGAATTTTATTTTTAATTAGTATAATATTCACATCAAATAGTTTTGGAAAGATATGAATTCCTTCCCTCTAGTAGTATCATCCTTTAATTGCATGACAAAAGTTTAGGCTTAAAATTAAAAAATGGATATTTCATTCCCCTAGGGTAAGTGGAAGGTAAAGTCCATAGAAAAGTGTTATCTAATGTAGTACTTCTTAAAGGGGTACTAATAGGGTCTAGAAGGATTTCCGTCTAGGATAAAACTCTTATATTTCTTGCATGTATTCTTTTCTACCATATATTTACCTACTAAATGATAGAACACTGTGTTATATATAGAGGGTGGAATACATATTTAGCCTAAAAAAAATATCTAAAATATGGGCTCAAGAAAGAGATTGATACCACTAGTGATGTTATTTATTGGAAAATGGGAATATGTAGAGAATAAATAATATATTCTATATAAATTTATTTCATAAATATAATATCCAAATCAAAATATCCAAATAAAGAACCAAAATGCAATAAAACTTTATACATTTATTGTTGAAAACAACTTTCTCTTACCCATTTGAGGGGGAAGCCTCTAATTGAGTAGAGATTTGATTCTAATATGTTTCAAAATATATCTCACTACATATATTCTACTTCTTTATATATCCCATATACACCCTAGGAACATTCTAAGGAAGGAACTTTATAGTTTGTATAACTATCTAGTAAGTCTTATTACAATAATTTCTTTCAAACTACTACATGTACCTTACTAAATATAGATTCTCTTCATACATACAAAACTATAGATATACCTAGGGGCTTACGATGGGACCCTAACCAAAAATATCAATGCATATCGATGAAAAATCAAGAGAAAATGGTTTCCTTTTTCTTTTTAAATGGTTATTTTATAATATCCAAATCTTCAACGAGTCATCATCTCTTAGGAACTTGGTCTTTAGCTATGTGAATCCAAGTTGAGCACTAATAATTCATGAACATAACCATAGCTCAAACCTAGAATCATTAACTGATATGAAGAGGGTTGTTAAATGGAGGGATGATGTCTCCTAAATTCTTTATATATTATTGATGTGTTCAACTACTTGTGAATTCCTAAAAGTTAAGCATGATGGGTGCTCCTAAAATAATCAATATTGACTAAAACAACCCAAGGGAGCACAATCAATAAAGTTTCTCCTGTCTTGGGGATGTGTATAGGTATTGAACATTTTCTATTAGCTTGTACACATATATCAAGGGAAAAAGTTGTGCCCATAATCAAGATCCAGTAAAATTCATTTTATTTCCATGTTTTAGGTAAGATTGAAGTATTTCTTCATAATTCACATGGTGGTGTATTTTGGGGTCCACACTAAATTTCTCAATTTTATGAAAATTATGCGTTAATCATGATTCTCTTGAATGTATGAGGGTAGGAAAGCATAGTATGTCTAGAACATATCATTAATTTTATATATATGTAAGAAAATCAAAAGGATCTAAAAGAGAAAATTTTCACCTATCAGAGAGTATTAGAAAAATTATACACAAGAATACTAGACAAGGTAAGAAGAAATAAAACTATTTATAATTTTGACATACATATATTCATGTGAATATCAATCCAATGCACATATTTTGTGAAGACAACATAAAAAAGGAGATAGGTAAAAATGTTGTTATAGGTGTCATGTGTGAAATTTTTGTCAAAGTCAAGGATTTTTTGTATATAGAATGTCCATAAAAAGGAAGGAACTACAATTGTACACCAACCATTCCAAATAATAAATTTCAAAAGAGTGGGTTTGAATGAAAATTTTATCTATGCCTAATCAATAAATGATACACACAATAATCTTATTTATTTCTAAGTGAGACATATATAATATCTTTTATTTTTGAATAGTATAGAATTAGTGAAATTCACATCACTATTATAGATGTGGCATGTGAAATTATTGTGAATATTTAGGATTATTTGTATATAAATATGTCCAAAGTGAATAAGAAGCTACAACCCCCCACCACCCCTATTGGGCAAGAAAATGCTAGAGAGAATGGGTTTGAGTCAACAATTATTTGCATTTGATCAATAAATAATATATACATGAATCTTACTTATTTCTGAGTGATAAATATACAATATATATTATGTTTGCATAGTGTAACACTAGTGTGATTCACATAATTGTTGTAGACATAGAAGGTTCCATTGTTATAATGGTTTAGCCTTTCCATCCAATTCTTGTAATGTAAATGGTTGACTTAGGTATTCTTAGCCCTTGAGTTTTATGTATAGTCCATTCCTAATTCATTTTGAGTGGGATATGTTTCTTGTTCCTAAATTTTACAAACATATTTGTTATGTTATTTGGCTATATTTGATGCCATTTAGCCCCAATACAAATATTTTATGTGGCCATAACATTAGTTGGAAAGGTAGGACATCCTAAACCATATGTAGATGCAATATCGCTAACTAGTGTCAAAGTTCGATTTAAAAATCTTTCTTGGAGCCACAAATTGTAAGACAACTACTTACCTTAAACATATAGTTGTTTGATTTTCCAATCGATGGTAATCTTCATGTTTTATTTCTATACAATTGAGAAAATAATCAACATTTGTTGCCGAAAGGTGTAAGATATATCAATATTTTTTCATTATGGCCCTGAAAATAATCTATTTATCTTGAAGTGAAGTATGAAAAACTATTATATTGTTATCGTTGCATTCTAGATGTTGGTTAGAAATTATAGAAATGGACATAGGTGTCCTCATTGCCTTATTAAATATAGTTAATTGTTTCCAAATTGACAACACTAGTGAAGGTTGCCCATAAACCATTTTATAATTTCTCATATATACAAAGGTTGACTTGCCATTAGTCATAGTTGGGCCAAGTTTTTTATAAAAAATATTCATAAATGGTTGAATGTGTAGTTTTTAGTTTCTATTATGTATCACTCAAATAGTTCTTAAGTTGTGAATTTTTTTAAGCCCCTATGAAGGTAATCTCTTTAATGAGAATGTAATGAATCTATTAAATATCCTCATGGAATATTTCCAATGATTATCCTTAATTAGAATGTAATGAATAATTTAAATAATGTCATGGAATATTGCCAATGATTTTCTATTTAAAGGCTTCATGCACTTTATAGGGTTTGTAAGTGTTGGAACAGGGTCTCCTACAAGCTACAAAATTGGTCCGATTTTGTATATTTTTTATTATATTTAATCTAGCGCAAGGGTTTTGGGGTGGGTCAAAGCTCCGAAAGAATTGTAATGGGTCAAAGGGTAGACCTAGAGTCCGCAAACCATGCTTTGAGGACCATGGGAAAGATTAGGCTAGATTGTTATAAATAGAGGGACATTTGGAATTATAAGGTAGGAAGATGATGAGATATTGATGTGAATTGTGGCTTAGTAGATATGTTTGGGTTTTTGGGGAAAGGACTCCTACTTGCTATGTGCAAAGAGATCCCAAGTCCTATTGTGTGCAGATCTTGCTACTGTGTGCGTAGGTCGGGTTTGGGTATTATAATAAGGAACTAAAGGATTAATGAATGAGAAAGGTTGTTGTGTACATGAATATATTTGTACTGTTGATGCAAATATTTGATAGTTGCTGTGTTATGCATATTATGTGTTAAGCTGTGAAAGTACTGTGTTAAGTGTTTCTTCTACATCTGGGTCTGTTCTGTTATGTTTTATGCAAAGAATAACTGTAATGTTGCACTATTGTTTTAGAAGTATATGATTTTTTGAGTACAATAAGTATAGTTGACCTTGCGCTCATGGATGCGAAGGAGATCTATAGATCCTGTTTTGAGATAGGTGATCTGGTTATTATAAATCCGGATGCAACTCTGCTTGGCTTACCTATCCTCTCTCAAGGTGCAGAAACCTGGTTGCAACACCCACCCATACTACTTCAGGTGAGACTTTGACCTGCGCATGCAGGTCACTGCCGAAAGGGCCAGTAGTATAGGGGTTTGTTGGAAAACCTTAACCTTCAAACCTGGGTTAGGACCCCTCGAGCCAGCAAATGGTTCTATTGCTGGGACTGGGATTATTTTAAGAAGGGGATCGGCTAATGCCAAGAGAAGTATTGAAGGCCTGAGAAGGAAGAAAAGTAGGTATGTTTGAATGACCTCCACTTTGAACGTAAGTACAACATGGAGTCGTAAGTACTATCAAGCCAATCCAGAAGGGGATAGATCTTTCTATAGCCCGTTAGAAGGAAAAACTACAGAAATCCCACCATGTAAGGGTAAAACCCCATTCAAAACCCTACCAGAAGAAGATATGGTGGCGCACTTGAAATTACCCACCTTCAAAGGTGTGGGATATGAGGACATGGACCGATTTTGGTTTATTGCAGACTCGGTATGGACTGCGCAAAATGTGGAAAGTGATACTGTGAAGAGGGCGCAGTTATCCATGGCCTTCGAAGGAAGAGCTTTGGACTGGTATATTCCATACGTATCTCAAAACATAAGTGCATCTATTCAAGATATTAAGGATGGTTTGAAATAACAATTCCGAAAGCCTAAGTCCTACTCGCAGATCGTAGAAGACGTGAAAGATTTCAAGCAAGGAATGACTGAGTCTATATGGGAAGCTGATCAACGCCTAAATAAAGCTATCAAAGAAGGATAATTTAAGTATGACGACAGACAGCATACAGAGTGGTTCATCGCTATGCTGCTACCTCACCTACGTGTACCTATGGGTCACCAAACTTTCGAATCATCGGATAAATCTTTAGAATCCACTATGAAACTAGAAGCTATGCTTAAAGAATATACTTCATTAGGAGTACAGCAAATTCAGGAGCAGCTCGGGCAATGCAGCTGGAGATTCATGACCTATGACAGGAACGAGGGAGGGAATCTAGCGCAGATCCATGGTGCATACGATGTCGAGTATTAGGACATACAAAGTATTTGTGCCTGCTGCTGACGGACTACCTGTAGATAGGAGGACCTAGTCTGATGCGCCCTGGATCAAGTGGAGGACCTAGCCCAGTACGACTAGGCTCAGGCGGACCTGTGTTGTGGCGCGAGGATACAAATCACTGCCCCTGTCGGGACACATACGTCAGAGAGCAGAAGCAAAAATGATGCATATTCCACTGGTCGGTAGGACATGATGATCAGAACTGTCAAACTTATGATCTGATGATAGATCAAGGAAACTTGTATAAGGTGCAATCAGACCCTGCGTCACCCAGATTTCCTGTAAACTTTGGTGGCTCCCCAACTAGGGGCAGGGGAGGTCAAGGAGGAAGTGCAGGTCAAGGATGCAGAAAACTAATCTGTTATAACTGCAGGGAAGTAGGACACTTTACAAGAGACTGCCCAAATCCTACAAGGAAATCCTGCAAATATTGCAGACAGCTGGACCATGCAATTGAATATTGTCCAATCTTGATAGCAAGAATGCAAGAAAAGTAGCCAACACCAATGCAGAATATACAAAGAGTTAAGGCTGAACTATGGGATAGAAATCCGAGTACTAATGTTGTAACACACAGTGGGATGGCCACCAGGGGAGATAAGGAGGCTGCAAGGGGTCCTCTAATGCGATGGGTACCTATCAACCAAGAAGGGTTGGACCAAAAAACAGGACAAGAAACAATTGTCGCAGTCCACTAGGACCTTTCTAAGACAAAGAAAGCTACTGTGCAGACACTTGCGCACCTCAAGGAGGGTGACAAGATGAGACCATTCCTATAGGCATGTATGAATATATTACGCAACCAACGAACCAAAGAAAACCTTCAGGCATTGATAGATAGTTGTGTAGTGTAGTCCCACCTATCTCCATAAGTCCAAGACGTGCACAAGCTAGGCAGATATAGGAAACGCACTGGTAGGGAAATGAGATTAACTGCCCAAATCGGTAACTATGAAATGGATCAGGTTGTCTTAGATTTGGGGTCAGATGCAAACGTGCTACCTAATCAAACTTGGCAGCAAATCGGAGAACCCAAATTGGAGTGGTCCTATATCCAGCTGTGTATGGCCAACCAGCAGAAGATTATACCTATGGGGAGACTATCAATAATCATGGTAGATATCGCTAGGGTCAAGGTCTAAGCTAACTTCAAGGTAATTCAGATTGTAGAAGATGTAGACCCATACCCTATGCTATTAGAACTTGACTGGGCCATGGATATGGGTGGTATCATCAACCTCAAAAAGAGAAGCATGGAGTTTGAAAATAATGGAACAAGGGAGATAGTACCATTAGATCCTAAGGAAGGTGAGTGCTACATAGAACTATTATGCAGTGAAGAAGGGGTGGATCACATTTACAAATTGACTGCATGGAACGAATATTGGATCAATCCCATAGCGGGCAGGGTACTCTGTTGGGAGGCAGATAGTGAATGCTTCTGTGACTCTAATGAGGTGCATGATGTCTTCGAGTCACAAGGGAATTCTACTACATTTGCTCAGAGGTAAGATATCACCACATTTTGATGAGTCCGGTAGCATCAAGGAGTTCCTGAGGACACTAGAAGTTGTGGTTCCACGGGAACGAAGGCTATGGGCCCTTAATCTAGCTATGCGAGGAAAACCTACACGATGGTGGGACACCCACAAGGAAGCATTCTAGGATTGGGAGGAATTTGGGGATATGATGATCCTACAGTTCGCACCCCTAGCTGACATACGCACCAAGACGTTCCTCGGACCAGGAGATCCCCATGAGCATCTATTCACCTAGATGAAAAAATGGTCTAACCAAACTATAGAAGAGTGGGTTTATTTTTTTATTCATGCTTTGGGGCCTATCCTTGTCGCATGGTACTTAGATGCGAAGCTACATCAGCAGACCCACCACTGGAAAACACTAAACGATGACTTTATAGGAACATTCAGGCTGATTGCGGGGACGGAGGTGCTTGACGAAGCTCTGCAGGACATCGATGCTTTTTTATTTAATAACTCGTGCCATAATGCTGCACCGAAAGTCTTGACATGGGAAGCACAGAGGCAAGACATAGTATATTTCCAAATCTTGGCGATCGAAGAAGAGGAAGATAATCCTCGGAACGTCTCTATCCCAAAATTCGAGGGAGAACGTACAGTTACTGGACCCCCAATGCATAATATTGATGTTACCCAGCCTCTTAAGCTATGCAAAATTAATATTGAGACAGAAGAGCATCCTAAGTTGGCCAAATTGGGGACTATTGGGATGAAGGAATTGTGGGTAAAATTTCCAAGCTACTTACGGAATATCAGGACTTATTCCCAAAAAAAAATTCTGAGCTCAAAGGAACCATGGGGGACCTAGGCGTTATGCACATCACTCTGAAACCAGCGGCGCACCCCGTAAAGCAGTGGCTCGAACAGCTGAACCATAAATATAAGCAAAAGGTCAAAGAAGAACTGGAAAAAATGCTTATTACTAGTATCATTGAACTGGTTGAACAGACGGATTGGGTAAGTCCGACGGTCATCCAGGAGAAGAAAAAAAAGGTGGAGATACGAATCTACGTGGACCTAGGCAAGTTAAATGACGCTTGTGTACATGACCCCTTCCCCACGCCTTTCTCAGACGAAATCCTTGATAGTGTGGGCGGACAGGAAGCATATTCCTTCACCGATGGGTTCTTAGGGTATCACCAGATCCGAATTGCACTGGAAAATTGCAGTAAGACTACATTCGCAATAGAATGGGGATCCTTTCAGTATACGGTCATGCCCTTTGGTCTCAAGAATGTACCTGCTATCTTCTCAGGAGTAGTAGTTTCCGTATTCAAGGAGTTCATCCATAAGTTTCTGGAAGTTCATTTCGATGACTGGATGGTATTCGTCTTGGTAAAGGAGCATGTCTCCAATCTGTGCATGATGATGGACGCCTGTTGAAAACACAAGATTTCCTTGAATATCAAGAAGTGTATATTCTGTGTGCCTTTTGGAATATTTCTTGGACACATAGTATGCCGACAAGGGCTGATGGTTGATGCTGCAAAGGTAACAGTAATTATAAACCTTGCAGTCCCAACAACGGAGAAACAACTGTGTTCGATTCTCGGACACATGGGCTATTATAGAAAATTCATTCAGGGGTACCCACTGATCACAGCCATCAATTCCCTACGTGTGCAGGTAGAGACTGCACCACCCTAGTGACTTGGGACGAGTCACAAGATGTTGTGTAACTAGCTCCAAAAATAGAAGAAAAGAGATATCAACGCCTTATAAATAAGCCACTTCAAGGGGGCAACCTTCAATACATTACATAAATGAACAATTATTGGATGATCCAATTTACAAAACCTCCTTTCTATATATAGGATTCCATGGGGCCATAATGTAATCCTAGTGGGCCACAATGTAATCCTAGCCGACCTAGCAATAATAATTTAAGGGCACAATAATAATAAAATGGGGGTTACAAGGGTACAATAATAACAATAAATGGGTTACACTAACAACAATAAGGTACTATACTAGTAATATAGGGACCTAACATGCCCCTCTCCTTCAAAAAAGTGTTGTCCTCAACACTTGAGTAGCTCTGGGTGCTTCTGTATAAAATTCTCATCCTCCCATGTAGAATCTTCGGTGGGTAAGTTCTTCCACTTGATGAGATACTCTGAAATTGATCGATTCCGTAGTTGTCGAGTTCTTGTTTCCATGACTGCTTGAGGTTCCAATATGATTTTTCCTTCCTCATCAAGTTCTGGTAATATTGTTTGAACTGGAAGATTTTCACCGATAACCTTCTTTAAGCATGAAACATGGAAAATTGGATGTACTCGCGAAGAAGCAGGAAGCTCCAATTTGTATGCCATAGTACCAATCTTTTGCAACACCTTGCAAGGACCATAGTACTTTGGCGATAATTTATTATCCTTCTTAGCTTGCTTGAGGGACATTTGTTTATATGGTTGTAGCCGTAAAAATACCCAATCTCCTACATCAAAACTTCTCTCGCTGCGATGTTGATCTGCTGTTGTTTCATTCGATTTTGTGCCAAATTCAGGTTATCCTTTAAGAGTTGGAGAACTTCTTGCTGATGCTCGATGTGATCTTCCACTGCTTGAACCTTCGAATTTTCCTTTAAATATGATGTGATGGATGGTGGATGATATCCATAAAGTGCCATAAATGGGGTCATTTTTGCTGCAATATGGAAGGAAGTGTTATACCACCATTCAGCAAGAGGTAACCACTTGACCCATTGTGTTTTTTTATTAGATACAAAACAACGAAGATATCCTTCTAAACATTTATCGACTATCTCAGTTTGACCATCAGATTGAGGATGATATGATGAGCTATGAGCTAATTGAGTACCCAAACAAGAAAATAAATCCGTCCAAAAATTTCCAGTAAAAATGGGATCTTTGTCGCTCACAATAACCCTTGGGCTTCCATGGAGCTTTTGAATTCTGTCCATAAATGTAGTAGAAACTGTACTTTCTTTAAATGGATGAGATAATGCACAAAAGTGTGCATACTTTGTAAGTCTATCAACTACCACCATGATGACACTCTTTCTTTCGGACTTAGGTAAACCTGTGATAAAATCCATTGAAATCTCCTCCCAACGTTGACTTGGAATGGATAAAAGTTGTAGAAGTCCCGGGGTCTTAATTGTCTCCACTTTATTCTGCTGGCAAACCAAACATTCCGCCACAAACTTTTGAATATCAGATTTAAGGCCATCCCAAAAAAAATCTTTCTTCACCCTGTGGTAAGTTTTTAAAAATCCTGGGTGTCCTCCTAAAGGAGAAGTGTGCAATTCCAGAAGAATCTTTTGTTTTAGTTGGGAATTCTTACAAAGATATAAGCGATCTTTGTACCATAAGGAATCATTTTTCCAACTAAATGTATCAGATGTACTAGGATCTTGCTGCAACTTTTGAATGAGTGTCTATACATCTTTTTCCTTCTTCCATTCATCTCTTGCTTCGGTTATCCAATCTGGTTGGATAATAGAAATGGCACAAAGCAATGCTTCCACCTCTTCATTTTTTCTTGAGAGTGCATCTGCAACATCATTAAGCTTTCCTTTTTTGTAGATTATTTCAAATTCATAACCCAACATATTTGTGACCCATTTTTGCTGCTCTTCTGACGATCGTCTTTGTTCTAAAAAGTGTTTAAGACTATCATGATCAATTTTTACCTTGAAGTGTCTTCCCATTAGGTAAGTTCGCCATTTCTTTAGTGCATGCAGTATTCCTAACATTTTCTTCTCATAAATAGGTTTCTGTAAATACTTTCCTTTGATTGGACGACTTTCAAAAGCAATGGGTCTTCGTTCCTGCATTAAAACCACACCAATTCCATTTCCTGAGGCATCACATTCCACAATAAAGGTTTTTGTGAAGTCTGGCGTAGCTAAGACCGGTGCTAGGCACATTGCCTCTTTAAGACGTTCAAAGGCCTTAGTTGCTTCAGGAGTTCATGAAAATGCATCTTTCTTCAATAATGTTGTTAGAGGTGCTGCTATTCTCCCATAATTCTTAACAAACTTGCGATAATACCCTATTAACCCGAGAAATCCTCGCAACTTCTTTATGGTTGTGGGGACTTTCCATTCCTTAATAGCTTTAATTTTGTTAGGGTATACTTTAACACCCTCGTGAGATACAATATGACCCAGATATTCCACCTCTTGTACTCCAAAGAAACATTTGGATTTTTTTGCATATAATTGTTTCTCCTGCAATAGTTTGAGCACCCTGTCAACATGTTCAACATGATCCTTACAAGACCTGTTGTAGATTAGTATATCATCGAAAAATACTAGCACAAATTTTCTAAGGAAGGGTTTGAAAATGGAATTCATCAACCCTTGAAATGTAGAAGGTGCATTGGTAAGGCCAAAAGGCATGACCAAAAATTCATAATGACCCTCATGAGTTCGAAATGTTTTTTTTGGAATATCTTCGATCTTCATTCTAATTTGATGATATCCTGAACGAAGATCCAACTTGGTAAAATAAATTGCTCCATGTAATTCATCCAATAATTCATCAATCACAGGAATGGGAAATTTATCTTTAATGGTGAGCTTATTGAGCTCCCTATAATTTGGACACATTCGCCATGATCCATCCTTCTCGTGTACCAATACTACAGGAGCAGAGAAAGAACTTTGACTAGGTTGAATTATACCTGCCTCTAACATTTCTGCAATCATACGTTCAATTTAGCTCTTTTGGACGTAAGGATATCTATAAGGCCTGATGTTTGGAGGAACACTTCCTGGAATCAAATGAATAGCATTATCATGATCACGAATAGGTGGGAGTCCTTTGGGAGTTTCAAACACCTTGGAATGATTCTCCAAGACTTGTTGGAGATCTGCAGAAATAGATGATTTTGATGTCGGAACTTCTAGTGAGCATAATTGTGCAATTACACCTCGTTGTTATTTCTTTAGAAGCTTTGTCATGACATTAGAACTTATTATATTTCATGGCTTCCCTTCAATACTCCGTAATTCGATTTCCTATCCTTCTGAAGAAAAAAAATCAAGAAAAGTTCTTGAAAATTAAAAGCTACCATCCCCAAAGATTGTAACCATTGTACTCCTAGTACAACATCAACACCTCCCATAGGAATGGAAAGAATTGGAATATTCAATACATATTCCCCCATGGTTAGCTTGATATTATGGCATTTTCTAGAGCAATTTATAGTTACTCCATTTGCAACCATCACTTGACATTCTGGTGTTGGGTATAGGAAACAATTCAATTCCTTGGCTACCTTACAATGAATAAAATTATGGGTGCTACCTTAATCAATCAACACTATTACCTTTTTCTTCTTGATATGTCCTTCTATCTTGAGAGTTTGAGGAGTGGTAATTCCTGCCAATGCATTACACGATATGATCAGACTCATTTCTTCCTCTTCTAGGGTTGGTTCCTGGTGTATATCCTCTTCTTGTTCATTTTCTTCTTCCTCTTCACAATCTATGTAAAATAATTTCTTCTCAGCACACTTCTGACCTTTAGTGTATTTGCTATCACAACTGTAGCAAAGCCCTTTTGCTTTTTTTTCTTCCAAATGTTGTGGTGTCAACCTTGTAGGTTGTGGAAATCTAGACTTAGAAACACTTCCTTCTTTATAGAATTGAGTGGTAGGCTTCCTTGTCGCCATAATTTTACATTCAAATTTTCTTGCCAACCCGAATGTATTCTCCAATGAATCAGGTTCCACAACACGAACTTCATGTTGGATGTTATCCTTTAAAGTGCCTATGAAGAGATCAATCATGTGTTCCTCTGGAATATCAGTTACCCTTATATTCAATTTTTGGAATTCCTCAATGTGCTTCCCCACTAAACCCTTTTGTTTGAGATTTATCAATTGGCTAAAGAAGGTGTTGCTCTTTGTATCCTCATAATGTGCTATCATTTCCTCCGTAAAAATTGACCAAGTGACAATTTTTTTACGGGAGCAAAGCCATCGATACCATGCAAATGTATTTTGTTCTAAATGTAAAGTTGCAATGCGTACCTTTTGTGTGTTTTGCACGTTATGGAGATCAAAATATTGCTCCATCTGTAGTATCCATATTACAGGATCCTTTCCATCAAACTTCCTCATATCCATTTTTGGAATATGGTGGTTCTTCCTGCCAACATTAGAGTTTATGAAATCACGATTAACATTTATTTTGTTCTCATCATGAGGTTCTTCTACTATATTTTCACCATTAGGAAACATTTCTTGTATCAACTTGGTCAAACCTTCGATCTCTGCTTTTAGATCATTCTTCATGTTTTTCATGTTCTTTTCCATGTTGTCTTTCATGTCATCCATCTTAGCTTCCATGCCAGCTTCCATGCCATCCATCTTAGCTTCCACACCTTTCTTCAAACCATCCATCTTCTCTTCCATGCCTTTCTTCAAAACTTCCATTTCATTTTTTGTTGCTCTTTGCGAGAGTGAAATTTTTTACACTTGCTCTTGTAATTTTGATAAATCATGTTGCAATTATTCATCTTCATGAGTCATAGTAGACCATTCTGAAGGCTTAATGGGTGTTGAATTATTTTTACGGAGCATATTTTAGAACCCAATACTGATATCTATTCTACAATATGCCCTTGGAATCAATTCAAATTGATTCTTCAAACAAGACTTATGCAATTTGGAAAAGAAAAAAATACACACCTTTTTCTTGCTTTTGAGGAGCTCGATATTGAAATTGGATTATCTCTGTGATTTCAGTACTTCAATATCTGAATTTCTGTACTAATGTAGCCCTCTAAATTATGTTTCGAATGCCACAGGTCTGACCTGATTTGGATTCTCCAAGACAAAGTTGTGTCCAATCTTCCACAATGACCTAATTATGGACTAGTTCAATAGAGCGAACTTGTACGACTTGCCACATGTCACTGTTTCATCATTTGTCTCTGAAATTGATAGCCAAGATACTACAGTCCGTGCACTTGCGACCACTTTTTACGGCACTCCAATATGATGCCCAGAGAGAGAGTTATTGAACTTTTCCCATGATCACCTCTTTGAGATGAAATTCAAGAGCCTAAAAAAGCACTACCTTCCACGGATCATATCTCCAAAAATGTTACAAACCAAGCTCTGAAAATTTTTGAAAATTTTCCTCAGGATTTTAGCTTCACACCCTAAAAATTTCATCTTCTGAAACTTCGTAGAAAAAAATTTATAACGAACATGCCACGATGGCCTGTTTGGAGTAGCGAAACCCTAGAATCCAAACCTCTGATACCAAATGTTGTGTAACCAGCTCCAAAAATAGAAGAAAAGAGATATCAACGCCTTATAAATAAGCCACTTCGAGGGAGCAACCTCCAATACATTACATAAATGAAAAATTATTGGATGATCCAATTTACAAAACCTCCTTTCTATATATAGGAGTCCATGGGGCCATAATGTAATCCTCGCCGACCTAACAATAATAATTTAAGGGCACAATAATAATAAAATGGGGGTTACAAGGGTACAATAATAAAAATAAAGGGGTTACACTAACAACAATAAGGGACTATACTAGTAATATAGGGACCTAACACAAGATTGTGTTGGGAGATTGTTGGGATAGGGTCTCCTACAAGCTGTGAAACTGGTCCGATTTTGTATATTTTTTATTATATTTAGACTAGCGCAGGGATTTTGGGGTGGATAAAAGCCCTGAAAGCATTGTAATGGGTCAAAGGGTAGACCTAGAGTCCGCAAACCATGGTTTTCAGACCACAAGGAAATATTAGGCTAGATTGTTATAAATAGAGAGACATTTTGAATTATAAGGTAGGAAGATGATGAGATCTTGATGCGAATTGTGGCTTAGTAGATCTGTTTGGGTTTTTGGGGAAAGGACTCCTGCTGGTTGTGTGGGCAGAGATCCCAAGTCTTGCTATGTGCGGACCCTGCTGCTGTGTGTGCAGGTCAGGTTTGGGTATTATAAGAAGGAACTGAAGGATTAATGAATGAGAAAGTTTGTTGTGTAGCTGAATATATTTGTACTGTTGATGCGAATCTTTGATAGCTTATCTGTTATGCATATTCTGTGTTAGGCTACGAAAGTACTGTGTTAAGTGTTTCTTCTACATCTGGGTCTGTTCTATTATGTTTTATGCAAATAATAACTATAATGTTGCACTATTGTTTTAGAAGTATATGATTTGTTGAGTACAGTAAGTATAGCTGACCTTGCGCACGTGGATGCGAAGTAGATCTATAGATCTGGTTCTGAGATAGGCGATCTGGTCATTATAAAGCCAAACACAGCTCTTCTTGGCTTACCTATCCTCTCTTAGGGTGTAGAAACCTGGTTCCAGCACCCACCCATACTGCTTCGGGTGAGACTTTGACCTGCGCAAGCAGGTCACTGCCGAAAGGGCCAGTAGTATAGGGGTTTGTTGGAAAACCTTATCCTCTTAACCTGGATCAGGACCCCTCGAGCCAACAGTAAGGATATGTTACAAAATATAATTTGAGTTGCAAAAAAAAGTAGCATTGAACTACGTACAAAAGGTGTTTTAACAAATAATGAAATTTTAATGCTACTTATAAGGTAGGACTTAGCTATGTTGCATGTTCTTTGGATGATCATATTGAATGTTTCTATTATTTATCTTTTTTTAGAATGTTTTAAGCCTATTTTCAATGCTAGTGGTTTATTATATAGATCCTTAGGAACATGATGGTGGTTTTGTATGGAGAAACTGGTTTTTTAATTGAAAATCATGGAGCACAAACCAAATGAGTTATTTTTGAAATGGAACTATAAAATATTGTATTTAATTTTATGAGAGATGATGACAATGGGATCTATGGGATTCTTACCTATATTTTTTACTTTATGCACACTTGCATGTAGGAATGAAAAGCACACCACTTTGTGGCACTTGCTTGAAACAATGGAATTCATTGCCCAAACTGGCCATATTGTTGTACTATTATGTAAAATGAAATTGATGGTGAGCCCACTTAATATAAAATGGATTTACATAGTTACTAAATGAATTTTTTAATGATATGCAATTGCAGATATGAAATTTGTGACCTAAAAGGGTTGGTTTAGGATAGATTCTATAAACGACATTTCCATACTAGAATTGAAAATTCATTGGTTCAAGTCCAAAGGAATGGATCTTTAGGATGACTAACCTCAAGAATATATTTACTAGAGGTGTTCATTCAATTCTATAGGTTAATATATCTCCAATTGAATATTTTAAGGAATTTTTCATATGCAAAAGTTATGCCCTCAACAACATAACAATGAAAGTATTCTTCACATGCCAAATTGGAATCCACATTATCTTATAATTATCCACATGTGGATCTAGTATTGCTTGAGAATTCACTAGACATTGTTGAAAGCCTCACAAGGATTCCAATAAGGTTCTAAACCGATAAATCTAATCTTAATTAAAACTATCAAAAACCGCTATGAAATAAGGCAAAAATTCACTTTCTTTAGCCAATAATATTGTCTCATAGTAAGGGTGAAGAATGTGAAGGATATACTAACATAGCAGGAAGAAAAACTATATTATAGTTAACTATAGAAAACTATAATATCATATATTTTTGCTGATGACTTGTAAAATAATTTAATTCTAAATTATTTTAAAACTAATATATTAAAAAAATATCTAATCTAAGAAATAGGATATAAGATGAAATGATTAAAATATAAATATTAATAAATAACTCGTTCATTCAATAAACATTAAATAAAAATACATGAAAAACAATTCCACATGAAATATATGAATAATCAAGTCATAAATATAGAAATTTAATATCTATCAGAACTAATAACAATATAAATATTTCAATACGAGGTTTTCTAGCCCTTTCCTTCTAGGAAGAGCTCCCATTTTAAAACTCTAGTTGTTGGCCACTCAATTTCCCCAAAAGAGTTTTTATTTTCTTTTTTTACTTTGTTACAAGGCTATATTTTCTTTAATTCATGTTGTTTTATAAAACAAATTTCCCATTGACCATGGATACCCATCATATTCGGAGCAAGTGGTGGATTTATATTATGTAGAATCAACTAAAACAAATAAATTCTTCTAATAATTTTTATAATCCTCTTTGAATCCACCTTAGAACATTTCTTGGAGGTTCTTATGAAATAATTGACCATATTTTTGTCCCTATAAGTATATTTTCTTGTTGGCATCTCTCCGATTCTCTAAGTAAATGATGCATAACTGACTTGGAGATTCTTGTCTTATTTTTTTAATGATGAATTATTTATTCATATATATGAGTAGCTTTTACTTGAAATTTTAAAATTGAAAATAAATATAAAAAAGAAAGCAAAAAATATTAAAAACAAATTGAAATATTTTAATTTATTTATTTATAAAAAGAAAAAGTAATAAAATAAAACAATATAAAAATTAAAAACAAATCTTAACCATATTAAAAATAATAAAAACTTCAAATAAATAAATAAAACACAATTTAAGATTCTTTTATTCTTTTATTTTTTTTCTCATTTATTTATAGTGAGCATCAATCATCATCATTATTTATATTGTTTATTTTTTTAATATTCGAATTTATTTATTTATTTGATTTTAATTATTTATTTTTTAGTTTAATTTTATTTAATTTCAATTACGCGTCAATTTTTTTACCTTTATGAATAGTTGGGTGTTTTTTTTATTTATATTTTCTACTAGTTTATTTGATTGTTAAGTTATTTTTGTTTTTAAATATGTTATTGAGTTTTCAAATTATTGTTTTTTTTTTCCAAATTTTCTCCTTTTTGTGTTTGTTCTCTCATTAAAAAAAATTAATATAATTTTTTAATATTTTTTAAAATAATATTTTATTTTTTAAAATATTTTACTCATATTGTTTTCATATTTTGTTTTTTAATTTCTTTTATATTTTCAACTTTATTTTTTTTAATATCTATTCTTAAACTAACTAACTATATATATATAATATTTTAAAACTTTTGTTTTTTAAAACTTTTAAATTTTTATTTTTTTAATTAAAAAAAAATATGCGTATTGTTTTAATATTTTTATTTTTGTTTCTATTATTTTTTTACTTTAAATTTTTAACTTCAAATTTTTTTGGATATATATATTTTTAAATTATTGTTTGTTAGGACTATATATATATTTATTTGGGTTGAATTTTTTTCCTAAATTACTTTAAAATTTTCTTTTTTAACTAAAAAAAATTGAATTAAAACTGTTTTTGTTTTTATTTTTAGTTTTGAAAATGATGCCTTTTATGATTTTGTATACACTAATGATGATTTTATAGAGGATGGTTTAAAATTTATTGTAATTTTAGTGCCTTATTAAAAGGAGGTAAGGTTGTCTTGTGCTAAAACTTTGTTTTTTGTAAATTAAATTCTATTGTTTTCAAAAATTCAAATTACATCAGAAAATTAGATACATCATAGTACATCTATTGCTTTTCTAAATTCAAATACCAATATGATTCATGGTATTTTATTCCCCTCCCTGCCCCCCCCCCCCCTCTCACCCCTTCTCCTACGAACATCAGTCCACCATGTACATTCATTTAGGACAACTAAGGATAATGTTGATTCCTTATTTCTTTGAGAAAGTACCATAGTCACCGATTAAGTTGGATTCAACATATCTTTCTCGCTATATGAATGATCAAATTCATGGTTATTCTTTATCTCACGGGCTACAAGCAAAGTTATAGTTGAAGTTCTCTCCATTTTCTTTCGTGAAGGATTTAATTCTGTTGAGGGTTGTTTCAATGTTATTAAGGGTTGACTTGGGTCCTAAGATGTTGATATGTTCGTAGATGTCTTCTAATATTGGGATTTGTTCTTCTTTTGACCTCGGATTTTTTTTTCCTACTATTTCCTTTGGGTCCCGCAAACCACAGTTGCTTATTTTTTGCTCTTGGGTGTTGACCACACCTTTTGGAAAGGAACATGCATGCTAGAGGTTATCAGGTTATCAACAGATTCTACACCAGAACATACTGTTTTCATTGTATAATGGTTGAGAATACTCCTTATCTCCCCACTCATGGACAATTGTATCTCACAAACCTTCAATAACCATCATATTACATGATAAAATACATTGTCCTTCATTTATTTCTAAGTTTCCATATTGGGTTTCGAAGGTATTTTTCTGTTGCATTGTAAGCATATTTTTCATTAAAATTCCTCATGCATATCACATTAGTTAAATAATTTGAGTAGTATGTTGATATCTTCATAAAAATAAAAAAAATAAAAAAATGAAAAAAATCCTATAAATGAGCATTATTTCATTATAGATTTTTCTAAGCATGATCTCATTATAGTACTTATAGGTTTTTTTTTTTTCATATAATGAGTTAACCATGAAAATATCCTAATAATCTACAAATCACAACTTCATCCAAATCTTATTTAAGAAGTAATCTTGGTATCAATGAAATAATTAAGAGGCTTTATAGAGACTGCGTCTAATTTGTATACCCAAAAAACTTGAAGTAATTATCTCTTCTCAAACAAAATCACACTCATGAATATGACGTGCCATGTCAAAATCAATACAATGGACATGCCTTAGTGAAAAAAAAAAAATTAAATAAATTATTAAATTTGGATAAGACAAATATTTTTTTTGTTAATTTGATTCTCACTTAAATAAGAATATTTGTCTTAACCCTAGATCTATAAAGGGTCAAGAGAGATTAAATATCTTGAGGTGCAAACCCCTTTTATAGTACAGAACTTGAAGAAAAGTTCTACCTCAAGAGATTTGATCCCTCTATATACTTGATAAATATTTGTTTAAGATGAATTTATGCTCTCCCCACACACACCAAACACATCCATGGTGAGCATGGTTGGAATTACACATCTCCATTTTGGTCAACACACCAGTAAAATGTTTTGTATAAAAGAAAAAGAAAAATAATTTAATATTGATATTATAATTGAATTATTTTTACTATGTATATATAGAAATATATGAAATTTTCATTGAAATATAATATGTAACATAGATATTTAAATATTTTATTTATAGCTAACATTAAAATATTTTTTTATCACTAATATTGGTTATAAATATTATATGTTAACCATATGTTGATCAAGAAATACATTATATATCTCCTCCATGCTACATTGTTATATCAATATTACTGAATCTATATCGATTATACTAGATAATAAAATTATAATTCATCTATTATATATATATATATATATATATATATATATATATATATATATATATATATATATATATATATATATATATATATATGTATATATATCACTTTATTTTTTATATAATTTTGATGTAAACTTAAAATAAGCATCGAAATATTTCATTTATAATAAAAATGAAAATATTTATTTGTTGTTATTATTTTTTTATTTTTTAATATAAATATTATTTAATAGTTTTAGTTTTAAAATCTCTATTATATTTAGCTATAAAATATCTCTCAGTGAAAAACACTCAATACGATGAATGTATGCACCTTAATGACTAAATCTTGATAACTCATAATTCCAAAACATCCAGTGCTCTATAATAACAAATAATCATTTCAACGTATGAATAAAATATAAAATTTAAAAGGATTTAAATATTTTGAAATACCCATATCCATTAATGGATTATAATATTAAGATATAAGATCTGGTGAACACAATATGTCCAAATGATTATGACCAATACATTTGTAGCTTAGCTTTTGCTTTATTATCCACCAATTTATGTTATATGTAACACCTCGTTTTATTTTCAATTTTATGTTTAAAAGACTTTTACAAATACATTAGAATTGTTAAGTGAAAAGAAAAATTAATAAATATGGTTATTTGTTAGTAAAAATTTTAGTTTTATTTCATGAATAAAAAATTTACATTGAGTAATTTATTAATTAAATGGTAAAAGAATTTTAAGATTCCAGAGTAAAATAAAGAGGCAGTTTCTGATAGTTACCTTCTCCAAGGGGATAAAAGAGAAATCCTGAGAAGGGGAAGGGGTTTTGTTCATGAAATAAAAAATGGATTACAACAGCATCTTGTGAAGAAAAAGAGTTATCCAAAGCTGGTCGATTACCAGTGGAGCTCTGCAACCCGAGAGATGTGTATGTTGGACAGAGGTCTTGAGGCCTAAATTTTGACATAAAACCCGCTATCTAGAATATAGTGCGGATTATGGAGGGATTAGAGGATGTGATCGCCTCTATCAAGGTTGGGTGTTGTCATCAGTTAACCAAGAATACAAAGATAAGTGTTTAAAGTTTACTGGTCCAGTTTGGTGTGATAATAAAGGAATTTGCATTTTAAATTCACTGTACTGGTATTTTGTAGTGTCTTTGTTATTTAGAAACAATGTTGGTTTCAATATACATAGAAATATGAGACAAATTTATAACAAGACTAAATAGCAAGAAATATTATAATAGAAATGTATTTAATTCTTGATGTTCAAATACTGTATTTTCATTCCTACTCTTAATTCTGTATAGATAGAGAGTACAAAGAAGTACAACAGTCGGAATAAATCAACAAATAAACATTTCTATAATGAGTTGTGCTAATAACCATACTTATCAAGTTATATATATATATTATTGAGAAAAAGGGGAAAATATTGATTGCATGAAATACAATAATAGTACATAGAGTAAGTCGAGAATAAAACTGGAATTGAGATGTTATGAAAGTTGTTGCTAGTAAACCATATCTCATAAAAACTTAAAAATAACATCTTATATAAGGAAATAAGGAGGCACAGGGGTTTAGAAGTCGAGCCTTGTAGTTACAGGGCAAGGATCATGGTCCCTTGGCTAGTAAAGCTTCAAGTACAATGAAAATAAATTCTTTACAAATAAAAGGAAGAGTTGTAAACCTTAAATGAATTGATAACCTTAAAAAAAAAATATACAATACAAGAAGCTCGAATAAATTAACTCAAAGAACGGAGAACTATTAGGAGATTGTAATTACAATATGGATGTAAAATAAACCCAGATGTCAACAAATATTGTGACCACCATGCTGAAAGGTTCAACTAGTAAATGTACATAAATAAACTGGCAATAACACTGCATTGATTAGAGGCATTAAAAATATGTTAACTGGTACAAATGTATAATGTTGTGAAAAACGCAAAGAGGAAAATATCCTTTCAAGGAACGTATAACCAAAACCATTAATGTGATTTTACACCAAAATTCCATATATTCCCGAAAGGGACAGTAGCATAGAGTGAATAATTATTAACATATAAGCATCAAAAAACAACTATGTCAAAACCCTTCATATAGAAATGGAAACAAAATCTCTCGCGTGCAAGAATATTAAGGGCTAGAGGTCAAACCTATTCATGTAGAAGGTTTAACCTTAGTATACAAAATGAAAACTCCCAGAAAACCATTGAGAATTATTGTGAAGTGAATACAGGGTTTCGACTTACCTGGAAGGCCACCCTTGAGAACATGTTGTGGAATTCGGGACAACCTCTATTTTCCACTAGAACTCTGGCAGCAACGAGACTTGCCCACAACAAGGAGACTGTAAGGGAACCCATTAATAGATAAACTCTATAGTAGAAGAAAGTAAATTTTATGCAAAATGGAAAATCATAGGGAGACCTTGGGTTTACCTATCTTAATCTCGACATGCACGGATGTCTGCTTAATGCAATTCATTCAGAGGTAACATTGAAACAACACCAAGACTAGACAGGAGGACCTCGACCATTTTTTCCTAGACAATATTTATGTAAAAATCAGAGAAAAGAATGAGAATAGTTACCTACATAGGAAAAATCAACCCGGAACAACTTCATAACTTGAACTAAAATTGAATGGCAAGGAAGTCTTACAACATGCCTGAACCATGGCATGACCTCTAAGAAAATTATGAAAGAGAATATTCAATGGAAGAAAATGTGAAAGCAGAGTGAGTAACTGCAATATCCATGTTGCAATACAAGTAAGATAAAAAATTCCAAGCAAACTATACAACTCGAGCCTTGTAGAACTGTAACATAGTGAACAGTGGTAGCGATGAGTTTACCTACCAGAACGAAGAGCTTGTAACCAAGCATTGTAGAGAAGATAACCGTAGTAGAGCCAAATGAAAATGAATGGGAGTGCGACACATGAGGTTTGGGTAGTTACCCTAAACTCTTTTGTTGGATTCCTCACTGTCAGATCTAGGGTTACCCAAATTGACGGTGAGTACAACAATCCACAGTAATTAAATTGTTATAGTTGCCAACCATGCACAAGGACATGTAACCAGAAACCTCGTAAATCGATCAATTGCCTTATAAATTATTTATTCAATGATTTTTGAATTCGGATTGATAAGCTGTCAGTATGTATGATTGCCAAAATCGAGGCAGGTATTATAAAGTTATAATAGTCATAATGTATTTCAATCCAAGTACCATAGGAAATTAATTAACATTCAAATTGTAGCATAAGAAATGTACCAATCGGATCCGTAAGAAAATTGATATAATAAATTCAATGTTATAAGCTATGTTATATGATAGTAGTTGTAGTAGTAGTAAAGTTAACACCTTAATGGGACAAATGAATGAAGGTTCGGATGGAATAGTGGCAATAATTTTATTTTTTATGGTGTGTGTTTGATGAAGGTGACAAGTGGTATCAGAGAGTGGTTCACACACTGGGCTAGATTGGGCGAAATAACTTTGGGTATATTTCATTTTTATTAATTCTGTGCACATTGACAACAATTATTGATAAGCCCAATGAGGAGAGGATCGAGCCAACCGACACTGAGAACTAGAGGGAAGACCCACTCCTAGCCTAATATAGAAATTAACCCATAAATGTGGGTACAATTGAGTGTGGATCAATACAAGAAAACTAGTACTAGAGGAACAACAACATCAGACAACCCGGTTTTTATACATAGTACAACAACTCCAAACAGAAATGATTTGAGTACAAAGCGACAATGAAAGGTTGATGAGGGAACAAAAAAGGATACTGAAGAGTCTCTCGGATAAGAAGAATCATCGTACAGCACAACCTAGAACAAAAATGGATACCCATGACTAAGAACAACAACAACAATGAATTAATGATACTCTGGAAGGGAGTTGTACTAAGAAAAGTAAAAAAAAAAAGAACCTACAATGAAACAGAGTCTCGAAATTCTTCAGAAAAATAGGAGATGAAGAAACTAAAAGTGGAGTTACAAGGAGAATTTAGGAAAATTAAACCTCCTACCTTCGATGAAGAGGCTAAGGAAGCAGTTGAAGCATGTATAATTAATATCAGTAAATATTTTTAAGCCTATGAATATAACAACAAGCTCAAATCTCTCTTGGATATTTATCAATTGTGGGAGAAACCCACAATATGGTCTAAATAGGTGAAAACCGTGCATGGAATTGAAGACCATAATGTGACTTGGGATGAGTTCCAACAGTATTTCAAGGACAAGTACCTAACAGAGTGATTTTATGATGAAAAATCTTGATATTTTCATTATTTAAGGTTGGGTCAACTCTTTATCGATGAGTTCATCACTAATTTTACGTCTTTGTTAAGATACGTATTGTACTTGAGAGACTAAAAAGCGAAAGTAAAGTGATTTTTTAGTAGCCTTCCTTCTCACATGAAAGAGTGGATTGAATTCATGAACCCAAAGACTATGGATCAAGTGATACAAAAAGCATGAATGTGTTATCAGCAGCCCAAGGTAAATGTGAAGTTGGCAGAAGTTGGCCACCAAAGAAAGGGCAGAAAGGTCCCTTGAATTTTAAAAACAACAGACCAAGAAATTATAAAAATACTACAATAAATACAACAAATAGAAACTTTGGAAAAAAATAGCAAAATCCCAAATGGCCAATTGAAGAACAACCTACTAAAGCATCCATCAATCTAGGCCTTGGACAATCCCAAAAACCACCATTACAATATTGGGGGTGCAAAGAGGAACATTACTTTAAGAATTTCCCTCATAGTGGAAGAAATGAAGTTACTACCAACCTGCAAGAGGCATCTATAGTAGGGGATGTTGCACAAAACATATCTAGGATCAATGCTGCCCTAGAGGACTGACAAGCAGATTTCCAACCAACCATGATATATCTAGAAGGTAAGTTACATTCCCAAACTATGTCCATTTTGGTTGATCATGGTGCGAGTTTAAGTTATATAAACCCTTGAGTAGTTGAAAAATGTAACCTACAAAGACAAATTTAAAAGTCCCTGGTTGTTACAATTGGTTATAGAAGCAAAGAGAAGATTTAATGCTAAAGCCTCGAAATGTATCCTGTAAATAGGAAGACAACATATAACTTTAGAATTGAATATTCTACCTTCGGGCCTATAATATTCTATTGGGAATGGACTGGTTGGAAAGGCACTGGCCACTAGTAGATTGCAAGGATAAAGTTATTCATTTTAAGGCTGATGATGGTACTCGTCAAGAATTACAAGAAATTAAGAAACCACTTCAATTTTGCCCCATCACATCATCTCATTTGGGTAAAGGCATTAGGAAGGGGAGTCAAATTTATATTATTCAAGTGGGGTTTACTAACTCCAAAGACAATACCTTTATGTTGGAAAATATTCCATTTGTTGAAGATTTTTTGGACTTATTCACTGAAAATATTCCCATATTACCCCCAAAAATAGATATTGATTTTACTATTGAATTATTACTCGGAGAAAAACCTATGTCATGAGAACCATATAGAATGAGTGTGCCTGAGTTGACAGAATTAAAAATTTAGCTACAAGAAATATTAGACAAAGGGTATATTTGAAAAAGTGTGCCCCCTTGGGGAGCACCAGTGATGTTCATTAAAAATAAAGATGGTACGATGCAAATGTGCATGGATTTCTGACAGCTTAATAAGTTGACAGTCAAAAACAAATATCCATTGCCATGTATAGATGATTTTTTTGATCGGGTAAAAGGAGCAAAGTTATTTTCAAATATTGGTGTGAGATCTGGGTATCACCAAATACAAATTAAGGATGATGAGATATCCAAAACAACCTTTCGTACCAAGTACGGACAATACGAATTTGTGGTATTATCGTTTGGATTAAGCAATGCACTAGCAATATTCATGAGTCTGGTGCATGAAATCTTTCACCCATTTTTGGATAATTGTTTTTTAATCTTTATTGACGATATATTGATATACTCTAAAAATATGGAATAACACCAAGAGAATTTATGCTTGGTGTTGAAAATGTTGTGGGAACATCTGCTCTACGCAAAATTTAGAAAATGTGATTTTTACAAAGAACATATCCAATATTTGGGCTATGTAATATATGTTGAAGGGATCTCAGTAGACCTTGAAATGATCAAAAAAATTCTGGAATGGAGAGTTCTGAGAAATATAGCAGACATGCATTCTTTCATGGGCTCATCATGTGCTCAGTGTAAAAGATTAAAAATTAAAGTGCTCAGAATTGAATGGAAACTGAATGACAATGAAGATCTCGTCGCTAGGAATCTGACGCAATTCATTTTGTCAAAAACAGAGTCCAGATGAAGAACATAGAGCATGTTGTTTGTTTTCCTAAACAGCTAAAAAATTTGCAGAAGTGATAGGTTGGTGACATGGCATCCCAGTCAGCAAACTTAAGTATATTCAGGGAATATTTTTCAGTTTTGGCCAATGACACTCTAACAAGTGTTACTACAGGATTTTCCAGTTTGATTTGAAGGTGGAATTTTTTTAAGTGTTGCTCCTAAGGTTGAATTCAATTTTTTTTATATTACAGTTGGGGAGAGCCGAACGAGAGGTTGACATGTGGTGTAGCCAGGGGCCGCCACGTGCCCCATCTAGTGGACCATATCTAAAATTCAAATTTCATTTTAACATGGTTGAAATTTTTTACATATACCAAAGTCTGAATTATATGTATGTCAAAGGTCCGTTGGCATGTTATATATTAAGGTCCATTGGAATACTATATGAAAAGTCCAAAGGTTTATATCAAGAGTGGCAAAACATATATTATAAGGTTTTAAACCTTATGGTACGCAGTGGAAAAAAATTGTGTACAAGGCTGGGCGGAGGTCGTTTCTCAACCCCACGACCTCCCACACAATACTTTCCACCTTTACCAACGAGCCACCACAAACATTCCTAATATACAATGCATTTGACATATATTTAAAGTTAAATATTTTGTTTGGAAATGGTATGGAAGGGGCCAGCCATGCGGGCCAACCCCCTCCCATAAGACCATACTTCATGACCATGACAGTGCGAAATAAAAATGTGCAGGAATTATGTTAAGAGTGGGTAATTAACCCTTAAATGTTGTTTAATGTGCTAATACATCCCATAACCCGGATTAGTGCTAAACTACGCTTCATGCGTTAATCCGCACTTATCCAATTTTAAAAATTCGCTTTATATTAATTAACCAGAGTTTAGTTTGTCATACTTTTCAGTGCTACTCCTAAATTCGGAGCTGCCCCTAACTTTGGTGGCACTAACTGGAGTATTCTCCATTTTTGGAGGCAGTTTACTAGGAAAAATGGTTTTGCCCATATCTTTTGAAATTTTCAACCAAATTGAGAGCAAGAAGAGTCATTTATGAATTATTTGGAGATTCTGGACTCATTGAAGCATGTTTCAGGAGTTTTAGGTGAATATAAATAGGATTTTAAGAACATTTTAGCTAATACAGAGGCCTAAGCCATGGAAGCTGGACCAAGGAGATGTAGTTGAGGAGGGGTGAAGTCCTTCATCAAAACACTGTGTTGATGGATCAATTGTGATGGTTTTTTTACTTTTTATTGTTGTTATTGAGCATTTGTTTTTCATTTTTGATGCTCTTGAATTTAACTTAAAAACTTGGCTCATTTACCTGGTTGACACTCATAAACACCAAGGAAACCTATGCACATAAAGCATAAGATTAGAAAATTAATTTTAAATATGAAGATGAAATTAGTACAAAAAAACTAAAATTTAAATTCAGATCAAGTTGGTATCAAAGCAGGGGTTACAACGGTTATTTTCTTGATAGTTTCTTGAGTTTTGTGCAAGTAGTTTATTAATGGTTGCAAATTTGTGATGCTGATAAGGTTAAATTTGCAGAGAGGTGAAGGGAATTTGTTGGTTTCAAGTCCCAAGATTAGGACCAGAATAAGGAGAACTAGAAGGGCATCATCTCCACCCAAATTTCCACTCACAGCTGCACTTGAAGCATCTCAAGTTTTATCTCAAGAAGCTGAGATTGAAGAGGTACAAGTTGCACCAAAAGCTGAGATTGAAGAGGTACAAGCACCAGAAGTTGAGCTTGAATCCATATCCATCATGTCAGGTATTGGAGAAACTAAAGTTCATTCATAAGAGGATGATTTCAAGAAATAATTCAGTGACATAAAGAGGATGGTTAAAATTATGTTTGATGCATTTACTGTTGGGATGGCAGGAGAAGGTTCTAACCCTCCACATGGAGAAGGAACTTCAGATGAAAATAAGGATGAATAAAATGATTGAAAGGGTAACGGAGGAAATCCACCTCCATCTCCACCATATGCATCATCCTCATCATCTCCATCAGTGTCATCTTCCACTTCCACCAGCAAAACCACACATACTCACTAAAAATCTCAAAAAGGAAAATCACCCTTACCCAAACTTGATGTCAAATTTGAGCTTCCAATGTATAATGGAGAGGTAAATGCAAACAGAATAGAAAATTGGATATGTCAATTGGAGGTGTACTGCAGAATTCAAAACCTTCATTAAGATGACATAAAGATTCAATTGTCTTCCTTAAGGATGGAAGGATCTACACTTGTATGGTGGGAAGCAAGTACTCAATAAGAGATTAAAAACTATGGTAATATATATATATATTTCTTGGTCAAGTTTTATTTCTTCCGTTAAAAGGAAATTATATCCATTAGCTTGCATGAAAAATTCCATTATGGACTGGCAAAATTTTAGACAATTGAAAGGGAAAAGTCTCCAAGATTATACTCAAGAATTTAGGAGAAGAGCTCTTATTTTGGGTATTAACATATATCCTCAAGAATCTTTGTTAAAGTACATTGGGGGTTTGCATAGTTACCTTAGACAAACTATTCTCATGTTCAATCCCATAAAAATAAATGAGGTTTGTGTTCAAGCCACACATTTAGAGGCAAGAGGGAAATAGAACATAGATGAGAAAAGTGATAGTGAGGGTAGAGGAAAGCACAAGTTTTATGGAAGAGGAAAGAGAAATAGCTTTGTCAAAAGAGAGAAGCAGAAACTCACATGGTAAAATTATTTGAAGAATGGCCATGATTAAGACCACTGTTGGAAAATTCATCAAGATTTGAAGTCAAACAAACTGAAAGCCAAAGAAAAGGAAAAAACTGTTGTTATAGTTGAACATGACTTAGGTTCAGATTCAGGAGATGAAACAAAGATTACAACCATGGGTTTGAAAGGTAAGCATATATCAAGCACTAGTTCTTCAAATTGTTCCAATTTTACTCAAGATGAAGATACAAGAATAAAATTTTTCCATATTAGAGACATCTGTAAACATACCAAGATAGACACAATTTTTGATAGTGGGTCACAAGTTAATCTGATTTTCGAAGACTTTGTTAAGCAGCTAGACCTTGAAACTGTTAGACATCCAAGACGTTATCCTTTAGGGTGGATATGCAAGAGTGAAAACTTGCAGGTTACAAGGAAGTGCATAATAAGATTCACCATCAATTCAAACTTTATTGATGAAGTTGAACATGATGTGGTGCTACTTGAGATATCAAGTATTTTTTTGGGAAGTCCTTATCTTTATGATAGGAAAGTAGTATTTCATCATCATGAGAGTAAGTATCAATTGTTTAAAGATGGAATTGAGTACATAGTTAGGGCGTAGAAGAAGAAGACACGTTTGTCTCTTATAAATGCAGGAGAAATGAAGAGGATAGTGAATGCAAGTGAGAATTTGACATTGTTAATGATCAAACATAGAGATGTTTTGAATCAAACCTCTCAAAAATATGCATAGAATGAAAAAATTTATTTCATTAAGGTTGCTTATGCTTTTAATGAGATGTTTCAGGACTCTAACACGTTTCATTTTAAAGGAGGTGAACAAGATGCAAAACATTTACAGAAGTCAACATCAGTGTTGAGCAGTGTTGGAAACAAGATGTCGGTGCAAGAGTGAAAAATTATAAGAGAAAGAAACAAAGTCATTTGAAAAAGAATGCATGGTTTCCACAAATTATTGTTAGTCATTTCCAAAGGGTACATGGCAATGGCAAAGATACTTGGTCAAGAGTCGATGTAAGTACAAAACAAAATTAGTTAAGAATTGCCATGACAACATTATGCAAGGTGACACAATTTTTAAGTTTCCTTCAATTGATGACCAAGGTAGGAACATGTGTGTTTATGCAAGAATAGCTTGATGCTCTAAAAATTCATGGGAATTGTAGCATGACGGTGTCAATGACACTAAGACAAAGTGGCAAAGTCAAGGAAAAAGATAAGTTTTTGTGAAAAGCTCAATTTGATGAAAATGGGAAAATTTCAATTGATAGAGAGTGGAGGGGTGAGGGTACATTACCCTCATCCACATGATCAGTAATCAAAGAGATTTTGGGGTCCAAGTGGCTTCTAGTGGGGAGAAATGATTAGGTGCTCAAAGTAAAATCTCAAAAATGAAAGTGCTCATAATTAAATGGAAACTGAATGACAGTGAAGAGTTTGTCACCAGGAATCCAGCACAATTTGTTTTATCGAAAAAGATGTCTGAATGAAGAAGATAGAGCCTATTGTTTGTTTTCCTAAATAGCTAAAAAATTTGAAGAAGTGATAGGTTGCTGATGTGGCAGCCGAGTCAGCAAATTTAAGTATATTCAAGGAATATTCTTCAGTTTTCCCAATGACATTGTGACAAGTGTCACTGTAGGATTTGCCAGTTTGGTTTGAAGGTGAAATTTTTTTAAGTGTTGCTCTTAAGGTTTAATTCAATTTTTTTATATTAGGGTTGGGGACAACCCAAGAAGAGGCTGACACCTGGTGCGGCCAGGGGCCACCACGTACCCCCTTTGGTGGACCTTATCTGAAATCTGAATTTCATTTTAACATGGTTGAAATGTTTTACATATACCAAAGCCCGAATTGTATGTATGTCAAAGTCTGTTGGCGTGTTATATATTAAGGTTCATTGGCATATTATATGAAGAGAACAAAGGTTTATATCAAATGTGGCGGAATATATATTATAAGGTTTTAAACTTTATGCTAACGGTGGAAAAAAATTATGTACAAGGCTTAGCAGAGGTTGGGTCTCAACCCCACACGCTCCCCCGCAATACTCTCTTCCTTTACCAACGATCCACCACAAACAATATTAGTAGACATTGCATCCAGCATATATTTAATGTCAAATGGTTTGTTCGGCTCGAGTATGGAGGGGGCTGGCCTCGCGGGCGAGCTCCCTCCCATAAGACCATACTTCATGACCACAACGGTGCGAAATCAAAATGTGCAGGAATTATGTTAAGAGCGAGTAATTAACCCATAAACATTGTTTAATGTGCTAATACATCCTATAACCTACATTAGTGTTAAATTGTGCTTTATGCACTAATCCACACTTATACAATTTAAAAAAACGCTTTATATTAATTAGCCAGAGTTTATTTTGGTCGAATTTTTGGAGGTACCACTAGATTTGGATCTTCCCCCAGCTTTGGCGAAGCTAACTAAAGTCTTCTCCAGTTTTGGAGGCAGTTTACTAGGAAAAATGGTTTTGGCCATATATTTTGTAATTTTTGACCAAATTGAGAGCAAGAAGAGTCATTTCTGAATGATTTGGACATTCTGGACTAATTGAAGCATGTTTCAAGAGCCGTAGGTGAATGTAAACAAAATTTTAAGCACATTTGAGCTAATACAGAGGCCCAATACATGGAAGCCGGACCAAGGAGATGTAGCCCAGGAGGGGTGAACTCCTTCATCAAAATATTTTATTGATTGATCGATTGTGATGATTTGTTGTACTTTTTATTTCTACTATTCAGAATTTGTTTTTAATGCTTTATGCTTTTGAATTTAACTTAAAAATTCAGCTCATTTACCTTTTTGACACTCATAAACACCAAGGAAACCTACACACATAAAGCATAAGATCAAAAAATTAATTTTAAATATGAAGATGAAATTAGTACAACAAAAATAACATTCAAATTCAGATCATGGACTTTTCTGGTTACTACTGGGGTTTCATCGAAGGCTTCTCTAAGACATCCTTTCCCATTACTTCGTTGCAATGGAAGGGGTGAGTTTTTACATGGAATAATGAATGTCAAGCTAGTTTTGAATGGTTAAAAGAACTATTAGCTATTGCCTTTGTGTGGAGAGTGGCTGACCCAAGTAGTGAATTTGAAGTCTGCAAAGATGCTTGTAAGGAAGGAGTGGGAGCAGTATTGACACAAGATAGAAAGGAGTGTATCAGTCCAGGAAGATAAAGGACCATGACCAATGATACTCTGATTATGATTCAAATTTGATTATGGTAGTATATGCTCTTCAGGTTTGGAGACATTACTTATTAGGAAAAGGTTTGTGTTAAGAACTGACCATAGTAGCTTGACCAATTACTTTAAAAAATATGATTTGAATGTCCGTCAAGAGAGATGGAATGTGTTCCTAAGTGAATTCTATTTTTACATTCAAAATGTAAAAGATAAAGAGAACCACGTAGTGGATGATTTGAGCAGGAAAATACATTGCATCTATGAACTTTACTTTAATCAAACAGAATTTAAGTTCCAAGAGAAAATAATGGGGGCAAAAAAGGGAGACCCTGAGTATCAATTCTTATGGCAACAAGAAAGAGAGGCAGAAAAACAAGGAAAGTAATCAGATTATGGAATCAATGATAAAAGGCTTTTAATATTTCAAGGGAAGATATGTATTCCGAACTAGAGGAGCTTGAAGGAGCTGATTTTGGATGAATATCATCGCAGCTCCTATGATGGACACCATGGATACTATAAGATGTTGACAGAAATTAGAAATGACTATTTCTAGCATGGAATGCATAAAAACATTGTTGAATACTTGAATAAACGTTTGGAGTGTCAGCAAGTTAAGGTGGAGAACTAACATCTAGCATGATTGCTTCAAACCCATTCTTGTATTGGAATGGAGGTGGGAATTCATCTCCCTTGATTTCATCACAGGTCTACCAAGAAGAAAAAGACACAATGACTCAATTATGGTGGTGGTGGATAGACTTAGCAAGGTAGCTCATTTCATACTTGTTCAGTCAACTTACAAGATTGTACAAATTGCTAACATCTTCATGAGGGATATATTTAGGCTACACAAACTGCCAAGAATTTTCATCTCGAATCAAGATGTAAATTTCACCTCAGCTTTCTGGAAATCACTATTCACTAGTTTGGAGACACATATCCAGTTTAGTACAAACTACCATCTTCAAATGGATGGACAGGCTGAGAGGGTGAATCAGATATTAGAACACATGCTACGCGCATGTATGGGATGCAGCAACCCACAAAGTGGGAAGAGTATTTACATTTGGTCGAATTCGCATACAACAATGGATACCTAGAATACCTCAAGATGAATCCTTTTGAGGCATTGTATGACAGACAATGTCAGGCCCCCATAAACTGTAGTACTCCGGAAACAAAACTGATTCTTGGACCAGACATTATGGAGGAAATGGAGCACAAGGTGAAAAAAATTAGACATAATTTAAAGACAGCCCAAGATAGGCAGAAGATATATGTCGATCAAAAAATAACCTTTCAAGAATTCAAAGTGGGTGACCATGTTTATGTCAGATATAAGCCCAAGAAGAGCATCTTAAGGTGGAATACTTGTGCGAAATTGGTTCCCAGATACTATGGACCTTTACAAATTTTGGAATAGATAGGCCCTGTGGCTTATCGACTAGGTTTTCGTAACCATATATTGGTACATAATGTGTTTCATGTATTCTTACTGAAGTGATACATGCATGACCCCAAACATGTGATACATGGCAGAGCATACATGTAAGCTATTTTTACATTATCACTTCTAGAAACGAAGAGTACTTAATTAAATTAATTATAAAATATTTTGTTTGCAGGTAGAACCAGACGACTAATTTCTGGTAGAACCTCACTGTATTTTTAATTAGAGAGAAATATTGCTCCAGAGGCAAGTCATCCCCCAATTTAAGGTGCAATGGAAGCACTTTAGCCCGGAGGATGCTACCTGGGATAATAAAAAATATGTTCGAGAGGCATATCCTGAATTTTTTTCCGTAATGAAGTAAACACCGAGGATAATGTTTACCTCTAGTGGGGAAGATGTAACACCCCATTTTATTTTCAATTTTATGCTGAAAAAACTTTTAAAGACACATTTGAATTGTTAAGTGAAAAGATAAGTTAATGAATATGCATATTTGTTAGTAAAAAATTGATTTTTACTTCATGAATAAAAAAAATTACATGAATTAATTTATTAACTGAATGGTAAAAGAATGCCAAGATTCCAGAAAGAGGAAATTTCTAACAGTTACCTTCCTAGAGAGGATAAAAGGGAAATCCTGATAAGGGTAAGGGGTTGTGTTCATAAAAGAAGAAAAGGGTTTACAACAACATGTTGTGAAGAAAAAAAGTTTTCCGCATCAGGTTGATTACCAATGGAGCTCTGTAAATCGAGAAAAATGTATGTTGGACAGAGGTCCTTAGGCCTAACTTCTGACATGAAACCTGTTATCTAGACTCTTATGTGGAGCACAGGGGGGCGAAGAGGATGTGATCGCCTCTCTCAAGTTTTGGTGGTGCCATCAGTTAACCAAGAATACAGAGATAAGTGTTTAAAGTTTACTGGTCCAGTTTGGTGCGATAAGAAAGGAATTTGCATTTTAAATTCACTGTATTGATATTTTGTAGTATCTCTGTTAATTAGAAAAAATTCTAGTTTTAGACTCCTTATAAAGATGAGACAACTTTAGAACTAGACTAAATAGCAAGAAATACTATAATATAAGTGAATTTAATTCATGTTGTAAAAATACTATATTTTCGTTCCAACTCTAAATTCTATATAGATAGAGAGTATAAATAAGTACAATAGTAGGAATAAATTAACAAATAAACATTGCTATAACAAGTTGTGCTAATAACCATATTTATCAAGTTGTGTATGTATATTATTGAGAAAAAGTGGAAAATATTGATTGCATGAAAAACAATAATATTACATAGAGTAAGTCAAGAATAAAACTGGAACTGAGATGTTATGAAAGTTGTTGCTGGTAAACCATATCTCAAAAAAACATAAATAAAACATCTTATACAAGGAAATAAGGAGGCGCAGGGGTTTAGAAGCCAAGACGTATAGTTACAGGGCAAGGATCATGGTCCCCTGGCCACTAAATCTTGAAATACAATGAAAATAACTTATTTACCCATAAAATGAAGAGTTGTAAAACTTAAACAAACTGATAACATTATATATGTGTGTGTGTGTGTGTGTGTGTGTGTGTGTGTGTGTGTGTGTGTGTGTGTGTGTGTGTGTGTGTGTGTGCAATACTAGAAGCTCGAATAAGTCAACTCAAAGAACTTAGAGATATATTAGGAGATTTTAATTACAATATGGATGTAAAATAAACCCAGATGTCAACAAATCCTATGACCTCTGTACTGAAATTTTCATCTAGTAAATGTACATAAATAAACCGAAAGTAACAGTGGATTCATTAGACGCATTAAAAATATGTTAATTGGTACAAATGTATAAAGTTGGGAAAAACACAAAGCGGAAAATATCCTTTGAAGTAACATATAACCAAAACCAACAATGAGATTATACACCAAAATTCCTGTATTCCCTAAAGGGACAGTAGCAGAGATCATATAATTATTAACATATAAACCTTAGAAAATGACTATGACAAAACCCGTCATATCGAATGGGAAAGAAAATTTCTAACATGCAAGAAGCTTAAGGGCCAGAGGCAAAACCTATTCACCCAGAGGGTTTGCCTTGAGTATGAAAATAGAAAACTCCCAAAAAACCATTGAGAATTATTGTGGAGTGAATACAGGGTTTCAGCTTACCTAGAAGGCCACCCTTGAGAACGGGTTGCGGAATCTAGGAGAACCTCTCTTTTCAGCTAGAACTGTGGAAACAACGAGACTTTCGCATTACATCAAGGAGACAATAAGTGAACCCATGAATAGAGAAATTCTACAACATAAGAAAATAAATTTTATGCAAAACATAAAATGATAGGGAGACATCAAGTTTGCCTGTCTTAATTTCTACATGCATAGAGGTCTACTTCATGCAAATCATTCAGAGGAAATAGTGAAACAACACTGACACTAGACGAGAGAACCTGGGCCATTTGTCCCTGTACCAAATTTATGTAAAAGTCGGAGAAAATACTGAGAACAATTACATTCATAGGAAAAATTAACCTAGAACAACTTCATAACCTGAACTGAAATTGAATAGAAAGAAAGTATTACAACATGAATGAACTGTGGAGTGACCTCTCTGAAAATTATGGAAGAGAATATTCAGTGGAATAAAATGTGAAAGCAAAGTGACCAATTGCATTCTCCATGCTGCAATGCAAGTCAGAGAAAAACTTCCAAGAAAACTATACAACCTGAGCCATGCAAAACTGTAACATAGAGCACGATGGAAGCAACGTGTTTACCTACCCAAACGAAGAGTTGGGAACGCAAAATTAGAGAGAAAATAACCATAGCAGATCCGAATTCAAATGAGCAGGAATGTGGCACATAGGTTTTGGGTAGTTACCCTAAACTCTTCCACTGGATTCCTCACCGTCAAATCTAGGGTTACCCAGATTGACAATGAGCATAAAAATCCATAGTAATTAATGTTGACAGCTACCAGCCACCCACAAGGAGATGTTACCAAAAGACTGCATGAATCGATAAATTGCCTTATAAACTATTTATTCAATGATTTTCAAATTCATATTGATAAGTTGTGAGTATGTATGATTGGAAAAATCCAAGCAGGTATTATAAAGTTATAATAGTCATAATGTATTTCAATCATAGTACCATAGGAAATTAATTAACATGCAGATTGTAGCATAATAAATGTACCAATCAAAACCCTAAGAAAATTCATATAATGACTTCAATGTTATACGGTATGTTATATGCTAGTAGTAGTAGTAGTAGTAGTAGTAGTAGTAGTAGTAGTAAGGTTAACACCTTAATGGGACAGACGAATTAAGGTTCGGATGGAATAGTAATAATTTTTTTAATGGTGCATGTTTGATAGAGGTGACATTATCACTGTATTGAATCTCATTTATGAAAATACTAGGTACATATAGCATGATCCATTTAAGCCTAAATAATCTGTGAGTTACAAGAAATAATATTTAGATCCATATAACATGATCCATTTAAGCCAAAATAATCTGTCATTTACAAGAAATAATATTTAGTGGAGATTTTTACTATCAAAAGATTGAGCGAAATTCTAGAAAGACGATTTACAAAAATATTTGATGATGGTTGTGGAGGTTACTTATAAGTATAAATTCACAACACATCTAAATGTTCTGCCCGCGTTATTTTCTTCAATCATTATGTACCTACGTGCATTGATGTATTATAAACTCATGCACATTGGTATGTTATACACACACACACACACACACACTCATGGATCACTGCATTATATAGATCAATGAATACATTATGGTTGTATCGATCAATGATGCACACATTAATATCTAAGAATTTAAACATCTAGAATAATTTGATTCATCAATGCTTAGATAAATACAAGGTGCATGGATGTCATTTGTTTCATATTGCATTTGTGCTATTTACGTATCAACATTTTTTTATACAATGTCTACAAAGAGAGTGGGTTTCAAGCCATATTTTATAATTTTTGTCTAATTAATAAATAATATAGGCAATAATATATATTTTTTTAATGATAACCTAGCCTCAAGAACATAGGAATGTGTATAATGGAAAGAGGATGTGAGTGTTTACTAAAAGTGACACAAGAAAATATTTACTAAAAGTGTTGTTGTATCCTATAGGTTGATAGTTGTAGTTGTTTGATGGTGTTTTTCTTAAATTTATGTTTATTCAATTTTTATATCTCATGTTGGCATCGACTCTATATGAATTCCAATTGTATGTTGTTCTGATCTTTGAGTTGATTGACTTCTTATTTTTGTTGCTCCTACATGAAAAATTTTGATTTTTAAATCTTTCTTCAGGAAAAACAATGTGGTTTTTTTCTTTTATAATTCATTTATTAATTCACGTGTAGTCCACACATTGCATTAGAAAACTCCCCTAGTGCGATATATTTTTCTTAAGAATTTTTTTGTGGTTCTTTTCCAATAGTATTCCAAATAAAAAATTTCTTAAAATACTCCTCTTCTGCAGCTCCCTTTCTTTTCCTAAGGCTTACTTTGAATATCCATTTCTTAGAACCCTTGAAGGAATAATCACCCAAAGGGAGTATAGTTACTTTTGCAATATTTGATTTTTCTAGGTCAAGCATTGTAGGTATCATTATCCCACTAGGAGTTGCTACTAGTGTAATTGAAATTGGTGTTTATGCAATATTTAATTGAGGATTTTTTGTTATAGGAGTATGAAGAGTACTTTTCTCAATTACAATCATTTATTTTGACCTTGAGGCTTGCAAATCTAATAATATTACCAACTTAATGAGAATTTTATTGAGTTCTTGTTTTTGTAGGGGAGGCATCAAATCATGATTTTCATGCTACTTTTGAAAAGTTGTGATCCAAGATCACCATTTTTACATTTTAGAGTTAAAATTTCAACATGTTCAACCACGGTATGAAAAACCAAATATCATGATTACAAAAGACATGAAAAGCCACACTAAAATTCAAAAGTTATGATGCAACATCACCTTTTTTTTATAAGGGTTTAAATTAAAAAAAAAAAATCAATCATAACGTTAAAGATCAAATATCATGTATGTGAAAAACATGAAAAAATAAAGTAAAATTCAAAAGTGGTCATGCAACACTACCTATTTTTTTAGGGTTTAAATTAAATAATTTTCCAAATTTTTCATTAGATACCAAACAACATGACTATGGAAAGCCTTGCAAATCAACATTTAAAGTTTGTCTACCTTTTTATCCTTTTTTTTAATTTATTTTTAAGTGTTCTTAAAAGTTGTTTAATTTTTTAATTTATTTTTTAGATTAAATGATGAATTAATTAACATTATGCACATGATAAGTGCCACCCTAAAAAAACGTACAATTGTCTTAAAATCTAAAAAATGACATTTTATTAATTTTTTCCGATTATTAACTGATTATTTTTTAATGATTTACATGAAAAAAAATAAACAAAGTAAAAATTGTAAATAATTTTTTTTCGAATATATATAACTTTTACTTTCAAAATTCAATAAAATTAAAAAAAAAAAAAAAAATTATATTTTTTAAATTTAAAAAAAAATAGTAAAAAAAATAAAATAAAACAAACCTTAACAATATTAAAAATAATAAAAACTTTAAATAATTAATTAAAACACACAATTTTAAATTCTTTATTTTTTAGTTTTTATCTTATTTATTTACCGTGAGCATTAATCTTCGTCATCATTTATATTATTTATTTTTTTAATATTTAAATTTCTTTATTTATTTTTTATTTCATTTTAATTATTTAATTTTTAACTTAATTTAACTTAATTTTAATTATGTGTCAATTTTTTTACCTTTATGATTTTTATGATTTTATTGTTTAGTTGTTTTTTCTGTAATCGGGTTTTCAAATTATTGTTTTTTTTCCCAAGTTTTGTCCTTTTTGGGTTTGTTTTCTCATTAAAAAAAATAATATAAACTTTTAATATTTTTAAAAATTATTATTTTATTTTTAAAATTTTTCTCTCATTAAAAAAATATATATATTTTTTTAATATTTTTGAAAATTAATATTTTATTTTTTTAAATATTTTACGCGTATTGTTTTAATATTTTTATTTTTGTTTTTATTATTTTTTTACTTTATATTTTTAACTTTAATTTTTTTTTGGATATATAGTCTTAAATTATTGCTTACTAGGATTGTTTTTTAATGCATTAATTTTTTTTCTAAATTACTTTAAAAATTTTGTTTTTTTTAATTTTTTAATTTTGTTTTTTTAATTAAAAAATTGAATTAAATTTGTTTTTTATTTGTATTTTTGCAAAGGATGCCTTTTATGATTTTGTATATTCTAATGATGCTTTTGTAGAGGATGGTTTAAAAAATATCGTAATTTTAGTGCCTTATTAAAAGGAGGTAAAGTTGCCTTATGCTAAAACTTTGCTTTTTGTAAACTAAATTTTATTTTTTTCAAAAATTAAAATTACATCATAATATTAGATACATCATAGTACATCTATTGTTTTCCTAAATTCAAATACGAAGATGATTCATGGTTTTTTCTTGCCCCTCTTCTCCTACGAACATCAGTCCACCATGCAGAGTCATTTATGATAACTAAGGATAATGTTGATTCCTTATTTTGTTGAGAGAGTAGCATAGTCACCGGTTCAGTTGGATTCACCATATCTTTCTCGCTATATGAATGATCTAATTCATGGTTATTTTTTATCTCATAAGCTACAGGCAAAGTTATAGTTGAAGTTCTCTCCATTTCCTTTCGTGAAGGATTTACTTATGTTGAGGTTTGTGTCGGTGCTATTGAGGGTTGACTTGGGTCCTGAGATGCTGAGACGTTCAGAGATGTCTTCTACTGCTGGGATTTGTTCTTATTTTGACCTCTAGGATTTCTTTTACCTATTATTTCCTTTGGGTCCCGCCAACCACGGTTCATTAGGGGAATTTTGAGGTCTAAAATAGGCCTCCTAAGAAAAACGTATAACCAAAATAAAATTTATAAGAACCATTAGGATTCAATATGATTATGTCAACCATGGGGGATGATTCCACTTTTTTAAGTAAAAGGGTAAAAGGATTAAAGACTAATAAAATAATAAAACTATTTTTTCAACTCGTATTTTCAATTTATCTCTTAAAGATTTTACTCAAATTTTGAGCAGGAGTACCCATTGGATGCAAAATTCAACTCCTCATTCAAGGAGTCCACATGTCGCATACTTTTGATGGACCATGTTACATGAAAAAAGAGAAATACATGAAAAATGTGATGGAAATCATTTTCTTCATGTATTTCTCATTTTTCGTGCATGAGAATCCATCAAAAGTATGCAACATGGGTACCCCTTGGATGAGGAATTAAATTTTGCATCCAATGGGTACTCCTGCTCGAAATTTGAGTAAAAAATTTGGGAGATAAGTTGAAAATACGAGTTGAAAAAATATTTTTTTCTTTTTCCCTCTAAAATTTGACAATGTTATCAAATCTTATTTTATTATTTCCACTATTATTTTATAATTTCCTTAGGAGGCCCATTTTAGACCTCAAAATTACCTTAATGGCTTCTTTTTGACTCTTGGTTGTCGACCACCCCTTTTGGAAAGGAACATGCATGCTGAAGGTTCTCAAGTTATTAACCGATTCTGCACTTGAGCATAGTGTTTTCATAGTCTAATGGTTGGAAATACTCCTTATCTCCCCACTCATGGTAAATTTTATATGACAAACCTCTAATAACCATAATATTATATGATAAAATACATTGTTCTTCATTTCTTTCTAAGTTTCCATATTGAGTTTCCAGGGTATATTTTTTTGTTACACTATAAGTATATTTTCCATTACAATTCTTCATGCATATCACACTAGTTAAATAATTTGAGTAATATGTTTATATCTTCTTAAATAAATTATTTTTAAAAAATAAAAATTCCTATAAATGAGCATGATGTCATTATAGATTTTTCTAAGGATGATCCCATTATATTAATTATAGGTTTTGTTTCATTTAGTGATTTAACCATGAAAATATCTTACAAATCACAACTTCATCCAAATCTCATTTAAGAAGAAATCTTGGTATTAGTGAAATAATTAAAAGGATTTATAGTGACCGCATCTAATTTGTATACCCAAAAAACATGAAGTAATTATCTCTTCCTAAATAAAATCACACTCATGAATATGATCTGCCATGTCCAAATCAATATAATGGACATGCCTTAGTGACAAAACTTTTTTTAAATAAAGTATTAAATTTGGAGAAGACAAATTTTTTTCTATTAATTTGATGCTCACTTAAATAAGAATAATTTTCTTAACCCTACATCTATTAAGGGTCAAGAGGGATTAAATATCACGAGGGTCAAGGGGCAAACCTCTTTTAAATATTATATATATCTTTCAATTACTTCATACTTCTTTGTTATATATATATATATAACAAAGAATTATGAAGTAATTGATACATACATACATACATACATACATACATACATACATACATACATACATACATACATATATATATATATATATATATATATATATATATATATATATATATATATCAACATTAAATTATTTTTCTTTTTCTTTTATATAAAACATTTTATTGGTATGTTGACCAAAATGGAGATGTCTAATTCCAACTATGCTGACCATGGATGTATTTGGCGTGTGTGTAGGGGCCATAAATCCATCTTAAACATATATTTATCAAGTACATAGAGGGATCAAATCTCATGAGGTTAAAACCTTTCTTCAAGTTCTTTACTTGTAGTCTTGTTGGTATTAACAATTATACCCATATTGGAGCAGTAAACTTGGAGGATGTTAAGTTTCTTGTCAAGATTGTCATGGCTCTTGGCTAGAAGAATGATATCATCATCCTAGAAGAGAAGGGTAATGACCGGACCAGTGAGCTTAGGGTCATCAACAACTTCCAAACACTCTTCTAGCTTATCAATGTAAATGCCAAAAAGGGTGGAGGATAGGGGACGCCCTTGCTTAACTTTAATATTGATAAAAAATAATAAATGAGCATACTAAAGAATGGTGTAATTTTGTCCAAAAAATAATATTTATATTCATAAATGTATCTATTTTGGAATAAGACTTTTAGAATTTAAATTTAATGATTATTAATGATTAATTGGATAGTATGGGTTTAACTTTACTAGAATTGATTTTTTTAAATCTTGACAATATTACATATATTGGAAAATGTATTATGAAATAAGCTTTTTCATGTCTATCAATATTTATTCACCATTTAATTTATAAACTTTCAAAAATATTTTTTTTTTAATTAAAATTTTATGACATTTATTTTTTTCAATTTAAAAAATTGAATTTTAAATAATTTTGTAATTACACTATGAAATATTTTGTAATTACACTATGAAATATCCTTCAACCTTTTGAAGTCCAATTTTGAACCTCCATATTTTAATGCCAAAAAAAGCAATTGTGTAAAGCTTAAAGCTTAAAAGTATTATTGATTTAAATACTCGTGAATTTTCCATCCGTAACATCTTCATTTATCATGGTTTGACAATGAAATTAATTACTTTAATTTATTATGGTTGGACCATGTGAAAATTTTGTTGGGATGGTTATAGGAATTTGGTTTTTTTTTATTTATTTTAGAGTGGGATGCTTAAATCTGGTTTTGATGGAAAATATTTGTCATTATTAAAAATTTGGAGTTTCCAAAATTTTAAAATTTGACAACTATAACTTAGATTTCCAAAATTTCAATTTCATTTTTTCAAAATCTTGTTGAAATTTCTATTGTTTTACAGACAAAATTAATTTCTCTTTAACTTACATGTTAATTTTAATTTCTCTTTAACTTACATGTTAATTTTAATTTCTCTTTAACCTACATGTTAATTTTTAAGTAGATATTAAGTATTTAGATGATATATAAGGTATTATACCTTGCAACATTTACTATTACATAGTAATGTGAATATTACTTGTCTAAGTAATTTTAGTTTTTAGTTAGAAGAGATATATTCAGTGGTGTAAAGAAATTATTTTTAGTGTTTGATTTGGAATTAAATAATATAATTTTCTTTAACTTACATGTTAATTTTAATTTCTCTTTAACCTACATGTTAATTTTTAAGTAGATATTAAGTATTTAGATGATATATAAGGTATTATACCTTGCAACATTTACTATTACATAGTAATGTGAATATTACTTGTCTAAGTAATTTTAGTTATTAGTTAGAAGAGATATATTCAGTGGTGTAAAGAAATTATTTTTAGTGTTTGATTTGGAATTAAATAATATAATTTTTTAAAACTCAGAGTCAGAATCTCCCAAAATGATGTCTCTCCCAAAATGATTTGACCAAAAAGTAGGGCGTTACACTAATGCAATACATTTAATTTGGGTTGTTAATCAATTAAAATTAAATTTGTATCTTTTAATATAGTACAAACTCCGCTCAACCGACATAAATGGTGATCACATGAACATTATAGTGTGCGCTGTACGGTGTACCCATCCAAACAGACAGGAGCCCACGGCCAGTGTTTTCTCTGCTGCCAAACAAACCAATTTAAAACGCAATGAGTGAACAGTGCCTCAGTTTGCAAATTCTTGGCCACTCAATATTTGTCAGTCTATAAGTTCATTAATGTGGTCTAGTTGTATGGATGAGCATTATCACATTTAATGAGTGCGAAGTAGATTATTCAATAAATGATTTACTTAACTTAATTGAATCTCAAACAATAATATCTAATATAATACACTAAAAAAACCTCTTAATACTTAAATATATAATATTTTTTTATAATTAACAATATTAATATAAAATAAAATTATAGTTTAATTATTTTTTATATATTTTTTAAATCTTAATAACGTAAAATTTAATAATGTTAAATCTATCATTTAAAAAAAAAAATAAACGAAGTCAGTCTTTTTGATACCTATCTATCAGTAATTTAATTTATACTATCTATCAGTAATATCTTAGTATAAGAATTCACAAGGAAAAGTCAGTATCAGATAAAATTAATTCAAAAGGAAGAATCAGTATAAGATAAAATTAAATATTTAAAGTAAAAAATATAAGCGATTTCCTTGTCTTTTCCTCTCACAATGTACGTTTGGTGGTGGTAGTGCCGTTAACTAAACGTGGTAAAGAACAATCCTAAAAGGATTAGGCACTGCAAACAATGGTTCTATCAAATATTCAGTGCTCCAAATTGTAGTGGACACCGTGCTTTTCAAAAATTGGGACTACGACTTGGAAGTTGCATTCCATTGGAAACTTTGAAACTTCAACTTTGTAAAACCTAGTGTACGGGCAAATCGTTAGAGGGACGACTTGTTTTTATTTTACTTCAGTTTTCTTCCATTTCCCACTCGATCGCCTTTCTGTTTGTTGAGGGCTGTCAAGATTCTCGAGATGAGAGAGGAGGCCTTTTCAGCACTTCTTTCTTGACTGAAATTGATGTAGAATAATTAGTTTATGTAAAGTTTAATTTCCATCTAGCTTTAGATTCAGAGTTAGGGCAGGTGGACCAAGATGCCACTTCACGTCACCTTGACAATTGTACCACACTTGTCCTCCGCGTGCGAGCACGTGTCTTGCTTACAAGGTTACTTGTTGTGCTGGTTTACAAAATGTTGTCATGTATTTTCCCATAGTTTAATGGAGCCTTCTCGAACAAGCCTTGTTATTCTGTCCGGGCCTGAAAGCTGTGTGTTTTTGTTCCCGGTTGTTGCGCTCCGATGCTCCAATGCTGCTCGCATCCAATTCTGCGCTTCACACAAAGTTTCGTGGGTTATGGAGCGTTTGTGATGCTGGTTCGAGCGGTTGTGAGGTTGTTTATGCGAGGTTCATTCTGGTTTATTGTATGGTTTGTAGTTCCCTGTATGATGTTTCTGCGTGTGCATTTGTCCTGTGGTGGGTATACCTTGGCTCGATGGTGGATATGGTGGGTTCATGCTCGGAATTGTTTTTCCACGTTTTCTTCATTTTTTTTACTTTTTGTGCTGCCTCTGTGCATCAATCTCATTTTCTCATGGATATTTTCATTGTTTGCAGGTCAATGTGTGCAATGCAGTTGGTTTTCCTGTGGTGCACTATGGTTTTTTGAGGGTATGGGTTCTTGTGGCACACTGACAAGGAGGAAGTCGAGGAGAGCAAGAAGGAGGAAGTCGAGGAGAGCCATAAGGGAGGACTCTGTCCTACCAGTCATCTGCATGTGTTTTTTAACACATTTAACTGGAAGGATTAATGTTTCTTTGTTGAGCTTGTTTCCTGTGTTTTTAAACACTTAGGTTTTGTGTAAATTGATTGGTTTTGTCTTTCGGCTCATGGGTTTTAGGTGGTTTTTGAGTTTTTGATATATATGCCCTCATTTCTTCATCATAGAATTCATTAGTTGCAATGGAAGATGTTGAAACATAATTTGGTTGATAAAACTCCTAAGGATCTTGATTTTAATTGGCCGAGAATGTCCCTGTGAATTCTCTCTCTTTGGAATCTTTTTTGGCGCTTGTTGATTGTTCATACCTTGTCTCTCATGTTGCCCAACTCTAGCAGATGACCCTGAAGCTATTTTTATGGTAGTACCCTCTTGTTTACAGATTTTGGCAACAATGGTTTAAGGGTGGAAAACAATTGTTTTTTTCAATATATTATGTCACTCGTTTTTTCAATGTATTATGCCAACTTAGGGATTGAAGTTAACTAATTTGATAAGTAATTTGTGTCTTTTGTTGTGGAATTTTGAGGAGGGGAGGACTGAACATCCGAATGCATCAACAATTTGACTGATAATTCGCCATTAAATATTTTTTGTTGAAATTTTATTTTTTGTTGTCCCGCAGTCAAAATTTAGTTTTTAGCTAGAAGTCACTAGGAAAATAGATAGAATGGTTTTGACACCTAAGAATCTTGATTTTAGACTGGCCGATAATTTCCATGTGAATTCTCTCTCTTTGCAATCTTTTTTGGCGCTTGTTGATTATTCATACCTTGTCTCTCATGTTGCCGAGCTCTAGCAGATGACTCTGAAGCTATTTTATGGTAGTACCTCATTGTTTAAAAATTTGGACAACAGTGGTTTAAGGGTGGACAACAATGGTTTTTCTCAATGTATTATATCACTGGTTTTTTTCAATGTATTATGCCAGCTTGGGGATTGAAGTTAATTAATTTGATAAGTAAGTTGTGTCTTTTGCTGTGGAATTTTGAGGTGGGGAGGACTGAACATCCAAACGCATCAACAATTTGACTCATAATTCACTATTAAATCTTTTGTTGTCTGGTCGAAATTTAGTTTTCTGTTAGAAGTCAATAGGGAAATAGATAGAATGGTTTTGACACCAATAGTATTGTGAAGTTCCAAGGATGTACTTGCCATTTAACAAACTTAAATTTATCTTAGAAATTTGAATGTTGCAGTCATCTCAAAAAGGGAAATGATCTCCTTCGGATTCCCTATCTGCGTTAACTTATGTAAGGCGTTTGGATTTCCAAAAACTTCATGTTATATACTTTCAGGTGCACAAATTTAAAAATTTATCTTCAGCAGTCTCATACTTCTGCGGGGTTATAGAATTACAAAGTGGGTTCTAAAGAGTATTTCAATGTCTTAGATTAGCTTGGGGATTGAAGTTGTTGGGATAGGGACCATGTAGGTAAACTACCCAATCATTGTTTTCATTTGTTGATTGGGAAATTATTTCACAATCCCTATTGCACATCCACATGGGAATTATGAAGTGATGACAAGGTTGAGAATACTCAGAGGTCTCCTTGCACAAATTTAAAAATTTATCTTCAGCGGTCTCATAATTCTGCAAAGTTACAAAATTACAAATAGGGTTGTAAAGAGTATTTCAATGTTTTAGATTAGTTTGGTGATTGAAGTTTTTGGGATGGGGACCATGTAGATAAAATACCCAATAATTGTGTTCATTTGTTGATTGGGAACTTATTTCACAATCCCTATTGCACATCCACATGGAAATTCTGAAGTGATGACATGGCTGAGAATACTCAGAGGTCTCCTTACACAAATTTTAAAATTTATTTTCAGCAGTCTCATACTTCTGGAGAGTTACAAAATTACAAATAGGGTTGTAAAGAGTATTTCAATGTCTTAGATTACTTTGGGAATTGAAGTTGTTGGCATGGGGACCATGTAGATAAACTACCCAATCATTGTTTTCATTTGTTGATTGGGAACTTATTTCACAATCCCTATTGCACATCCACGTGGGAATTATGATGTGATGACATGGCTGAGAATACTTAGAGGTCTCCTTGATTAGAGGCCGTATAAATTGAATTTAAATCCATCTTTATGATGCGTCAATGGAACGTGTTGTAGATTTGTTGTTTCATTGCAACCTTTATATTCGTTGAGCATACCAAGTCTATTAGATGACTACTTTAAATCCTCATTTTCCAACAATATGTGCTTATTTTATTCTCTCAATTTTTTATGTAGAGTTGTGCAATCGGCCAGAATGTTTTTTAGATGCATTGAAATTGGTTTTTTTCAACGTCTTATATCAGCTTGGGGTTTGAAGTTCTTCGGATGGTGGGAATGTACATAGAATAAGATTTTTTTGTGTTCACTTGTCAATTGGGAGCCTTTTTCACAATTTCAATGTCTTAAACTAGAGAAGGCAAGTAATAATCTAAGCTTATTTTGTTTTAATTGTGTCATTGATGATTGGGATTATGCCTTTGCAAGTGAGCAAGTTAGAAATGGGTTACACGATCAATTTTTTAACTCCTAAGGAATACAAGATATATCTTTGTAGCAATTAGAATTTGTTTGATACATACTAATTAGAAATTAAAAGTTATGATATAGGCTATGGCAAGTGTTGTTTTCTTTTAAATAAGAAATTATAACTTCAACAGATTAACAAAGTGGTGGTCATCACATTCATATAGGGATCTTGTTTTGGAATTAAGGACAAGAAAATTTTGTGATTCAAAAAAATTTTAACTCCCAAGGAATGTAAGATATATTTTTGTAGCAATCAAAAAATGTTTGATACATACTAATTAAAAATTATGATATATTGGCTATGGTAAGTGTCATGTTCTTTTAAATAAGCAATTATAACTTCAGCGAATTAACAAAGTGGTGGTCGTCACATTCATATTGGGATCATGTTTTCGAAGTAAGGACAAGAAAATTTTGTGTTTCAGAAAATTTGTTAACTCCCAAGGAATATAAGATATTTTTTTGTAGCAATTAGAAACTATTTGATACATACTAATTTGGTGAGGCAACCCAAAAGGATGCTTCCCAACATCCATGGATGCTATCCTTAGAAAACATATTTCATCCTTACTAAAATCACAGTGTGTTATGGTTAAACAAATTAAGTCATGCCACCCTTATGCTTGATGGCTTCCATTTCCTGCATTGCCCAAAAATGTTGAGTTGACTGTCTGACCCAAGTATGGTGGAATGCCCAAGATTGGATGATTAGGATATGCCTGAATGTTTCCATATGCTTGAATCCAATTTTCTCCTTGTAGCCATGGTAGGACTGAGTAGCCCAAGTGTCCACTTGTGTTACTAACCCCAGCACTAAGTGCAAGTGTCATATAAACACAGTTAGGATTCAAACTTGCACTGGTAGGGGTATAAGAGGTGGGCCTAACCCCTTCCTGATAACAAGGGACTTGGATGTTAATCAGGTCTTGGTATGATGGTGTCTGCTCTGCAATGTGGTCTAGCATGTTAGACATGAACCTATTTTCCTCAAACTGGTTTGAACAATGGTCTTCCCTGTTGGTCACCCCTCCTCATTTTTCCAAATCTTGTTGAACCTTTATTGCCTCTCTCTCTTGCCTTGCCAATTTCTTTTGATGTTCCTTATCTTCCCTTTCTTTCTATCTTTCCAACCTTTCCTTTGCGCAAGCTTCTATTGTTGCAATCCTTGCAGCTCTCTTTTCATTGGCTAACTCCTTCTTTCTCTTTTTAGCTTCCTAAATTTCATTCTTTTTACGTTCAAACTCGAACATTAAATTCATATAATCTTCAGATGTGAGAAATTGTGAACTCCTCCCTAAACGAAGATAATCCAATGTTGAGTTCCTTGATGAGGCCTTCACTCTCTCTATTGTTAGCTTTAGGAATGCACCAAGTAATCTCTGCTCTTTTTTTGCCCCATGCTCCTCAAGACCTCACACTTGGATTTCATCCTCCGGGACAACTGATTGGCCCCCATTGTTGTCTTCTTCAGGTACTTCATGCTGAATAGGCTCTTCTTCCAGTGATCCATTGTCCACAAAATAATGAACAAGTTCGGTGTTCAACTCTGATGGTTGTGAAGGCATGTCCATGCTTTCCTCATTAGTGGTAGATACATTATTTCCAGTGATATTCATCATGGCCTCTGCCAACCATGATGGTGTGCTTACTTGGGTTAGCATGGTCAATTTCTCATTGTTTAATTATATTGCATTTTCATTCCCTTGATCAACTGCATCACATGGAATATCGCATGCATAATTGGCAGGTGGTTCAATGGGTGTGACAGGCTCATTGATATTGTTAGTTGGTTCATGACTAAAATGTGTCTCACTGACATGTTCATTATCATCACCATAGAACAACCCTTCAGAAAGGGACATTATACCTTCAGCAACAACTACATCTTCTTGGGCACCGACATGGTCTTGTAATTTCTCTGCTTCTTGACCTTCCACTTTGAATGCTTGGCTACAACCAGTATCATGCATAAGAACATCAACATTAAGTGGCCATATACTAGTCCTCCTAAATCCAGCCTTGATATTAGAAGGTGTGAGAGCCCTTTTAAATGTTTTACTTGCAAGCTTAATTTGCTCAAACGTCTTTACTTCTACCCCTGGATTCTTTGCCACCCACGAAGCTCACTTAACCTTGAAATAGTTCTTGAAAGGCCCAAACATGCTCACATCAAGGGGTTGCAATATGTGAGTGGTATGAGTCGGAAATGTTAACAAGTCAATGCCCAATTTATTGGCCTCCTCGATTGTCTGCACAACCATGTGGCTTCCATGGCCATCTAAAATCAATAAGTGTTTGTTTTCAGACGAGGCACCACCCCGTACAGAAGAAACAAAGTGGAAAATCCAATTCATGAATAGTTCCTTTGTCATCCATGCATGCACGTGGTTCACAATTCTATATATAAATTTTTAGATGAGTTTTACCTTTAAATAGATAAAATCCTTGTGTTGATGAACCAATTGCATTGACATAACAAATAATTGTGATCCACTCCCTACTCTTAGGCAATATCTTAGGCACGTTTCTACTCCCTCTCTTGGCAATTACCCACATACCATAATTCCTTCCTGCCTATAAGCCTGTTTCATCACAGTTCCATATATGGTCTGGGGCATATGAGTGTTGCTCATATGCAGCAGAAAGAGTGTTATAGAACTTGGAAACAATTGTAGGGCTTAGATTTAAAGCCTTGTTTCTGTCAAGGCCCTCCGCTATACATAACACAAGGTCTGGATGCCTCTTTTTAAACCCACTCCACCATGATTTATCAAGAAAACCATATTTAAAAGGGTTTGGCCTCCCTTGACAGATTTGAGCTACAGTGAATTTAAGTTGTATAAGCTATAACCCATGTCCCAATTGGGTCACCTCCTTACACCACTCGACCACCTCATCCTCCTCCTCTTCAGTCACAACTATAGCAGGTCCTCTACGCTTTGTATTAATCAACCCATTTATCCAATAATGTATGTTATAGGCAGCTATACCATGTTTTTTTTGTAGATGCATGGATCGAATATCCCTTATACTCGATGTCATCAATTGTAACGAGCATGTCTTGCTTTTTCCAGCCTCTGATGGCATTGATTTTCTTTGTTTAACTTGCACCTTGCACTATGGTTGAAGGTGGCTCTGTCACTAATGGTGGGCTGGGATGATCTACTACCACAAAGTCATTTTCAACGGCATTTCTGGGAGTATTGGGAGCATTGACATCCTCATATGATTAATTTCTCTGTAGATGGGCCCCCCTTGTCCCTCGCCTCCTATTCCTTATCTGATCTGAAATAGAAACTCTTGGCATGGCTCCAACAACCTGCAGATTTACCACGAAATTATGATTTAAAATTGTATTCGAGTACAACATGAGTAACAGATTTGATAAGTATTACAACACAACTATATAGCGTAAACTATATTTATGTATGAATTCTAATATTAGCATGAGAAAGATAAGTAATACCTATTGACTGTTAACAATGTGGCATCTTCTGTTGTTTGTTGTGAACTCTTGTATTTGTGTAGGAAACTTGGTATTTTACTCAAAAGAGTTCATGTTGCATCTGAGTGTATATTGTGTTATCATCAAGGATTTTATCTTAATGATAAAACCAAACCTAGTAATCTATTCAGATCAATGAATAATTTTGTGAATCAATTGACACTGCAGTGGAAAAGACTTGGTTTACATGAACAGTTGAATTTGGATTACATTGTTACTTTGAATTATTGAATGATTTTCACTATATTAGATTTCAATTATGTATGACTTCTAATATCAACATGAGAAAGATAAGTGATACCTATTGATTGTTAACAACATGGATGTAAGAAACATCACATATTCTATTGTTTGTTGTGAACTCTTGCACTTGTGTAGGCAACTTGTGCATTTTGTATTTTGAAAAGAAATAAACTTTCTAGAAAACCCTAGTGGACTAACAAAAACATAGGGAAAATATTTCCCCATAACCTTACAAACTAGTTATATTTTCAGTGGGAAAGCTGAACTTCGAATTCTGTAAAAGACAAGTGTAACCCTCATCTAATTTGTGATTGGAATTTGACAAGTGTGAGGTTTAAATATTGAAGCTTTGATTTACTCTTCTAAAACATAAATTAGGAGTTGAATTCTTGTGTTGTAAATGGAATTCTAAGGGTGTTTGCATGAGCTTTGTTTTATTCATGGTAGTTCAACCCCTATTTTATACTTGCTGGCATAGTAGTTTTAGAAAGTTTTAAAGAGAGCTCGAGCCATGTGTGTGGTTGTGGGAACAATGGAACATTGTAAGGCACGACTTACTAGTCTTGTTATGAGCCTTACTTCGAACTTCAATGATTTTGTCCGCTAAACACAATGACTTAGGGGAAAGCTAGAGCTAAAGTAACTACAGTGAAAAAACTTGGCATAGATACAGTTCTAAGTTCTATCCATTTACAAATGCCATGAAAGTAGTCAATAGAGAGTACATGAGCTCTGGAGTTTCTATAAAGAAAGTTCATCATCTTTGAAATGGAGTTGGCCTCTGGAATTGAACACATCATTTTTGGCTCCATTAAGACAATTTTGGTGACTTTGTTAAATTCCATCTATTGGGGGCAAGGGTTGAATGTTTTATGCAACTCTTTACACACAACACAACTTTTTCTAAGGTTGATTTTTACAGTCACTTCCATAGAGGTATTGACTTGGCAAAAAAATATAACTAGATAGAACATTCATAGTTTCTGGTTAAGTTCATATTGAAGCCTTTGTACTGGTGGAAGAGGACAACTAGGTTCCTCTAAAAGAACTTCTTGTATATGTAGTAGTTCCAAATAAAATTAAATGAAATAAGATGTATGGTATATGACATGGTATAAGAAATGGAACGACATGATATGTGATACACATTTCTCACTGTTGGGCAACTTACAATGGTTAAATGTTAGAGCAACTTACAAAAGCACTAGATGGTTCCATCTTGAGATCTAATTTGGCTTGAGCACCACCATCTTATTTTCATAGTAATGAGAAAACAAAACCTTGCTCAAGAGTCAATACTAGTATGATTATGGTATTTTCTAACATAGTAAGTTGACTTGCCAAAATCTCAAATTCTTGTGAGTCATACTCAACTTGGTAAGGAACTTTTATGCTGAAAACATATGAAAATCTCACTTCGACTGGTGTGAATGTCAAAAAATTAGTTAAAAACTTGTGAGTTCATTTTTTTTTAAACGCTGAATAACTTTGCTAAAAGTTGGCCGAAAAGTGCTTTTGTCAAAATTTAAATATATTGCATATTTGTGTGTTTTTGAATATTTGTTGAGCTTATGATCTATTTGCAGTGCTGAGTTGATGCCGACTATTCACTTTGCTGAGTCTAAAATAAGCTTCTATGCTTCCTAATGGTGAACCAATCCTAATTATGTTTCTATGCTTCCTAATGGTGAGCCTTATACCTTCCTAGATTTCTAAACAAGAATGAAGAGATTTATATATATATATACCTCTGAAAAATTCAAACTTCATATTTCTAGATTTCGAACCCCTATAGTGGTAATCAGGACCTCTAAACAATGCTTCTTAGTCTCTTCATGATCTCAACCTCTTAGTGTAGGTTTAACTATGTTGAAGCCTTGATTTACTGTTCTAAAACAGAAATTAGAAGTTGACTTCTTGTTTTGTAAATGGACTTCTAAGAGTGTTTGCATGAGCTCTGTTTTATTCGTGATCCTTCTAGTCAAACATTAAATAGAACTTAGAAACAAAGACATGTCTTAGAAATAGAAGCTGAAAGTTTTTAAATTGAGAATCTTCCTAATTTCTGGATGAGTGCAATCAGTGTCCATCTATCTATAAATCTGTGGAATTATGATGAGTCTGTGTCCATCCATCTATCTATCTGTGGAATTATGATCTTTGCCTTCGTTGTCAACACTTAAGCTTTCTACACTGTTTCTAGCTTTCTCATGCATGGTTGTGGGATTTCCTCGATTGATTTGTCTAGGCTGTGAGGATAGAAGCCATAAAGTTACGTGATTGATTATGGTGCAATCGTTACTAGTTTGATATGGTAACAAACTGAACTAAGCTCCAATAAGTAGATACTAGTAGGTATATGCTCTATAACTTATAAGCTTAACATGGTTTCTCAATTAAAATAATGATAAAGTACTCAATATAATAACATTATTCAACAAAAACTTGTATGTCTCTAGCAACCGATGAAGAGAATGAATGTAACATTGTGCACACACTCCATTTGTATGTCTCCAACAGCTGATGAATATAATGAATGTAACATTGTCTTAACAATTCGATTGTATGTTTGCAAAATGAATGGAACACTGTCTGAAAAGTTTGATTGTATGTGAACACTCTAATTGTATGTCTGCAACAGTTGATGAGTAGAATGAATGTTTCAAATGAAAAACAGTAAGGGTTGATGTTTTATAGTTTTATAATCTAGAATTTAGTTGGTAGTGAGGATTGGCATGGATTGTCATCTCCCAAATTCAAATCTGTGTTGTGAATTGATTTGTACATGATCCAATGGATGATAAGCTTTCATGGTTGATCTTTGTGCGTTCCTGAATTTAATTCTTGAATTGAAAGGGTTGTTGTGTTTAATACTTGAATTGAAAGGGTTGGGTGAACTATTTCCTGAATTGAATGATGTCATTTAATGTCTTCAGTGAGTTGAATGGTTAAACACACATGTACATATGACTAACACACATTTCACCTATTCGTGTGCAGGGGTTACCCAACAATGGGATGTGTTACTCCAATCCAAAATGAGTGGGTGACTATTTGATGGGATAGGTGTACTTTTGGATGGAAAGCAATGAATGTTTTGTAGTGCATTTTGACTTAGTTGGTAATTGAGAACTAGATGTACTTGAGACAATAGGTTTTGTCAACTTGTGATGATACGGCTTGATGTTTGAATCAAAATCTCGACCTATTTTGGACATATTTATATAACTTATATAACTCAATATAAAATATTTATGTGCATATTTTGATGAGTTTATGATGTTCTTTTGATGGATGTGTAAGACCAGTGCTATAACTAATACTCGTTCTTGCACAACAATAAAAGCCTCTCTCCTCTTATTTATTAAAAAATTCAAACGAATCCCAAAAACCTCGAAATCAGAAAAGAAAAGAAGCACAGAGTAATAAGAAACACATGTACGTCCTAAAAGTACTCAAAATCAGAAAAGATACACAGAAATAAGAACGACATTATCACATTTTATCTTAATTGAATTATTTTATTATTTTTTTTAAAGAATAATTCAAGAAAGGGAAAAAATAAATTGTTCATTTATTATTTTATTAAATGAATCCGGATTCCTTGCATAAAGGTTGGCGATTAAAGCATTGTTCATTTATTATTTTATTAAATGAATCCGGAATCCTTTCTGTTGACAGTTGTGCATAAAGGTTGGCGATTAAAGCGATCTGCGATGAGACCGGACGGTCAGAAGAAAGAAGCGACGTCAAAAGATCAGCCAGATTCGCTAGTAAGGCGCTGTCTCCCACTTGAGCTCGAGGATTATTAAGCGGTACACAAAGGTTGACGATTAAAGCGATCTGCGAGTAGACCGGACCGTCAGAAGAAAGAGGAAGCGAAGTGTTAACTTGCATTTTCAGTGGGAGGATCAGCCAGATTCGCTATTAAAGCGCTATCTCCTGTTTCTTGGAATAGTAAGTTTTAAGTATGTAATTTGCATAATTTTATCTTTTTAGCATACTGAAAATAAATTTTAATGCACTAAAATTTACAATTTCGTTATCAAATTGCTACAGGAGGAGAAAACAAAATGTTATCAAATTGCTACAGGAGGAGAAAACAAAAAAAAAAAATTGTCCAAAATTTTTAAAAAATCTTCTTGAGCTTAACAGAAATACATTGGCTTTCCCTAAAGATAAATATGAGAGCAGGAATTTGGCTGTAAAGTTTAAACTGGCAGCAATGGCAGATTATGAATTCCACAATATGACTTCAAATTCTAGAAGCATCTGTCATGGCGGCAACATGACGGTCTTTTTGGGCAATAAATTTCAAAAAATTTCAAATTTCAATAAATAAATTTGGAACAAAATTAATAAAACAATTAAAAAAAAAACTTCCATAGTTCTAGTGCTAATGTTTGAATTATATGTATTAAATTCAATTTCTTTATTTTTTTTCAATCATTGAATATTTATTGATTTTCGTTTACAGTTCGTTAAAAATGACAGGGACACAATTTTCTCCAATTAAATATAAAACTGGAAGGACAAAGAATAATTAAGGAAAAAATTAAATTATAACTTTAAGGGAAAACAGTTCTTAAATATTGCCTTTCTAGCTATCCTTTTGCTTGATTTTCTGTAAGATCTCCTTTGGTTTATGAATTATTAGTGCATAGTTACAAGAATAATGGTATGCATATCTGATTTTCTATTATGAACTTATTTAATATGCAGATTTATTGTTTACGAAGCGTCCATGCATAGTCTTGTTTTAGCATGAAAAAATACCACTGGTTTATATTATGTACCAGAATAATAACAGATCGACATATTCTTTAAAATAATTATCAATTAGCTGTAATTATATATTGGAAAAACAAGTCTTATACTGTTCAAAAAACATAAATGGAGAAACTAACGTCTCCGAGATAAGTTTTACCACAACCTGATAAGATTGTCATATCATTCAAAATGAACATTTTAACAATCCTCAATCTTTTAACAAAATATAATCCCATAAGCTCCACCCATTATAACAAAAATAACACTTAACCTGTATAAATAACACTTAGCCTTATGTACCATAAGGATAATGATGCCGATTTCAATGCTTTACGAAGCATCAGTGCATAGTTACACGGATAATGATATGCAGGATGTGATACATACAATTCAAATGTTTTTAAGGATATTGATATTTACTTAAAACCCTAAAACCCTATCTAGATAAATTAGAGTTAAGGTTTGTCCTCGCATTCTAGCTTAATCCATGAGATTCATTGTATAAATAGAACTTAATTCGATAACATTATAAATTATATAAATATTACATTTGGACAAAAAAAATAATGACCTATTTATTTTCATATCTCAATGCATATTTATGAATGTCATTTAAGATTGATGTGCTACAACATATTTTTCGTTGAAATCATTATTTTTTATATATTGAATACTAGGTTATTCAATAATTGATCATTATAGTAATATATGGGATACAATTCTGGTCATATATTGTTTCTATAAAGGAAAAGAAAAGAAAAGTTCACTGTTTGAGCTTTACCCAAAGTTTAAAGGCTTATTGAAAGCCAAAGGTGAGAGAATTTGGTTTAAAATGCAATGAAATTATGGTTAGAAAATAATGAAAATATAGTAAGAAGGGAGCTTGAAAATAATAAAAATATAATAAAATATATTTAAATTCAATTTATATTAAATATAACAAAATATATTTGAATTCAATTCATATTTGGTATTGGATTATACATAATAGACATATGCATGAATGCATTTTTTAATAGAATGACATACATAGAAATATATGGTTTTTAAAAATTGGATTAATTTTCTAAGACTTTTTTAACTTTTATTGATGGTTTGTATTTCTTATCATAATTTTAATGGATTAAGTGTTTAACATTTCCCACTTAATTCGAAGCGGTTCTTGTAAGTCTAAGCAAAGAAATGAGTACAATTGCCAATGGAAAAATGTGATCATTGAATTTGGTGGTTTTGAGATGACCACAAACCAAATGGATAGAAAGAGTTGAGTCTTCTATTAAAATGGTGGTTTAAGGCTTACCATTAACATGGGCTCTAAGGCTCAATAATTCCCAGAACATTTTCAAATTCGGCTAGAAGTTGATGGCTTCTAGTGATTGTATAGCATTGTCCTATTAATAAATAGTAATAAAAGTGAAAATAATAATTAATTAATTAATAAAATAATAAATTGAATTTCATAATAAAAAAAATATCAATAAGAGAGTGAAAAAAAAACTATTTTTATCTTAAAAAACAAAGATAAAAATGAGAGTAAATCTATGGAAAAAAGTCAATTTAATATAAAGTAAAATAGTAAAATAAATAAGAGAAAATTTATGGAAAATCTAAGTTAAGGGAAAAATTAAAATAAAAAACAAAAATTGCATGATGACACATGGATTATGTACATAAAGATTTTCCTTCCATTCTTACAACAAATTGTTCTATTTAATGGATAAGAATGAGGATTGAATTCTGAGAAAGGAGGGATTCACTAGCAAAGGTTGTTGATTGAGAGCTCAGGCGTGACCAAATGTATAAAGACCTAGTGCAACTAAGTATATGGTTATGTGGAGAGTCGTCTCAAACATATTGGTTGTGCTTTGATAGATTAAGGACTTGTGCACAACAACTCGATCTATATAAATTTGTATGTGAAATAGGTTTTCATCTCACAAGTTTGGTCTTATTACCTACTACAACGATGGATTATGTAATTTTTAGTGAAATCTTCTTTATGTTTATCAATTGATAAGTTGAATTTATGTATATAATTTGGGCCTACTTATGTTTATAGTTTGGGCCACTACAGATTGGATTTGATAGCAAATTTTGATTCGATGCTTACTGTTATAGGTCAATTTGGGCATCATCCCTAAGACCAATATGAACAGGGTCTATAATCCCATAATTTAATACAAATAGGGTCTATAATCCCCTAATTCAGTTGCTACATGCCCTAGAGAAGTCATTCCACTAATGGCTTTAATTCATGAGAGTTTCAATGTTTGAAGTATAGTTAAAATGACCCATTAACTCATCAACGCTACTCTAAATGGGCCTAAGTGTTTTGCAAAGAACTTACCCCCATGCAAGGGTTCTTTGCAAAGCACTTCTCGACACTTAAGGGTCCGTTGGTCTCCTAGGAGTGAAATCATCATTGTTCCAGGAATCTCCACATGTCCAATGCCTTCTAGAAGAGCTCATATGTGTCATACTTCAAATACATGTGTTCATTCGTCACCATTGAACTTGGAAACATGTCTCATCTATTATTAGAAAGCCATTCAATATCATTTATTGAGAAACTACCTACAATTTCCCTATAAATTGAGCACTCATCTAAGTGCAAGGGAGGAAGAAATTTGTGCAGTGTTATGTTGTTGGATTCTCAATTCTTGGAGAGCTGAAGTACTGTGATGCTGTTGGATTGATGCTTGGTATGATGAGGATGGGATGAAGTTGGAGCAGGTTGACAACGAACTGATTGACTGGTTGTAATCTATTCCTCCTAATATTGCAATAAAGATATTTCTTCTTTTTGTCATATATGTGATTATCTTTTGTGAATGCATTCTCAATACATGCATGTATTCTCAGATTTAGTCAGTTCAATCTGGTTATGATAGATAGGTATTGTATATTTGTATCGTTATTTGTTGTCTTCAAGTTTTGATTGCAGGTATTGATTTGGCAAGTTTAGTTGGATCAAGAGTGACAAAAGCGACGAAAGAAGAAGAACGAGAGTGAAGGATCATAAGTAAGTCTCTTCATTTTCTGTTTATATGTTTATTATAGAGAGAAAAACATTTAACTTTCCTCTTTTGTTCTAAGTGAAGGAACACCACACTCAGGGAAGATTAGTTTATCAGTATATAAGAATTCCATATAACAAATTGGCGACTCCGCTGGGGAGAAATCCACCATTCCTGGTGTTTTTATCCTTTTTAACCATCATCGGTAGACTTTACTTCATCTATTCATTCATTTGAATGTAATTTTTTCCTTATAAGTGTGTTTAGCCCACTTGATCTTCAAGCTTCACTACGCCCAACACATTGTTGGTCACGGTATAGTGCTTTGAATAGCACTGTCTCCCATTCAGAGGTACTCTACAATGCACTATTTTCCCTTAAGGGGTGTGTTGCCCCTCAGCCAGCCAAATTCTATCATAATTTTTCTTTTTCATTCAGTTTCAGCCTATTGCTTGTTGTGTTCTCAAATGACTGTTTGACCTTAGAGACCAGTAAACATTGCTAGTTCTTCCTCCTTTGGATATTTGTTTGTTCAATGTTTCATTAGCTGTTTTCTTTATCATTTTCAAATTAAATCCAAAGTTGTAAATTTTGCATTAGATCAATTCTTCGTTTTCAAAAGGAAAATTGTTGTTTCAATCTTCATTTCCTAAGAGAAAATTGTTGTTTCAATCCTCATTTCTCAAAAAAGAAAAAATTGTATGATTGATTTGTGCATTTAGTTTCTTTTTAATCATTCACATTAAATGAAACTGAAAAGAAAAACATGCATATGCATTTAGAGATTGTGAGTGTTGCATAGGAATAGATTAGGGAAATCTGCATTTAGTTTGTGCTCTTTGATCTATGCTCAAAAATCGGATTGCTCTATCCCTTTAGTAGCTAAGATTTTCATTGAAAAACTGAATTGAAAATTTTTCTTCTCATTTAGTTTTCATTTTAGGAATTTCCCATCACATCTTGCGGTGAACCTGAAAGATAAAGTGTTAAGAAATATCAACATAAAATTCACCTCAATCAACCTAAGAAAGCATTGTAACATTAACGATAACACTTAGAAGGTCTAGGCTAGAGATGTGTTCCGACGTTGTTAAGCATAGAAGTTGTCGCTAACTTTTCTATGATACATTCCAAGTGTGAAATCCCACTCCACGTACGTAAGTATATTGGAGGTCGTCCATGTACATTCGGGTATATAGGGCAGTTTTCTAGTACGAAAAGTATAAGGGGGTGCTCTCACTGTGCGGTTTCACATTAGATAGTGCTATTACAAACTTGGGCCTCCACATTCCTTCAGGTATATTTGGGAGGACAAATTTAGGTTTCTTACCATCCACAGGTAACCAAATCAACCGCCTTGTAACCTGTGATACAATGAACACAACATTCAGGGAGATTTCCTGCCTGTACTTCTTGGTTCGCCATGAGGTATTTTTCAGTTCACAATTACTTGGTAATCCTTTTGCCTAATATCACCCTTTTATTTGTTTATTTTTTTTTGTAATAAAATCAGCCAGTCATCGTGGAAGAAGAACAACCCTTTCTCTATCGTTCGCGTAGGATAACACTTAAACCACCTTTACCACTGGAAGCCATTTCTGGTCGACGAAGGTGACCTTGTTCTACTGAATCCAGTATGATCAGTACCTCTGGTGCATCATCTTTATAACATCTACAAGAGTCGTCTTGAGTTGTTTCTACACATATTGGTTTATCTATTGTTGTCGAAACAGAGTCCTCATCGCTACCTATGGACACTGAAATTCCAATCAGTACAACTATACATCCAGAACCCGACATTTTTCAACTGGAAGTTGAACTAGATCCCATCGTTCTTTTACCAGAACATCTAGATCTCGAAGTCAAACAACAAGTAGTTGTGCCTGTATTGGTCACTCCTCAGTCATTTGTAGCCATTAAGTCTTCCCTCCTATCACACAGTCAACCACCTGAAATATATATCGGGCCTGACGGCAAAATTATTCCACCTGGTTTGATTTCGATTGAGGAAGAACCTCAAGAATAAATACCCTCAAATCCAACTCATTTTGGGTCGGGGCTTTATCTTTTCCTTGATTAACTTACACTACTTCAGTTGATATTGTTTCAATCCAAGTTCCCATAGATCCTATAGGGTACTCATTAGGTCATTTGACCATGGCTGAGTCAACATCTCCGACTGTACCATCTGTTACAGTTGCGAAAGCATCTATTGTTGCTACTCGTCGATGTTTACCATGTCACCCGAGTCACATATTTATGGTGGTCCGTTCATCCCACTGGGTTACCAATCATTATCTGGCTGGTGCCTCCTCAAATCCATGGACTTCACCCATGTAATCTTCTGGTATCTTATCTGATACATATCTAATGAGTACTAAATAGCTTGATCCTTTATACACATCTTTTTTTCAGCATCAAGTTGGTCCATTTGGGTATCTTCCATTTAGTTCAATCTTGATTGGACTCCCACCATTTGGAGATCAATATATTCCATCTTATTATACTCCTGATGCTGGGGGGAAACCTATGGTCGCCCATTTTGACAGTACTCTATCCTTTTATGGTCACCCAAATGTTGGAATGACCGTTTGTCACTAGAAACCTATCTTGCCCTTTCAACCACAAATGATTGTGCATTCATAACAACTGGTTCAACCTGTTGTGCCTACATCTACCCCACCTATTAATACTTCATTACCCCATTTAAAGTATCAGTTGGCTATACCTCAACCATCTCAGGTAGGTCCTTCAACCCATTACCCTCAAGTCTTGGGTCTCCAGACTCCACCTCCTTCGGCTGGTTTACAACAACCACATGTATCTGGAATCTTACAACCACAGGTTGGATTACCCTTTTATCGGATGTCACAAGCTCCTACTAGTCTTACATATTCACAACTAGGTCCAATCTATTTTGGTTTGGGCTATAATCTTGGCAGGAAATCACCTTGGCAGCCACAACCTCAAATGCCACAACAATAATTCCAACAACAACCAGCTTATCCAGGAATTGGTCAACAGACCGCTCAAGCGTTTGGTCATCAAAATAACCCCTATATGGGTTACTAGCAGCAAATGCCTTATGTTGGTGCATAAAGGCCTATTTCCCAAGCAATCCCATCCTATCCTGGTTATGCTCAACCTGAATTGAATCGATAGTTGCCATTTGTCGCAGCATTAGAATTAGCTGATTCAAAATGGATTACCAATGATCCCATCAACTATTCTCCTTGGTGGTCGCTGTTAACACATAAATTACCATCTAACATTCCTAAATTCAATGTAAACCCTGGGAAAGACCCATCAACACATGTTATGACTTATCATTTGTGGTGTTCATCAAAATCCTTAAATGATGACTCCGTTAGACTACATCTTTTCCAGCGTATTCTTACTGGTTTGGCTACAAAGTGGTACATTGAATTACCATGAGCTTCATTTGATAACTCCTTTGCTTTAGCCACTAAATTTTTAACCCACTTCCAGTTACCCATACGATATGAAACTGGAACAGAATTGCTAACCAACTTTAAACAGACAACTGCTACTCACATTTCTGATCATATTCATGAGTGGCATCATCGTCGTCGAATGGTCAAAACATTTGTTCCTGATCAGCTTTTGGCTGAGTGGTTTATTATCTCCTTGCTGTCATCTATCATTGAGGATGTAGCTAAAGGCGGCTGGGTGGATATGTGAAGATGGGTTACACTTTTGTGAGAATCGGGGGCGGAAAACTTTTTTCGGCAATAGTTTGGCCGAAATTTCTTAGAAATTTCAGCCAAACTCATGCTTCCGTTTAGATTGACGGCACACTGACGACGTGGGAAAATAGAATTTTTGCTGGAGATGGGAAAACTGGCAACAAAAGTTCGTTCAAAATTTTACTTTTAAAATAGTTCGGCCGAACTAGTTGCTATAAATAAATCGCCCACGAAGTTGATTTGTTTATCGGTCTGGTTGTTCACACGTTTTTCTGTCTGTGCTGCTGCTGGTCTATTTGTTCGCACGTTTTTGTCTGTGCTGCTCCTCCCGTCCGCGCTATTGGTCTGCGACGATTTCAAGCGACTGCAATACCAGGTATCAACATGCTCTTTATATGTGTTAGTAGTTATGTATTTGTAGTGCTGCCCGTTGCTTTAGCTGTAGGAGTGATGTTTCTGTGGAATTTTTGTTATTTTTTGTGAAGGTGAATAATAACCGTGGTAACCTGATTTTGTTTGCACGTTTTTCTCTGTGCTGCTGCTCCTGTCTGCGCTGTTGGTCTGCGACGACTTCAAGCGACTGCAATACCAAGTATGTCATGCTCTTTATTCAACATCAACATATTAGGCATGCTATTTGTAAAAAAATAGTTCTGATTTCTAAAACAATGTAAAGAAATTTTGTCAATATGCAAATGTATCCTAGAAGTGAATCAAAAGGCTACAACAGAATATAAAACACCAACCAAAATTTGACAATGATTGACTGACTTTGATCTAATCCAAGACCTAACAAAATAGTGACACCTTACGGACTAAATATTAATGAAAATATAAAACAAACAATGATCAAAATTACACTAACTTGAACCCATGATAGTTTCCAAAACAAGTGTCAAATGAGAGACTTATCTGGATAGTATTGCCACTGCTAGAGTACTGGTTAGGGTACACTGTAATTTGTGAAATTTGACTTCCAAAACAGTTCTTAATGGACTCTTACTTTCCTATAATGCATGCATCCTAAACTATTCCTCTTCCTGAGCTTATACGCTTCCTCAAACAGGAAATCCACACCTGTAATGTAACAACATTTTGTGGACCATAATAAGGAGGGTACACGCCTTAAACTATGCATGTATTTCTTTCTATAGTCTCAGACTACTTTCCATATGATTCGATCTTCAAATAGAATCAATAAGTCTCACATAAAATGTGTTTTATACATCTTTGTTAACAATCATGAGCTCGCTCTAGAAAGGTTCCCTAACTCTCTCTTTTAACAGTTAATGGATGTTGAATTTGAGGAAATTTTTCACCCAGAATAGGCTGTAATTTTTCTCCACAAGGCTTATTGTAATAAGGTCCTAACCAAAACACAAGAGACACAAAAGGATTATCTTTTACCTTGCTCCCCTTGAAGAATCAGTGCTACACAAATTCAATTCTGAGAAATACTTTCTTTCTCGTCTAGCAAGTCCTCAAACTGAAATTTGAACCGAACCTTTCAAAAGATGTCAACCCCTGTCCTCACAAATTATTAGCGTAGCTTCCTCAAGGATGACCGAAAATTTTAGAAGATTATTATTTATATTATTCGTTCAAAAGCTTGTCTCTTAATTGGTGATAAAGGTTTGTTTTTATATTCATATGTTGGTTGCTAAGGATGACCGTTCATATTTATAAAGGGACTTTATAGGTGATGATTAGATATTAAAAAGGTTTTCAATAGGAATTAACATATTGAAATATTAATTGTATTTATGTCTTGTGTGCTAAGGAAGGGAGGTCGTGAACCTTATGGGAAGAGATAGTATTTGTTAAGTTAGGAGGGATACTTTTTATGAGATAGAATTAATTTAAAATGCTTCTTAAGATTATGTTTTCATAATACCATTAATTTAATTAATTATTATCTCTTATTAATATTTGTCGACAATTTTTTTTCAGTTCCACTAAAATTTTGAAATCAATGATTGGCTTAGTGCATATGGCCCTACCTAGGATGTGAAATCAGTGATTGGTGTATTTCCTTTGGTTCTTGAAGTTATTCAACTTATACACAATGATATTGTGGCAAAAATTATTTTCATATATTGATAACCATAGGTGAATTAATGATAAGGTGTCATTTTACTACCCTTTGGGGTTTTATCCCACAAAATTGGGTCTTCAACTTAAAATTAAAATAAATTTAAAACCATAAAGAACTATGTGGGGTACAAAACATCATCGAAAATATATTTTCGAGGAGAATCTAACTAGATTGATTAGGAGATAGGAGACTACGAATTTTCATGCCAAATTTGCTGAAAAATATCAAGGTAGCTATTGGTGCTTCTTGGGTTGACATCAATGACAACCACCTATTAATAGTTATAACCAAAGAATAAACCAATAATCGCTCAATTTCATATAGTTATGTGATGGTCCAATCTCGCAAGGCCACGAGGCAATATTTATATGGGTTCAACGTAAAACAACCTTATGTTATAACCAATGAAAAAACCAATATTTTCTTGATTACATATGGTTATGTGATGATCTGATCCATGCAAGGCCACATGGAAGTATTTCATGGGTCCATGTCATGACTTTTCATAGGGCCATGTGGCGCCATGTGATTGGCCCACTCGTGGTCCAATAAACATGTCAGTGCCACTTCAATGTCTACTCAGCTGCCATGTGTCACATTCAACCTGCACACATGTCCAGTCAGGTTTCCAACATGGCACTAATTCATAACCAATTGTACCTACAATTTCAGCTCAAGTGTACCACGTGTCCACTCCATAGACTGCCATGTCACCTTTGGCTATTGAATTTTGTGTGTTTTGATTGAAACTTTGACTAAGCATAAATTTCACATCTGAGCTTGGATTGAGATGTCGTTTGCATCACATTGGATTCCTTGTGACAAACTCTTCAATCTAGTTAAGGTTTCATTGCAATTTGAGGAATTTTATTCTTTATCCATTAGGGATCCTCCTAGTTCAACAAGAGTGGTTGCATTCATTTAAATTCATTTTTAGAGTGGATGTCTAGCTAATATACATAATTAGGAATAATTTTTGTTATAACCCTATTTTCCACTCCATTATAGTGAGAGAGACCAACTTCAACATACCTCAGTTGTCGGCAAGAAGGCATCCCCTTTCACCTTTTATTTTACTTACATGGGTATTACAAGGGAGTTAGAACATGTTAAATGGGTGATATTACATAATTGAGTAATTTCTCATAATTATTTTGTCACAATTTCATAATTATGAAATAATAATACTTCATAATCGAGATAATTGAGAAAAAAATTCTAGAGTTTTCATTCCTAAGGAGATCAAATTGACCAACTTCCATAGTTTTTCATTCCCAAGGAGATCAACTCGATCTGCTTGTCTATGAGTTGGTTAGGGGTGAATTAATGTGGAATTTTCCTAGCTTATCTAGCCTATGGGTGTTCAAGTACATTTTCCCAGAGAGGGAAAAAGGCCTATATAAACTAGTCATGTAAAGGGGAAAGTAGTTCTAGTGAGTTAGATATAGTGCGAGAGCTTTGTCCATTTGTTGAAGCTATCTTTGCTAGAGGTGGAGACCAGGATTACAAGTGGAATCCTGGGCAAGACTCACGAAGCAACAACTCCTTGTGATTGAGAAATTCAGATAACAATAGGTTTGATTGCTTTTTTGTATTTTCACTCACATATTTTTTTTTCTCCTCATCTTTTATAGTCATTTGAGATAGGATTTTGGTACATACCTGCATGAAAACCTCCTTCAATAGAATGGCAACCATAACAGAGAGATTTTAGATAGTCACTTTTATTGGTTTTTTTAGAACTCTCTTTCTAGTTTACCATTATTTGTATCTCAATTTAGTATTCATTAAGCTCTAGCCCATAATGGTGAAGCCACATTTCCTATAAATTTTCAATCATTCTGATTTATATCATTCCCAAGAAATTGTGTACTTGTTTCATAATTTCATACATTGTTGAATGAAATTCCCTTTAATAGTCACATGATTGAATTGTTCATATGTGAAACATGCTCATGTGACTGTGACACTACGAATTGAAAAATGGATGAAACCCTTGAGAGATTCACATTTTTGGAAAGGTTTTTTTGTTGTTGGATAGTCGGTGTTAACATTTAATTTTTCCATAACTACAAATTTATTTATCTTTTTACTTATCATTTAGTTGCTAAAAGTTGAAGAATTTATGTTGGTGAATAATTAATTACCTATTTAAATCATTTACCACTTTTTGGTTTTTCGTTTTCATGATTTCATTCATAATTTCACTTTTTTGCACTGTCAATATCATTTTTTCACACCACATGTGCATAGTCAAAGGACCTAAGGTCTTTCCCATACCAAAGTATGTTCTTAAACATGTTTTCTTAGTGTTATGGGTGATTCAGAAATGATTGGGAGAGCGAAATTCCTCATTTAATACACAATATGTTTGGTTCATGCCATTAAGCCAAGAATTTTAAATTCAACTAACTTAATATAACCAACTAAATCCTGCAAAAAAAGAATAAAACAATTTATGTTAGGGTTGTGGAATTAGGCATTGAAACAACACACCATGATATTTCAAATTTAAAAATAATGGTTTGAGTCCTAGGTAGCTTAGAATCCTATCTAGAGGTTTGTTTTCAAAATAAGGATGCACTCCCATTTGATTCTCATGATTAGGTTGTAATCAATAGTTTAAAAAAGGCTCTGAGCTCCTTCAACCCAAGTGTGACCTCTTAATTATTCCAAGTTGGTAACTCCTGGATCATGGACACTTACGAGATAAGCTAGTGATCAAAACATAGATTTTCCACTTTGCAACTCTTGTGGGATAACTATATTAGTTAAGTTAAATAGTTGTTGCCCCCTTGGATTTCATCACCTTTGGTGATTCACTTTAAATATATTTGTCATACCTTCATTTGCCTTAGTTATTCAATTTCCTCACTATTTTTTGATACAATTTAAAGGCCCAATTAGATGTTATTATTTTCTCATGGTTCATTAGAGTGTTTTAGGTGTGTGTGAGTTTGTGTGTTTCTTTCACCATGAAAACTATCACTAAAAAACATATTTTTTCACCATTAAAAGAAAACTTGTAAACCACTAATGCATTGCCTTAATTTTTTATAATATTAGCTTGGATGTATTCATACAATTCACTACCTATATTTAGCAACTTCATATTTGTGGTTTGAACCCAAAGCACGGCATTCATGGCACGTTTTAACCTTCTAGGAAGGTCATGTCTCATTAATGTAGAAATTATACAATATGCATGTATATCTTGGATTCACCCGAGCTAAAAATATGCTAAATTTAAATACTGAATCGCTTCTAAAAATCTTTGCGAAATTAAAAACACAATTTCCAATTACATAAGAATGAAGAAAGATTAATCATGCACAACACGAATAATTCCCTAGGGAAAGCTTACAGTTAAAAACCCCACTATTGACTACTTCAAATTATTGACACAATCATATGCTTCTTGTTACTCTTTCTATTCCTTCCTTATATTGTATTCTCCCCCTTAGATATTGTGTACTCTCCCACATAGATATTGCACTCAATTTTGATGGTCCTTTGTTATCTTTCTTGACTCTTCAAATTATGAAATTATTGACACAATCATATAGATATTGCACTCAATTTTGATGGTCCTTTGTTATCTTTCTTGACTACTTCAAATTATTGACACAATCATATGTTTTTCCCTTGATATCGTGTAGAGCCCATTTCATCCAAAACACTCAAAAATAAGTAACTACTATGTATTCCGCTTCTACTCTAGATAGAGAAAGTAACGACTCTTTCTTGCTTAACCATTAAACCAAAGACTCTTCTAAGTAGAATTATACATTGTCCACTTGTACTAAATTCACAAGCCTAGTTGAATCTCTATATGTTGTCAATGTAAATTTCTCACAAGTAAATTTGTCAATGTAAATTTCTCAACTTCTACAAGTTTTATAGGCAGAGTCTGTAAAGGGCCAGGTAGCCTTTGGATCTCATCTTTTATGGAAGGTGACATATCTAGTAAATGCCCCTACAGTCAATCTCTGGAATAGATCTAAATAGAATTTCTTCATTTTAATATCCATAAAACACAACCACTTTAAGTTAAACTGTTTACATGCACGTCATTTCTCCCACAAACTAAAGGCTTCCTCCCATTAATTTTAGATGTGAATTCTACCATAAAATTTTTAAGTCAAACTTTAAGATAAACCATGCACATGTCATTTGCAATAAATGTCAATTTAATATTTAAATTCACTTATGTTTAGTGGTGTCATTGTTTCACTTCCGATATTATGTTGCTTACCTTGCTAATAAGTTATTAGACTACATATCTTCATATAGAACTTGCAAATTTAACATGATGGAAATGTGAACTAATTAGTTACTAGACTACATATCTTCATATAGAACTTGCAAATAGCATGATGGAAATGTGAACTTGCAAATAGTATGATGGAAATGTGGATCTCAAAGAAAATTCATGATTAATGCTTCTAGAAACCAAACATAATAATGTATTAGGAAATGCTCCTTTAACTTGAAAATAGTACATGGTCGAAATGTGGATCTCATGACTCTTCATGATTAATGTTTCTGACCATTGTTTCACTTACGATATTATGTTTCTTACCTTGCTAATCAGTTATTAGACTACATATATTCATATAGAACTTGAAAATTTAGCATGATGGAAATGTGAACTAATTAGTTATTAGACTACATATCTTCATATAGAACTTGCAAATAGCATGATGGAAATGTGAACTTGAAAATTATAGTATGATGGAAATGTGGATCTCAAAGAAAAGTCATGATTAATGATTCTAAAAACCAAACATAATAATGTATTAGGACATGCTCCTTTAACTTGAAAATAGTACATGGTCGAAATGTGGATCTCATGACTCTTCAAGATTAATGTTTCTAGAAAACAAACATAATTTAATGTATTAGGACGTAATTTAATGTATTAGGACATGTTCCTTTAGGCTTGGTGGAATTACCTTTGCTTTCATGATTAATGCTTCTAGAAACCAAACATAATTTAATGTATTAGGACATGTTCCTTTAGGCTTGGTGGAATTACTTTTGCTTTTTATTTCTCTCTTACACACACACACATATATATATATTAAGAGATGATCCCATTTTGTTTTTTATTCATAGACCAAATGTCATTTAAATACACGATTTATCATAATGTACAATGATTCATTCCATATTATTCATAAATTCATAATGTACAATGATTCATTCCATATTATTCATAAATTTTTTCATTGAAAAATGAACCCTTTAAATGATGAACCTAGTTAATGCTTATTCTTCATGAAGAAGACTACTTGATCTTTCAATTTGAATTTGATGATGGTTAGGTTTGTTATCTTTGTTGACTACTTCAAATTATTGACACAATCATATGCTTCTTGTTACTATTTTTATTCCTTCCTTATATTGTATTCTCCCCCTTAGTTATTGTGTACTCTCCCACATAGATATTGCACTCAATTTTGATGGTCCTTTGTTATCTTTCTTGACTACTTCAAATTATCAAATTATTGACACAATCATATAGATATTGCAATCAATTTTGATCCAGTCCTTTGTTATCTTTATTTACTTCAAATTATTGACACTTGATTGAATATAGATATTGCACTCAATTTTGATGGTCCTTTGTTATCTTTCTTGACTACTTCAAATTATCAAATTATTGACAAAATCATATAGATATTGCACTCAATTTTGATCCAGTCCTTTGTTATCTTTCTTTACTTCAAATTATTAACACTTGATTGAATATAGCTATTGAATATAGATATTGCACTCAATTTTGATGGTCCTTTGTTATCTTTCTTGACTACTTCAAATTATTGACACAATCATATGCTTTTTGTTACTCTTTCTATTCTTTCCTTATATCTATTCTTCCCCTAGATATTGTGTACTCTCCCACATAGATAAATTTCACTCAATTTCATAGGCTCTTCTTTTGAAGTCAAATATATTTTATTCTCCACCTTAGATATTGTGTACTCTCCCACATAGATATTACACTCAATTTTGATGGTCCTTTGTTATCTTTCTTGACTAATTCAAATTATCAAATTATTGACACAATCATATAGATATTGCACACAATTTTGATGGTCCTTTGTTATCTTTATTTACTTAAAATTATTGACACTTGATCATATAGATATCATATAGATACTGCACTCAATTTTGATGGTCCTTTGTTATCTTTCTTGACTACAAATTATTGACACTTGATGATATAGATATTGCACTCAATTTTGATGGTCCTTTGCTATCTTTCTTGACTACAAATTATTGACACAATCATATGCTTTTTGTTATTCTTTCTATTCCTTCCCACATAGATATTGCACTCAATTTCATAGGATATTCTTTTGAAGTCAAATATATTGTATTCTCCCCCTTAGATATTGTGTACTCTACGACATAGATATTGCGCTCAATTTCATAGGCTCTTTTTTTGAAGTCAAATAAGTGGCAATAATTTACAAGAACAATCCCTAATTTGTTTCTCACATGTTCAAATGGTTCTCTAACAAGATAATTTACAAGAACTATTCCTAATTTGTTTCTCACATATTCAAATGCTTCTCTAACAAGAGGTTTTGAAGGATCTACAACCTCCGGTTGAAGGATGAAGGGCAAGGACATTCAAAGTACAACCAAAGGTTGAAGATCATTAAACCGAAGGTTTAATAATACAACCTTGAGTGATTCTACGGGTCCTCTACACCCTTCACACGGTGAAATTGGGATAGGTCTAGTGTTTACTTCTACAAGGTCTAGTGTTTAATCTTAAATCTCCATACATGTGTGTACATATGAAATTGATTTTTTATTAACTTTGTGAGTTAAATTAGTTGTTAATAAGTTTCATTTTTTAATTTTTAGGAGGTAACAGGAGAAGGGTTTCTACTCCATCCATGGAGCATGCCCATGGTTCACCCAGTCGTGGTATGGTTCACGCAATTTAATCAATGAATATGTATATGTATTTATATGTACACATGAATGTATTTTTCAATTGATTATAAATTCGTATTTGTTTATGAAGCTTCTCTCTTATCTCGAGAGGTTGGTGGTGGTTCAAATCCACTTAGAGGGCCATTAATGAGTGGTAGCAGGTTGCGTGAAGGGGGTGATATTTATTCCCTCGAAGGCCAATCAACGACTGCTGGTTCTCAGCAGGGTCATTTTGGGTCTAGTTCTCAGCAGGGTCGTTCTGGGTCTGGTTCTCAGCAGGGTCATGTTGGAGAAGATGCTAACCAACAACATGAAGGTTTCCATCAATTTCAATATTTTTTTCATTAAATTTGTACAACTTTTTTTACATGTGTTTTTTCTAATATACGGAATTATATATATATTGATGTAGAGGCTGAAAATGTTCCAACTAGTGGTCAAAATAGATGCAGGGAAGACCGCTACATTCAAGAAGAAGGTTGTCTACCCAGCACAACTTATCCGGATGACATTTTTGATATACCATGGGAAACAAACATGGCGCAATGCACCTTACAAAGGTGTGAAAAAATTCATGCAAAATTGTAGAGAGATCTCGTGGCTTTGACTCTACCTGCTGAGAGTCGACAAAGCCTTGAAATAGTTACACATTCATTGGGAGAAATTGTAAATGTGTACAAAAATCTTGGGCCAACGACTGATACATTTGTAGAAGTGATGAGAAAGAGAAAGGAAACAATAATGGGTCTAGATAAATGGGAGGATGTAAAACAAAAGTTACAAAAGATGTGGCCAAGTCAATGTTTAATTTCAAGGAAGGGCTAAAAAGAAAAATGTTGAAGGTGCAATATTTCAAGCACCCAAATATAGCTCGCTATTTGTATGATAGGCACCTTGCGGACTATGGAAGGCTCCCATGGAACGACGAGGTTCCTGTTTATTTTGCACAAATTTTTTACGCAGAATTTGTTTTGGGTATGAAACCCAACTACAATGACCTTCCGTCAGAATTTTTTGGCCCGGGGAAAGGTCGATTATATGACCGTAAGGGCGTTAAGCGAGATGTGGAGTTGCCTCGCCCTGAGCCTCCATTGGTGAGTCGACCTTTTCGAGTCGAAACTCTGCGGTCAGATATGGATGCGACTTCTCAAATAAGTCGAGAAGCAAACGATGTTATGATCGACAATGTCTATAGTGGATTGGGTGGAGTCGATGTTTGTTTAAATCGACAAAGAGCACGTGAAAATGCACTTGCCAATTTTGTGTATTGTACAGAAGAAGAGATTGAAAACATGAATGTTGAAGATCTCCGAATATATGCAAAAAATTGTCGCAATGGTTTGCAAGACCTAATTCTTCATGAGGAAGAAGGCATCGGAACGGTATGTGTTAATGACCTTAGGGTTTGAAATTATTTTAACATACATATACATGTGTACAATTTGTAATAAATGCATGCGTATATACATGTATACATTTATTTGTATGTACATTAATCTAACAAAAATGTATGATTATATGTTAAAACACCATTTGCAGTTCTCACACATGATGCATGACGAAAATGTTAATATCACGTTCGGGACCTCTGGTTCAAACAATGCAGATGGGTCTGACCATCAAGATATGTTGGCAAATGTTAGTGTTTTTTAAGTGATTTTAAAATAAATAATTGTGCACACATGTACATGTATGTATATATAATTTGATAAAATGTTTTAATAGATACCGATTCCGTCCGATGTTTTTGGGATGGAGGTACCTTCTTCTTCCTTGAGAGATGTACCTTCTACTTCCTTAGGAGATGAGCCACAAGTATGGAAAATTTTTCACAAGTTTAAAATTTATGTTTAAAATATCTATATATATATATATATATATATATATATATATATATTCCACCTCAAAAAGTTCCATTAAAAATTTAGATATATATATAGAGAGAGAGAGAGATCTATATTTTGAGTTATTTTAATTTTTTTGAATTTAGGTTCCTATAGAAGATTTCTGTAATCCGCGGACTCTAGCAACGGAGATAGGAACATCCACAACATTTGAATAAGTTGTCTTTAGTTCCTTTTTTTAATATTATTGAAAATAAGTTTATATATGTACACATGCATTTTCATTTGAAAGTTTTTAATATATATATATATATATATTTGTTTATTTATATTTAACTGTACATGTATATTGTACAGTTTACCGTTGCAAATGTTCCTATGGGGGTGGAACTTGTTCATCAAATGGAGAGGGAACCTCATGAGGTATTGCATGATTTTTTTGTTATATTTTGTTTTTTACATAAAGTTATAGATATATATATTCTCACTCATTTTTAAAACATCAAATTTAATGTTCAAGTACATGTGCATTGTATATGTAGGTTTCCCATGATGCTTCACATGATAGTGCGCGGATTGAGACCCTGATAGGAAAGACGCTAGATCCGTCTCTATTTGATGGACATGATTTGTAGATTTGATTTCAAGATTTAGATGGTCTTAAAATTTCTTTTTTATATATGATCTAGATGCACTATATATATATATATATATATATCTTGATACAGTTTGATACTTGTGAGATCTACAATTTTTGGACATATTTATTACATTGTTAATATAATTTGTTTTGTTTCAAAAAGTTAATTTTGGATGGTTTTAGTACTTTTGGAATGTGAATGTGAAGTAATGTTGTCATCTATAAATTAATGTTGTCATCTGAACTACATTTGGCATGTTATGTAATGATGTGTTATAATTTGTTTTGTTTTTAAAATTTAAGTTTTCGATGCTTGGAGTACATTTGGCATGTGAAGTAATGTTGTGATCTACAATTTTTTGTTAAATTAAAAGTTAAAAGTTTTGGACATGGTTTCAATCTACATTTGGCATGTGATATAATGTTAAATGTTTTTATTGGATAGTTGAATTATAATTGGCATGGCATGTGAAGTAATGATATGTATGATATAATCAAAAAGTTTTTAAAACTCAAGTTTTGGATGGTTTCAATCTACATTTCGCATGTGATATTTAATGTTTTAATGTTGCACGATATATAATCAAAAGGTTTTTAAAACTTAAGTTTTGGATGGTTTCAATCTACATTTGGCACATGTAGTATATAATGTTAAATGTTTCTATTGGATCTAGTTGAACTATAATTGGCATGGCATGTGAAGTAACGTTGCACGATATATATAATCAAAAAGTTTTTAAAACTCAATTTTTGAATGGTTTCAATCTACATTTCGCATGTGATATTTATTGTTTTAAATGTTTAATGTTTTAATGTTGCACGATATATAATCAAAAAATTTTTAAAACTTAAAAGTTTTGGATGGTTTCAATCTACATTTGGCACATGTGGTATATAATGTTAAATGTTTCTATTGGATAGTTGTTCACTATAATTGGCATGACATGTGAAGTAATGTTGCACAAATCCCTTTAGTTTTGATTTAATGTTAAATCTTTTTTAAATGTAAATCCATTTAATTTTGATTTGATGTTAAATGTTTTAAATGTTTTGATCTAATGTTAAATGTTTTGATCTAAGTTTTTGATGGTTTCAATCTACATTCGGCCTATGGAAGACCCCATGCGTAGACAATGGAAGCGTTGTAGAAGGGAGGTGGGGGTAGGGATGGAGGGGGCAGGAGTGCTGGCTCTTGCCCTCCTCTTTCCATCCATGACACAGGTAGCCACCCTCCTCCAGCAAGCAATGAAGCACAATTTCAGTTCACCAGTGCTATGGTTAGACCGCGAATTACGGCGACCATTTCCATCTCTTTTCAGGAGGAGCCGCAAGATCAAGGTGCTTATAGTTCCAGGAGGCGGTGGAGAAATTCCACCATCCCAGCCCATCAACTTCAGGACACCAGAAATTTGGCAGCTCTTCTAGTCAAATCCACCTCGACGAGCTCCAGTAGCGATGGCGCGAGAAGCGACAACTCCTCCTAGCACTCCAAGGCAGTAGATGATGATCCGGAGGACTACGGTTATCCAATTGTGGAGGAGAATCCTCCTACACACATCGATAGCTAGCCTAATGTCAGGTCCTCTTTAGATTTTTCTCGGTTATGGGCAGTCCCTTTTCTGTTTTTTTGATTCATACCCCCTCTGGTGTTAGCTAGTTAGGCAACCCAGGAGACGGGTCTCACTATGTATATTATGTTCATTACAGTTATATATGTGTAAATCCTTTAATTTTGATTTAATGTTAAATGTTGGATGTTTTGATATAATGTTAAATGTTTTGATCTAAGTTTTGGATGGTTTCAATCTACATTTGGCCTAGATGGAAGACTCCCATGTGAAGTATTGTTCTGATTGAATCAAAAAGAGTAAAGAAGTAGTTGTATATATGTAAATCCCTTTAATTTTGATTTAATGTTATTTAAATGTTAAATGTTTTGATCTAAGTTTTGGATGGTTTCAATCTACATTTGGCCTAGATGGAAGATACTTCTATTTGAAGTATTGTTTTGATATATTCAAAAAGATTTTAAAGTAGTTATATGTAAGTCCCTTTAATTTTGATTTAATGTTAAATGTTTTAAGATATAACATGTTAAATGTTTTGATTTAAGTTTTGGATGGTTTCAATCTACATTTGGCCTAGATGGAAGACTCCCATGTGAAGTATTGTTTTTATTTAATAAAAAAGAGTAAAAAAGTAGTTATATGTAAATCCCTTTAATTTTGATTTAATGTTAAATGTTAAATGTTTTGATCTAAGTTTTGGATGGTTTCAATCTACATTTGGCTTAGATAGAAGACTCCTATGTTACTTGTAAATTATTTTTATTTAATCAGAAAGTTTTTAAAACTCAAGTTTTGGATGGTTGAAGTACATTTGGAATCTTAAGATTGCTTTTGATCTCTACATGTAGTCTTGTTTGAATGAAAAAATTTCCAATAGGAAGAACATAGCTTTTCAATGCAACTAACCATGTATCAATTGAGCTCTAATTAAAAAAAGAGTTTAAAGAAGTAGATATATGTACAAATTATCCCTTTAATTTTGATTGGAAATATAAGTCTAGTACATATATGTTTGTTGAATTTGGGTCAATGTCGTTAATGCACTCAAATAGGTAGCCTTGTTGATTTATAATTTGGTAAATTGATGACATTCAGTTAATTGCATTAGAACATAGAACATATATCCGAACATTGGACAGACAAATTTTGTACTAGATTTTCAATCAAGATTAGAGATGTGGGTCAAATCCCAACAAAAGCCGGATAAGTGCTTCAAGTCTCGTCTGAAAGGAATCTTTGTACAAAACTATACTATGGATGATTTATTTACATTGCACGGATACTTTTTACCAGAAAAGCTCACAAGAAAAAATGGGCACATTAAGTTTGTGTATATATCCAATACGATTTTTCATCAATGCACATAGAAAAACTACTTTTAGTTAAAATTTCATTCTAGAACATATATATTGAGTACATTTAAATCATTTTTCATCAATGCACATAGTAAAACTATTTGAACAATTAATTTCATTCTAGAATGTATATATATCCAATATGTAAGTAACATTTTTCATCAATGCACATTGAACATATCCGACCATTGGACAAACAATTTTTGTACTAGATTTGCAATCAGGAATAGAGATGTGGGTCAAATCCCACCAAAAGTCAGAGAAGTGCTTCGAGTCTCTTATCTGAAAGGAATCTTCGTACAAAACTATACTGCAGATGATTTATTTACATTGTGGATAACTTTTACCAGAAAATCCAAATAGTTTTTCATCAATGCACATAAGAAAAACTAGTTTAAGTTAATTGCATTCTAGAACATATATATTGAGTACACGTGAATCATTTTTCATCAATGCACATAGTAAAACTACTTGAACAATTAATTGCATTCTAGAACATATATATATATCCTTGATACATGTAACATTTTTCATCAATGCACATGTATATATCCTTGATACTTTCAGTTGATAATAGAGCACGTGCACAGGTACCAAAACAATTTTTACATTTGCAAACACTTGCACAAATAACATAAGTAGCTCAATTTTTAGTTTCAAGTGTACTGGAAGTTCTAAAACAAATTTAATCCAAAGAGAATAAATTGTTGGGCAATTCAATCAAAAAAATTCCAATGGAGTGCCATCTTCAATAATCCGTTCATGATCGGATTTTGACATTTTCCATTTATTAACTTTCGTTTTTCTCTTTGATTGAACCTCTATCAACTTTATGCGTGCTGCACACACCAAGTGACTATATTGACAACTTATGGAATCAGGTTCATAGTCTTCAAAGTAAACAAAGTCCTCACTTTGATTAGTTTGTTTGAAAAAATAACCTTTCAGTATAATAGATCCTATGTCATATTGAAATCCCTGATCATTATAGTTTTCTAATAATTTCATTTTTTGTTCACTGCAATGCATCAAATAATACTTAACATTTTCATCGTTGTCAATAGGTGCAATTACAACAAAAACATCTCCTGCACAATAAAACAAAATTTTAAACAAAATTATACATATTTAAATTTATTTCTAGATCTTTAAATCATTAGAAAGCAATTCAAATGTTACCTTCTCTAAAAAGATCAGAAACTCGATCACCATCAAATGATATTGTAGTTTCCTCTAATTGCATTTATTCAAACATTGCAACATACATTTTTCCCTTTGTATTTATCTCTGTATGTTTCCAATCTTTTATATACATGTTGTTTTCACAAACGTCATTGGATTTTGTGTTGTCTATGCAAACATCACAAATTTAACAATAATATTTTCTTTTATCCAATGCAAACACATTTCTGGATGACTTTGTTTTAATTGAATGCAATTTTTGAGTCCCTTTTATTGTTTCAACGTCATTTCCAATTGATCTATCTACGTCTTCGATCCCAATATGCCAGAAAAACCTTTATATGGAAAATTAAAAGAAGAATTTATAAATATGATCTATCAAAATACAATCAAAGATAATCATTGCACGATAAATGCACACAATGTTTAAAATTAGATTTCCAATAAAAATTAAATTGAATGTACCTTCGCACTTCCCTTGATGGGTTAGTTTCATGGCTTAGAGCAACGATGCACCATTGAACAAATTCTTTAGCGTTCACAAGTCGGCTTGCAGAGGGGTTCATTTGATATCTTCGAAGTGCTACTTTTATGCATGCTCCTGCACCGTCATGTTCTCCTTTTCCATGGCCAGTGTCAAAGAAATTCCAACAATGTTTAATGCAGGTTTTCTTATGAAGAAAACACAACCAAAATAATGATCGTGCAGATTTGAATTGACCTGCGCATCCGTCTGACCATATCCAATGTTCATTGAATCTTATTCCATGATTTTTCAAGGAATCATAAAATTTTCCAAAACAATTTGTACAAAATATGTATCATGTGTACAATCGTCACTAGTATAAAAGTGATATTCTTTAATGATATGTCGATTTTCACTCGTGCTTTCTATATGATCGAAGTTTTGTTCAGCATGTCTATATAGAATATGGATGAGCATGGAGACTTGGTCAGAATGATAGTATTCACTCTGAATTTCTTTTTGTGGAACAAATGTGTAGTTTTTTGCAAAATCAATCACTGACAAAATGGTCCCTTGTGGAAAAACTTCACGAGATTTTTTGAATTGCAAGTCTTGCCATCGAGCTCTATGGGAATGCTTGGTGTATTTGTAAATTTCTGCCTCAAACTTTCTCAAAAAGTCTATCACAAAAATTTCGTCTTCTAGTAATTCAATTCTTTTAACACTATTTTCACTTTGAATCGATGTACGGATATATTCATATCTCTTCCATTTCACTTTGATGTTGGAAAATGATTGATCATTTATATCAGTACAATATTTGTTTTGAAATATAGTCAAATTTCCACAATCATCGCATTTTTTACCACCAACACATTTCTTTTTGTAAAATAGTTCATCGCTTTCTCTTTCACATAGAATTTGAGATATGAAATCACGGATAGTGGAAGGAGGAGGTGAATCCTTCCATAATGTTCTACCGAAATCAAAGAATGTGTCATAATATAACTCAAATTCCACATGATAACGGCAACAACAAGTGTCGTGTACGGTGATAGGTTTTACATACCATGGTTTTTGTTGAACAAAAGCACTGAGTGAAACATGAATTTGACGATTCTCTTTTTTGAACTTGTTGAATAACTCTATCTGAGTGGTTTCCAAGAGATGTTTTTCATGTTCTTCGTATTGATTTCATGCTATTCTTCTTCGCATCACATGTCTTGCAGTTGGTGAAACACGCGAATTGTTCTTCCAATATTCATATATTATTTTTTTAACATTTTCTCCAAGTCCATCTTTGTATGGTTGCTTACAAATAGCTCTCCAACAAACGAGTTCATCATTTACATCTACTTGCATCCGAAATTTCCGATGTTTGTGCAAATTTTTTCGCGAGGTTCCTAATGCTCGTGCCATAGATGTTACCAAACGATTCTCTTTAGTACTTGATGAAACCATTGCCATATGTATTCCTCTATGTACAATTGAAACATTTTTATCTCTAGATTTCTTAATTGAATTTATAGTACTACTTATATTTTGTATCACATTTTCCTTCATTTTTTTATCTTTGGTTGATTTTCGAATACCCAGTAGTGTCGTAGCTTCTTTTATTTTCCTTAACAATAGGAGACCTTTCAACATTTGAGCTTGAATTGTCACCCGCTCATTTAAAAAATACTTTTCAAAAATGCAGTTAACACGATATCATATAACATGGTCAGGTTTTTTATCTCCATATTTGTGAGTGTCAACATTTTCTAACATCTCATCATCGACACTGATTTCATCTGTACATATTCGAAAAAATAGTACATAATAAACTTACATATGAACAATAAATAACTAAATTAATAAATATATGTATAATTTCAATAATACGTGCATGTGTTCAATATATATATATATATATATATACCTTGTGATTCAATTTCTTCATTTGAATTTCTTTCAATATTTTCACCATCTTCAATCATTGGTTCAATACCTCTTTCACTTTCTCTTTCAAAATTTTGTATCTCATCATCAATGTTTTGAGGAATATCTCTGTCTGTTTACATTAAACAAAATATTTAAATTCAAATTAGTTCATCAAATAAAAATTAAGCTTCACATTTTACACTAGGAAATTTTTATATATATCAATAGATCATAATATTACATTTACATACATGCTTCAATTCCTGTTTGAGGTTGATTTTCCCCTTCAATATTTGAGAGGGCTTCTATCTTTCTTTTGAGAGATTGTCTTGTCTCTTCTCTACGTTCCTCAGGGTCTCTTTTTCGATCATATTTTCTCGCACAAGTCCTTCGATTTCCCATGATAATAGAGTATGAAGTTCAAAAAATTAGACAATAACTCAATTAGAAAAATCATCACAAAAGATTTAATTTAAAAAAAAAAAATCATTTTAATTTTTTTGCAAAAAATACATACTCCAATCCAAAACACTTATTTTAAAAAATTCAAGAAAAAAATGTCTTAAAAAATGAAACGAAGCTCAAAATATTTACTTCAACTCAAAACACGTATTATAAAAAAATATTACTTCAAAAAATGCCTCCAACTTAAAAAAAAAAGTCAATTTAAAAAATAATTTCAGAAAATGTCTTTTCGAAATTAAACCCAACTCCATACTTTCAAAAAAAATGAAGCACAAAAAACACCCAAAAAAATGTATTACATACCTCCAAGAAATGTCCTTTGAATGTACGTCCAAGAAAATTCCTTAAACCCAAAACAATTATTTTCAAAATCAAACTGTCTCCAAGAATTCGAAATTAAACACAAATCCATACTTTAAAAAAAAATGAAAAAAAAAAATCCAAAAAAATGTATCACATACCTCCAAGAAATGTCCTTTGAATGTACGTCCAAGAAAGTTCTTTAAACCTAAAACAATTTTTTCAAAAATCAAACCGTCTCAAAGAAATGTCCTTAAACCCAAAATAATTCTTTGCAAAATTGGTCCGCCTCCAAGAAATGCCCTTAAACTCAAACCTCCAAGAAATGTATTCAAACCCAAACCAAGACCTTTATAAAATCAGATCAAATGTGCGAAATGTGCGAAAATTATGAATGATTTCACGACAATTTATATTGCCGCGAAATGTGTTTTAGGAAGGGTCGCAAAATTTTCTCGCCGATGTAAAATTAGATTACATCAGCCGAAATTCAATAAATAATTCGGCCGAACTATTAAGTCGTTAGATTTAACGGGCCGTCAGTGCAAAAAATAGATCGGCCAAAAATTTTATCAACTTTCGGCCAAATTAGTGTGTCACCAGTCACACAACTTGACATTTCTACAACTTTGTACTGATTAAACTCCATGAAACATTTTGAATTAACTGTTGGAACCAAGACAAGCATTTTCAGAATTGAATCTACTTTCAGGAAATATAACTTTTATGGAATTTCATAAACATTTACTAATTTTAATTAATTTTCTAATAAAATGGGTGCAAACAATTTTTGAGGGTCATTGTGATTCAGTGAAATAAAAATTCTGTATCTCCCAAAATACATTGTAAAAAAAATTGAAAAAATTATGGGGCATTACATTGGTCCGTTGTCTCTAATGGGTAGCTTTTAGATTTTTAGTTTATAACTTATATGTTAAGAAATTTGTTGCGTTGCGAAACATATCCAAAATATGCAGTTTTTTCATATTGGACCAGTTCAAAAAATTCTAGTAATTATGATATGCATCCATTGGCTTTGTAAATATGACGAAACCAAAGTAGACTTTGTCTAGATTGTTGTAACACATTTTGTTTTCTCAAAAACACAAATTTTCAATGAATACAACATTACATATTAACATGACTTCTTATGAATCCTTTGATTGTTAAGAAATACACTCAAAGAAACACTAATTTGACATATCAAATCTGCATAAAAAAATTTAAAAAAATAAGTAATAGAAAACTAAAAAAATTTCTGACAACTTTTTTTTTTTTCGCAAAATGAAATTCTAAACAGAAAAATTGTTATAGTTTGCAGAAAGTTGAAGAACCCAAAAAAATGAAATTTTTTTCTCAAAAAAGGGCAAAAAGTGTAACCCAACTTCACATTTTCACCCGGCTTCATCACTGAAGATCAAGTCATTGCTCATGCCCAATACTTAGCTTTGATTTATACTCAGTCTAGAACACTCTATGAGAATATTCCAAACGCGCCGCGATCAAATTGTACTATTCCTCCTCCATCTGGTAAGGACTCTCATGTTGACGATAGTATGATTGGTTCTGCAAACACTCACACCTCTACTGCATCTGATCCTACACCTTCTTCTGAAATACATGTCGTGTCATCTGACACAGGCAAAAGTGACAAGCAACTCGAAAGCAAGAAAAATGGGAAAGCAAAGAAAAATCAAAATTCTCGAAAACCTCGTTACCCTTTCTTGATATGTAATGAGGAACACTTTACGCAAGACTGTCCTCACTGCTCCAAAGCCTCAAATCTTTTTAAGGCTTCGCCTGCATCTGTTGTGTTGACAGATCATTTTTCTGAATCTAGACACAAGCATGGTTGCTATGGATCCCGCTTCTAGTTCCCAAGTGATTATGCTATCTGTCACAAAGCCAAAAAATGATGTCTTGGTGTCTACGCGAAACAAAGATTATAGTACTCAGGCTACTGATCAACCTACTACTTCGACCAGGAATCTGTCCACTGAATCAATTCTGGCACCTACTCTTTCAGAGTTAACAATAAAGCCACTAAAGGGAGTTGTCCACAAATCGACGTTCAATCCTCGAAACAACGTAAACTATGAAATGAGAACTATAAACTCAAAATGAGAACTCTAGCAAAAAAACCCCAAAAAACATGAGAAAACAACTCATAAACGAAAAGTGGCAATGCTAGAATAACATTTTTTATTTTAGAGGTAAATTTTCAACATGTTTAAAAAATGGCAGTGAAAACCAATTTTTGTGTGCCAAAAATACCCTTAAAACGAAAAGTGAAGATGCTGGAATAACAATTTTTTTTTTAAGGACAAATTTTCAACATTTTGAAATACCATGTATAAGATAAAATATCATCACTCCAAAAAAACTTAAAATTTCAAAAGAAAAATGAAGACAAAAATGTACAAATAAAAACAAGAATTAAAAAAACAAAAAAATAAAATTTAAAAAAATAATAATAAGTAAATAAAAATATATATTAGAAATAAAAAAAAAATTACAACAAGAAATCAAATATATAAAAGTATATAAAAAAGAAAAAAAATTCAAACATAAAAATTGAAAAAGAAAAGAAAAACAAATTAACCTGCAAAGTTAAGCATTAAAAAAAAACATAAATAATATAAAGAAATAAATAATTAAACAATAAAAAATATAATTAAAGAAACAAAATTACACAGTAAAAAAAATTCAAAATTCAAAATAAAAATATTAAACAACGAAAACAAAATTATAATTTTTTTTAAATAAATGAGAAAAAAATAAAAAAATAAACATTGAAAAAAATAAAAATAAAATATCTAAGAAAAAATGTTAAAAAAAAACTAAAACAAATTAAAAGAATAATCACAAATAAAATTACTAAAAAAGCATTAAAAAATAAAAAAATGAACACACATGTATTAAAATTAAAAAAAAATTAAAAAAACTTAATAAAACATTAAAAAAATAAAAAATAAAACAATAAAAAAAATAAAAATAAAAATTAAAAACAAATATATCAAAAATAAAAAAATTGTGGTCGTCAAGCCTTTGGGCGGGCTCAACACGATTCTCCGAATTAGGTTGAGCCTGCCCAAGGGCCCTGAGGGGTTGAAAGATGATTCTTAGACTCGGCTGGGGGGCAGCCGATTCTCAAAATTGGCCCTGAGACCCACTGAGTGGCCAAAGGGGCGGCCAACAGAACTTGATCAGCTCTGCTAGCCCACAATGGCCACCCGAAGGGGCTGGCCAGAGCCTATTCTTAGAATAAAATTAAAAAGTATATATTGAACAAAAAAAATTAAAAAATAATGAAAAAAATAAAACTAAAAAATTAAAATATCTAAAAAAAAAAAAAAACTAATTAAAAAATTAATCACAATTAAAATAACTAAAAATAACATTAAAAAATAAAAAAATGAACACAAATATAATTAACTTTAAAAAAAAATTAAAATAACTTATAAAACAATTTTTTTAAACTTAAAACAAATTAAAAGTTTAAAAAAATTAATAACAATTATATAAAAAGTAAGCAAATTTGTGGCCCTCAAGCCTTTGGACGGGCTCAACCACTGGGAAAATTCGATTCTCCGGCCCGCCGGCCAGGAAAATCCGATTATGAGAATTGTATTGGCAGGCTGGCGGGGTAGATCTGATTCTGAGAATTGGATTTTCCCGGCCAGCGTGAAAAATTTGATTCTGAGTATCAGATTTGCCCGATCGGTAGGGAAAATCCGATTATGAGAATTGGATTTGCAGGCCGGTGGGGCAAATCTGATTCTCAGATCAGAATCGGTAGACTGAGGGTTTAGATCAGAATTTCGGCCGCATAGGTGGATGTACAGTGGCTGCACCATTTCTGAAAACTGGTTATGATAAGCATTTGGAGTATTATTGAGTGTTTTTTTTTCCACTTGAATTTTTTGTCATATCTGTTACCTTTTGTGTAGAATTTTCCATAAAAGAGTAGATATTTAAGTTCCTCTCACCGAGCTACCCAATTAAAAAAAAAGAAAATCAGCTCAAACAGAGTCCCGGAAGGAAAGTTATTGTTGATTTAAGATTAATATTTTTTTCGAGTTGGGAAAATTCGATTTTGAGAATCAAATTTGCAGGTCGGTGAGGCAAATCCGATTTTGAGCTCAGAATTGGATTTTGTCGGCCATGGGGAAAATTTGATTCTATGAATCGGATTTGCCCATCCGACAGGGAAAAATTAAAATCCGATTCTGAGAATCAAATTTGCCCCACTGGCCTGCAAATCTAATTCTGAGAAACGGATTTGCCCAACCTGAAAAAACTACCAATTTTAAATCAGCGATAACTTTTCTTCGAGGATTTCATTGAACTAATTTTTTTTTTGAAATTGGGTAGCTCGGTGAGAGGAACCCAAATATCTACTCTTATCTGGGAAATTCTGTACAAAGGTAATATATCTCATAAAAACGTGAGGTGGAAAAAAAAACACTCAATAATGCTCCAAATTCTTATTATGACTAGTTTTCAGAAATGACACAACAACTCTGCATCAACCTATGCAGTTGAAATTATGATCTACCCTCAGTCCGCCAATTATGATCTGAGAATCAGATTTGCCCCATCGGCCTACAAATCCGATTCTGAGAATCGGATTTGCCCACTCGGCAAGGAAAATCCAATTCTCATAATCGGATTTTCCCCACTGGCCTACAAATCTGATTCTAAAAATCTACTTTTCCCTTCTGGCTAAGCAAATCCGATTCTCAAAATTAGATTTTTCCCGTCGGCTGGGAAAATCCGATTCTTAGAATCAGATCTGTGCCGCCGGCCTGCCAATCTGATTCTTAGATTCGGATTTTCCTACTGACTGGGAAAACCCAAAATGGCATAGTGTAATGCCCCACTTGATCCCATAAGGAAAATTTTGATTAGCTTTTATTTAATCTATAAATAATGACTTTTAATCTTTGAGTAATATCTACACTTGTGAAATTGTAATTTTTTTTTTTTTTTTTTGGTATGACCTTTATTATTTATTTAATTTCTAATATGTCTTCTCAAATCAAATCATAGATGAGGTATGGTCTTCCCTCATTTAATTCTAAAATCAAATATCTAGATTTTGTACATCCAATAAGTCATCTCAATTTACATCTTGGTTTTCTCATTTATTTTTGAATAAAATATCTATATATGGTAGAAAATTCGATGTTAATAAAAGAGAAGGATGGGGGGGTAGTCATGAAATTAATGGCAAGTAGTTGAAGTGGATGAGAGGAAAAGATATAAAAGGGAAGGACGATGAGAGGAAAGGGGAAGGATTTTTTATTTTGTTTGGAATTCTGGAGGATTTTGGCCTTGTTGTGGAATTGTGGAAGATTTTAGTCCTATTGTGGCATTGAGGAGGATTTTGGCCTTGTTGTGGCATTGTGAAGATTTTTGGTCCTGTTGTGGCATTGAGGATGATTTTGGCATTGTTGTGGCATTGTGGAAGATTTTGGTCCTGTTGTGGCATTGAGGAAGGATTCTTGGCCTTGTTTGGCCTTGTGGAGGATTTTGGTCTTGTTTGGCCTTGTGGAGGATTTTGGTCTTGTTTGGCATTGAGGAAGATTCTTGGTCTTGTTTGGATTTGGAAGGTGTTGATTCCCACTCGGACACACTACAGCTGGTTGGACTTGGGCTCGGAGGGCTAGGGAGCTTGTGGAGGTTCCCTAGGCTAGGAATTCATTCCTAGTTGGCTAGGAGGAAAATCTAGTCGGGTAGCCTAGTAGGAGCATCTAAAAAAAAATCAGGTGCATCTCAACCAAGCGAGTGATATAGGTATTCTTCGATTTCTAATTACTTACATATATTGCTGGAAAAAAAGGAAAGAATTTGTTTAGTATGTTGTAAATAAATTTTACTTGTATATTATCATCAAATAAATGTTGAAGATAGATATATTTTATTCTCCTTCATGTTGTGTTTAATTTCAATGATATATTGTTTTAGTCAGAAGTCCTAGATTAGGTCTTCACATATGGTATAAGAGCTAAATTTCAGCCCTTGAGGCCTATAAGCCCTAGCATGCATATTTGTTGAAGTATATTACATAAGTTGAAGTGTTAAAACTTATTCTTAGATAGATACCAAAATTTTTATCACTATTATATTTATATACTAAAAACAAGTGCTTTTCATTGTAATGATTCAGTTCTTGATGCACCATTGCCATAGAAGTTTTTCAATGTCACTGCAAGCCCCCACTTTAAAATTTTCAAGATCAAGAAACCATAGAAATAGAAAATACCCCCAAATGAAATGAACATCTCTTAGTTAACGACAAGCCTAATATGTTAAGCAAGGAATGCCTGTTATGTTAAGCATGGAAAGTTGCTTAGAAGTTGCAACATTAATAAGAGTGCAACTTCTACTACCTTAATCCAAGTGAATTCAAATATCTTTAAACCTCAAAATGTTCACTATTAATATGAATAAGTCTATTTTTTTTTATTGCAAGCTTTGAAAATCAATTTCCCTTATTTAAACCAGGGTACCTTAGTTGACATTTGTGAATCTGAATAAGGGACAATGTAAGGCATTAATCAAATTTTCACTTAAAATCAAAGTAAATTTAAAATTTAGGCATTGGTTGTGTCTATTGCTCCCTTAGCAATGAATGTTCTGCAGTCGTAGAGCTAAAGATCGCCTTGTAGAATTATGCTTTTGTATGATACTCTCTGAAAAGTATCCTTTAGTGGATGATTTTTAATTTCCAAGGCACACAATTTTCTGCTCTGCATCTCTAAAAATCAGTTTGGTTTTCCTCTGTCTTAAGGGATAAGGCACGAAATATCACTTTACTGCTGAGTTAGAAAGATGAGCACAAAAATTCAAAGATTTATCCCACTGCGTTTTCCCTAGCCACTAAGTAGTAGATCTATTATCTCCAGATCCGTCGCTACAAATTAAATTAGTAGAAGGAACTTGCTGGAAGAGCCACCAACACCGTTTTTGGAAAAGCCATCCACAAAACGTTGAAGAGTGAGGTCACGAATTTACTTGAAATTTGGTGACAAAATCTCTCGTAGAAACAACCCAACAATCTCGGAAACTGACCAAAGGCCCACATATTTTCCACTCTCATGCCTACATTTTTTTAACTCTGAATCTCACACCTTTTGCAACACCAAATACCCTCGATTTTACAACTTCCATAATACATAAATTGGTGCAGCTCCAGAATCCACGAATTTACAACTCGCAAACTCAAGAATCCACAGATCCATAGACCCATGACTTTGTAGCTCCAAAACAATTGCAGCTCAAAATGCCACAAGAATTCACAGCTTCAAATAACCAAGGTTTTGCAACACAAAGTCCCCAAATGCAGTTCGGAAACACATGAATCTGTAGTTCAGAATCTCATTGATGGATCATGGCGGAGTGAAGGGAGCCAACACTACCTTCTCGACTTACGGAGATTATAGCCATCTGTCCAAGGAAATCAGACAGGGCTAATAGAAGACCAAGATCAATCTCATCGATGTCCCCAGTGGGAATAAAGATGTGGCCTAGAAGGCCATACTGATTGACATGTTTTTTTTTGCTCTGGACAATATGCCTCCTACTCTGATTCCTTTGATTTCTGGCAATGTGGACTTTTCTCTCGCTTTGCATAAGTTGCGACAATGGGGTTACACTATTGCGGTTGTGCTGCCTAGGGTAAAAGTGCACTTTGCACTCTCAAACGTTGGGAAATTTATGTGGGATTGACATAATATGGCCAACAATAAGGGTATTGGGACGATTTCGAGATTCAATCTAGATATCATGGCAGCAAATTCCCAAGTGATACGTTTGTCATTTGATCTGATCTTTTCCCATGGGATTCGAATGAATGGGGTCATTCTAGGGTAGATTCGATCAGGAAAAGCACCACGGTTTGGTCTGATATTGGTCTAGTTAGCAAGTTTGCGTGATGCCCTAATTCCATGTCGGAAGAGAATTCACTAGCCATCAATAACAGGCCACAATCACTCATAGAAGACAGAGGGAGTAAATTGGGGTTGATCTCAAGGTTTGTAACCAAATTTGGGCGCAAAGAATTCATCATTCCAGTCATAGGGACAGGGCTTAGGGCTTGCCACCATAATCCAATTTTGATGCCAAACTGTGTCTAAATTCCATATCAATGTCAAGACTGGTAGGTAGGCTTTAAAAACTCACCCAAACTTAGCCAGGTGGACATACAATAGTAATACACAGAGAAAATAACTCTGAGAATGCATATAGATATCTTCATAATTAAAATGTTGAAGCTGTTAAGCATTCATTCAATGAAGAGGGTCACAGATGCTTCAGTTTCCTCAGTTGGCCAAAGCAAATCCTGGATGGGTATACCCACACATCTATCACCTGTAAGGTAATCTAACAAAAGGTTAAAAATCCAACACACTAGCTACAAAATTACATCTTTGTAGAGTGTGGATTTTCCTGGGATATTCTGTAACCTTGCATATTTATGATATTCCAGTTCTCGATCATTTTGACTCATATGCCTTGGGATAATTTCTTTATCATTGTTCCCGTTAAGTAAACACTCTAAGAACATTTTTGTTTTGGCAATACATAGAAGGTGAGGTCTTATGTGAATGCAATGATTCCAAGTTGCTAACAGATCCAAAACAAAAGGGTTCAAAGGAATACACCCTGACTTTAATTAGAGTAGATGTACTGAACTGAGAGTAGAATCCTTCCATGTAATTGATTTTATCGATGCATTTCTATCCATAGGAAGATGGCTGAGTCATGCAAACTTGTAGCACCCTTCCTCTACTGGCAATCTCGGTGCAGCCATCGGAATTCAAGGTCCTCTGAACCATGGAAACAAGGTTTGGCCCTTGTATATATTCATAAATATAAAATAGTTGTAAATGGAAGAATTGCGAAGGAAGTCCCTATCAGCCTTTTAGTCTTACAACCTACAGGAATGACCTCTAATAGGGCCTATGAACCACAACCCATTCTGATTTTACTCTTTGTATGGTAAAGAATTTGTGTAGGCCCTTTATGGAATACCATTCCAGTTGATTAGCTTGAGATCATATCTCCTTCCTTGGGTACTCTGCCAAGCCTATTGTCAATTACAAAAATTCATAGATTGAGTTTGGAAACTCCAGCCATTGGATAAGGTGGTAGACAATACATTCATCTTCAATGATACAATGTTTCCAGGACCAGAAATTAGCCTTATAAATAATTTAGTTTCTGTCAAAGGTATATTTTTCCCAAGAACAAAAAAGATTATAAATATGGCTGTAGAGGGCTTGGTTAGTTTATATGATCAAGTTTACTGTATGCATCAGTACCAAGGCCCACGTGGCAGAGTAGGAGGCTGCCATAGCCTCATTGTCATTGAAATTTCAAGACTAGCCGAGCTCCCCAATTGTTGGCCAACATAAAAGCATCTCCAACCATTCTAGTCTAGTCACCATGGACTATCATGGCTAGGAGGAGAAGTCTAAGTCTAAACCTTATTCCTTGTGGGAAAGGAGGTCTATGTTATGTCTGCTCATTTTAATTTAAAAATATAAATGTGCTACTGTCCTGTAGCAAGGCCATTAGAGGTACTTACAAGCCATCAGGCTTGCCTCCAAATTGGTCATTGGTCCGAGAAGAACATTTGGGTCATGTTAAGTGATGTTAAGTGATCGACATTTATAGGTAAAATACTTCCACAGGATGAGTTAATGGTATTAGCTTCCACAATTACATTGGAAAATATGTTATTCTTTCCCACAACCTGTCACTCAAGACTGCAGGTCATATATATATATAGAAGAAAAAAAAAAACTTTAAAGGGTTTACCGTTTAATACATTGTGCAGCTGTGAGACTATGCCCATAGTATGTACTCCTACTCTGAAGTGGAACATAAATCCTCAGGAAACTAGTCTAACAAGGTATGAAGATGCTATTGGGAGGAAACCAGAGCTTTCCTGTTTTCCAAACAAACCACAAGGTAGAGCCATTGTCATCCTGCCCAGATCTAAAATTAGCTATAGATTGGGGTTAGAGAAAGATTGGTAGCCACCTTTGGTGATTTTGAAGAGTAATATGACACTCCCACGTTGCTTATGAGTCATGAGTCCAGGATGATCCCCAGACCTGATTAAAGGAACATGTGAGCAAGGGTGAACATTTTAAATCTTATCTTTAGATGTTCTATGAAGACTGTAAATTATACTGTCCTAGTAAAAGCTTAACAACCATTGGAGTTGGTTTCTCATTTTAGTTTCCAAGGTAAATATTGGGTTGATTTTGCCTTGAATGGTTTTGATATTTATATGTCTAAGGAGGAAATATGTGTCTCACAGATATCTAATTTATATTTAAACTACTACTTGAAATAGGATTAATGGTTTATTAGTGATTACAAAAGAATGGTTCCAAATTTCGTTCTAGATGAGCATTTAAAAAAAAACCAACTAGAGCGAACTAATGCTTGAGTATACTAAGCCAATTCATTAATTATGGTAATTAAAGAAAGTAATTTGGTGTTAATAAAGCATTAGAGCATGAATAACATGAGCTTTGTACTAGTAACCTAACTAGTACTAAGAGAAAATTTGTAGGAACTCACACATGAGAGGATATCCTTCGAGATTTGATCAATATTAGTAAGGATTATTATGAGCATAGAAAACAAAAAGTGGCATAATTTACTATTACACAATTTTGATGCTTGCACTTGTTTTTATATTGAATTAACATACAAAGAACCAAAGGCATACCATTCGTAGGTTTGGTCTCTTTCGCTTTCTATTTATGCGATCTTGTAGATTTCTGATAACCTCCAGGAAGCGGGCTGCCACGCTCTACGTAGCTGCCCGAAATGTCCAAAGCACATATACATTATTGAATACATATATATATATATATATATATATATATATATATATATATATATATATATATATATATATATATATATATATAAATTTATAATCGTAAATTAATTATATGTCTATATATGAAATCTCATTGTTTTCATAAGTATACGAGCAAGAAATTTATTAGTTTATGGGAGAGATTCATGATTCTTCCTTCTTAACATAGTTCGTAAACAAGTTGAAAATTTTATTAACATAGTTTTTAAGTAAGTTTCAAACTTTATAAACGGAGTTTGTAAGCAAGTTGCAAATTTTCAAACTATTCAATAATGTTGGGAATAAGGTTTGAATTGTTTGAGGGGTTATTTAGTTCATTAATAATTCTAAAGAAAATCATACAAAGTAGAGAATGTTAACCAGAATTTAAGTGAAAATGATAACTTTGTGTTGGATATCAAGAGACAATTATCAATCTTCATGTGATTATATTAAACAATCTTATGAAAGAAAGATGGATATCAATTTTATTTATTTGTTAATTATAGTTGATAACCACTATCATGTAGTTGTTAATAAATTGTTTTGTTATATCTAATAAATTGTTTTGTTATATCTTGATAGTTCTGTTCTTATGTAACCTCTGGAAAATAAAATAGTTGACACTAATGCCATGTGATGGAAAACAATGTTTACAATTGAGTTAAAAATACAAGATCCCTTGAATTATGGAGCAGTTAAGGATCTTGAATTACTCTGATTTATTACTAGGCATGAGGTAGGGATAATGTTTTAAACATAAACAACCAGAATATAGATTTGTGCATTCCAGTTTTGTTAATGCATATATGTGGAGGATAAATTAGTGCACAATTATTAATTGTTGAATTATGATACTTAACCATGAGCATCAGTATGGAAATTGAGTTGATATCTTACCCTAGATTTTAAAGTGAAAACACAAATAAAATGGGGAAGCCTAAATTTGATATTCAACTCTAGTAATAAATGATTATATGTGAGTGTGTATAAATTCAATAACGTAATAATAATAAATTTGTTTTAATATAATTAAAATAAGTATTTCTAGAAAAATAAAATAAAATCATATATATATATATATAAATTCAATAACGTAATAATAATAAATTTGTTTTAATATAATTAAAATAAGTATTTCTAGAAAAATAAAATAAAATCACATATATATATATATATATATATATATATATATATATATATATATTTGTCATAATATATTTAAAATATGTATTACTAGTAGGAAAATAAAAGAAAACATCTTATAGGGTTAGTTCAATTGGTTGAGTTCCACTCCTTAAAAGCACATTGCTAATGAGAGGTCATGGGTTCAATTCTCCACAACATTCTTGGAGTTAGGCTATCTCTAGTGTTAAAAATTTTCTAAATTTTGATTTTATCTCTATTTTATCTCTAATTTAAACATATTATATTGGAAGCAATATCATGATATCAAGGAATGAGAACTTTAGATAGAAAGGGTCTCATTTAGTAATTAAAATAGAGAATGCTACTTAATAACTATACATTTATCCTTATATAAAAAAAAGTTGTCATAGTTGTAGTGGTATTATGAGTGTTTCATTTTCCTTATATATCAATGAGATTAGCTTGGAAAAATGTAGATTCGTTCAACACTAGTGTAGTAAGCGTTTGAAGAAATGAATGCCCTTCATCGTCGTTTTGCCCTAGTAAGGAGTAGGGAATTGATAATTGTATAGAAAGTTATGAAAAATGAATACGATATATTAATTCATACTTTGAGTGATGACAACTTATATTATATTTGCAATGATGAAAATAATTTTCCAAGGAGAATTTGTGTGAGAACAAAAGAGTTAGGGAAGGAACATTATATTGTTTATTAAGGAGTGAAATTTTCATTGGCTGTTAGCTGAAAACTCTCCCTTGGTTTAAAACATAATTATCTTAGAAACTTTAAAAAGGGAATGAAATTCATGAGCAATTCATGCATGCTTACAGATACTGGAAAAACAATGTATTTGTATCATCAATGAATGTGAAGTTGTTGAAACGAAAGCAAATATTTAGGTTGGATTGTTAGTTTACGTAATTCTTCATACACGATGCATAAAAGTTCTTTGACCACAAGGTTCAATTTGTGACAGATGATACCAACAAAGTATTCAAACTTTTCAAGATAGTTATTAACATCTTATCACAATAAGCATCAATATGGAAATTATGTGGCACATTCTAGGATAATAATAACCACTGATAAGAAGGAAGATGTAATAAATTGTATTAAGGAGAGAAAAGAAAAGAGATTGAAATTTATATGAATAAGTATGAGGATCATGAATAAAGAGTTGGTACTTAGTTAAATGGAAATATAAGTTTAGTTCTATAACAATGATTCAATGAGATTGAAAAACTCATGTGTGAACCTAATGAGGATTATGTTATTTAAGAAAGTGAATAGCATTTCTACAAGATGGAAATTTGGAAAATAATAATAATAATAATAATAATAATAAAAAATAAATAAATAAATAAATAATAGTAATAAAATGGACTAGAGAGGGACCATTTATGAGGAAAGATTGGATATATGATCATAAGTTTATTAGTGAATTATATAGTCTCTAAAAGTCAACATGACATAAAGTATGAGAATCATGACCTTTTAAAGGTAACATTAATGCAAAGAAATACTACAAATGAAATGAAATAAAACAAGCTAATTGAATCAATTGAAAATTCTAGAAGATAAATAAATTGAGAATATGTGATGCCACAATCAATCTACACAATATTATATGAATTTGAATGGACAACTACATTAAATGGTTAGAAAGGGGAAAATATGCCAGTCATAGCAAGGGATGGTAGACATAAGTTATGCAGTCATTTACCCACTTCACCCTTCACCCTTCTCACTTCATAGGATGAATTGGTGATGATGTTTATATTGGAAAACTATGATTGGGTGGTGAATAACTCCAATTCAAACAATTATTATAGACAATCTTGAATAAGATAAGTGTTTTACTATTTACTTTGTTATGTTCGACTATGCTATTTCCTTACATAATTTATATTCTTGTTCATAAAATGGCTACTTGATTTCCATTCCTATGACCATTATTGGTTGTTCAAGGAAATATTATATATGTTATATTAGGAATTATTTAAAAGGAAACTAAGTTTGTTCTGAGAAAGGTATTTATGGAACTAATAAGCCTCATAAAGAAAGTTGAGAAAAAGGTTAGGTATCACACCAAAGTGGTTGTATTTGTTGAGTTAACAATCATTCTCTGGAGCAAGTTGAAGTGAAATATATATATATATATATATATATATATATATATATATATATATATATATATATATATATATATTACAAGTTAAAAATAAAATGGACTAGTTTTTCAAGTTGGATGGAGCGAGAAGTTATGACTATCCATACAGAGTGTTGGTACATTTATTATTGCACGATAAGATCCAAATGATGCCAATTATTGCATACATCAATGCAAATAATTGATGATCGATACAAATGATTTATGGAATTTAAATGACAATTGAAACTCTAAAGAACCCAAATTAAAATACTAAGAAATAGGTTTCACAAGCTATTACAATCATGTAAGTTCATAAATATTATTTTCATATTTGTTCACATCCTAGTCTTTAATTATGATTCACTTCAAATTTCTTTACTTAGTGTTTAATTATGACTCATCAAGTCTCTAAATGTACTCCACTTAATATTACAAGTCCATGGACACAATTTCCCACTTTTCAGAGTTCATTTGTGCTTCACTTATCAATCTCTAGTTCCCTTTTTCATGGAGCATTTACTTCTTAGATCTTAAGAAAACACTCAAGCTCTTAGCGTAGTGGTCATTTATAAAATTCAAATCTAATTTGTAAATGGATAAATAGATACGCTTATGATAATCCCATTCGAATTAGCTCCATTTTTCAAGACTTCTATATACAAGATTTAACATAATATTTTAAATATTTAATATTTCTCAAACAATCGTTGTGTCATTTGATAAATGGAGTCTACAAGCATAAAAATTTAGGTCCAAAAGATGCAAGGTCCTTGAATATAGGAGCTGAACGACCTAGTCATAAATAAAAATCCCCATCACATAACACAAAATCTCTATAATACCATACAAAGTACTCATAAGATACAGTGGGACAAGTATAGCCAGGATTCGTTCCCAGGGAGGATGCAAAGACTATACACCGTGACTACCCCTCACTTTTCGAGCATCTGTGATGCCCATTTTGAGTTAGATAACTACCTATACTAAGACTCTATTTGGTAGTTCCATGTTATTTTATGAACGCTATGTAATATTGTTGCATTTAGTTGGACAAATGAAACTACTTATATAAACCAATAAATATATTAGGTATTGTTGATTAAAATATTGTTGTATGACTTATCTGATTGAATGACTTAAATGATGTACAACCTAATTGGTTATGATTTATCTATGTATGACTTCTCAGAGTTATTGATGTTTGACATATGAATTACGGGGATATGATTTATCTAATGAATGAATTATCAATATTTTGGTTTAGCTAATGTAAGATTTATTCTAGTATGTCTTATGAAGTACAAATTGAGACATGGATGTTGAACTTCATAACATGAGGATTAATATCACTTATCTATATATGTTTCGATTGTTATGTATATACATGTATAAGAGCTAACCTGCAGATTGGAAGGAACTATATGATAACCAAGATATATACTCCCGATGGCGAATTTTGACATATCTGAGAAGGAATGGTATGATGTACATTGTTCTATTAAATTTTGTATCTTCTTGATATGCACTATTATGATATGGGTAAAGTGTAATTGATACAAGTGACAAGACTACCTGACTGGATTATTCGATGACAAGTATCCAAACAGCTTCGTAGTGTGGCCCATATTAGGGTGTTGACCCTAGTTTTGAGGAGGGGTGGAGGTTTTTCCCACCGTGTAACCTCCAAGCCTGGAATCATGGGAGGGCAGTGATGGACATGCTCCCCTAGACATGTGATGACGATTTCCAGTTGCCTACTGGGGAAGTTAGGTCAATATAGTCAACGCTGCCGCCATATTGGTTTTTTCAGTGGTTAGATCAGTATAGCCGATGCCATAGTATGTTGTAGCAGAGGACGGATATGATGGTGGTGGAAGTAGGTTAGGAAGGATAGGAGGTTATAAGTTAGATTGGAGATTCTTGATGGAGATGGTATCATTGCTTGACTTAATTTGACTACTATATCTATCTCTATTTTGTTATGCCTTATTTTCAAAATCATTGTGTCATTTTCACTAACTTCGAGACGAAGTTTTCTGAAGGAGGAGTGTATGTAATGCCCCACTTTATCCCATAACGAAAATTTTGATTAGCTTTTATTTAATCTGTAAATAATGACTTAAAATCTTTAAGTAATATCTACACTTGTGAAATTGTAATTTTATTTTATTTTTTTTGGTATGACCCTTATTATTTATTTCATTTCTAATATGTCTTCTCAAATCAAATCTTAGATGAGGTATGGTCTTCCCTAATTTAATTCTAAAATCATATATCTAAATTTTGTACATCCAATATGTCATCTCAATTTAACTTATAGATAAGGTATGGACTTCCCTCATTTAATTCTAAAATCAAATATCTAGATTGTGTACATCCAATATGTCATCTCAATTTACATCTTGGTCTTCTCATTTATTTTTGAATAAAATATCTATATATGGTAGAAAAGTCAATGTTAATAAATGAGAAGGATGGCAAGTAGTTGAAGTGGATGAGAGGAAAAGATATAAAAGGGAAGGAGGATGAGAGGAAAGGGGAAGGATTTTTGATCTTGTTTGGCATTGTGGAGGATTTTGGTCCTATTCTGGCATTGAGGAGGATTTTGGCCTTGTTGTGGCATTGTGGAATATTTTGGTCCTGTTGTGACATTGAGGAGGACTTTGGCCTTGTTGTGGCATTGTGGAAGATTTTTGGTCCTGTTGTGGCATTGAGGAGGATTTTGGCATTGTTGTGGCATTGTGGAATATTTTGGTCCTTTTGTGCCATTGAGGAAGGGTTCTTGTCCTTGTTTGGCCTTGTGGAGGATTTTGGTCTTGTTTGGCCTTGTGGAGGATTTTGGTCTTGTTTTGGAATTGAGGAAGATTCTTGGTCTTGTTTGGAGTTGGAAGGTGTTGATTCCCACTTAGACACACTACAACTGGTTGGACTTGGGCTCGGAGGGTTAGGGAGCCTGTGGAGGTTCCTTGGGCTAGGAATTCATTCCTAGTTGGTTGGGAGGTAAATCTAGTCGGGTAGCCCAACAAGAGTGTCTCAAAAAAAATCAGGTGCATCTCAACCAAGGGAGTGATACAGGTATTCTTCTATTTCTAATTACTTACATAAATTGCTAGAAAAAAAAAGAAAAAAAGAAATTTGTTTAGTATGTTGTAAATCAATTTTACTTGTATATTATCATCAAATAAATGTTGAAGATAGAAATATTTTATTCTCCTTCATGTTGTGTTTAATTTCAATGATATATTGGTTTAGTCAGAAGTCCTAGATTAGGTCTTCACACGTAGCAAGTTATTTTGGAGTGACGATATAATTTTTTTTTATTTTCCTGCTGACCATGCAGACTTGATTATCAAAATCATATTTTCCTCTTCAGGTGGCTGTCGTGGGCTAGTGGAGCTGGCCTGATTCACCACCCCACAGCGGCTACCCCTCAGGCCACCTCACCAAACCCATTGGGTGGCCTAAGGGGCGGCCTTCATGGGTAAGCAGAGCTTGGCCAACTCTGCGAGCCCACGGTGGCCACCCTCGAGAAACCCAGCTGGGCTGGCCCGAGGGGCAGTTGTCGTGGGCCGGTAGAGCTTGGCTGGCCCATGACAGCCGCCCTCGAGCAACCCAACTGTTATTTTTTATTTTTTTTATGATTTTGTTTTATTTTTTAATTTTCTAAGTAAGAGTGAGATCTATTAATAAAACATATGGTACATGGAGGCTCTGGCCTCTGTAGTTCTATCTTGTATCAGAGGCATTTTTTCTTAAAAAATCCAAAAATAAAGCTACCCACATGGGGGAACCAGCTCAGAAGGAGTTTGAAGCACTGCCTCGAAGGAGGAAACCAGCGTTATACAAAATTGAGTAAATGTGCCAAGCATCATAGTGAACAAAAGAAAAAACTAAAAAACTGGTATCCTTAAACAGAAAAGGACCTGAAAAACTATGTTTCATGGGATGCTGGAGGCAAATCCTCGACGATGAGGCATCTGTATTCATCATCTTCAGCATGCGGGTAGCTTGGAGCCATCGGTTGCGGCGCTACTGCAACAACACCTTCATCTCTGTCCTGCTTGCTCGACTCCTTATAATAGTTCGAGCTGCATCCGCTGGTCGAGTCAGGATTGTGCCCAACCGGAACCTGATTAGCTTTCACTGAAATAGAGGGGCCATGGTCACTGCAAGGGTGCAAGGGTTGGATGGGCGGATTGAGACAAGGGTCATCGCTAGTAACTTCACGAAAAGAGACCGAGATGGTGGCGACGATCAGAGGATGGTCAGAGGAACATTGGAATCGAAATTGGGTAGTTGAGAGGGACTGTGAAGAGGCAGAGGGGGTCGAACGAGGCGAGGGGTGCGTCAAAGGCTCCGAGGAGGGAGGCCGAGCAGAGGAGCTGAAAATTCGGCCGCGACCACTACGCATATCAGGGTATCTACCCCCAGAATGCTTGAGATAAGAGGACGAACAGCTAGAAAGAGAAGAAGGAGGTGGACGAGAGATGCGGCCTCGACTGCTGCCACGCCAGCATCGCATACGATGCTTGAGGCGGGGAATGTTAGCACAATGGGGGGAGAAAAATCACAGAGCAAGGGAGGAAACAGGGTTGGTAGGAGGAAGCTGAGAAGTAGGGGCAGAATTGAAGCCGAGGTTAGCCGAGAAGCGTAATTGACAGAGAGAAATCTGAGAGTAGTGGTGCCTTGGAAGGAATTCAATACAACCTATGAGATTGCAACGCATACCCGTCGCTGTGTGGGAGCTTGGCTCTGCCACCTCAGGAGAGCAACAACTACACAAGGGGAGAGAATGGTGCTGCATAGAATTAGCATATAGAGAATGGAGGTTCTTAGAGGGGAAAGAGGCTGAACCAGAGGGCCGAAGGAAATAACTAGTCGAACGAGCAGGGGGCTTCATTTTCATGCGGAGGAGGCAACCTCGATGAGTGCAGCAGAGTAAATGCCGCTTCGGGTGGTGTCCAAGCTGCATTAAAGCTAGTAAATGCCGAGGGTGAGACTTTTGGGTGGCCATGTGGCCTTGCCATGCGCCAACCCACAAGCCTTTCACCGTACCAACTTGTTTAAACACCTGCATCCGGGGGTTATGATTTTGTTTTATTTTTTATTTTTTATTTATCTTATTTTTTTTTTTTTGTTTTTTAATTTTTTTAATTTTTAATTTTTATGATTTTGTTTTTATTTTTATTTTTTAATAAAATTATGTGATTTTCACTTTGTGTTTTAAGATAAGAAAAAATACATTAAAAAATGAAAAATGAAAAATTTGTTTAGTGTGATTTTCACTTCATTTTTCATGTGAATCATTTAATTTTTGGAAAAAAATGTTATTATTATTAATATTTGACATAAAATTCATAAAAATTGCTAATTTTTATACTTATTTTGGTTAATTTTTTTCTATAAAATGGTTTATTTGACATGTCACTTTTAGCAAAAATACTCTAAATGTGTATTTTTTCAGTTATATATATATATATATATATATATATATATATATATTCAAAATGTGTATTTTTATGTAATTTGTTAAAAATTCTTGTGTTTTTAGTGACAATTATTTCATGGGAAATGAAATATTATTTAACAATATAGAATTAGATAGAAGATCGAAACTTTAGAATTTTGGATTTTTTTTTTTTTAACACTACAAAAAATCAAATATCTCACTACAAAAAAAAAATGAAATGAAAAAAATACAAAAACCTGAAAAACACTTAAAAAAAAAATATGTAAGTGAAGAGGAATAAGACATGTACTTCAAAAGTTGTTAAATTTAGAAAATAAGTATTAGCATTAAATGCATTAGAAAATATAAAGTAAAAAATAAGTCTTATAAAAAAAACGGAAGATGCTAGCATCGAAAGTTTTCAAAATCAACATAAAAATCACTAAAATTTAAAAAATAATGTTTATACTTGGTACATTAGAAAATTTAATGTCTAAAAAACATGCTAAAAAAAATTAAGAGTATTCTGAATCAACACTTTTCAAAATCAGATGATTTTTTTCTACCTAAAAAAAGTGAGTACTCGTTTCCATTTCCGTTTCAAAGTTGACATTGTTTCGAGCTTGCGCAACTCAAAATTACAATGTAGTTAAAGATGTGGCTCAATAACCTTCAACTATGTCGACGCTTGAGGTACTTCAAAATTGTCCCTCTGAGAAGCAAGGTTTGTTGTTGGCAATTGGTGGAATCGACCTGACAAATTCTAATCTTGTAGTCTTTAATCACACGGGCTATGTGGCACAATTACCAACTGAATTATCATTTTCAATCCAAGTAAATGTTCTAAATCACCTCGTTCATCTCACTATTATTGATGAGTGAGAATCTACTTTTATTATGTCTATCAATTGTTGGAAATTAATTGGTTTGCCTCACTTATCTCAATCGCCTACGACATTCAAAGCTTTTGATAGTCGTATATATAAGCCTTGTGGTACTATCAATAACCTACATGTCGAACTAGGGGACAAAACTGTAACTCTTGAAGTTGAGGTCATTGAAGGACCCCTTGAATACAACATATTACTTGGAAGGCCATGGGCTTACGCTATGACTACGTTGTCTCTACTTACTTTTGAATGATCGCCTTCCCTCATAAAGGCACCATCACAGTCATCAATCAAGTCTCCTTCTTTGCCTCTAGTTCCAAGGTAATTGGAAGTGTTCCATTAGTTCACTCACCCCGGCTAGCACATCAAAACATTGGTGTTGGTCTCATTAAGGATTATTTTCTATTGAGCACCTTTTCATTATCATGTCATGAGATGTCGGCGGAAATTGCAAAAATAGAGACCTGCCACATGATATCTTCCACTTCATCTAACTTAAGGAAGATTACCAATGATTCCGAAGTTGATAGGCTGGGTGAATTTCTGCCGCCAAGTCCAATTGAGCTTGCATAGCAATCAATTTTCTTGGCTTGGGTGGTGCATCTTGATCCATCATTTTTGATCGTTTGGATCAATTATTCACTAGATTTTGGTAGTCCTTCTGATCCCTTTTCATCCACATTCTTGACTGATGAGAGCATTTTGGAAGCCATGATGCCAGAAGGAGAACCATGTGATGATTATCATCACCATTCCCATATTCCAGATTACAATGAAGATAATCTTATTGAACTATATCGCCCTACGATCTCCGATTTCTTTTCGAATTCTATTCCAATTAATGCCATCGAATCTGAGTGAAACCTATCAAATATTGAAGAAACGATTCCTATAGATATTTCGACCAAACCTGGCATTGTAGAAAAAATTCATGTCGACGTGTCTTGTTCTTCATCTGAAATCGACACTTATCACTCTCTTTTCCGTGAATTCCAAGATGTATTTTCTTGGTCTTATGAGGAAATTCTAGACATAGATTCTAGTATTTTTGAACACACAATTAAAATGTACCCTGATATCAAACCGATATGTCAGCGCCTTCGTCCTGTTCATCCGAGGAAGGCTGCTACTATTAAAGTAGAATTTGAATTTTTTTTTCATGCTGGTTTCATTTAACCTGTTCCGCTTACTGATTGGGTTTCCAAAACTGTTCCTGTCATGAAGAAATAAGGGAAAATTAGAGTGTGCGTTAATTATCAGGATGTCAATCTTGCTTGCCCAAAAGACAATTATCCTACTCCCTTTATCGACCAAATTATTAATGAATGTGCTGGCTATGAAATCTTTCCGTTCATGGATGGATTCTCTGGTTACAATGAAGTCAATATTCGCCCAGAGGACCAATATAAGACCGCATTCATCTGTCCCTATGGCACATTTGCTTATCGTAAACTCCCATTTGGTTTAAAGAACGTTGGGGAAACATTTCAGAGAGAAATGGATTATGCTTTCCATGCTATTAAGAACATTATTCAACCTTATCTGGATGATTTACCCATGCATTCAAAAAATTAGACTGATCACCGGGTGCATTTGAGAGCTATATTTCTACGCTGCCGACACTACAAGATACGCCTCAATCCACACAAATGTGTGTTTTTTATTGGTTCTGGTCATTTTCTTGAATTCGTCGTCTCAAAAGATGGAATTCAAATTGACCCACCAAAGGTCCAGAACATTCTTTATTTGCCTGCACCAACAAACTTACTTCAACTACAGAGATTTCAAGGAAAGGCTAACTTTCCAAGGAGGTTCATACCCAACTATGTCAAAATGGTTAAAGGATTTACTCGTCTCTTGAAAAAAGGAATTCCATTCGATTGGGATAAGGTTTCGCCAGCTTCTTTTGATGCTCTTAAAGATACCCTAATCCGAGCATCATTAATGTATCCCCCTAATTATCAGAGTGATTATTTCCTGTATCTCGCCACTACAGATAAAAACATTTCTATGGTTTTAGTCCAAGAATATGATGGGATAGAACATTTGATATATTATTTGAGTTATAATCTCAATGATATGGAAGTTAGGTACTCATACGTCGATGGCAGTCGTCCAACATTTCCAAATATTTCACCATTATATCCTGCTCTAGAAGACCATTGTCATTTTGGATTGCAGACCTATGACATACATTCTGCCATGTCAATTTCTAGGGGGGAATATTCAAAATGGATCATCATTTTGCAGGAATTTGATTTGGAATTCATCAAATCCAAGTTAAACAAGTCTTTGTTTTTTGCTGAGATTCTTTGCGACCTTCCCTCTCATAGTACTGAGTCTACATTGGAACCATTAATTCCAGATGAGTCTTTGTTTCTGATTGGGTCATCTGACCCTTGGTATGTGGATTTTATCATTTATCTCCAAACCCAAACTTTCCGGCCCGATACCTCTCGCTCACAACAACGATGTATCCGATACCAAACCAAATATTATCTGATCTTCAACGATACACTTTATCTTCGTGGTGTCGATATAATTTTAAGGAGGTGCCTCACTCATGAGGAGGTCGAGAAATTTCTGAATGATTGTCATGCTGGTGCTTGTGGTGGACATTTTTCTGCTTACGCTACCATGCAAAAGATTTTTCGCGCTGGTTACTTCTGGCCAACCATATTTCGCGAATGCATTCTCGTGGTCAGAATTTTTCATGCATGCCAGGTACTTGATTGTAAAATATGCATGCCGCCAGCACTAATGCATCCTGTCGTCACTGTGGGACCATTTACAAAATGGGTCATTGACTTCATGACTAGCAACCCTCGTTCAGACAGGGGGCATGGTTATATTATTGTCGCCGTCGACTACTTTACCAAGTGGGTCAAAGTGATTCCTACATTCAATAACATAGGTGAAACAACTGCATTGTTCTTTTCAATCATGTCGTTTCTCGGTTTGGTGTACCACAAGATATAGTTATAGATCATGGTAAGCATTTTCGCAATAACATGATGAATGAGTTGACTGCCAAATTAGGATTGTCGCATGATAGTTCTACCCCTTATTATCCACAATATAATGGACAATTTGAAGCCATTAACAAGATTGTTAAGCGAATGTTTCAACGAATGATGGGGATTCATAAACGAAATTGGCATTTAATCCTATACCTCGCTTTATGGGCATATCGAACCTCGGTGAGAAATGCAACTGGATTTACTCCCTTTCAGTTGCTGTATGGCATGGAAGAAATCTTACTAATCCAATGTGAAATTCCATCATTTAAACTCGCTATTGACCTTCTACATGACACCTCTAATGAAGAATCATGTCTTTTTAACCTCATCCATCTAGATGAAACATGTCGTGAAGCTACATTGGCTAACGAAGTGCATAAGAGATGGATCAAGGCGCAATATGACCACAATATCAAGCTTCGCACCTTCTCAGAGGGAGACCTAGTCTTGATTTATGATAAGGAAATTTATTTGATAGAAGCAAGAAAATTTGAGCCACTATGGCATGGCCCCTACATTGTCAAAAGAGTTCTGGCTAAGGGCACCTATGAGTTAGTTTATTATGATGGAATTCCATTGGAAGAGCCTCGAAATGGGCTATATCTTAAATGTTACTATGCTTAATTGAGCGTAGTAAAATTTTGTATCATATTGTGTATATCATTTGATTGCATTAATTGTCTTAGTTTGTTTTTCATAGTTTTCTTGAAGTTAGTAATCCACTTTAAATTTCATCACAGATGTCTGTATATTTGGAACCATTCGTTGGGTATGCCGATGATGTTGGTCGTAGTACGTATAACCTATCTTCTGCAGCATGGGCCATTTTTTCTCCAGGTGGAGAGTTAGTGAGTTTTCAAGGGATTTGTATTGGTCGATCCACGAACAATATCGCTAAGTATAACGCGTTGATTGAACTTCCCTTTGATGCTATTCACTTGGCATTAACCACATCATCATAAGGTTAGACTCACAACTTGTCGTATTACAACTTACTAGGATCTATACCATCCGAAATCCAAAAATTCATCATATGTTCCTTAGAGTTCAAATTTTGGAAAGACATTTTGATTACATTCAATATCAACACATTTCTAGAAATTTGAACACATTAACTGATTCTTTAGCGAATTATGTTTTAAATAGAAATTTGCAACACATGTAAAGATACATTTTCAATTCACCTCATATAATTGAATAGGATTATGCATTAAACATAGGAAAACTTTTAAAGAAAATAGATAGATAGTTTAGTTTTTTACAAAATTTGTGCCCAAGACACATTGGTCATCTGAGCTCAAAATGTATACAAAAATGTCAAAATTAAAACTAGTGATGCTCATGATAACAAGAAACTTCTCTAGCTATCCTGCGCCATAGCCTCATCCAACGTCTAGGAAAACCAATAGTATGGCACTGCAGCCTCATAGGTAACTCCTTGATCCAGACATCTGGTATCCCAAGAGTTAATCCGTCAACATGCTGTTGCAACTAAGCAAGAGTCTCGGTCAAATTGAAATCCCAAAGGGCTTCTCTCCTGATACTCGTCCCTGATGGTTCATCTACTTCCTGCTCTGGTCGACCCAGTGGTCGAACGCGACCCACATCTGTGTACATAAAAAAATTAGTTTAGTCTTGGAAAACATCAAAAATTAAAAAAATATAGAAACCTTAAAATAAAAAACATGGTCAAAATATTTTTACCCATTGCACCCCATTGAGCACCATATGGTAAAATCAAATCTGGATCTCCACAGAAATGTACACCTGCATACGGATACTCATCTATGGCGATATTCTATCGTCAGAGCTAGGAAAAGAACACAATAGAAAATATGATATTCGATTGAACAACATGCCTAGCCATTAATTCGACCCATCTCTGCATTTGAGGATCTCTAGGACCATAAATTCTCAGTGTCACATGCTACGGATACATCATTGGAACTCTCTCTAAAATAAAAGAAATCAAGATCGAACCATAACTAATTTTTTTTGTTTTGCCACCCATTACTTTAGTCAGTTGTTCTTTCATCTGAAAGAGTACTTCTTCATCCCACTTGAACATTGTCGGTTTGAGACACTCGAGAGCATACTGCATATATGAACGACTTGCGACATGTAGTGTCACAGAGCCAAAAAGTTTTGCAATAGTGAAAAGGATAGTTATCAGAGGAAAATCACACACATCACGAATTTTTATCTTTCCATATTTTCTAGGTTCAGTACCTAGCTGAAAATGCTGGCATATGTAGTCCTTAACTGTCTCACCTCTACAAGTAGATCCCGCGTGGGAAACATGAGAACCACATCTCGATAATCCAATAAGTAAGTAAAAATATTTAACAAGTATTGAGAGCACTTTGTCCCCAATATGAAATTCCTGAGATGCCAGATCCCATGAACGAACCAGGAACTCTAATAGTTCAAGATGTTGTCTCATCCCTGATAATATAAAATACTTAAGTAGCCCACAATCCTTGAGGGCTCTTATAGTGCCAGGATCATTTAGGGAAATCATATATTGTTCTTCATATTCTCTTTCTCACCATGTAATGGTCATTTTGATCCGATCAATATGTGAAAGCCAAACATAAGCTTCATTAGGATTTTTTTAATGCAAAAAAATTGGGAATTTTTTAGCACACAGTAAGAAAAAAATTTGTAAAATACGAAAAACGCACCCTTGATCCATAGACAGAGTGCAGAAAAGCATCTGAGCTTCAATTTCAGTTCTCTGCAACACACTTTTCGACATGCAAGGGTGTGTTTCCCTCAGAACACAATAGATTTACCCTAGGGGGCTAAAAAACCTAAAAATTTATCATGAAATGAAACAAAAATGAAACTTAAAGGAAGAGAAGGTTTAGATCTCCAACCTGGATCAAATGACGCAAGAAATCATCCACTGAAACTATCACAATCAACCACTGAAGTTTGAGGGAAAAATAGGCCCAGAGCTCCTAAATTTCAAATGGTAACTATGGAATGGTAAAAAATTCTTTTTAATAGTCATTTTTATTATTTTATTCATATTTAATGATGTGATTATGGTTTTTATTCATTTTTAGTATGAAATAGGTATTTTTAATCCATTTGATGGTTCTCTGAACAATTTTTACTACTAATATAGTGATTTTGAAGTGCACAATTATTCAAAAATGATTTGACAACATAACTTACTTTTATCTCTTTTTTGACCTTTGTTAAACAAGAAAAAAGGAACCCCCCTGGAGTCTTGTTTTCGCTCTTTTCAGACTCCGTTAATATAAAAATATTGTCAAGCACTTGCCTTTTCGAGATCGTAAAAGGAAATGAAACGACATCTACTCAGTATAAGTTTAACCCTTTTCCGTACTGAGATAGATTATTTATGAAAAAGGAACACCTTAGTTGAACATGGCTAAGAGGTTTTATCAGGTATCATTTTACACATTTTCGGACCTGAGCAAAAAATTTACGAAAAAGAACTCATAGATTTTACTTTTCGTCCCTTTTTCAAACTCTCTAAACATGAGAAAGTACCGTGTTTTCACTATCGTTAGACTCGTTAAAACATCAAATAGCGATGAACTTTTCCAATCATGACAACCTCGAGTTTCAATATCGATAGACTCGTTAAATCATCATAGTGATGGATTCACCTGAAGGGTCAAATTATAGATCAAGCATATGTTACCCTCCTCAAGCTTGTTAAAAAATAAAGAGGTACTGGTCAGCAATGAATGGGGAAAATTTGGGAAAAAGAACAAAACACTTTATGGTAGCAGGTCACTCTTGAACATGAAACTTTCATTTCATCTCCTTGGCTTTGGGTGGGGTAATATTCTTGACGGTTTATCATACCTATGGTCTATCATACCATCCATCAATTTGGTTTTGGGTCAATGCTGCCAATCCATTCATTTTTGCAGATATGTTCAAGAGAAGTCATCCAGTAATTCCTCATCTTCTGCAATACTCATAAAACTTCATTTTCATGATTTCCATCCCTGAACATTGCTTCATCAAGTCACATTTTGTCTCCAAAATAATTACTCTCGTTTCATGTCATATCTGCGACGTGTCACTTCCTGTTGACATCAGGTCATCATCCAGGAAGTTGACTTAGAAAAATCTTTCCAGTGCCTTGGAACTTGCTTACATCAACGACAGGTTTCTCGCTTCCAGTGATAGATTGACAACACAAACCTTTGAACAAAAGATATTTTTGGCATTCGACATAAAATAATCTATTCAAGCCTTGCAAATTGTACTGTAGTACCTTGAGAACTATTAACATCAACGGTGGTTTCTCTCGCATCTGTTAGCGACTTACATCATTGACTAGTAATCAGATGATGTCTTCCCATGTTCAACTTCAGATCACATATTTGCATGGTTAGACTTGTACTTGAACGATCAAGTAAACGAGATAGAAAACCCCAGATCAAGTTTCATCCATCTGGGTTGTGATTTCAGGAATTCTACCACATCATCCGTACGAAGGCTTTACATACAGATGGTCATCCTATCATGGGCTTATATCTGTAGGCATGTCTATATTTGTAGACGACTTTCTAATTTATGTATGCGTTATGATATTTTATGTGCTGAGCATGGGTATGCCTCCCTCATCAATTCGTTTCCAAGATGTACAAGATATCATGATGTAATGTATTGAAAATTGATGTAGGTCACCATCCGCTTCAAATGCTACTCATCACACTGTAAAGCATCTCATCCAAATATTATCATTATTTTGACTTCATGCTTTAGGGGGCAGTTGTTATAGGTCAATTTGGGAATCATCCCTAAGAAAAATATGAAGAAGGTCTATCATCCCCTAATTCAATACAAACAGGGTCTATCATCCCATAATTCAGTTGCTACATGCCATGGAGAATTCATTCCACTAATGGCTTTAATTCATGAGAGTTTCAATGTTTGAAGTATATTTAAAGTGAATCATTGACTCATCAAAACTCCTTTGAATGGGCCTAAGTGTGTTCAAAATCACTTACCCCCATGCAAGGATGCTCTGCAAAGCACTTCCCGACACTTAAGGGTGCGTTGGTATCCTGGGAGCGAAATCATCGTTGTTCCAGGAATCTCTAAATGTCTAGTGCCTTCTAGAAGAGCTCATAGGTGTCATAATTCGAATACATGTGTTCATCCATCACCATTGAACCTAGAAAAATGTCTCATCTATTATTAAAAATCCATTCAATATCATTTATTGAGAAACTACCTACAATTTCCCTATAAATTGGGCACTCATCTAAGTGTAAGGGAGGAAGAAATTTGTGTAGTGTTATGTTGTTGGATTTTCAATTGTTGGAGAGATGAAGTAATGTGATGCTGCTAGATTGATGCTTGTTGTGATGAGGATGGGATGAAGTTGGATCATGTTGACAACGAACTGATTAACTGGTTGTAATCTATTCCTCCTAATACTACAATAAATATATTTGTTCTTTCTCTCATATATGCGATTATATTTTTTGAATGCATTCTCAATATGTGCATGTATTCTCAGATTTAGTCAGTTCAATCTAGTTATGATAGATAGATATTGTATATTTATATCGTCATTTGTTGTCTTCTAGTTTTTATTGCAGGTATTGATCTGGCGAGTTCAGTTGGATCGAGAGCGACAAAATCGACGAAAGAAGAAGAACGAGAGTGGAGGATCACAAGTAAGTCTCTTCATATTATTTTTATCTGTTTATTATAGAGATAAAATATTTTACCTTTCCTCTGTTGTTCTGAGTGAAGGAACACCACACTCAGGTAATACTAGTTTATCCGTAGATTAGAATTCCATATAACAATGACCACAAACTATGGAACTTGCCTCTGAGGATTAGTAGTTATTTGAAATTTTCAAAATTTGGATAGAAGTTGATTATGTATTCTTCTAACTAGAATTTATCACAAATTATGATTTGAAGATGACAACAAACTAATGGCTAGAAATTTTTTTAAGTCTTCTACTAAGTGGTGGTTTCAAGAAGACCAAAAACCAAATTACGCTTATGGAACTGACTCTAGATATAGCTATGAATTTTTTTCAAGTTTGTGGTTTTGGTTGTTCTAGTTGTGGCTCAATATTTCTTATTTCTATGTGAGTAACAATGCTTCATAACTTGAATTATAATTGTCAATCATTAATATTATAGAATTCCCCCTATATTAGATACAGGGTGCGAAGATGATTTTTTTTGAAAATGCTCACAAGGATAAAGATAAAATAATTTATCCTCCATGTGGCCAATCTATTGAGGGTGTTCTCTTCTATTGAAAATTCACCCATCTACAATGCAATAACTAGTAAAATTATAAAAAAACTATCTGCAAGTTTCCATTATTTTTTATTTTGAATGTTAATGACCCAAAAATGCAGTGCTTTTGAAATTTAATGAAGGATCACTGGAAGCCCATAATATAAAAAGGTACCCCAAGTGTTTATAAGCTTCATACACAAGGAAAGCCAATACACTAATAGATATACCTAACAATTTATCCACATAAAGGAAAATGATAAAATAAGCCTCATTTAACTACTTGCATGTAATGAAAAATTGTTTCAAAAATCGTAAATAACGCTAGAGTTCATCTCTATCCCTATAGAATATTTATGAATAAAATGAACCTAAAAATCTATATTGAATGAATGGATAACAAGTTCCATGGTCACGACTAGGAGCTACAGGTTTACCTCCATGTATAGTTTCCACATAATTGAAAGTTGCAGGAGGCCCAATTTTTGAAGAAAAATGCTTACAAAAGGCCACTTCATGACATAGGATATTGCTAAAGAAGAAACTACATAAATCACAAAATAAATCTTATCACTCCTAACTCTATGTTTATGTAGGGCCAAATCCAACAAAATTATCCCCACCCCATCTAGAAATAAAATAAACCTCGATGGTAGCCCAAGAGCCCTTCAATGATGTGTTTTGCATGCACTCTTCTAGAGATAAAGATAACATGTTTTAAATTCCCCATGATGGGATCCTACAAAATCCCAATGCCTGATAGCTCAACAATGACATCATAGATGAAGCCAGAGACCACCAAGAAACACGTCTCCAAGTTGAGGGAAAAGACAATCATGGGTGAGTGTAGGGAAAATGAGAGAAAATTCAGGTGCATTTTGAGGACTCTAAGAGCATGGGGACTATGTCAGGAATGAGTAGAGTGAGCATACAACTAGGGCATGATACAATGATGAAGAGAATCCATGAAGATAGGGAACAATTATTATGGGAGAGGAAGCAGATAAAAGAATAAATATAGACAAGACATGTCAAGAAGAGAATGGTGTGACAAAGAGAATGGAAGGAGGATTGAAATGCCTAGGTATACATGCCATTTCTGATGGGAAAAATGAAGTTATAACATGCTATATTCTAATACCATTGTTGGACTACATCAAATATCAAGATAAGAATGAATGATTTTTTCATTAAAATGATACCCATATAAATACATAGTTTATGATAGTTGGATTCATCTTCCAAGGTCTCTTGGACTCCTAATAAAAATTCATATTCCTTCCCATAACCCTAACAGATTAGGTTTTTGACAATTGATGCTTATGTTTCTACAGGAAAAATGTGTCTTTTATAATTGATTTTTCTATAGGAGAAAGGTGGTAATATGAGCTTCATGTAGTAGTTAGAATCCTATAAAATTACCAAGAGGTAGTCTATTTTATTTTTGTTTTTTAAAGAAAACTTGGTTGAAAATTTTATATTAAGTAAAATCTGTTGCCATAACAGGAAACTAAGTTAGAGGAGGGAAATATTCTTCTCATAATTTTCCAATCCCAGATAGAGATTTGTGTGTTATGATTATCCAAAACTAGAAAATAAATATACAAGTTTACATAATAGATATTTACAGAGTAAATTCAAAAATATATGCTAAGAATTAGGAGATATCTACATAACATTATATTCAAGCTATATGTTGTGAATTTACATCCATGTTAGGCATTGTTTGGGTCACCCCAGACACTTTTTATTGAGGTCTAGGAGTTTTAATACCAATGTTTCTGAATCCTTCTTCCCAAAGTGTGCAATTGGATTGAAATTCCTCCTTCCTAGCTAATAGCTTGGTTGGAGGCCTTAAATTTTATACTAGAGAATCTCATAATTGTGTCGAACTCATTGAACAACATGTATTTTCTTTATGAGAGTTTCCATTGAAGCCTCAAGCTTTTCTACTAATGTGGAATTTCTGATTTATAATTGTTGAATAAAATTATGCATTTCATGAATTACTTGTTTGTGTCATTCCATAACCAAACACATTTATCACAGTTCTTAGTTTGACATACATTACAATGGAGGAGGAGATCCCACATTGTGCAAATAGGCTGATTTCAACTACAAGGTAGTGAGAATTACTAGTAAGATGATAACAAAAAATAAATAGAACTTTAGGCTTAGAAATTTTTTATAAGCTCTCAATCAAATCCAAAATTTGGCTTAGCCCCTATTGACATATAATGACCCTAGAAGCACATATCACCTCCTTCATTACATTATGATGAGATTATTGAAAATAATTGATCTTCCCCTAGAGAAATATCCTATTGTGATCCTGAGAATTATGTGGGAATAATATAACATCACAAGAATATCGTTCCATTTCAACATTATGAAGTAAAATATATCCTTGGAATTACACTTTATCCTTACTTGTCAAAGGAAAATTTGAGCCTTGATCTTCAATTTTGGATGTTGGTACAACCCACCATGTTTATTCAATATTGGGACCTTCTTCATCAGGACTCACATTTGAAAATCTATTCAATTTTCTCTGATAACCTAGCTCATTGTCTATTCACGTGCCTTATTAATCACAACTCTTCTCATTTTTTTATTGTATCAAATTTCTCTTAAAGTGTTCAACAATCTAGGAAAGTTAAATCAACCTTGGACCATTGGTCTTTAGGAGGATTCCCATCTTGTTGTGTTCAATATATTTGTTATTCGCTAGATCTATTTACCAAATTTTCATGTTTCTTCCCTTCAACTAGTACCCGTCTTGTGAGGCCCCTCAAATCTATATTCCAATTTTTTTGGTTCGATAACCATTTTCCCTTATGCTTACCACATGTCTTTGTTGTTGATCTTTTTTTTTGGACCATCACATAAAATATTCATTTTTTTTCACTCCAAGATTTTATTTTTATTTAGTATCTCATGATTTATTTATTTGTGACATGTCATGTTAACATTGTAGGTTGGGTCCTATCATAATAAATTATTTAATTTTTGTCTAACTGTAATTCCCTCTTATAGCTCATGCCCCATTTATCCACCATTTGCAAACTTTGAATAATTGGTTAAGATTGATACCAATGGGATAGTTTTATATTATCTAACCCCGATTTCCATTCCCACATCATGCCCCATATATCTACCATGTTCCATCCCCATGCCCCTTCCTAGTTTTCTACCACTTCTCCACTCCCAACCACTGTTACATTTCCCAAAAAAAAAAAAAATTAACATGAAATTCAAAGTTTCCTTTCTAAACTTATGTTTATCAAGCATTGTGATGTGCTTCTTCTTTCTCATACCATTCTATAACTAAACACATTAGCCACAACTCTTGGTTTGCTGTATATTAAAGCAAATGAAGGGATCCCCACACTGATATGGGCAGGACGATGTCAATGGGAAGGTGGTGAGAGGCCAAAAATTTGATTTTATAGGTAAGTATGAAGTGAAATTATAGGCATGCCTTTCACTTCACAATATTGAAGTGGTATGCTTCATCCATAAGACTATCATATTCCCACATATTTCTTAAGTTCATTGTAGGATATTTATCTTAGGGAAGATTTTTTTTGTTTAGTGACTTCATTATAGTGCAAAGAAGGATGAGGTTCATGTTTCCTATAGGTTTTTAACCCTATATAGATAATTCCTACAAAAATATTATCAATAAAACATAAAATATTTAATTTTAAAAACACACATTAACACATATATTTTACCCTGGAAACCCAAACTAGGAAAACTCACAAGAATTTTCATTATATTATCTCTACAATCTGACATTACAATTTATGTATATGTTGTAACATTCATAAACCTACTATCAATTAACCTTGGATTATAATACAACCATATTTCCTTTTATTGGATCTACAAAACCATGGGAAAAACCACCATGTGCCCAAAAACCGCTAAAAGCAAAAACCACCAAAATAGACACAAAAGACTCCTTAATTTTTTTTTTTAAGGCATTGCATCACACCCTATGTAAGGGGGATATATTAATAGGGGGTATTACAACACCCCATTTTATTCCCTTCATGTGCATGGTGCATATAAATTATGCATGGGATTAGTCGTGCAAATAATATAACACATACCCAACATTCTCCCACTTGTTATTTTCTTTTCATATAGGGGGCAACACGAGTACATAGTCAATAATGCAAGGAAGTGATAACCATTCTTTCTCTACACCAAGGGAACTTTTAAGTGCTCATATATTTTTTAATTTCATTTGAAACATTCTTCAAAGTGTCCACCTTTACCAACAACACCTTCTTGTCATCAATCATATCTCTCACAACACCTCCTTGTCTTCAATCATATCCCTCACAACACCTTCTTGTCTTCTATCATATCCCTCAAAAATATATAATGAAAATCAATATTCTTTGCATTCAAATGATAAGTATGTTTTTTCAACAAGAAAATTGTAGTTTGGTTATCACAATATATCCTTATAGCTTGTTGTTCCAACCCCATACTTGAACACAATCTCTATAACAAAAATGTTTTTGTGCTTGCATTAGTGGCTTTCATGTATTCAAATTCCATATTTGAAAGTGTCACAGTATTTTGTATCTTACTCATCCAACAGATTTCTCCTACAGATAGGTTAAACACATACCCACTTGCAGATCTTCTACAACTTTGCATTAACAAATCCATGTATTTCCAACACTTTGTCTAGTCCTAGTCTTCCTTGGTAGCACAATTCATAATCAATAGTGATGTGTAGATACAAAAAAAACCCTCTTAATTGTTGTTTAATTCTCCTTCCCTGGTTTTTAAATATACTTGCACAATACTCACAGTGCATGTACAATGAATGGTTTTGTACATACCATTGCATACATCAAACTTACAACTGCACTAGCATATGGAATATGGGACATAGTCTTCTTCCTCTTCCCATGTATTGAACATTGATTTGCAAATATCTTTATAAGTACAAGAATAGGGGCCTTCACTAGTTTACTTTATTGGATACTAAATCTTTGCAATATTGTCTCATCATACTTCTTTTGATTTAACCATAGTTTTGTCTTTTTTCAATCTCTTTTAATTTCCATGCCCAAAATGAAATTTGCAGCACCAATATCCTTCATGTAAAATTTAGAGGGAAATTGAGTTTTCACAACCTATGTGATTTTCTTGTCATTTCCAATCAACAACATATCATTTACATATATATATATATATATAATATGATCACCAACTAATTTAAAATACACAGAGTGATACACTTTTCTCCTTGTGAAGCCAAGTCCGTGTGTGTATATATATATATATATATATATATATAACATTTTTGATGCCACATCCTTGGTGATGCTTCAACCCATACAAGGACCTTTTGATCTTGCATAACAACTCTTTCTTACCCTTCATTGCAAATCCTTCTAGCCGCTTCATGTAGATATCTTCTTCTAGATCCCCAAGTAGGAATTTTCCCTTCACATCCATCTATTCCACCTCAAAATAAAAATGAACAATAATAGATAAAATAAATACAATAGAAACTAAATTTACAATAGGAATATCACCAAATTCCATTCACTACAACAGGATTGAATTTTTTCTACTAATTGATCTTTGCATTTCTCCACTTTTCATTTTGCATTCAACTTTGTATTAAACTCCCATTTTTATACCAACTGGTTTTCTTCCAGTTGGAAAATCCACTAGATATTAAACCTCATTATTCTCCATGACCAAAATTTCTTCAACCATGGCCTTTTTTAAGGTTTTCCATCCTCTCAATTCACTTCCTCCCTAATAGTTCAAGGATCAACATTAATAACAAGCAAAAAACATTTTAATGAAAATAGGTGGAGTATACATTTATGGCTTCCCTCTTTTCTGAAAATATCTGCTTAAAATCAGAGTATGTGGTTCTTCTTATTATGCTTTTCCTTCTTCTGTAGAGTCTAATTCATAATCCTTTAGTTCAAAATCTATCTTCTCTAGTTCTTTCTCTTGTGGTTGGACTTCCTATTTTGTAACATTTTTCACTTCTCTAAATACCACATCTCAACTGTACACAACCTTCTTTGTTTTTGAGTTTCAAAGTTTGTAACCTTTTTTAAACCATATTTATAACCAATAAAATATGCACCTTTCATATTTTCTATCCAAATTAGTTATATTTTCCTTTGAAATGGTACATATGCATTATAACCAAATACCTTCAAATGTGCAAGATATGGTTTCTTAATAGTTTGTACCTCATGTGGAGTCTTATCATATAACACTAAGGAGGGTGATCTATTTACCAAGTAATATGAAATATCCATTGTCTCTGCCCCAAAATATTTTCCTAATTAAGCACAATGAAGCATGCTCCTTTCTTTTTCCATCAACATCACATTCATCCTTTCTGAAACTCCATTCTATTGAGGTGTGTATGATGTAGTATTCTATTGTTTTATACCACACTTCTTATAAATCTCTTAAAATTACTTCTCGTAGAACTCACTACCATTATCTGTCCTTAACACCCTTATTTTCTTTTCTATCTGATTCTCCACTAGAGGCTTTAATTATTTAAATATGTCAAATAATTCAAGTTTCTTCCCGAGGAAATATATCCATGTATTCCTAGAGAATTAATCTATAAGTGAAACATAGTAAAAAAATTCACCTAATATGGAAATGACACAGGTCCAAACGCATCATTGTGCACTAGTTGTAGTATTCCTTCTACCCTCTTATCATCAGAGGAGAATCTCACTTGATTCTACTTGCCATATAAACAACGTTCATAGAAATAAAAATCCGTAGAGAAATTAGACATACCTTCTACCATACCATTACTGTGTAATACTCGAAGGCACTTCTCTCCAATATGCCCCAATATTTGATGCCACAAAATACTATTTTATCCAAAGACTACAAATGTTTTTCCTTCTTCTCCTCCACTCTTAGAAACAACATAATTGTTTCACCTATCATTAGAAATTCTTCTCAGTATCTTATATAGATTTCCAATCTTAAATCCCATTAAAAAACACCATTGTTCCTTCAACCATCTAGTAGGTATCCTTTTCAAACATTTTTCTTACACTTGCATCACTCATCTTTCTTACATAAATCAATGTTTTATCTTAGAATCGACCTTTCCTCATCCTATGATTATAGTTGTTGAATCATCTCCTAAGAAAACATCACCACCTTTGAATCTTTTATACTAGAAAAAGTGCTACCTGTGAGGAGTCACATGAAAAGATACACCTAAGTTGACTAGCCATGCCTCATGATCCACATGTGTACTTGAAGAAGCCAAGTACACATCCCCTACTCTGTCTTAGAAGGTTTTTTTTTCTACAGAAGGAGAATTTTTAGATCTCTTCCTTTCTTAGGAATTTTAGATTTGGAATCTTAATTGTAATTCCATTATTTTCCATATTTATGCATATGGGTACCATATTCCACCTATTGTTAAAGAAAAAAGGCCCCTAAGGGTGTCATCAATCGTCGTTAACAACCACCAACATCACTACCATATTAGTGACACAGACAAAACATGTATCTGTCAACTAGATTTTTTTAACTATCCACATTATTACGAGCATGGGAAATGCCCGCCTTGTAGAAAATTTGTATATATATTTTATTATATTTGCTTACAGGGGTTCCTTAGTACATGGTCATTCTTGGAACCAGTGTAGGGTGTTTTCAATTCCAAGCTTTACGCAGGTCTCTCTCTCTCTCTACGCACGATACATAAAATAAACTATAATATATTTCGGCTATACAGTGCTTCCTAGACCTCACACGTTAGGGGAAAACTGTTAACACTGGAAAATCGTATAGCAGAAGACGACATTAATTAATGTCAGGCAAAAGGATTTACAGGGCTGGAAGACATTACAGAATCTGGAAAGTATTTAAAAATCTCTAAGGTCTGAGAAAAATCAAATTTGAACAAGTCCTAAATTCTCTTGGCGCGCATAATCCTTCGTGAAGAGCACCTTTTGCATGTTTTTTTCCCGATATGTGCGCAATCCTGGGAGTGGCGAAATGTCACTATCCGGGACCACACAAAGAAAAGGACAAGTGACCCCTTACTTGAAGCCACTTAAGGACAACCACCAACGCCACCTTAGACACTAAGTGAGCACACAATGGAATATTTGGAGCACACAAAGGAATCATACCCCTCTCTTGGGTCACCATCCACAATGTACCAAGAGAGGGAAGGGATGATTTGAAATCTCTTATATAAGGCCACCATGAGAAGAAGAATGGGTGAAAACATTTTTATGCTGGCTAGAATTTCCCAAGCAATACCAGCAGTGTGTGAGCCGGAACTGAAGATAGAGGGGACTCAATTGTTGGCCATCCAACAAGTTCAGTCCAACAAAGTAGAGAGAGAGGGAGACTACACTGAGGCAAGCTTGGGATAAAAAATTCTTGCATTGGGATCTAGAACCCATGATCTAGGGGCCCTTTGGCAAGAGGGTAAAGTCTCACTCTTATTACTACCAACGCTCAATAAGAGGGGCCTAGAGCCACCATTCATATTATTGTTGTCGTTTGACTCTTTTTAGAGCTCGCGTTTATTTGTTTTAGTTTTTAGTTTATATATGCATGTTATTTCTCTATCTAGTATGCTTATGATTCTAGCTTGTTCCACTAACTTGCTTGACTCCACTTATTTTTCTGCCTGTTACCAATAACTTAAGTGGGTAGACCACATCCCTTAAGTTGGTGTGATTTCGTACATACGTGCACTAAACACACTCCAACGCCATGTAGGCATTTCTTCAAACAATTTGCAAGCAACATAATATATAAAGTTCCTTAGGGAATATCTCCTAAATAATATTTTTTTAAGTTCTGAAAACTGAATCACATGCAGGGTGGGATCCCCTCACTATGGTCCAAGTTTTATCTTTTGGAACTTCATAGAAGAAAACTTATAGTAGAAATGACAACATGAATTGTTTAATAAATGATTTTAGGAGCATCTAGGAAGCTCTATTTCCTTTGATCGTATCTCCTAAAATATCATGGCCCAAAATTTGAAAGTTGTACCAAATGACTAATGAGATACACCCTCACTATGGTCCAAGTTTTAGCTTTGGAACCTACTAGAAGAAAATATATAATAGAAATGCCAACATGTCATGTTCAAAGATGCATCTAGGAAGTTCAACTTCCTCTTATCATATTTCCTAAAATTTCATGACTCAAGATTTAAGAATTGAACATACTTACTGATTAAACAAGAAAATTACTGATTACCCATTTTTTTGAGGGAGCAAAAAAAACACCCGATTTTGAAAAGTTGTTATTCATAATAAACTTCTTTTTTTTTAACATATTTTTGGCACTTATTTTCTTATGTAACATTTTTTTTTTTTAAATGTCACTGATTTTCATGTTGATTTTGAAAAGTGTTGATGGAGCATTAACCCATTTTTTTAGAGGGTTTATTTTTTACACTTTAATTTTTTTTATGTATCAAGTATGAACATTTTTTTAAATGTTAGTGATTTTCATGCTAATTTTGAAAAGTGTTCATGCAACATCAACCCCTTTTGTTTAGACGAATTATTTTTTACACTCTAAATTTTCTAATGTATTAAGTGTGGATACGAATCTAAGGCCCTTTCCTCATCCCTTTTTCAACCTAGGCTTTGGAAAAGGTTTGTTGATGACACCTGTGTAGTGTGGCCCCATCGAAAAGAGAAAATAGACCTTTTATTCCAGCATCTTAATGATTAATCTGACTTCATTAAGTTCACCATGGAATTCGAAGTGGATGGTAGTCTGCCATTCCTTAATGTCCTTATTTCGAGGAATAATGATGGTTCCTTCTCTCATCAAGTCTTTAGAAAGAAGACTCATACTGAGTAGTATTTGCATGCTAATTCTCATCATTTCCCGGCTCAGAAGTTTGGGGTTCTCAACACCCTAGTCACCAGAGCCCTTAGAATCTCAGATGAGCACCACTTTGAAAGTGAAAAATCTCATCTCTTCAATGTTTTCAGTAAGAACGGTTATAGCAAAGCTCATTGTGTTAGAGCTTTTCCAAAAGCTTAAAAAGGTCCTATTGTTAAGAAAGATCCTTGTGATCGGTTATCTGGAGTTCACCTTCCGTTTATTTAAGGTACTACAGATAAAATCGCTAGGATCTTGAAGAAACATAATGTTTCCTCAACCTTTAATCCCCTTCGCACCATTCGGAGTTCACTTAGATCGGTTAAGGACCCGGTGTGCCCTAAGGATAGTAAAGGTGTTTACTTGATTCCGTGTTCTTGTGGGACACCATACATTGGTGAAACTGGTAGATCCATTAATCAAAGAATCCAGGAACATATCGATGACCTCAGACATTGTAGATCTCGGTCCTCTGCCTTAGCAGAGCATGCTGAAAAGACAAATCATCGCATCTGTATTGAGAATGCTGAGGTTATTGCGAGGATTGACCATTTCCACCACCGCAAGTTGAGGGAAGCCTTGGAAATTGAAAAGAGGCCCATCAACCTTCATAGGGATGATGGGTGGAGTGTTAGTAGATGCTGGATTCCCGCCCTTCACTCTTAGTTTCCCCCCTTTTTTCATCTTTTTGTACTTCCTCTCGTTCCCGTTTTCTCTCTCTTTGTCTGTACCTTTTGGTTTATTTTTATGTTCTTTAGAAGGGTTTTTTTTTTTTTTTTTAGCTATGAAGTAAATTATATAAAAAATTATTTGTTTATTTTTATATTCATTTTTACTATTTAGTTATTTATTTATTTATATCATTGTATTTATTTATTTATTTTTATTATTTTTAAATTTAATTTAATTTAATTTTTATTTTTAATTTTGATTTTTATTAATTTATATTTATATTTATATTTATTTATTTATTAATAATATATATATATATATATATATATATATATATATATATATATATATAGCTTTGAAGTAAATTATATAATAATTTATTTATTTTTTATATTCATTTTTACTATTTTATTTTGTTAGTTATTTATTTATATGATCAGTATTATTGTATCTATTCATTTATTTATTTAATTTAATTTATTTTATTAATTTTAAAATTAAAATTTATTTTTTTCTGTATTTTTATTTTTAATTTGTATTTATCTAAGTAATAATATATATATAAATGAAATTATTTTAACATTAATATTAAATTAAATTTAAACTAAAACCTTGATATTAAATTTTATTTAAATTAAATATAATAAAATTTAATTTAATTTGATGGAATTTAATTTAATATTGATGGTATTTTAATTTAATTTATTATTTTAGTCAAACTAGCCGTTATGTTACAACGGTTAGTTGGAGCTTTCCTCGTCTATTTAATTAGGTTTCTTAATCAGATATCTCATCTTGTCCTGATGATGAACCACACTGACTGGTTCGAAATGCGTCGACAAAAATTTCTTTTATGTGATTTTCTCCGAAATTTTCTTATAAACATTTTTTTTTAAATGTTAATGATTTGCATGTTGGTAATAAAACATGAAAAATAAAAATAAAAAACATGAGAAAAAAAATCAAATGTAAAAAAGAAAAATAAACCATAAAAATGTTAAAAATAAACAAAATTAACTTAAAGAAAAAAAAAAAAAAATTGGTAAAAAAATAAAATAATTTAAAGAAGAAAAAAAAAAATCAAAAACAATTTTTTTTTAAAGTTAACCAAAAAAACCGTATAATTAAAAAAATATTTTAAAATAATTAAAATTAAAATATTAAAATTAAATAAAAATAAAAATAATAAAAATTAAAATATATATAAACAATTTAAACTAATTTTAAAAAAAAATTAAAAAGATAAATAATTAAATTAAATTATAATTTTTTTTTTTAAATCAATTTTTTTCCTAACCGAGCTGATTCCCTACGTCAATTCCCAAAATTGACCTAGGTGGCGTCGACCATGACTGCTTAGGCTGCAAATCAAATTTTAAGAGATTTTAAGGAAATTCATGTTCACCAACTCGCAAAAGATGGTTTGACTGCAAAAAGAAATATATCACACAAATAAAGAATGTCTCCTCCCCGGTCCACGCATTTCTCAATCTACAAATCTAGTTGAGGCTTGGGCCACCTTGTTTTTGCACGATAATTGTTTCGTTATGTTTGTTGTTTCTGAAGCCATTTCTCTTTTTTGTAAAAACATAAAGGAGCCAAAATCTATATTTGATTTTGCAAAACCAAAAAGCCGTTATAAATTTAATCACCATGCATTATATTTTGTAGTGTCGAAAACGTAAGGAGCATTGTACAATTATGTCTTACATTGTTTGGTATCTACACATTCTTAAAATTATCCATTTCCTTATAAAGGTCCTTTTAAATTTAATATCTAATTCTTATTAACACCAATCTACGGTGGAATAGACCATTCAGCTTTGGATATATACAGCTAATATATAATTCTTGGAAAATTATTTAATTTCACAATTTTCTATTTTAATATTTCATTAGTGTTAATGAGTATGTAAATATATGAACAGGATGAACTTTTTTAACTATATCGAAAATATTCAATGTTTCACGCTGACCCACCTCGATTGCTAATATAATCTATATAAATATAATTAAATTAATGTTTTTAATTTTAATTTTAATTTTAACTATTTTAAATTTAATTTTAATTTTTTTTACTATTTAATATATATTTTTTTAAATTATGCATTTTTATTTTTATTTTTAAAATTAAAAAAAAAAAATTGGTAAGTCTTTTGGGTTAATTTTTGTTTTCTTTTCTTAAATTATGTGGTTTTTTTGTATATATATATATATATATATATATATATATATATATATATAACAAGTTAATTTATTTATTTTTACATTTTTAGAGTTGTTTTTATGGGTGTTTTTATTTTTATGTTTTTGTTCTGCTTTTTTTATATGTTTTATTATAGGGAAAAAAAAATTATCCAAACTTAATATATTAGAAAATTCAAAGTGTAAAAAATAATTGCACTTTTCAAAATAATAACATTTTAAAACAATTTTTTTAAATGTTTTTTTTCTTTTTTCTTATATTATTTGTTTTTTTTAATACTTTCCCAATTTTTTTGTATTTTATTTATTTATTTATTTTGTTTAAAATTTTATTTTTGAGAAGATAATTTTTTTTTCTTTAATTTTTATGGTGTTTTTTTAGTTTTTATATAATTTTTATATTTGATTTTTTTTTGTCATGTTTTTTTAATTTTAATTTTAATGTTTGATTACTTGTTATTGTTTTTTAAAATTGTGTGTGTGCGCATGTTTTTAATCTTTGAATTTTTGTTTCCTTTTGTATTTTTCATTTTTATTTATTTATTTATTATTTTGGTTGTATGTTTTTTTTTTTAAGGGTCCGTGTCGATACTCGACTAGTGACATAATTCTATTATGTGTAGTTTGATAGTTGATTTTAAAATTTTGTTATAATGAATCGAGTTTGCCCCCAAAATGTATCAATTTCATGTTGGTCTTTAAATTTTCATTACAATGGGTCGAGCTCACCTACTCGCGTGTCAATTTGATGGTTGATTTTTATATTTTTGTTTCAATGTATCACGCTGTGTTATGCTAAGATTTTAAAATCACTATACATTTAACATTTAAAAAATAAATTAATCTTGGTATAATACCTCTTTCATTCAAGTATTCCTTTTAAAAAAAAAATTAGTCATAAATTTTTTCCATAATTTCATGCCTGAAATATTTTGAAAACTTAAGCTTTTTTTTAGTCATAATATTTGGTTTTAATTCCATGGTTTAAAATTGTCAATATTTTAATGTTTTTCTAAGTCATGATATTTTATCTTTAATGTTATTGCTGAAAACAGTTATAAGTTTGTTTTCTTTACCACCATGACTGAAAATTGTTGGAATTTTGAGGTTTTTCAAAGACGTGATATTTTATATTTAATGTCATGCCAAAAAATTGTTGGAATTTTAAGGCTTTTCAAATACGTGATATTTTATCTTTAATGTCACACTTGAAAATCGTTGGAAATTTAAAGTTTTTTCAGATTCATGATATTTACCCTAAAAAAATTGTTGAAAATTTATCTTGAAAAAAAAGAGGACGTTATTCCAATATCAACACTTTTCATTTTCAAGGTGTCTTTTGCACAAAAAAAAATTGGTTTTTACTACCATTTTTAAAAAACATTGAAAATTTACCCTGAAAAAAAGAGATGTTATTCCAACATTAATACTTTTCGTTTTCAAACCATTTTTTCATGTTTTTTTTGGTGTTTTTTGGGTAGAGTTCTCGTTTTGAGGTAATAGTTCTCATTTGATTGGTAACTTTGTTATTGGGCCAAAGGATCAGTGATATTTCCCATCACTATGGTCCAAGTCTCAGATTTTGGAACCTCATAGAAGAAACATTATAGCAAAAATTCTAGCATGAACTATTTAAAGAAAAATTAAGGAAGCTGATCTTCCTTAACCAATGTTGTTACAAAATTTAATACATATAAAAAGATACAACCAAATAGTATAACAACCAAACCATGATAAATTTGTTGAAAGTTAAATGCATGTACATATAAATGCATATATAAGAGATATTTATCTTGATTCAAATATTTTCGAATATGGAAGTGAGGAAGGTTGAGTCACTCTCCACCCAATAATAGGTTTAACTATGCAGTAGTCTTTCTCATAGTTGGACGCCCTCAAGATAGATCTTGATGCATTGAAGGAAAAAATAAACTCAGGGATTTAAAACACAATTTTCAAACCAGATTTAACACAAAAATTGAAGGCCACTCTACTCCACACACAAGAAGGAATCTAAATTTTCGTTCTTTCCATTTCTTGACCAAGCCCATAGACATTAAAAAATGACAATGAAGGTATGCACAGTATAAAGGATACCTTATAATTTCTCTTTAGTCCCCCAACCATTGCTTATTCAATGTTCTCAATGCCACACACAAACATGGCAACTCCCATTCCGTGAAGCCATCCAATCCAAGGAAAAATAACTACAATGCATTAAATTCATATTACACAAGTTGCAACCAATTCTCATGCCAATTCAAATTTCAGAGAGAGAGAGAGAGAGAGAGAGAGAGAGAGAGAGAGAGAGAGAGTAGTAGAAGAGAGAAAAACTAGAAGTTTAAGAACCAAGAAGAAGAACCCCTTGGCTGCTCCTCCCTTTTATTTTTGTAATCACACATTGACCCTTTAGCTTCCCAACCTTTTAGCATCTTGGGAAGAATAAGCATCATATAAAAATGGAAATATTCACACAAGGTATATTTTTCCTCTTAATTCAAGATTTCCCCCTCCCCAAGGCATCATAATCTGTTGGATATCCTATTTCTTCTGCTCTCACATTTTTATTAATTAAAAAAAAAATTACATCATATAATAGAGTTTGACATAATAAAATCAATGTTTGAACCTTGGAATTATATGTTATTAATTACATTACAAAATTTTGGATAATGAAAGGGGTGTCACAATATTTTCAAGGGCCCTATTAACAATACAAGTAGCACTAGAAATGAAGCAGTGGACCAAAAAAGAGTTGAATTTCATCATAAAAAAAACACGGGATTCAAAATAACTATTCCTTCAAGGAGGGATTTCTCATCCAAGTGTAAAAATATGATAAACTATACTTTTTAATTACTTTGGACATAAAGCAATGGGTTATAAAGCTTATGTAAGGAATTATCATATGGTAAATAGATTCAGTGAATGTTTCAAGTCTTCAAGGAATGATTATGTGGTAATCAATCCTATAAGTTTCAATGAGAATTCTACCATAAATTACAATTCATTTTCCCCCTTATTTGATGATGTTGAGTGTTATAAGTACAATAACTATGTGAATAAGGGATATGATCTACAAAACTTATCAATAACGGATCCTCAAAAAAACTAGCAAAACGAATTTACAAGGGTATGGAAATGGAAGCAAGAAAATCATGAAGAATTTAGATTTGCTATTTATGCTATAAATAAAGGAGGTCAGTGGTACATATATATTTGGTTTTAAAAGCATATGATAGGATATATGAGAAAATATATCTCTCTAAAGAAAGGAAAAGGAGTAAGTGTCACTTTTGGAAATAATACACGAAACAAAATAATGGGAAAAGGAACAATTAACCTTAATAATGGAAGGTCTAAAACTCAAAAATGTTATTTTGAGTGTTAGTGAATTTTATAATCAAGGATATGATCTCACATTTCATGCTAAGGGATACGAAATGTGTTAGGTCCCTATAATATTGTTATTGTTGTGGCCCTTAGAAACAATTAGAGGGTTTTCGACCTCATTTTATATCAAATAAATGAATAATTCTTGGATGATTCAAATGACAGGACCTACTTACTATATATAGGGGTCTAAAGGGTCAAAATATAATTATGGCCTACATATCACTAATAATGTAAGCGCTCATCAATAATAATAGTGGGTTTCTAAGGGGTACAACAATAACAATATGGGGTACTATGGGGCACAACAATAACAATATGGGGGCTACACTCGTATTCTATGGAGCTAACAAAATGAGGAAAGAAGGATTAGGAAAGTTCGTGGAAAATGCATCTAGGACTTCAAGTAGCATGCATATCTTAGATGAAGTCAAATAAAAATGTTGTATGAGGAAAGTGGATTGAAAGTTGGTTATTGCATAAACTAATGGGTCATATCTATTTTGACCATCTAGAATATCCCACCAAAGAATTGGTAGTGAGAGGCATGCTAAAAATATCAAATACAAATGACCCATTTGCAATACTTGTTAGCATGGGATGTAGTCTAGATTCAAATTTAATCCTAAGAAGTGCTAATCAACCAATCCATTAGAACTTGTTGATAGAAACCTTTCATTAGAGAAAATTTCAGCCTAAAAGTGGCCTCCTAAGGAAAACTAATAAAATAATAGTTAAAATAATAAAATATGAGCTATGAATTTTGGAGGGAAAAGAAGAAAACTAAATTTTTAATTGTATTTTGACTTATCTCCTTATAAGTTGACTCAAATTTCAAGTATAGACACTCATTGGATACGAAATTAAATTGTGCATCCAACGAGTACCTATTATGTATAATTTTGATAATACTCACATTGATAAAAATTGAATATACATTAAAAAACATGTTGAATGCACTTTATGCATAGTGGGGCTCATTGGACGCATAATTTAATTTCACATCCAACGAGTGTCTACACTTGAAATTTGAGTAAACCTATAAGGAGATACACCAAAAATACAATTAAAAAAACAGTTTTTCTTCTTTTCCCTCCAAAATATTTACATGTCCCTCTTTTTAAATTTAAAGTATTTTGATTGGTTTACATATTATGACATGGAAATTACGTGAAAATTTCATGGGCACTTTTAGGCTAAAATTTATTTTAATGGGGGGGGGGGGGGGGCTACTAGAACACAAACACTATGAGGTGAGAGATACATCATGCTTCTAATCAATGATTATACTAGAATGTTATGGGTTTCCTTTCTTAAGGAGAAATATGAAGCCTTTGAGAAGTTCCAAAAATTCAAATCCTTGGTTTAGACTGAAACTAACCTAAAGATCAAAATTTTGAGCTCAGATAGAGGAGGATGGTTAACATCTATTGAATTCATTAAATAATGTGAAAAACATGGGATCAAAAGGAATTTTTCATTGGCAATAAATCCACAGCAAGATTGTGTGGTTGAAAGAAAGAATACAATTATGTAGGAGATGGAAAGAACTAGGCTTGTTGAAGAAACACTTCCAAAAGGCTTTTAGGAAAAGCATTTAATAAAACAATTTACATTCTGAATACAGATAAAATTAGGGTAAACAACAATAAAACTCCCTATGAATTGTGGAAAGAAAAACATGATTCAATTAAACATTTCAAAGATTTTGGTAGCAAATACTTCATCAAGATAAATGAAGACAATTTGGGAATCTTCGATTCTAGATTAGATATAGGAATATTTCTTGGTTGCTCATCTAGAAGCAAGGGACACAAATGTTACAACAAAATACTATCCAAGATAATGGAGAAAATTGATGTAAAATAGTTGGAGCATTAACTCAAAAGAAAAATCCACAAGAAAATGAATATCTGGAGGAATTATTTAGCAGGAAAAATGAGGAGGAAGGATAAGAAGTTGAATATAAAGAAGAACAAGAAAAATAAGTAGAGAAAAAATATCAAGAGGAAGAGGAGGAAAAAATTTCATCATCCAATGACTCCATCTAGATATGATTAGATAAATCACCTATACAATCAAATATTTGGTGACAAAGATTCATGAATTCAAACTATATGGAGATTGATTAGCTCACCACAACATACAAACTTTTCCTAGTTATCCAAAATAGAACCAAATAAATTTGCACAAGATAGTAAAAACGAACATTGGGTAATTGCTATGGAGGAAGAGCTAAATCAAATTTAGAAAAATGAAACATTGGAACTTGTGCGTAGACCAAAACATATAAAAAATGTAATTGGAACTAAGTGTGTCTTTAGGAAAAAATTATATGAGGATGGATAGGTAGTGAGAAATAAGGCTAGATTCATCTACAAAGGGTATGAACAAGTGAAAGGTCTTAAAATTAAAGATATTTTTTCTTTATTTTCCAAACTCAAATCCATCAGAATGTTCTTAGATTTTCCCCATTTTAAACAATTCAAGGTGTATCAAATGGATGGCAAGTTAGCTTTCCTAAATGGAAACTTAGAAGCAGAGATATATGTTGAACAATTAAAGGATTTTAAGCTATAAGAAAATAAATATAATGTATTTAGGTTGAAAGAGGCTCTTTATGGTATTAAGAAATCTCCCAAGATTAGTACTCAAGAATGGATAAATATTTACAAAAATAAGGATTAAAAAATGGAGCAACATATATTAATTTGTAAACTAAAATAGATAGTTAAAACATATTCATCATTGTTTTATATGTGGATGACAACATATTTGGACGTGATATTGACACAATGAGGTAAAGGTTTTCAGTAGAAATGTAGAAATATTTAGAGATATATATGTTGTGATAATTGTCATTCTTATTAGGGTTCCAAGTCATTTAATAAAGTATAGGCATATTCATCTCCCAAATAAAATATATTAAGGAAATGATAAAGAAAATTGGAATGGAAAATTGTGCTACTATTAACACTCCCATGGATATAGGATGCAAATTAAGAAAAGATGATGAATCACCAGGTGTAAATCAAACTATGTAAAAATTTATGATTGCAAGCTTGTTGTACTTGAAAACATCAAGACCTGGTATCATGCAAGTTGTAGGGATCATTACAAGGTTTTTATATTCACCAAAGGATACTCATGTATAGGTTGTGAAAAGGAGACTCATGTATGGACTATGATATATGGTACTAAAGAAGAAAATAATTTACCTTAACATCATACATAATTGTAGACTCAGATGAAGTGTTGATGACAAGAAAAGCACTAGTGGTCACCTTTTGAAAAAATTTATAGTTTCATGGTTGAGCAAGAAATAGACCTCAATCTATTTATCCATAACTAAATATGAGTGCATTGCAACAAAAAACATGTTGTACTTAGGTTCTCTGGATGAAGAAGAATTTGAAGCACATCAAAATAGAGTATGATCAACTAATATCAATTATATGTGATAACATAAATGTAATCAATATCTCAACAAAATCTGTTATGCATTAAAATAAAATACGCATTCCTATCAAATATCATTTCCTTAGAGAATATGTGGCTGATCAAAATGTTAAGCTAGGAATATATTGCTACTAAAGAAAATATTGCAGATATATTTACCAAATCCATTCCCTGAGATACATTTGAATATATAAGGTAGAATATGGAGGTAATTTTCTAATCATCTAACTAGTAAAAAGAGTTATAATATTAGAAGCGAAAAATTACAAAAATCCATTACACTTCAAGAAGATGGAATATTTAGAAAAGTAAGCTACAGGAAAAGAATGATGAAATAGAAAGTTTGCAACATATGCAAAGCAGTTGGTGTAAAGAAAGTGAAGTGAATGATGGAGTTCAAATGGAAAAAAATATCTATTGACAAAATGATTATAAAGAGTCCAAGGAAAATAATAATCATGTCTCAAAGCATAAAAATTACATGGCAAAACCTTTTATTCGTGTTATATATAATAGGGGAGTTTAAAATAAGATGTAGTATTAACTCATGGGGAGTAGCCCTTTTATGCCAAAAGGTAGAAGCTGAGGAAAGGAAAAAGTTAAAAGAAACACAACTTCAGGGGGATCCATCTCTTACTTCTGATTTATGAAAAAATGAAGAAATGGAAAATAGTGACAACATTTGTAGTTAGAAAAGGAGAAAATGCAACATAGGAAATATTACAATGATCCAAGTGGAAATTGGTGGCGACCCACGTATTCCATTTGGACCAGCACCATCAGTTCTTTCGGTTTTTCACTTTCAGCACAACTTACTATTTTTAGCAGGTTGTCGGTTCCTGAACTTTTGGAGCCGTTTGGAGGCCCTAATGAACCACATGGATATTGGTGGCCACCCACCTATTCCATTTGAACCCCCACCATCAATTCTTCCAAATTTTCAGTTTCGACACAACTTACTATTTTTAGCAGTTTTTCGGGTCCTAAACTTCCGAAGCAGTTTTGAGGCCCTAAACAACGTTTTTTGGGAAAATCGAGAGAAACATTGGTCCATGGACCGACGTTGCACAAAAAAAAAGTTGTACTCCTCAAGCATATATTCCTAACGAGGTATGCTGCACGTCAAACGGAGATCGTATGCCAAAGTTACATCCCCGGGAAGTTGAAACACCAATTTCCCCAAACAACGCCCATATTTTTGGTGCTTCATCTCCTACGGTTAGGTTTTTGGATGTTTAGGGTTTTTCATTGTTTCTCAACAATAAATAGGCCTTCAAGACTCATTATAACACAGTTCAGAGGTAGGTAGCCACCACATCTCTTTTCATAGATAAGCTACCATCTCCCTAGCTAGTTTATTTCCATTCTTTCTGTAAACATATTTCAGTTATTTGATATTAATGAAATGAAGTATTATTTCCGTTGCATCTCTGTGTTTATTTCTATTTATGTATTTTATTGCGTTCCTACATAAATCTTGTTGGCTTGAAGGGGTCCTGACCCAGGTTCGGAGATTAAGGTTTGCCAACAAATCCCTATACTACTGGCCCTTTCGGTAATGACCTAATTTCGCAGGCCAAGGTCTCACCCGAAGTAGTATGGGAGGGTGCTGGAACCAGGTTTCCGCACCCTGGGAGAGAGTAGGTAATTAAGGCAGATCTATGTTTGCAACTATCAGGTTTGCACATAATGAGTCTATTCGCAAGTTTTTTAACATTATAATTAGCGCGTTACCATAACAAATCTATTATCATTAACAAATCTGATCAATACATTCGAATTCACGTGCGCATCAAAAATTACCATCACAGAACATTATAATAGCAAACTAATTCTTAGATCACAGATATATTTGCAACTTAAATAAATATCACAGATGTACTTCAGCAATAAACACGATCAATCATGATACCATAATGATGCTTCAAATATATTTCACATTCATTAGTATCCAAAAACACAATTACAACCCAAAACACAGCCCGCGCACACGACCAGTGGGGTGCACACATAGCAAGACTGAGGATCTCTGCGCACACAGCCAGTAGGAGTCTTTACCTAAAAATACCCAAGAAAGATCAATAATTCGCACATAGCATCAATCTTACTTCTTCGTTATTTCCTAGACCCAACTATCTATCTATTTATATCATCATAGCCTTTGCTATCCTATGGTCCATAAATCATGGTTTGCGGACCCTAGGTTTACCCTTTAACCCATTACAAAACATTGGGGGATTTGACCCGCCTCAAAACCCCTACGCAAGACCAACTATTACAAAATTATACCAAAAACGCAGCTTAGGGAATCTCATTCCAACAGGCCCCCAACACAATCTTGTGACTTGTCCCGAGTCACTGCGGCCATGGTGTTTGCATCTTCGCCTGAAACTGCTTGATCACATCAACCAGAGGGGGAAACACTCCTTCACTCTGGGTAGCAGTGTTTTGTGCAATATCCACCAACTTTTCCGAAGTTGGACCTTCTATAGCAGCGGTGACACTTTCTAATTTTTGGTTCAGTTTTTTAATTGCAACATCCACTTCCTCAGATAGCTTGAGGGCTTCATCGGCCCATGGCTTGAGGTGGTCGCTGAGAACCTTATTTTTATGGTGGATCTATTCGATGTCATCTCTAAGTGTGTGGCTGGTATGCAGTCATTCCAGGTGTTTAGCTGGAATCAAAGTGGACATAGTATCTTCGAGTTGTTCAAACTCTTCAACCTTCTGGCGCAGCTCTTGAGTAAATTTGCGCAGGAGAGGATCACACTGCACCTTAGACCACAGCTACATAGCTATCTCCAAAAAAAATTTTCCCTAAGTAATTTGAGCTGTAATGGCTTTGGTGGCCTCTGTGACCAGTGTGGCTCACTGGGCTCTTACCTCAGGTGGAGTTTCCGCCTGTAATTTGGCCTGTAAGGCAACAATCCGCTGCTCCATCTCTGTCTTGACAAACTCCTCAATCTTGGAGTTTCCATTGCATATTTGTGTTTATTTCTATTTATGTATTTTGTTGCATTCCTACATAAATCTTGTTGGCTTGAAGTGGTCCTGACGCAGGTTCGGAGATTAACGTTTGCCAAAAAACCCATATACTACTGGCCCTTTCGAAAATGGCCTACTTTCGCAGGCCAAGGTCTCACCTGAAGTAGTATGGGAGGGTGCTGGAACCAGGTTTCCACACCCTGGGAGAGAGTAGGTAATTAAGGCAGATCTACATTTGCAACTATCAGGTTTGCACACAATGAGTCCATTCACAAGTTCTTTAACATTATAATTAGCACGTAACCATAGCAAAGCTACTATCATTAACAAATATGATCAATAAATTCACATTCACATGTGCATCAAGAATTACCATCACAGAACATTATAATCAAAGCTAATTCTTAGATCACAAATATATTCATAGATTAAATAAATATCACAGATGTACTTCAGTAATAAACACGATCAATCCTAATAACATAAATATGCTTCAAATATATTTCGAATTCATTAGTATCCAACAACCCAATTACAACCCAAAACACAGCCCGCACACACAACCAACGTGGTCCGCACATAGCGGGACTGAGGATCTTTGTGCACAAAGCCAGTAGGAGTCTTTACCCAAAACTACCCAAGATAGATCAATAATTCTTACGCAGCATCAATCTTACTTCTTCGTTACCTACTAGACGCAACTGTCTATCTATTTATATCATCTGTTGAGCGGATAAATCAATCTTGCGGACAAGATCGATCTCCCTAGTACTAAAAAGTAATCTAGCAACAAACAACCAAATAAACCTATCTTTCTCTAGACATATGTGATTTACAAAAGAATACTATAAAGGTGTTAAGAACTTACCGTAAATCCAAAGCTTGTTCGAATTTGTTGTCCCTTGGTCACTTGAAGGAGTTATCTTTATAGACCTGCAGTCACAAACAAGCAAACATTAAATAACACCTGTATAGTAAATATTATAAATCATGCCTATCATGGTGATCAAGGAATCCATGAAATAAACAGTTAATTAACAGCTTATTGAGAAAAATGAATTCATTTGTATTAACTTTGAATAAAGAAAACCTTACAACCTTAGCCTTGGTGTTGAACAGGCCTTCCCGGGGTTCGAAGCAGGAATATTCTCTACTCTGACAAGCCTTGCTCTCTTCCAATCGAGATAGATAGAGGTATGTGATCTCTCCTCACAAAAATCTTAGTTGAATGAGTCTGAATCCCAACAGCACTTAACCTCAAATAATTCTAAAGCTTGAAATCCCCTTGAGGCTACCCAATGCCTCTTTTTATAGTGCAAAAGAGGAGGTTTCAGTTCCAACTATGAAGGGATAGAATCCTCCTTCAAAGAGATAAGCTCCTCACATCAAGGGGTTAGCTCCTTAAGGTAAGGGATGCATGAACCTCAAAAGAGCGGTTCTGCCACCGCAAGATTCTTTCTAGAGGCTTCTAGAATTTACTGAAAGTGAGTTTTTTGAGTTTACTTGTGCCTTTTTAATCTTTTACAGGGGTCCGCACCCATAACACAGAGAAAGTGCGTTCAGGTACGCAGGAGTCATGAAAATTAGGTGCGGGACCGCAGGCAAGATGAAGAGAAAGTGCGATACTAGAGTTAAGGAGATTTTTAAGAACTTTTCTCTTATTTTCAAGGCTTGACATGAAGAACTGATATGTTGGATTTGCAAAGGAGGAAGTATGAGTGATAATGAGCTCATACATATAGCAAAATGTCAGGATGACAATTTTCAGTGCAACAGATTGCCCCCTAAAGTGCAAAGTCTGGAATAGATGAAGTTGAAGTTTGTCATATATGAAGAGTGCAGTACGTTATCATTTCAAGGATCATCTTCTGGACACCCCATTCGGAACCTGTAAAAACATTCAATGCAAAATATATATATGTAGACATATCATCGCTGAGGTAGGCATTCCCATACTCAGATCAAAACTGACTAGAAACTGATTTAAACTGTTCTGATACAGCAATGATTTTCAATACATCAATAGTATAGACATGTGTAGACACAGTATGGATGCAACCATCTTTTTAGGAATAGTCTACTGTATAAATGATAACAAAATTCCTCGTAGCCTGGATGGTGGAAACTAGATCCAGGGTCTTGATTTCCATTTCTCGAACTAGTATGATTCTATCCATGTGAATGAATGTGTCGAGGTCGAACATGGTAGAAACCACTTGATTACCAGTCAATGATGTAAACTATTAACAAGTGTGAGAGTAACCACCAGTAATTTCAATGGCCCTCAAAGTACTCAGTACAATCCATGAGATATGAATGAATGAGCTGAAGTCGAACATGTCACGGAATCATTCGATTGAAGGTCAATGATGCAACTTGTCGTCGAAGGCGAGAAACCTGCCATTGATGCATGCAAATTTCAAGGTACTGACGATTTCTAGATAAATTTCCTAGATAATGAGTTATCGTCGATAGGAAGTGATCCATCGTAGGCAAGCCCACAACACGAAATCATATATAAAGTTTTGAAGAAATATATTTGCAAGGACTGACTCAGGGATGGTGAAAATGGATGACAAATATTTTGTAGATGAATGGTTTATTTGAATTTTCCTCTTAAACACATAACGGAATTGCAGATGACTTGGTGACAATTGACCTAAAGCTAATACCCAGAAACCGGTTGAAGACTTTCAATATGGTTTGATTAGCTGTTAGGCAAAAGATTTTCCCAACCCAGGTAAACAAAAGTGTCATGTTCAAGAGTGGTTAACGGCTTTTCGAATAATCAAAATACAAAAAACAGGTTCATTTTTCTCTCTTTTCCCCCACCATTTCTGGCAAGTACCTCTTTATTTTTGACAAGCTTGAGGAGGATAACATTTGCTTGTTTATAAGCTCATCCTTCGGATGAGTCCAACTTAGTTTAAGATTCGAACCCTAAGAAGGAGTGGTTCGTTCTTGTTTTAAATTTGAACAGGCCCTTTATTGTTAAATTTTAACAAGTCCAGTATAGGAGAAACTCAGTGTTTTTTCAATTTTAGAGAGTCAGAAGAAAAAACTTAAGAAGGCTCCATGGGGGTACTTTTTTGTAAATTTAGTCTCTTGAGCCCAAAAAAGGATAAAATAATGCGGGAGAGAACTCTATTGACTTTAATTAGTCAATGCATACCTTTTTCGTAAATAGTCCATTTCAGTTTGTAAAAGGGGTAAACTTATACTGAAGGGACGATCATTCATTTATTTTAACGAGTTCGAATAATCAAGTACTCGACAATCTTTTCAATTTTTGAGAGTCTGAAAAGAGCTTAAAAGAGGACTCCAAGTTTTCGCTTTTTCGTAAATTTTTGAAAGAGTCCGAAAAAGTGATAAAAGTATGCTCTTTGTTGAAAAATGATCAATTTTCCTGAAAAATCCAATTTCCGCACAAAAACTTGAAACATTACACATACCTGTTTAAGATAAATAAAAATTCTTTCAAATTTACCTTTTTAAAGTGAAAAATAAACAAATTAAAAATTCATTTATTCGAAAAAACTTATAAAAAAGACTTTTCAAACTTCATTTTTACCATTTGAGTTCAGAGTGAAAAAGTAAGAGCTTTTGGGTAAAAAAAGTTCCTGTGAAGATTCTGGAAAATCCATTCGGCAAAATCGAGAACTGTCAGCTCCAGGTAATCCACGACCTCCTTATCTTGCATTTCATCTATTTACATTTCATTTTTAGGCTTTATATTTCATTTTTAAGGGAAAAATATGTTCAAAAAATCGCCCGTGGGGGTTCGCAGGTGCAACACGCGAGCCCTGCGGACCCCAAATTTTTTCTACATAGAAAAAAGTCGTGGGTCCGCACTTGTCTCACAATGCCCGTGTGTTCCTACACACTGTGTATGAGAACAAAGTGCAGACCCCGTGCAATTAAATTTTAAACTTAAATTTCTTTAATTCTGCCCAAAATTTTTAAAACTAGATTGTTCTAATATATCTTTTTATGCATTGTAGGATATACAAGATGCTAATTTGGAGAGAATGTGAGCATGAAGACGTAGATGAAACCGCAATGCTTCATTTTCCTACAATGCAGGCATTAAGAGCATGCGAGTTGTATAAATTCTGGGCCATTCAGGGCATGAGGGCATAGGTAGATCTCCTAACGTGGCTGGTGAACAGGTGGAATCTACAGGACCAGTGTTTCATTATTGGTAGCCACCGGCTCGAAATTGAGCTGGAGGATATCTATTTTTTGACTAGTTTTTCCAAGAGGGGCGAACAAATTTCTCTGTTTGGGACTAGGCTAGGTGGCCAGTCTATCGCTAGTCTTCGACTAGAGTTCTGTAATGATCAGGCAGACCCCCGGGACAAACGGATTGACATAAAAAATATCATCCATCCCGAGCTTAAAGTTATTTCATTCACTGTCACTAGACTGTGTGGGAGCGCAGCGTTGCATGTGGCTACCGGTTCCCAGATGCGCATTGCTGTAGATTGTTTTTGAGGCACCATTTTCAACTGGTGCGAAGCTGTGTTGGCCAATGTAAAATGCCAACTAACCAGAGAAAAGAACGGAAAGCTAAACAACTTTGGATATGGATCCATTGTAGTCACCTTTTCTCTAGAGAGGATCCCCATGTTAGCTCCGCAGAACATTCTTGTTGATGCTGGACGACCTCGAGAACCTAGGATGGTTCGTTGGGTTGCATTGATGGCCCATTATGCTGCTGAGGGCGTCGAGGTTGTTCGATTTCCTTCTACATATTTTTGTTGGCTGGAACTTCAAATTTTTGTCATAGAGGACTTTCCATACGCCGGGATAGATTTCGGCGGTGACAGAGAGATGGCTCTCCTAGCAGGGGAACAGTGGGATGAATGAGGTAAAAATCATTTTCAACAATTTCTAAGTTCTATTTTTTAATTTCTTTTTAATCGTCTCAAATCTAATAATTAAAAGTTTTAAATGCATATGTGGGCCCACGGTGACCAACCCATCTCCAGCCTTATGAGAGGAGGCATCTAGCTGCCATAGCACCAGCCCTAGAGGGCCAATCAGCAGATATTATGTCTGATTTAGAGCATCAACTAGAGCGCCTGACTCTAGACATTCCAGAGCCCGACATAGATGATAATCCACTCAGATTACAGAGATATGTAATTGGTGTCCCAAGACCTTTTAGGAGGTTCCTATGTAGGGTGGCCTGGGCAGTGGCCTCTTATTGTGATCATCATCAGTGATAGGATGATCGTGTTGTAGACTCATATTTTTGATCTTTTGTATATCATTTTTGCCGATTATAAGGTGTTTTCAACCTATGATCGAAGACGATGTATATTTTTGAAACAAAATTCTATGCTATGAGATATCACTATTATCGGCTATCTGTGTACATGTTATTGAATGTTGTTTAATTTACTGTTTTCATTATTGTAAATGTCGATTTATCATACTAGAAGCAACTGCATTTGCTAATGTATTTAAATGTCTTGGAATATGCTGATATTGAATGTAATGAAATTCACGTTCCAAGAGACGAACTCTTAAAAATAACCGTAATAACACTGGATTTCTAATGGCATAAACCCTGTTAAGCTGTAATACAACAAATTCAGAATCCAACCTAACAATCAAACTCCGAATTCCAAACAATATGGATTCAGATAATAACTTAATCACTGCACTATACTTTGCAATGTTATTTGTTGTTTGACCGAGGCTTACCCCATGCATGGATACTAACTCTTCAGAGGGTGAATAGATAACCCAAGCTGTGGAAGAAATGTTCCGTGTACTACGACAAGCACCATCGGCAAAACCAATGTAGGTTTGAAGAGACGTTGACATCTGTAATATCAAGAATAAAACTTAGATAAGTAGGATTAGTGATAAAAACACACTCTAAACTAGGCATGCTTTTCTATTCTAAGACACACCAGCAGTAAAGAAATCTAATCTAATAAAAAATATCCACACCAAATTTAAGCATAATATCGCTTCAGATAAAGCCCATTTCTGGGTTTTTCTAAAGGGACACCGTCGAAATATATCAACTCATAGGCCCCTTTTGCCAGCTTCCGCTTAACAATGAAAGGACCATGCCACATGGGCACAAATTTTCCAGCCCCTAGCTTATCATTGGCTTGATCGTATACTAAGACTAGGTCTCCTTCTGAAAAATTATGAGGGGTAACATTTCTATCGTACTGAGCCTTTATTCGTTTGACATGAGCCGCGTTTGCTATTGCAGCATTTCGTCAATTCTCATCTAGCTGAGCCAAGTACAAAAAATGTTTCTCCTCTTCAGACGTAGCTGGGAGTAATTCTATGGCTAATTTCAATGACAAAATTTCACATTCAATCGGCAACACAGCTTCCAAACCGTAAACCAATTGAAAGGGAGTGAAACCAGTTGATGTTTTTACTGAGGTCCGATATGCCCAAAGTGCTGAAAATAACATGGAATGCCAATTCGACTTATGAATACCAATAATTCGTTTAATCATAGTGACTAAAACTTTATTGATAGCTTCAACCAGACCATTAGCCTATGGATAATATGGAGTAGAACTATCATGGTGCAGGCCAAGTTGATTTGCCAGTTCAGTCATCATGATATTTCGAAAATGACTTCCATGATCAGTAATAATGGCTTGAGGAACACCGAATCTAGCAATTATATGATTGAACATGAAAGTTGCAACAGTCTTGTCGTATGCTGAAAATGTAGTCGTCGCCTCGGTCCACTTAGTAAAATAATCTGCCGCTAGGATAATATATGCATACCCCCCGGCCGAGTGAGGGTTACATGTAATAAAGTCAATACCCCACTTTGTGAAAGGACTGACAACAATTATAGGGTGAAGAGGAGTGGGTGGTGCATGCATTTTACGATCAAAGACTTGACAATTGTGGCATTTTTGGACTGCATAGATACAATCTTTGAATAATGATGGCCAGAAATAACCAGTGTGCAATATCTTTTGGGCTATGGCATACACAGACATATGACCGCCACATGCTCCAGAATGGTAGTCATTTAGAACCTTCTTAGCTTCTTCACGAGTAAGACAACGTCGGAAAATAGAATCCGCTCCACAACGATAGAGTGTATCACCAATAATATTGTATTGTTGGGATTGGAAACGTATTTTCCGTCGCTAAGATCATGAGATTTCAGGCCGAAAATATTGGGTTTGGAGATAAAAAATAATATCCCCATACCAAGGATCAAGTGTACTGATAAGAAACAAGGATTCGTCTGCAATGGGCTGCTCCACCATAGTTTCAGTATCAGTAGAGGGGAAATCACACATCAGTTCGAAAAAAACCAAAGATTTCTTCACCTTGGATTTTTCAAATTCCAAGTCAAATTCCTGCAGGATAACTATCCATTTGGAATACTTGTCCCCTAGCAATTGTTTGGTCAAGATGTACATCATAGGGTTACAGTAAAAAATTACTGTGGTTTTGTGTAATAAGATGTAGTGTCGAAATCTTTGGACAACTTGAACAACTGCCGAGGCCAATTTCTCCACATGTGTGTATTTGATCTCAGTCGGATGCAGATTTCAACTAAGATAGTAAATCATATTTTCATTGTTGAATTCATATTCCTGAACTAAAACCATCCCAATGGTGGAATGAGAGGCAACGAGGTACAAAAAATAGTCCTGGTTGTAATTGGGAGGATGCAGTAACGGTGCATGGGTCAACACGTGTTTGAGTGCATCAAAAGATCGATTAGCGATCTCATCCCAAAATAATGGAATGTTTTGTCTTAACAACCTGGTAAAACCCTTTGTTAACTCAGCGTAGTTAGGAATGAACCGACGTAAAAAGTTCGCTTTCCCCTGCAAACCTTGGAGTTGGCGCTGAGTCGAAGGAGGAGGTAGATTGAAAATGGCTTCGACCTTTGACGGATCAACACGAATGCCTACTTTCGAAACAAAAAATCCCAGTAAGCGACTTGATTCTACACAGAAAACACATTTGTGTGGATTCAACCGAATTCGATAATGCCTACATCTCATAAAGATTGCTCCAGAATGGCTGAGATGGTGGGCCCTACGTGATGAGTGAGTAGGTAAATCATCAAGATAATGTTGCAAAATGTGCTTAATGTCATGAATTGCATAAGACATATCCCTTTGAAAAGTTGCCTCAATGTTCTTAAATCCAAAGGGTAGTTTGCAATAAGTAAATTTCCCCCATGGATAAATGAAAGCTGTTTTTGGCTGATCAACAGGGAGTATGTTTATTTGATTGTAGCCGGAAAAACCATCCATAAAGGAGAACATTTCACTTCCGGCACAATCATCAATGATTTGATCGATATAGGGGGTTGGATAATTGTCTTTAGGACAAACTCGATTAATATCCCTATAGTCGATACATACTCTTATCGTTCCTTGTTTTTTGTTAACAGGAACAATATTCGATACCCAAACGGTTAAAGGAATTGGATAAATGAAACCTGCACGAAGTAATTTCTCAACTTCGGCTTTGACAGCAGCAAATTTTCTCAGATGTATCTGAAGTAAACATTGACGGACATGTTTGGCATCTGGGTACGTCTTGATTTCATGTACAACGATTGACGGATCAATCCCTGGAATTTCTTCATATGAACAGGCAAACACGTGACATAATTATTGAAATAGGGCTTTATAAGTTTGGATTTCATCTTCCGTACAACAAGCACCTATATGAATGTTTTCAATTATTCCTAGCTTAACTGAAATGTCAACAGGAATCGTTCAAGAGATATTTTCCAAATTTAATTCAGAATCAGAATTTCGCAATGGATTTTGGGGCTCTTTGACATATTCAACTGTAAAAATAGAAGTGAAATCATCTTCAAAATGATCCAGCTCAGGTAAAAATGAAGATCAATGATGTATATCTTCCCATGGTAAATCGTCAACAGACAAAAGTTCACGAATTTTCTCATCAGTATGAACAAGATCGGGAAATGTCATTGTGACTGAGCTAGATATAGAAAGTGATTCCTCATGGATCCCATTCATTGGATCAGTTTTGGTTGAAGAAGGGTCGAAAAGCGACTGTACATCCTGATATGCAATTTCAAATGGACTGAAAGGCATCGCGCCATCAAATGAATCTAACTCGGAGTTAGAAGGTACGATCAGGTACGATCCAAGGATCATAAAACATAATAGTATTTGATGAAATCATATGAACAGTTGCGATAGAAGGTGATACGTTAGGAGGAGGAAAGGAAAAATTTCCTAGTAAACCAGAATCTTTAATCAAACCTACTCCAACATCCTTGTAAGGGATAGCCGCTGTACCAATGTGCTGGATTGTTTCTGTAGAGGCTGGATTGAAGGAAAAATAAGTTAACTGATCTATTGTAACAATCCTTCCTTGATGTGGAAACTTGATAAGCTGAAAGACCGAACAGACAACATCAGTCATAGCATAAGACCAACTACAACCCAGGAGAAGGTTGTAATCTAGACGGGCATCAACCACTTCCACATCTAGATTCACAGTTTTGCCTTCGACCCCTGTGGGTAAATCATGCAAAATACCAAAAGGATGGAAGCCTTGGCCATTAAAAGCCTTTAGAATTGTCAGAGACTGATTGAGTGTAGGAGAACCAAGAGATTTTCTACACTGGATCGACATAATACACGTTGAAGCTCCCTCATCAATCACAGTGCGAAAGATCGGTCTGTTTTTTACTAATACTGGAATTTGGAAAGCCATTCGGTGAGGTAGGCGAGGTGTACTATTCTCTAAATCGAAGATTATTAGGTTCGAGTCATGAATATCGACAGCTCCTATGGCAGACAAAAGTAATTTACACTGTGTTGGGCATGATTGCATCACTTCCAAAGCCAACATTGCTGAAGGGGAAATAGCTAAGTCCTCAAAAATGTTGTAATTCTGAGCAGCTCTCGCATGTGGATTGAAAGATGATTACGAAGAACACCTTTAGCAATCGGTTTGATTATTAAGTCTGGATTGGGTTTCTCGATCTGTAGTGGACCAGAAATAGGAGGTGGTGTAGTTGATGTGTTTGAACTAGAAGATTCTACTTCTTTACCATCAATAGGATTCTTACTGCCATAATCTTGCGATCGCGTCGCAATCCTGACATGAGACATCATCAGAATAGGTTCTTTTGAGGCATTCGAGGTAGAACCAATCATCTTACTATCTTGAGTAGGAAAAGGATCCTTCAAGACAGTGGGTTGTTGTGAACCTTTAACGAATTTTGAAACCTCTGCTCGATGTTGGCATTCTTTAGTAAAATGATCCTTGTCACAAATGAAACAAGGATAGCGAGGTTTGCGTTTTTTCGCCATTAGATTCATTTTTATTAGTTTTATCTTTTGAATTCTTTTTGTTTTTATTCTTCCATTTCTTTTTACCGCCAGATTTAGATTTGGACGTAGATGTCTCTACGACATGAATCTCGGTAGAAATTTCAGGGGAAGATTCTCGTTTCGAGGAATCAGGCAAAGTTATAATAGGAGAATAATTCTTTAAAGATTTCTTCTTGCTTTTAGTATTAACTATACCAATCATACCATCAGTGGCATGAGACCCTGAAGGAGCTGCAGTTATTTGAACTTGTTTTGGAAGATCGGGGATTTTTTCATGTAAAGTACCTGACTGCGTATAGACAAGGTCAAGGTGCTGAGATTGAGCAATGACTTGCTCCTCAGTAAAAACTCTAGCCTTAGCTAAATCTTCAGTGATTTTGGATAGTAATGATTTAACAAAACATTCTGCCAAAATTTGATCCGGAATGTAAACTTTCACCAAACGCCTTCTATGTCGCCATTCGTGAATATGATCAGAAATATATGTGGACGTGGATTTTAGCGAAGTCAATAGTTCCATGCCATTGTCGTATCTGACAGGCAACTGAAAATGAGTTAAGAAGGCAGTTGATAACTGACTGAAATTATTAAAAGAGCCTCGTGGTAATTCAATGTACCATTTGGCGGCAAGACCAATAAGAGTTCTTTGAAAAAGACGTAAGCAAATTGAATTAGATGCACACCAGAGGTGATAAGTCATAACGTGATTTGACGGATCCTTTCCTAACTTACCCTCAAACTTCGGTATATCACTGGGCAACTTATGTGGCATTGGCGGCCAATACGGATGATAGAAAATTGGATCATTCGTAAGGCGTGTCAAATCAAGTAAATCCAAAGTTGCAATAAATGGTAACTAACAGTTAGGGTCGCGAAAACCTTGAGTAACCAAACCAGTTCCGGGAGGAGGATACCCAGGATAACTGGGAATTGCATTTTCATTAGGAATTGTATAACCTCTCAGGAAACCAGGATTAACCGGGCCAAACTGTGGTTGATGAGGCTGTTGATAAGTATAGCCAGGGTACGGTTGATACTGATAAACTTGGTTCTGTGAAACGGGACCAAATTGATACTGTCCCTGGTATGGTTGTTACGTGAATTGCGGTTGACTTGTGACAATCATTCTTGTACCAGCTTGTCCCATAGGTATCTGGACCGAAGTCTGAACTGTAGGTCCTGACTGGGGTATAGAGACTTGAGGGATTTGCACAAATACAGGGATAGAAGAAACCAGAGCTACATATACTCTAGAGATAGGTGTTACAGGTTGAACATATGTTGTAGTAGTTGCAGCAGTTTGAGGCGGAGTCTGAGGTGTACTAGGCCCAGTCTGCTGAAAAGAACCAGGTGCAGGGGTTTGAATAGTAGGCTGGATAGGTTGCTGGGTTGGACCAGAAACCAAAGGCTGTCCAGGTTGAGTAGACAACTGCACATTAGGTTATATAGTTTGTTGAATTTGGGACGGATCCCATACCATGTTCATTCGGGGGTATTGTCCCGTAGAAGGTTGAACATAAGGAACATAGCCTGGTTGAACGTAGGGTTGATAAGTAAGTGGTAAATTTCCAGCTCCTTGTACAAATGATTGACCAGAAGGCAGTTGGAAACCTTGAGTTGGGTACTGACCTTGAGGTTGATAACCCTGAGGTGCGTACTGAATCTGGGGTTGATAAGGACCTTGAGGAACATACTGAGTTTGGGGTTGACCTTGGGGTATGTACTGTCCTGAAGGTTGATAACCTTGAGGTATGTAATGTTCTTGAGGTTGTTCTCCAAAATAATATTTTGCCATAGTTTGTCCTGGGAAAAAGTTACTTTGAGGTTGCCCCCCAGGTGGTAACTGACTTCCTTGAGGTTACCCCCCAGGTGGTAATTGACAACCCTGAGGTTGTCTCCCAGGCGGTAACTGACTTCCCTGAAAATTTCCCCCAGGCAGTAATTGACTGCCTTGAGGTTGAGGATTTGAAATATTACTAGACATCATAAATATTTGCTCTGTGTTCGACGTTTTAGTTTTAATTCCATTAAGACCAGATGATAATACTTGTTCAATCGGTCGAGGATTTTCTCCTGAGAAAGTACCAGAAAGAGCCTGATACCCCGAAGGAACAGAAGGACCACCGTGTAAAAATTATTCCGGTGTTTGGGAAAACATAGATGACTCTCTTGCCATGATAGTTGAAGGATAGTAACCTCTAGGTGTAGGATGAAATGGAATTTGAGGTGGAGAAAAAGCAAGACCTGGGTTTTCTAAAAAGTTCGTCAAATATAGATACCAAGCGTCACTCTGAATAGGGCTGTAGAAAATGGATTCACGCTCCCTAAGATTTAAAGACTGAGGGGATTCATGAAGAGATATCTCTTCGTCTGGACTAGCAAGTTCTTCAATAGAAATGAGGCTAGATGGAAGATCTTCGGTAACAATATTTCTTACCCTAGGTGAACCAGGATCGCTAGAAGTTGGTGTAATAAATCCTGAGGATGTTTCCAAAACAAAATGTTCAGTTTCAGGCTCAGAAATTTCAGGTTCGTCAGCTAGTTCACTGGAAGGAGAAATACTACCAGTAACTTCAGAAACTGAAATCGGTTCTTGAATGTGTTCTGTTGTGGGTATTTGATGATTAGGATGAACAACTATAGATGAACTTCCAATTTCTGTTGATCTAATTCTATTACTACTATATGATACTAGAGCACGCAACCCTTCAAGTTGACTTGGTGTATATTTAGGGGGCTTCCCTTGAAGTCTCTGGGACTGTCTCGGTAATTCTGCCACGATTAAATATTAACCCATCACAAAGAAAATCTCAATAAAAACACCTAAAGTCTCTAAAGAAACAAACAGTTGAATCACATGCCTAAAAATCTAAGAGTTCAAACCACACAAAAACAGTAACTTCCTGTACTAAAAACACTAGTTGGTGATGAAATCCAACTTAGTAAAAATTTAATATAGAAAAGGCGGTTGGAACAATTACCCCGACAACCTGCTTAATGAAACGGACTGGCACAATTTTTTTCACAAAACTATCTCATGTGAAGAGAACCCCCTAGAGAGTCCAAGTGAGTCTAGTCGACGTCTACTCCAGGTACAGTGAGATATTTCCTTCACCGTCACCTTAGGAAATAATCTTAAGATTATGGACACTAAGGTTACCAACAATAACAAATACAACTGGGGGAACAGTCTACGATCTGATTCCACGTGCAAGGGCAGAGTAACAAAGTTCAATCCCCTTGAAGGCTCCTCGACATGGTTAATCCGAGGTTTACCGACAAGTGACCCTAGGCTCCTTGACAATGGTTAATCCGAGGTTTACCGTTTGTAATGCGCACAGATCTTCTATCTTTCCCAATGAAACATAATTGATTGTCACAAAGGTTCGGATATGATCTCGTGATTAACTCCTTTAAGAGAAGCTTCCCAGATTGTACCAATTACAATTGGATTTATTTCCTACTGCAAGATTTATCTACTTGTTTGTTTTTACTATCTTGGAGAGTTAATTACTCCCTACTCCAAGATACTAGCCTAAGCTATATTGGTGATAAGAGCCCTAGAAATAAAAAGATTACTAGATGAATTTTAATTAAGCATTGTTTTTATGGGATGTTCTTTAAGTCAATAGGTATGGAAATGAAACTTTGATGGTGTGAAGACTCGACTTCCAAAAACACTAAAAATTCACCTAAAAATGATAATCAATTCATTTTCTTTCAATGAAATTCTAGCTAAAGAAAGAGTTCGAGAAAACAATTCTTTTTAAGAGACAATTATTTCTTTGAACATAAATAATAAATGCAAGAAAATATTTTTGTCTTTTCAACAAGAACTCAAAACGAGACAAATTATCAATGCTCACAATAAAACCCTTTCACTTTCAAGACTTGAAACTACAAAAAACAACTTTCCTTCAAAAGAGATCTACAAATTTTAAAAAGCACTCAAAACTACAAAAACCAATTTTGAGATCTACAAACTTTGAAAATATAATTGAATAAAAGCTTTAATATTTTTTTGAAGAATGTTTTACTTAGTTTTTCAGTAAACTAAGGATTTATTTGTCCAGAATAACAAACAAATCAAAAAACATCCAGATATGTTTCCTTTTATAAAAATGAAATTCAAAACTTATAACAAATTTTTTTCAAAGATTTGCAAAGAAACAACTAGATCTATTTCTCAAAACAGGATGAATTTCACAACCAAGTCAGACTCATCAAGAAGACAAAAATACCAATGTGATCTGAGGTATTTCAAGCTTCCAATATTTGAGTCACTATAGAGACCAAGTGAAAAGCAATCCAAATATGCAAAACTTCTAGAAAATCATCAAAAACACAAATATTGTTGGAACTCACTCACAAGAGGATTTTGACAGAAACAATACCAATCTAGGTAGATATTAAAAACTATAAATCAAATTAAATATAAACTGGAAAAATAAATCTGAAGTTTTTCCAAAATTTTAACAAGGTCTGCAAGCTCCCAGAAGTAACAGGTGTGGTCCCGCACTGGTTACTTAAGGAAAGTGCGAAACTGCCCGCACTGTGCAAAAGAACAAAGTGCGGTCCCCAGAAAAGTTCAAGAAAAACATAAAATATTTCAAAATTTTCGAAAACAAAGAAAACCTAAGCTACCCAGGGAGATGTCCATCAATCAAAAACCAGAAAAATATTTTCCTCACATCAAAATAAAGGAAAACCAAAAACAACAAGAATCTTCCCCAGCGGAGTCGCCAATTTGTTGAGCGGATAAATCAATCTTGCAGACAACATCGAGCTCCCTAGTACCAAAAATTAATCTAGCAACAAATAGCCAAATAAACCTATATTTCTCTAGAAATATGTGATTTACAAAAGAATACTATAAAGGTGTTAAGAACTTACCGTAAATCCAATCCTTGTTCGAAGTTTTTGTCCCTCGGTCACTTGAAGGAGTTATCTTTATAGACCTGCAGCCACAAACAAGAAAACATTAAATAGCACCTGTATAGTAAATATTATAAATCATGCCTATCATGGTGATCAAGGAATCCATGAAATAAACAGTTAATTAACAGCTTATTGAGAAAAATGAATTCATTTGTATGAACTTTGAATAAAGAAAACCTTACAACCTTAGCCTTGATGTTGAACAAGCCTTCTCGGGGTCTGAAGTAGGAATATTCTCTACTCTAACAAGCCTTGCACTCTTCCAACTGAGACAGATAGAGGTATGTGATCTCTCCTCACAAAAATCTCAGTTGAATGAGTCTGAATCCCAACATCACTTAACCTCAAATAATTCTAAAGCTTGCACTCCCCTTGAGGCTACCCAATGCCTCTTTTTATAGTGCAACAGAGGAGGTTTCGGTTTCAACTATGTAGGGATAGAATCCTCCTTCAAAGGGATAAGCTCCTCACATCAAGGGGTTAGCTCCTTAATTTAAGGGATGCATGAAACTCAAAAGAGCGGTTTTGCCACCACAAGATTCTTTCTAGAGGCTTCTAGAATTTACTGAAAGTGAGTTTTTTGAGTTTACTTGCACCTTTTTAATATTTTACAGGGGTCCGCACCCATAACACAGAGAACGTGCATTCAGGTATGTAAGAGTCATGAACATTAGGTGCGGGACCGCAGGCAAGATGAAGAGAAAGTGCGATACCAGAGTTAAGGAGATTTTTCAGAACTTTTCTCTTATTTTCAAGGCTTGACATGAAGAAATGATATGTTAGACTTGCAAAGGAGGAATTATGAGTGATAATGAGCTCATACATATAGTAGAATGTCAGGATGACAATTTTTAGTGCAACATCATCATAGCCTTTGTTATCCTATGGTCTGCAAATCATGGTTTGCGAACCCTGAGTTTACCCTTTAACCCATTACAAAACATTGGGGGATTTTACCCACCCCAAAACCCCTATGCAAGACCAAATATTACAAAATTATACCAAAAACGTAGCTTAGGGAACCCCGTTCCAACAGGCCCCCAACACAATCTTGTGACTCGTCCCGAGTCACTACGGCTGTGGTGTTTGCATCTTCGCCTGAAATTGCTTGATCACATCAGCTAGAGGGGGGAACACTCCACTCTGGGTAGAAGTGTTTTGTGCAATATCCACCAACTTCTACAAAGTTGGACCTTTTGTAGCAGCAATGACACTTTCCAATGTTTGGTTCAGTTGTTTAACTGCAACATCCACTTCCTGAGATAGCTTAAGGGCTTCATCGGCCCATGGCTTGAGGTGGTCACTAAGAACCTTATTTTTGTGGCAAATATCTTCGATTTCATCTCTAAGTGTTTGGTTGTTACGCAATCATTCCAGGTGTTGAGCTGGAATCAAAGTGGACATAGTAGCTTCAAGCTGTTCAAACTCTTCATCCTTCTGGCGCAACTCTTGAGTAAATTCGTGCAGGAGATGATCACGCTGCACCTTAGATCACATCTGTATAGCTATATCCAAAAATTTCATGCCCTGAGTAATCTGAGCTATAATGGCTTTGGTGGCCTCTGTAACCAGCGTGGCTCGCTGGGCTCTTACCTCAGGTGGAGTTTCCGTCTGCAATTTGGCCTGCAAGGCAACAATCTGCTGCTCCATCTCTGTCTTGAAGACCTGACTCTCAGTCCTATAAGCCTTTAGGGCTACAAAAATCCCCTCAATCTTGGCCTAGGGGGTAGCAGAAGCTAGGATATCATCAATCACGTCTGCGCATACCCTGCTCATCAGACGTTCCAACTTGGTTTGCTGCATGGCGGCCAGAGTGCATGCGGCCTGCACGTGGGACACCTCGGTGGTTTTTTCCATGATCGTCTACTCAGATGTACTGAGCTGCTGATGCACCTGGCGGTCTCTGTGCTGGATCTCATTAAAGAGTGATGTGTGGAGGACTTGCAGTGGTTCATTTAGAAGCTGGGCCAAATCTAATTGCACCTCTGCACAGGCCTAGACTTGCGCACCTAAGGCAGGTGGGCTCAAGATGAATGCTGCGCCTGGTAGGGGGCAGAGGTAAGTTTTAGTTGTGATGATCAGTTCACTGCTGGTCGCTGGGGGTGGCCTTGTCTGAATCATGCTTGTCTGCAGGGTGTCGGTTTTGAGCTGCAGAGCTTGGAGCTCAGTCGGGAGTGTAGCAACCATGGCCTTCTGCTACTCTTCCAAAGCCAACCATTTATCTTTCGAGGCAAGGGTGACTGCATCTGTGATTTGCTCCAGGTATTCCTCCATCAAGGTAACGTTAGTCTCCCTACCAGGCCTTGTAGCCCATCGTTTGTTGCATTGGCCCTTGAGAGGGTCGGCAATCTGTTTCATACCACGCGAGGAGTCATCACCCTGCGCATCCAAACCCTCTGTGTCGATATCGTGTTGCAAGTCTTGCTCCGTATTCTTCTCAGTGTCCTTTCCATGCCCTTTTGTCTCTTTGGTGGTATCAGGTGGGGTTGTCTTCTTGGTGCTCGTACCTACAGTGTCAGTCATACCTGATTTGAAGCCCAGTTTCTAGTGTGGAGGCCAAGTAGCAATGAGTCGGTCGATTTCCTCGTCGGCGACCATGTATGGAAGTGATACCCATGCTGGATCCTTATGGCCCCAGATCTGCACACTGTGCATCGTGACCTGGAATGCTGTGATGCTCTTGTACTTGTCATAGATTGCTGGTGACATGTGCGGCCGGGAGTGGATTGTTGTTGCGAGCCCGATCTGAAATAGGACATAGAAGACTTTATTATCCTCAATGCGCTTCTCGTCCTTACAATCCCACAAATTCGCATATCGCCCCCCCTCGCACATGTCTGGCTTGAGCTCAGGGAGGACCGAGTCCTCAGGGACCTCCCATGCAACCAACGCGATGAGGAGCAGTAGCCAGGAGTGGCAGAATGCCCTTCCATTATACTAGGCCTTGCGTACGTTCTCCAAAAATTCATTACACAGGAACTAGGACCAGTTGAAGCAGACCCCTTTTTCGCAGTGGCCAATCAGCTGAATTACATAAGCAGGAATAGTGGCAACCTGGCACTTGTGCATCATTTTACATGCTAGAAACAAGGTACCCCTGTGTGTGCCATGGTCTCTGATGGTGTTGATTTGGAACCCCCTAGTATTCTTCTCAAACTTATAGTCGTCACGCACCTTATAGCGATCTGTTGCTCATATGTTTTTCCGACATGCTCCATGGGATTTGGCCCTTCCATGGGGAGATGAGTGATACGGTGAATGAGGGCAATGTCAATGACAATGCAGTCCCGGATCCATAAGTTACCATCATGGATAAAGGCTAGTAGCTAGTGCACCACCTGGTCAGTTATATTGTGTCAACCAAAATGAAGCATTCACAACAAGTTCAGTAAACTTGATTTTTCTAGCACGCGTGCCCACGGCATTGGGACAACCTGCAACACATCGTATTCTAGTATTATTGCAAGGTACAATTCTGGTGCCAATTTTGGGAAGGCCTCTAGGTTGGCTAGGTTGTGGTCATCAAAATTAATTGAGGCGAGCTTGCCATGTGCTTCACCAATTATAGGGACTTCTCCCGGAATCAGTGGAATTTGCAGGTAGGTGCGCATTCCTTCAAGGTTCTTAAGCATGTGCACCGAGGGCCGACGAGGCCGAACATAGGGTGGCAGCCAAGTGATGTATTTTGCGATCCGGGCCTCTTCTTGAGCAGATAGATGTCTCTTCGATGGGTTAGGTGAACGTGCCTCAGGAACCATTCGGGGGTACTTCACATTTCGAGGGGAGGTGCGTGGCTTCCCTCTAGCCCATTTTGATGCCTTCCCTTGCCCTTGTGCCTAGTCTTTCCCTTTACGCTTCCTTTTCTCAGCATGTTTCCCCTTGGTTGGTGTGGACAAAACCTCTTCAACTTTAGGGGTGACCTCCAATACTTCATCAGTGGAGGCCACAATTTGCGATGATTCAGCTGGATTTGTTGTGGTCATTCTCACTTGGAAGATAAATTTGGGATTGCTACTATCAGAAGGGGTAGCCTACCCAGTCATTAACAGAGCACAATAGTCACAGAATTTTGCAAAGAAAAAAATGTTCAAGATGCACGGAACCCACTTCTGAGCTACCCTCCTACTTTAATAGCCTTGGATATCGACCAATGGGTGGATGAGGCTTATCAAAAAAATACCATCAAGAAAATGGTAAAAAATATTTGAAAATTTCCTCATTAATTGCTGACCACCCACTCCTTTCAAAAGTAAAATTTGGTTTTTACCTAGTTTTACTATTCCAACAGCTAGTTTTTGCAGCTGTGTATTACCCCTGCACACCTCCTCAGGCTTCTAGACCTACGATCAACCCCTGCACTCCTAGCGCACCTCTCCAGGCTTCCAGACTTGCGAACGACCCCTGTGCGTACAACAAACTTGCCTGGTTTTTCCTCCTGCTTGCGCATATTCAGTCCCATACAACGACTCTGGCCATACAAGAATTTGATTTAGTATGGTTTGAGTTGGCTGCCATTTAGATATCCTAGTATCATATTACTATGCAGTGTAGCTAACTGGACAACTCCTCCATCAATGATTTCCTTTACCATATAAGGATCGAGCTAGTGCTATCGGAACTTCATCGGGTGCTTCGCAAACTAGCTATCATATAGCAAGACCAGTTATCCCTCCGTAAAGATATTTTTTCGAATATGTCGATCATGAAATGCTTTTTCCAAGGCCTTCTAAACTTGCTGATGGAAGTTAGCAATGAATCGATCTTCCTCCAAGGCCATGAGCTACGCTAAATGCTCCTCCATAATATCAAGCTTTGCCATGTTCATAAAGGCTACGATGTGCAGGCTAGGAACAATATACTCCATGGGAATAATGGCCTCCTTTCCATAAACCATCTGAAACGATGTTTTCCCAGTCAACTTCTTGAATGTGGTTCGATAGGCCCAAAGGACCGACGAGATACGCACATCCCAATCACTGTGCTCGACATTGCAGATCTTGGTTAATGCCTATTCCAAAATTTTATTAAAAGCTTCAATAGTTCAATTTGCCTGCAGGTGATATGGGGTAATTTTGGCATGGTGGATCCAAAATTCTTCAGTTAAAGCCAGGATTGTCTCATTAACAAAATGCGTACTTCTATCGCTCATCAAGACCTTGGGATAGCCAAACTTGGTTAGGATATGCTAAAAAATAAAGTGTGTAGCGGTGTCTGTAGTACAATCATTCACAGCTTATGCTTCGGACCATCTGGTTACATAATCAGTTGAGGTGATGATGTAGCGGGCACCTATCTTCTTACCTGGTGGGTTAATGGGCCCGATGAAGTCGATGGCCCATTTTTCAAACGCTTGTAGGGCCATCTGCGACTGCGAGGGAATTTCGTCTCTACGTGATGGTCCTCTTGTCCTCTGGCATGTGTCGCAGGCTTTGCAATAGTCATGAGAATAACTATGTAGTGTGGGCCACCATATCCAAACTCTCAAGATCTTCTGCGCCATCGCTTTCCCTGTGTCGTGACCTCCTGCTACACCATCGTGGGATTCTGCCAAGATGGTCTACCTTTCATGCTCCAGAATGTATCTTCGCAGTACCTCATCAGCTCCTAGCTTATACAAGTGGCCCGTGATGATGGTAAAGTCCATTGCACGGGTTACCAACTCTTTTTTCTATTATATCGAATATTGTGTAGGTGCCATCCCTGTAATTAAGAAGTGAATTATGTCGGCGAAGTGCACATCAACCACCTTAATAGAAAATAGTTGCACATTTGGTAGTCCTTCTTCTAGGTTGGTTGGTTCCTCACCAGTCTCGTTTCAAGATAAGTGGTATAGCCCCAAATTTAGTTTCCCCACCATCACGATGATCTCAAAGTCATATTCTTGAAATAGTAGTAGCCATTGGAAAATCTTCCTCCCCCAACCAAGCTTATTCACTAGGTATTTCAAAGGTGAGCGATATGTGAACATCTTGAAGTGCCCTCCCAATAGGTAATGCTGGTATTTATGCAGGGAATATACCATGGCCAACCCTTCACACTTATTAGTGGAGTAGTTACACTTCACACTAGAGAGTTTCCTACTAGAAAATGCAACCAAGTGGTCAATGCCCCCCTCCCCAGGCTGCGTAAGGACAACTCCCAGGGCGATTCATGAAGCACCGAAATGGACATGGAAAACCTTCACCCAATCAGGAAATATGAGGATAAGTGCAGAGACCATATTTTCCTTGAGTAACTCAAAGCTCTTCTGACACTCGTCATCCCAAAAAAAATGATACATCCTTCTTCAAAAGTTTTTCCATGGGTGTCGTGATCAATGCGTACCCTTGAATAAACTTCCTGGAGTAGCCTATGTGTCTGAGAATAGAGCATAGCTGTTTCTCAGTTGTAGGGACTGCTAAGTTGATGATAAATGTCACCTTGGCAGGATCAAGCATCAATCGCTATCGACAGACTATGTGACCTAACAAGATCCCAAATGGTACGCAGAATATGCACTTCTTTATGTTTATGGAAATCTAGTGTTTTCTGCAAGCGTCCAACATCAAGCGCAAGTTGGAGATGTGCTTCTTTACCAACCCAAATACTGTCCAATTATCAAAATATACCTCCAAGAACTTTTGGATGAACTCCTTGAATACTGCGACCACCACCCGTGAAATTATGGCAGGGGAATTCTTGAGCCCAAATGGCATGACATTGTACTAGAAGGATCTCCATTCACTAGTGAACGTAGTTTTGCTGCAATATTTAGGTGCGATCCTGATCTGATGGTAGCCCAAGAACCCATAAGTGAATGAGTACACCTCCTACCCTCCCACACTCTCAGGAATTTCATTAGAAAATGGCGTAGGGAAGGGATTGTGTACACATGCATTTTTCAATTTGCGCAGATCAACACAGATTCTTATTTCTCCCTTGGTATTTTTCTCCTAGACCACCATAGGGCTTACCTAATCTGATTGTTCTATCGGTTCGATGATACCTGCGGCTATCATTTTGTCAAGTTCTTCCCTGAATTTCTGCTTACACTTGGGGTTCAATTGATAAGGTTGCTGCTTAACAGGGTGTGGATCTGGTTTAAAGTGATGCACATGAACCCTAGGTCTCCTGTAATCGCTTTGAGTTCCGAGAATTTCGTAGGAAATAGGTCTTGGTACTCCGTGAGGAGTTCTACGACTTTCCCAATAGTATCATCATCTGAGTAATCCCCAATTTTAGCTAGCTTAGGTTTCTCTTTTGTTCCAATGTTGACTTCCCTTAGCTTAAGAGGTTTGGTCACATCAACGGTCTGCAATGGGGGTCCAACAACTGCGTGCTCTCCCTCCAATTCTACGATATTAATATTTCACGGGTCTTCATCACATTCCTCCATTGATAGATTGCGGTAGTTGACAATATCCCACATCTGCGTATCTTAGGCTGGTGCCCCATACTCCATACGAGGGCGCGATTCATCAAATACCAAGGCATCAGTCTCTTGTAAAGCTTCATCCAATGCCTCAGTCCCACCTATCAACCTGAACGTCCCCACAAAATCGTCCCACATGGTCTCCCATTGGTGGGTGCACTGGTGAAACTCCACATCCAGACACCATGCAGTGGGAATTGGCCCCAAGGCATGGATAAATAGGTGGACCCATTTGTTCACGGTCATTTCATACCATGCCTCTGTCCATGCGGCCACGTGCCTGCGTGGATCTCCTTCACCAAGCAAACCCTCTACGCATAGGTGAACTGGGGGTTAAAACCATAGAATCATCATTTCATGGAGTTCCTCCCAATCCTGAAACGTCCCCTTATGAGTTTCCCACCACCGTGCAGGGGTTGTGTGCATGGCTAGGTTAAGCACCCAAATTCTTCATTCTGTTGAAACTTCAACTTCAAATGTTCGAAAAAAATCCTTAATACTACTAGAACCATCAAAGTAGGGCAGTTCTCTTACCTTTGAGGAGATACACTGGAAGCTCTTTGTGATCCTAAGACATCGCAGTGCAGATACATCATGTAACCGATTCTGCCAATTTTCTATCTCCCCATCGGAGTCAGAGAGGCATTCACTGTCTTTATCATAGCAAATCACACCATCAGCTATAGGATTAATCCAATCCTCGTCCCAGGTGGTTAGTCTATAAATGTGATCCATGTCATCTTCTTCGTGCACTGGTTCTGTATATCGCTCTCCTTCCGCAAGGTCTAGAGGGAATATCACTCTCATACCCTCATTCTCCAAAACCATGCTCCTTTTCTTTAAGTTGATAATGCCTCCCATGTCTGTTGCCCAATACAGTCTAAGGAGTGTAGGATAAGGTTATACATCTTCCAAAATTTGAATCACTTCAAAATTTGCGTGTACCTTAACTCCTGCGATATCTACCATAATCTTTGACAACCTCCCCAATGGTATGATCTTCTATTGGTTAGCCATGCACAAATGTATAGTAGACCATTCCAACTTAGGTTATCCCATTCTCTACCATGTCTGTTTGGGTATGATGTTCGCATAAAATCCCAGAATCAAAATGACCTGATCCATCTCATAGTCGCTGATCTGCGTTGTTAGCCGCATTTCTCGACCCGTGTGTTTCTTATGCTTGTATAGTTTGTGAACATCTTTAACGTTTGTGGGAGGGTCAGTTCTCTCTACGCAGCTGTCTATCAGTGCTTGAAGATTTTCTACCACCTTCTGGTTGCGTAGGAGATTCATACACGCCTGTAGGAATGGTTTAACTCTGTTTTTCATTATTAGGTTTGTTGGAGCCTTCGAAACAGATGCATCATCCTTGGTAAAGTCTTTGCGGGCTTCGATGAAGGTTTCTTTCTCGTTTTTTAGGTCCAAGTTTTCCTGTTTGATAGCAGCTTTCTGGATAAGGGGCTCAGATGCAACTTTCTCCTCAGCTCCTCCAGTAGCCATGCTGCTGCGCATTATGACATTAATACTTGGTCCCTCATCGTGCGGTTTCGCCTTAACCCTTTTCATAGTCTGCTATTTTTCCCGCATTTTTGCTATCATTACTTGGCAATATTCGATCACGTGATCCAATTGTCTACAATATAGGCAAGATTATCGTGCAGGGTTCGAACAATCCCTTGTGAAGTGCCCTATTTATCCACAGTTGTAACAGATCAGTTTCCCTCTTCCCCGACCTGCGCCTCCACCCCTTCCCCCTCCCCTGCCTCTTGCTGGGGAGCCTCCTTTGCCTGAGGGAGATAATGGTGAAGAAGCGTCAACCTGTACCCTATAAAGGTTTCCTCGGTCTATCATTAAGTCATAGGTTCGACAGTTATATTTGTCATGTCCCACAGATGAGTAGAATCAGAACCATTTTTGCTTCAATTCTGGAACATACGCACCGAGACGGGGGCAGTGGTTGGTAACATGCAAGCCAACTACACTATAGTCAGCGAACCATAACATCGAACCACTTGGTCTTGCAGCCTCTTTAGGACACAATTGGCTGGCCCCCCCAGCCTGCATGTAGTCCGCTAGTAGAGGACACTAATCCTTGGTGTGGTCGAACACCCTGCATCTTATGCACCATATGTCTGGGCTAGCTTCCTTTCCGCACCCTTTCCATAGATTCTGGATTTCAAGGTGCATTGCCTCCAGCTGTCCCTAGATCTGTTGCACCCAAAACTAGGCATCGTCTCTTCACGTAGCTTCTAGCTTCATAGAAACCTCAAAGGCTTTCTCTTGCATCTCAATCGCCTACTGACCCATAGGTCTGTCCAGGTGAGGTAGCAGCATAGCGATGAACCATTCCTTGTGTTGCCTATCATCATACTAAAATTCCCCATCTCTGATAACCTTCTTTAACCATTGATAAACCTCCCATATAGACTCATTGGGTCCCTATTTAAAATATTTCAAGTCAATCACTAGTTAAGTGTAGGACTTAGGCTTCTGGAACTGCTATTTTAATGCATTCCTAATCTATTGAATAGATGGATCCACATGCTAGCCTACATACCCCATATACCAGTCCAAGGACCTTCCTTCAAAGGCGAGGGATTGCTGCACCCTCTTTACATCATCGCTAGCCACATTCTGTGCAGTCCATATTGATTCTACTACAAACAAAAATCGGTCCATATCTTCATCTCCTACACCGTTGAAGGTCGGTAGCTTCATGTGTGTGGCCATATCTTCTTTTGGTGATGGTAGAGGTGTGGGGGATTTCTTTCCCTTATGCTGACTCGAAGGTGGTGTAGCTGGAGGGCTATTTCATGCGTGCAAAGTCGACTCTTTTAATGGACTGTAGATAGATCTATCCACTTCTCGATTGGTTCAGTAGTAATTACCACTTCGTGTTGTACTCTCGCTCTGATCAGAGGTCATTCATTTGGTGTGGTTTCATAGAACACCTTTTTTAGACAGTAATATTTTAATTAGCAATGGCAGTGTTCACAAGAACTTACCCCAGAATCCTTTGAAGAACCTCCGCTTTGCCTTAAAGTATGATACAAACTAATCGACTGTGAATTTCGTTACAAACCCTCCTAGCACGCTATCCACCCAATAATCTACTATACGGGTGATTGTGTTGTCAGCCTTCTCCAACTGTTGAATCAATTTTGGAGTCCACTGCATAATTTGATTGTCTTTCCAATACGTCTGGAATTGTACCAGCCTTGCTAACCACTCCTGGAGCTCGTGCGCAAAAGTTACAAAGAAAATTTCATAGACTTCGGTGAAGATGTACTTGTTCTTCCACTTCTCAGCTATTAGTTTCGTGCTGCGATTCTCGTTCACAAAAAAATCCTGAATTTTTCTTTCAAACACGTCTTCAAGTTCCATTTTCTTAGGTCTCTAACGATCTCATGGCATTACCTGATCTCTCTCTCAAAATTCTCCCAGTCCTTGCAATGGAACCATTTGTTGGCTTGAAGGGGTCCTGACCTAGGTTTGGAGGTTAAGGTTTGCCAACAAACCCCTATACTATTGGCCCTTTCAGCAATGACCTACTTTCGCAGGCCAAGGTCTCACCCGAAGTAGTATGGGAGGGTGATGGAACCAGGTTTTTGCACCGTGGGAGAGAGTAGGTAATTAAGGAATATTTGTGTTTGCAACTATCAGGTTCACACATAATGAGTCTATTCGCAAGTTATTTAACAGTATAATCAACATGTAACCATAAAAAAGCTACTATCATTAACAGATGTGATCAATACATTCACATTCATGTGCTCATTAGCAATTACCATCACAGAACATTATAATCACAGCTAATTCTTAGATCACAAATATATTCAAAGCTTAAATAAATATCACATATGTACTTCAGTAATAAACATGATTAATCTAGATACCATAAAGATACTTCAAATATATTCCACATTCCTTAGTATCCAAAAATCCAATTACAACCAAAAACACAGCCCGCGCACACAGTTAGTGGGGTCCGCACACAGCAGGACTGAGGATCTCCGTGCACACAGCCAGCAGGAGTCCTTACCCAAAACTACCCAGGATAGATCAACAATTCACACGTGGCATCAATCTTACTTCTTCGTTACCTAATAGACCCAACTATCTATCTATTTATATCATTGTAGCCTTTTCTATCCTATGGTCCGCAAACCCGTGTTTGCGGACCCTCGGTTTACCCTTTAACCCATTACAAAACATTGGTGGCTTTGACCCACCCCAAAACCCCTACGCAAGACCAACTATTACAAAATTATAGCAAAAGAGCAGCTTAGGGAACTCTGTTCAAAAAAATATGGATTAGTTGTATCAGAGCGGGTCTTCTCTTTCTCTGTTTTTCTTTGCATGTCCCCAAAAAGGTCAGGGTATAAGGAGTTAGGCCTTGATATGGTTAACCCCTTACAACATTAGCCTTGTAAACCCTAACGACCTCCCATGGTGAAAGAAAAGAAAGACGAGGGAGCAGGATATCCTATAAAAATATTTCTCGAGGAGGCCCTCAAGAAACAAAGGAACACGATGATGGATAACTAAACTCAGATCCTTCGATGGCTGCCCACCTACGACACATCTGCATCGAACAGCCACTCTGAAGGTGCCACACCCATAGGGGTATAGGTAAAGTTTGACATTTTTGTATTTGAAGGCCAGATAGATGGTTGAATTTGTGAGAAGGGTATTTCTCGGTCCACGATTTCTCTGATCTAGAAAAGATTATTTTTTCACTCCTCAAAGCCGCCCCCAATGTCAAATATTGGTGGGAAACCTACTGTGATCAAAAGGACAAGAGGGAACCCTCTTTGTTCTCGGCCACACCCACTTGGAATTTGTTCCGAGATGACATCAAGGAACAATATTACCTCATGGGAACCTATGAGGAAAAGTACATCCAATGGACCATGTTGTGGCAGCAAAGGGATCAAGATGTGCACGAACTCATGAATTTGTTCCATACCCTGCGCACAAAGTTGGGTATTAAAGATTCAGAGAGACATTTGGTGCTCAAGTAACACAACTTTCTGCACAAACACATTCAGGAGGAAATGGAGTTCCTCGACATTACCTCGCTTGGCATGGATTATCACTATGCCGCCAGGATTGAGCATAAATTTAAGCAAAAGAAGCAAGACTTTGGATCCGCGAATCCGAAGCCAGGGAAAGGCACCTCCAAACCACAGAACAAGGGGAAGATCCAAAGCGGGGCGAATCAAAACACCACCACAAATCCAAATAAGGACAAGAGGAAGTGGTGTGAATTTCATAACAAACCCACTCATAACACAAATGAGTGTTAGGTCAAATAGTCGCTGGTGTCCTAACAGAAGGCACCTGAATCAGATGCATGTTATGATCCTGAGAAAGAACCAGATAAGGGAGATGAAAAAGGGAAGCATATCATTGATGTGGACCCCAGTGCCATATCATTGATGTGGACCCCCGATGCACCGCTGCCTGATATTTCAATCACTCATGTGATTACATAGAAAGAATCCAGACATATACTCTCTAAGAAAAGAAAATTTATTGAACACATCCAACACATCTGCCAGCGCGTCCGCGAGCAGATCCACGACATCTTGGACAAATCCAATACCAAGTTCAGCAGAATTTTCCTCTCATGGAGGAACTTAATGAAATGGGGACCATTTCTTCCTAAGGAGTGAGAAATGATCCAGGTGGAAATTGGTGGCCACCCACCTATTCCATTTGGACCCACATCATCAGTTTTTCAGTTTTTCACTTTCAGCACAACTTACTATTTTTAGCAGGTTGTCGGTTCTCGAACTTTCGGAGATGTTTGGAGGCCCTAATGAATTGTGTGGATATTGGTGGTCACCCATCTATTCCATTTGAACCCCCACCATCGATTCTTTCAATTTTTTAGTTTCTGCACAACTTACTATTTTTAGTATTTTTTTGGGTCCTGAAATTCCAGAGTTGTTTTGAGGCTCTAAACAACGTTTTTTTTCAGAAAAATGGGAGAAACATGTGCTGATGGACTGAATTTTATCACACCAATATTTTTACTCCTTGGATATATATTTCTAACGAGGTATGATACGCGTCAAACAAAGATCGTATGCCAAAGTTACATCCCCGGGAAGTTGAAACGCTAATTTACCCAAACAGGGCCCATATTTTTGGTGCTTCATATCCTATAGTTAGGTTTTTGGATATTTAGGGTTTTTCATTGTTTCTCAATAATAAATAGGCCTTTGAGCTTCATTGTAATACATTTCATAGGCAGGTAGCCGCCACATCTCTTCTCAGATATAAGCTACCTTCGCCCTAGCTAGATTATTTCCATTATGTCTGTAAACATATGTCAGTTATTTGATATTAATGAAATGAAGTATTATTTCCATTGCATCTCTATGTTTATCTCTGTTTCTATATTTTATTATGTTCCTGCATAAATCCATATCAGTGGTATCAGAGCAGGTTTTCTCTTTCTTTGTTTTTCTTTTCATGTCCCCAACGAGTTCAGGGTGTAAGGACTTAGGGCTTGATCTGGTTGAACCATTGCAAGATCAGCCTCGCAAACCCCAAAGACCTCCCATGGAGGAAGAAAAGAAAGACAAAGGAGGAGGAGATCCTATAAAAATATTTATCGAGGAGGCCCTCGAAAAACAAAAGAACACGATGATGAATAAATTTTCTCAAATCATTCAACAGTTGCCCACCTACGGTGCATCTGCATCCAACAACCACACTGGAGGCGCCACACCCTTCAAGGTATAGGTAAACTTTTAAATTCTCTTATTTGAAGGCCATATAGATGCAGACGCCATAGATAGATAGTTAAATTTTCTACAAGGGTATTTCTCGGTCCATGATTTCTTCGACCAAGGAAAGATTATTTTTGGACTCCTCAAAGTTTCCCCCCATGTCAAAGATTGGTGGGAAACCTACTGTGATCGAAAGGACAAGGGGTAACCCTCTGTGTTCTTTGTCTCACCAAATTGGAATTCATTTTGAGACGGAATCAAGGAACAATATTACCCCGTGAGGAGCTATGAGGACAAGTACATCCAATGGACCAAGCTGCAGCAACAAAGGGATCAAGATGTGCATGAACTGACGAATTTGTTCCATAACCTGCATAAAAAGTTGGGTATTAAATATTTATAGATACATTTTGTGCTCAAGTACCGCAACTTTCTGCACAGACACATTCAAGAGGAAATGGCACGACTTATTGCTAGGTCATCAAGATTGAGCAGAAATTTAAGCAGAAGAAGCGAGACTTTGGATCCGTGAATATGAAGCCAGGGAAAGGCACCCCCGAACCACAGAACAAGGGGCAGAGCCAAAGTGGGGTGACTGAGAACACCACCACAGATCCAAATGAGGACAAGGGGAAGTGGTGTGAATTTCATAACAGCCCCACTCACAATGCAAATGACTGTCAGGCCAAATAGTGGCTCATGGCCGAACTGAAGGCACCCAAATTAGATACATGTTCTGATCTTGAGCCAGAACCAGACAAGGGGGATGATAAAGGGAAGAAAATCATTGATGCTGACCCCAGTGCCATTGTTGCCACCACCAAGCTCCAGAGGAAGGATGCCAAGGATCTAGAGGAGGGGGAACACCTCTTCCATTCGCAGATGTGGGTGAAGGGTTCTCCACTGCAATTTCTTGTTGATAGCGGAAGCCAAAAGAACCTCATTTCAACAAAGGTCATTAAGCGGCTCGGCCTACCGACCATAGCACACCCACAACAGTATACCATCGAGTGGCTTCTCCTAGGGTGAGATCTCTGCGTCTGCCAGTAGTGTTGCCTTCCATACAGAATCAGGCCATTCACTGATGAGGTATTGTGTGATGTTGCTCCTCTTGATGTAGTTGATGTATTATTGGGTCAACCATAATTGTGGAAGTGACATGTTTTCTATGAATGTAGGCCTCGTGCTGTCATTATTACTTTGGGAAATAACTTGTATAGGATATCGGATGTAGTACCGCCTCCTACCATATCTTTGACTACTGTAAAAAAACACAGTTAGATTGTTTCCCAAACAAGGAAATTTATTTTAATTGCCATTTGCCCACAAGGAAAGAAGAAGATTGTGGCCACAACCTCAAAATAGGGCTCCCCTACACAATATTAGTAGACGGACAAAGGTGTGGAGGAATACAAAGACATTTTCTCCTCACCCACAGAGGTTCCTCTACACTGTCTGGATAAGGACTCCATTGATCTAACCCTCGGCACACTGCTGCGTGATATTTCCATCACTCATGTGATTACATTGACAGAATCCACACATGTATTATCTGAGGAAAACAAATTGATTGAATGCATCCATCATGTCTGTTAGCACTTCTACAGCATGTCCGCCAGCAGGTCCACGACATCCTAGACAAATCCAATACGAAGTTCAGCAGAATTTGCCTCTCATGGAGGAAATTAACACAATGGGGAGCATTGCTTCCTAAGGAGGGAGGAATGATCTACGTTGACATTGGTGGACACCCACCTATTCCATTTATACATGCACCATCAATTCTTTTAGTTGTTCACTTTCAGCAAAACTTACTATTTTTATTAGGTTGTCGGTTCTTGAACTTTCAGAGCCGTTTGGAGGCCCTAATGGACCACGTGAATATTGGTGGCCACACACCAATTCCATTTGAAATGCCACCATCAGTTCTTTTAGTTTTTTAGTTTTGGCACAAATTACTATTTTTAGCAGCTTTTCGGGTCCTGAAATTCCAGAGCCATTTTGAGGCCCTAAACGACATTATTTGGGAAACCTGGGAGCAACATTGCTCCATGGAACGATATTTCTCAAACAAAATTTTGTATTCCTTTGATAGATATTTCTAACGAGGTACGATGCACGTCAAACAGAGATCATATGCCAAAGTTACTACCCTGGGAAGTTGAAACACCAATTGACCCAAAAATGGCCCATAGTTTTCGTGCTTAATGTCCTACAGTTAGGTTTTTGTATGTTTAGGGTTTTGCATTTTTTCTCAGCAATAAATAGGCCTTCAAGCCTCATTATAACATAGTTCATAGGCAGGTAGCCACCACATCTCTTCTCAGAGATAAGCTACGATCGCCCTAGCTAGTTTATTTCCATTCTATCTGTAAACATATTTAAGTTATTTGATATTAATGAAATGAAGTATTATTTCTGCTGCATCTCTATGTTTATTTATAATTATGTATTTTATTGTGTTCCTGCATAAATCCAGATCAGTGGTATCAAAGCAGGTCTGCTCTTTCTCTATTTTTCTTTGCATGTCCCTAATGAGGTCAGGGTATAAGGAGTTAGGGTTCGATCTAGTTGAACCCTTGCAAGATTAGCCTTGCAAACCCCGATGAGCTCCCATGGCGGAAGAAAAGAAAGAAGAGGGAGTAGGAGATCCTATAAAATATTGCTTGAGGAGGACCTCAAGAAATAAAGGAACGCGATGATGGAAAAATTTGCTCAGATCCTTGAATGGTTTCCCACCTACGACGCATCTGCATCCAACAACCACTATGGAGGCACCACACCCTTCAAGGTACAGGTAAAATTTGACATTCTTGTATTTGAGGGCCAGATAGATGTAGACGTCATAGATAGATGGTTGAATTTGTTAGAAGGGTATTTCTCAGTCCACGATTTCTTTGACCGAGAAAATATTATTTTTTCACTCCTCAAATCTTCTCGCCATGTCAAATATTGGTGAGAAACCTACTGTGATCGAAAGGACGAGGGGGAACCCTCTCTCTTCTCGACCACACCCACTTGGAATTCATTCCGAGATGGCATCAAGGAAAAATATTACCTCGTGGGAGCTATGAGGACAAGTACATCCAATGGTCCACACTGCAGCAGCAAAGGGATCAAGATGTGCACGAACAAACGAATTTGTTCCATACCCTATGCACAAAGTTGGGTATTAAAGATTCAGAGAGACATTTGGTGCTCAAGTACTGTAAATGTCTATAGAGACACATTTAGGAGGAAATGGATTTCCTTGATATTACCTCACTTGGCACCACTTATTGCTATGCTGCCAAGATTGAGCATAAATTTAAGCAGAAGAAGCAATACTTTGGATCCGCGAATCCAAAGCCAGGGAAAGGTGTCTCGAACCATAGAACAAGGGGCAGAGCCAAAGCGGGGTGACTTAAAACACCACCAAAAATCCAAATAAGAACAAGGGGAAGTGGTGTGAATTTCATAACAGCCCCACTCACAATGCAAATGAGTGTTAGGCCAAACAGTCGTTGGTGGCCGAACTGAAGGCACTTGAATCAGATGCATGTTCTGATCTTGAGACATAACTAGACAAGGGAGATGAAAAAGGGAAGTAGATCATTGATGCAGACCCCACTGCCATTTTTTCCGCCACCAAGCTCTAGAGGGAGGATCCTGAGGATCCAGAGGAGGGGGAGCACCTCTTCCATTCACATATGTGGGTGAAGGGTTTTCCACTGCAATTTCTTGTCAATAGTTGAAGCCAAAAGAACCTCATTTCAGTAGAGGTCATGAAGAAGCTCAACCTATCGACCGTAACACACCCACAACCATATACCATTAGGTGGATTCACCCTAGGAGAGATCTCCTCGTCTACCAGCAGTGTCGCCTTCCATACAACATCAAGCCATTCACAGATTGGGTATTGTTTGATGTTTCTTCTCTTGATGTAGCTGATGTATTATTGGGCCAACCATTCTTGTGGCGAAGACATGTTGTGTATGAATCTAGGCCTCGTGTTGTCATTACTACTTTGGGAAATAACTTGTACAAGGTACCTGAGGTAGTACCACATCCTGCCATCTCTTTGACTACTACAAAACAATGCAGCAAGATTGTTTCCCAAACAAGGAAATTTATTTGCATTACCATTCACCCATAAGGAAAGAAGAATATTGTGGCCATAGCCTCAAAACAGGGCTCCCCTGCACATCATTGGAAGATGGACAAAGGCGTGGAGGAATACAAAGACACTTTCTCCTCAACCACAGAGGTTCCTCTACACTGTCCGGACAAGGACTCCATTGATTTAACCCTCAGTGCACCACCGCATAATATTTCCATCACTCATGTGATTACACAGACATAATCCACACATGTATTATCTTAAGAAACCAAATTTATAGAACTTCTACCAGCGTGTCTGCTAGCACGTACGCCAGCAGCTCCACGACATCCTGGACAAATCCAATACCAAGTTCCGTAGAATTTTCCTCTCATCGAGAAAATTAATGCAATGGAGGCCATTTATTCCTAAGGAGGGAGAATGATCCAGGACCTGCACCATCAATTCTTTCAGTTTTTAACTTTCAGCACAACTTACTATTTTTAGCAGGTTATCGATTCTTGAACTTTCGGAGCCGTTTGGAGGCCCTAATGAACCACATGGATATTGGTGGCCACCTAAATATTCCATTTGAACCTCCACCATCGGTTCTTTCAGTTTTTTAGCTTTGACAAAAATTACTATTTTTAGCATTTTTTCGGGTCCTGAACTTCTGGAGCCGTTTTGAGGCCCTAAACGACATTTTTTTGGGAAACCCGAGAGTAACATGGGTCTATGAACCAATGTTGCTCACACAAAAAGTTTTGCTCGGATAGATATTTATAACGAGGCATGATGCACGTCAAACGAAGATTGTATGCCAAAGTTAGGTGACCGGGAATTTGAATCAACAATTTACCCAAACAAGGCCCATAGTTTTGGCGCTTCATTCCCTACGGCTAGGATTTTGGATGTTTAGGGTTTTTCATTGTTTCTCAATAATAAATGGGCCTTTGAGCCTCATTGTAACACATTTCATAGGTAGGTAGCCGCCAAATCTCTTCTCAGAGATAAGCTACCATCACCCTAGCTAGTTTATTTCCATTCTGTTTGTAAACATATTCAGTTATTTGATATTAACGAAATGAAGTATTATTTCCGCTGCATCTCTATGTTTTTTTCTATTTTTGTATTTTATTGCGTTTCGGTATAAATCTGGATCAATGGTATCAGAGTGCGTCTGCTCTTTCTCTGTTTTTCTTTGCATGTCCCTAACGAGGTCAGGGTATAAGGAGTTAGGGCTCGATCTATTTAAACTCTTGTAAGATCAGCCTCACAAACCCTAATGACCTCCCATGGTGGAAGAAAATAAAGACAAGGGAGTAGGATATCCTATAAAAATATTTCTCAAGGAGGCCCTCGAGAAACAAAGGAACGTGATGATGTATAACTTTGCTAAGATCCTTCAACAATTGCCTACCTACAGTGCATCTGCATCCAAAAACCACTCTGGAGGTGCCACACCCTTCATGGTACAGGTAAACTTTGACATTCTTGTATTCAAAGGCCATATAGATGAAGACGCCATAGATAGATGGTTGAATTTTCTATAAGGGTATTTCTCGGTCCATGATATCTTTGACAGAGAAACGATTATTTTTTCACTCCTCAAAGCTGCCCCCCATGTCAAAGATTGGTGGGAAACCTACTGTGATAAAAAAGACGAGGGGGAGCCCTCTCTGTTCTCGACCGCACCCACTTGGAATTCGTTCTGAGATGGCATCAAGCAACAATATTACCCCATGGGGAGCTATGAGGACAAGTACATCCAATGGACCACGCTGCAGCAGCAAAGGGATCAAGATGTGCACGAACCGATGAATTTGTTTCATACCCTACACACAAAGTTGGGTATTAAAGATTCAAAGAGACATTTGGTGCTCAAGTACCGCAGTTTTCTACACAGACACATTCAGTAGGAAATGGATTTCCTCGACATTACCTCGCTTGGCATGACTTATCACTATGCTGCTAATATTGAGCATAAATTTAAGCAGAAGAAGCGAGGCTTTGGATCCACGAATCCAAAGCCAGGGAAAGGCGCCCCCGAACCATAGAACAAGGGGCAGAGCCAAAGTGGCGTGACTCAGAACACCACCAAAAATCCAAATAAGGAAAATGGGAAGTGGTGTGAAATTCATAAAATCCCCACTCACAACACAAACGAGTGTTGGGCCAAACAATCGCTGGTGGCCGAACTGAAGGCACCCGAATCAGATGCATGTTCTGATCCTGAGCCAGAACTAGAAAAGGGAGATGAAAAAGGGAAGAATATCATTGATGCGGACCCCAGTGCCATTGTTGCCACCACTAAGTTCCAGAAGGAGGTTCCCGAGGATCCATAGGAGGGGGAACACCTCTTCCATTTGTAGATGTGGGTGAAGGTTTCTCCACTACATTTCTTGTCAATATCAGAAGCCAAAAGAACCTCATTTCAGTAGAAGTCGTGAAGCAGCTCGACCCACCAACCATATCACACCCACAGCCGTATACCATCGGGTGGCTTCACCAAGGAATAGATCTCCGCGTCTGCTAGCAATGCCGCCTTCTGTACAACATCAAGCCATTCACGGATGAGGTATTGTGTGATGTTGCTCCTCTTGATGTAGCTGATGTATTATTGGGCCAACCATATTTGTGGAGGCAACATGTTGTGTAATGAATCTAGGCCTTGTGTTGTCATTATTACTTTGGGAAATAAATTGTACAGGATACCAGAGGTAGTACCGCCTCCTACCATCTCTTTGACTACTGAAAAACAACATAGTAAGATTGTTTCCCAAACAAGGAATTTATTTGCATTACCATTCGCCCACAAGGAAAGAAGAAGATTTTGGGCACAACCTCCAAACAAGGCTCCCCTTTACAACAGTAGCATATGGACAAAGGCATGGAGGAATATGAAGAAATTTTCTCCTCACCCATAGAGGTTCCTCTACACTGTCCAGACAAGGAATCCACTGATTTGACCCCTGGCGCACCGCTGTCTGATATTTCTATCACTCATGCGATTACACATACAAAATCAAAATATGTACTATTTGAGGAAACCAAATTTATTGAACGCATCCAGCACGTCTGCCATCATGTTTGCGAGCAGGTCCACGACATCCTGGACAAATCCAATACCAAGTTCAATAGAATTTGCCTCTCATGGAGGAAATTAATGCAATGGGGACCATTTCTTCCTAAAGAGAGAGGAATGATCCAGGTGGACATTGGTGGTCACCCACCTATTCCATTTGGATCCGCACCATCAGTTCTTTAAGTTTTTCCCTTTCAGCACAACTTACTATTTTTAGCAGGTTGTGGTTCCTGAACTTTTGGAGCTGTTTGTAGGTCGTAATGAACCACATGGATACTGGTGGCCACCCACCTATTCCATTTGAACCCCCACCATCGGTTCTATCAATTTTTCATTTTTGGCACGACTCACTATTTTTAGTAGTTTTTTGGGTCCTAAACTTCTGGAGCTGTTTTGAGGCCCTAAACGACATTTTTTGGGAAACCTGGGAGTAACATGGGTCCACAGGATGATTTTGCTCACTCCAAATGTTGTACTCCTCGGATAGATATTTCTAGCAAGGTATGATGTGCATCAAACGAAGATCGTATGCCAAAGTTACGTCCCCAGGAAGTTGAAACACCAATTTACCTAAATAGGGTCCTTAGTTTTGGCGGTTCATCTCCTACGGTTATGTTTTTAGATGTTTTTGGTTTTGCATTATTTCTCAAGAATAAATAGGCCTTTGAGCCCCATTTTAACACAGTTCATAGGCAAGTATTCGCCACATCTCTTCTCAGAGATAAGCTACCATCGCCCTAGCCAGTTTATTTCCATTCTGTCTGTAAACATATTTTAGTTATTTGATATTAATGAATTGAAGTATTATTTCCACTTCATCTCTGTTTTTATTTCTATTTCTGTATTTTATTGTGTTCCTTCATAAATCCAAATAAGTGGTATCAGAGCGGGTCTGCTATTTCTCTGTTTTTCTTTGCATGTCCCAAACGAGGTTAGGGTATAAGGAGTTAGAGCTCGATTTGGTTGAAACCTTACAATATCAGCCTCACAAACCCTGACGACCTCCCATGGTGGAAGAAAAGAAAGATGAAAAAGTAGGAGATCCTATAAAAATATTGCTCGAGGATTCCCTTGAGAAACAAAGGAACATGATCATGGATAACTTTGCTCAGATCCATCAATGGCTACCCACCTATCGCGCATATGCATCCAACAGCCATTATGGAGGTGCGACACCCTTCAAGGTACAAGTAAACTTTGAAATTCTTGTATTTGAAGGCTAGATAGATGCATACATCATAGATAGATGGTTTAATTTTCTAGAAGGGTATTTCTCGGTCCACGATTTCTCCGACCGAGAAAATATTATTTTTTCACTCCTCAAAGTTGCCCCCCATGTCAAAGATTGGTGGGAAACCTATTGTGATAAAAAGGACGAGGGGGAACCCTCTCAGTGCTCGGCTGTACCCACTTGGAATTCATTCGAAGATGACATCAAGGAGGAGAAATATTACCCTGTGGGGAGCTATGAGGACATGTACATCCAATGGACCACGTTGCAGCACCAAAGGGATCAATATGTGCATGAACTGACGAATTTGTTCCATGCCCTACACACAAAGTTGGGTATTAAAGATTCAAAGATACATTTGGTGCTCAAGTACCGTAGCTAATTGAATAGACACAAGAGGAAATGGATTTCCTCGACACTACCTCACTTGGCACTGCTTATCTCTATGCCGCCAAGATTGAGCAGAAATTTAAGTAGAAGAAGCGAGATTTTGGATCCGTGAATCCGAAGCTAGGGAAAGGCGTCTCTGAACCAGAGAACAACAGGTAGAGCCAAAGAGGGGTGACTCAGAACAACAACACAAATCCAAATAAGGAAAAGTGGAAGTGGTTTGAATTTCATAACAGCCCCACTCACAGCACAAACGAGTGCCAGGCCAAACAGTCGTTGGTAGATGAACTGAAGGCACCTGAATCAGATGCATGTTGCGATCCTAAGCCAGAATCACCCGAGGGAGATAACAAAGGGAAGCATATCATTAATGCAGACCCTAGTGCCATTTTTTCCACCGCCAAGCTCTAGAGGGAGGATCCTGAGGATCTAGAGGAGGGGGAATGCCTCTTTGATTCGCAGATGTGGGTGAAGGGTTATCCACTGCAATTTATTGTCGATAGCAGAAGAAAAATGAACCTCATTTTAGCATAGGTTGTGAAGTGGCTCGGCCTACCGACCATAGCACACCCACAACCATATACCATCAGGTGGCTTCACCCAGGGAGAGATCTCCGCGTCTGCCACCAATGCCTCCTTCTGTACAACATCAAACCATTCATGGATGAGGTATTGTGTGATTTTGATTATCTTGATGTAGATGATGTATTATTGGGACAACCATACTTGTGGAGGAAACATGCTTTGTATGAATCTAGGCCTTGTGTTGTCATTATTACTTTGGGAAATAACTTCTACAGGATACCAGAGGTAGTACCACCTCCTATCATCTCTTTGAATACTACAAAACAATGTAGTAAGATTGTTTCCCAAACAAGGAAATTTATTTTCATTACCATTCGCCCACAAGGAAAGAAGAAGATTGTGGCCACAACCTCAAAACACAACATTAGCAGATGGAAAAAGGTGTGGAGGAATACGAAGAAATTTTCTCCTCACCCACATAGGTTCCTCTACACTGTCTGGAGAACAAATCCATTCATCTGACCTCGAGTGCACCACTGCCTGATATTGCGATCACTGTTGTGATTACACAGACAGAATACACACATGTGTTGTCTGAGGAAACAAAATTTATTGAACGCATCGAGCACGTCTGCCATCACGTCTACCAGCAGGTCCGCCAGCAGATCCACGACATCCTGGACAAATCCAATACCAAGTTCAGTAGAATTTGCCTCTCATGGAGGAAATTAACGCAATGGGGACCATTTCTTCCTAAGGAGGGAGGAATGATCCAAGTGGACATTAGTGACCACCCACTTATTCCATTTGGACCCGCACCATCAGTTCTTTTAGTTTTTCACTTTCAGCAAAACTTTATATTTTTAGTAGGATGTCGGTTCCTAAACTTTCGAAGCCGTTTGGAGGCCCTAATGAACCACACGGATATTGGTGGCCGCCCACCTATTCCATTTGAACCACCACTCATAGAAAAAATCCAAATAAGGACAAGGGGAAGTGGTGTGAATTTCATAACAGCCCCACTCACAACACAAGCGAGTGTCGGGCTAAATATTCGTTGGTGGCCGAACTGAAGGCACATGAATTAGATGCATGTTGTGATCTTGAGCCAGAAACACCCAAGGGAGATGACAAAGGGAACACCTCTTCCATTCATAGATGTGGGTGACGGGTTCTCCATTGAAATTTATTCTCGATAGTGGAAGCCAAAAGAACCTCATTTCATCAGAGGTCGTGAAGCGGCTCAGCCTACCAACCATATCACACCCACAGCGATATACCATCGGGTGGCTTCACCCAGGGAGAGATCACCGCATCCGCCAATAGTGCCGCCTTCCGTAAAACATCAAGCTATTCACGAATGAGCTATTGTGTGATGTTGCACCATTTGATGTAGCTGATGTATTATTGGGCCAACCATACTTGTGGAGGTGACATATGCTGAATCTAGGACTCGTGTTATTATTTTGGGAAATAACTTGTACAGGCTACTGGAGGTAGTACCGCTTCCTACCATCTCTTTAACTACTGCAAAACAATGCAGTAAGATTGTTTCCCAAACAAGGAAATTTATTTGCATTACCATTCGCCCACAAATAAAGAAAAATATTGTGGCCACAGCCTCAAAACAGGGCTCCCCTACACAATAGTAGCAGATGGACAAAGGCATGGAGGAATAGGAAGACATTTTCTCCTCACCCACAGACATTCCTCTACACTATCCGGACAAGGAATCCATTGATCTAACCCCCGACGCATACCTCCTGATGTTGCCATCACTCATGAGCTTACACAGAAAGAATCCACACATGTACTATTTGAGGAAACCAAATTTATTGAATGCATCCATCACGTCCGCGAACAGGTCCACGAAATCCTGGACAAATCCAACACCAAGTTCAGCAGAATTTGCCTCTCGTGGTGGAACTTAATGCAATGGGGGCCATTGCTTCCTAAGGAGGGAGGAATGATCCAGGTAGACATTGGTGGCCACCCACCTATTTCATTTGGATATGCACCATCAGTTCTTTCAGTTTTTCACTTCCAACACAACTTACTATATCAGTTCCTGAAATTTCGAAGCCATTTGTAGGCCCTAATGAACCACGTGGATATTGGTGGCCACCCACCTATTCCATTTGAACCCCCACCATTAGTTCTTTCATTTGTTTTAGTTTCGACACAACTTACTATTTTTAACATTTTTTCGGGTCCTGAACTTCGGAGCCGTTTTGAGTCCCTAAATGACATTTTTTGGGAAACCCGAGAGCAACATGGATCCATTGACCAATGTTTCACACACCAAAAGTTTTACTGATCAGATAGATATTTCTAACGAGGTATGATGTGCATAAACGAAGATCATATGCCAAATTTACGTCATCGGGAAGTTGAAACACCAATTTACCGAAACAGGGCCCATAGTTTTGGCGCTTCATCTCCTACGGTTAGGTTTTTGGATGCTTAGGGTTTTTCATAATTTCTCAAAAATAAATAGGCCTTTGAGCCTCACTATAGCACAGTTCAGAGGCAGGTGGCCACGACATCTCTTCTTAGAGATTAGCTACCATCGCCCTAGCTAGTTTATTTCCATTCTGTCTGTAAACATATTTAAGTTATTTGATATTAATGATATGAAGTATTATTTCCGCTGCATCCCTGTGTTTATTTCTATTTCTGTATTTTATTGAGTTCCTACATAAATCCATATCAGTGGTATCAAAGCGGGTCTGCTCTTTCTCTAGTTTTCTTTGCATGTCCCCAACGAGGTTAGGGTATAAGGAGTTAGGGTTCGATCTGTTTGAACCCTTGCAAGATCAGCCTTGTAAACCCCGACGACCTCCCATGGCGGAAGAAAATGAAGGCAAGGGAGTAGGATATCCTGTGAAAATATTTCTCGAGGAGGCCCTCGAGAAACAAAGGAACGCGATGATGGATAACTTTGCTCAGATCCTTCAACGGCTACCACCTACGGTGCATCTGCATCCAACAACCACTCTGGAGGCACCACACCCTTCAAGGTACAGGTAAAATTTGACATTCCTGTATTTGAAGGCTAGATAGATGCAAACGCTGTAGATAGATGGTTGAATTTTATAGAAGGGTATTTCTCGGTCCATGATTTCTCCGACCGAGAAAAGATTATTTTTTCACTCCTCAAAGCTGCCCCCCATATCAAAGATTAGTGGGAAAACTGTTGTGATCAAAAGGACGAGGGGGAACCCTTTCTGTTCTTAGTTGCACCCACATGTAATTCATTTAGAGATGGCATGAAGGAACAATATTACCCCGTGGAGAGCTATGAGAACATGTACATCCAATGGACCATAGTGCGGCAGAAAAGGGACGATGATGTGCACGAACTAACGAATTTGTTCCATACCCTACACATAAAGTTAGGTGTTAAAGATTCGGTGAGAAATTTGGTGCTCAAGCACCACAAATGTATGCATAGACACATTTAAGAGGAAACAGAGTTCCTCAATATTACCTCTCTTGGCATGGCTTATCGCTATGCCATGAAGATTGAGCATAAATTTAAGCATAAGAAGATTGATTTTGGATCCGCGAATCTAAAGCCAGGGAAAGGCACCCTCGAACCACAGAACAAGGGGTAGAGCCAAAGAGGGGTCACTCAGAACACCACCACAAATCCAAATAAGGACAAGGGTAAGTGTGTGAATTTCTTAACAGCCCCACTCACAGCACAAACGAGTGTCGGGCCAAACAGTCACTCGTGGCGGAACTAAAGGCACCCTAATAAAATGCATGTTATGGTCCTAAGCCATAACCAAACAAGGGAGATGAAAAAGGGAAGCATATCATTGATGTGGACCCCAGTGCCATTTTTTACACCACCAAGCTCTAGAGGGAGGATCCCGAGGATCTAGAGGAGGGGGAATGCCTCTTCCATTCGCTGATCTGGGTGAAGGGTTCTCCACTGCAATTTATTTTCAATAGTGGAAGCCAAAAGAACCTAATTTTATTAGAGTTCTTGAAGTGGCTCGGCCTACCGAGAATAGCATACCCACAACCGTATACCATTAGGTGGCTTCACCTAGGGAGAGATCTCCACGACTGATAGCAGGGCTGCCTTCCGTACAACATCAAGACATTCATGGATGAGGTATTGTGTGATGTTGCTCCCCTTGATGTAGCTGATGTGTTATTGGGCCAACCATACTTGTGGAGGCGACATGCTGTGTATGAATCTAGGCCTCATGTTGTCATTATTACTTTGGGAAATAACTTGTACATGATACCGAAGGTAGTATCACCTCCTGCCATCTCTTTGACTACTGCAAAACAACGCAGTAATATTGTTTCCAAAACAAGGAAATTTATTTGCATTACCATTTGCCCACAAGGAAAGAATAAGATTGTGGTCACAACCTCAAAATAGGGTTCCCCTTCACAGCAGTAGCAAATGGACTAAGGCGTGGAGGAATACAAAGACATTGTCTCCTCACCCATAGAGGTTCCTCTACACTGTTCGGACGAGCACTCCATTGATCTGACCCCCGACGCACCGCCTATTGATATTGCCATCACTCATGAGATTACAAAAACATAATACACACATATACTCTCAGAGGAAACCAAATTTATTGAATGCATCTAGCACGTCCGCTAGCACGTCCGCCAGCAGGTCGACAACATCCTAGACAAATTCAATACCAAGTTTAGCAGAATTTTCCTATCCTGGAGGAACTTAATGAAATGGGGACCATTTCTTCCTAAGGAGGGAGGAATGATCAAAGTCGACATTGGTGGCGAGCCACCTATTCCATTTGCACCCATACCATCAGTTCTTTCAGTTTTTCACTTGCAGCACAACTTACTATTTTTAGTAGGTTGTCGGTTCCTGAACTTTCAAAGCCATTTGGAGGCCCTAACGAACCACGTGGATATTGGTGGCCACCCACATATTCCATTTGAACCCCCACCATCTATTCTTTCATTTTTTTAGTTTCAGCAAAACTTACTATTTTGAGCAGTTTTTCAGGTCCTAAACGTCCGAGGCCGTTTTGAGGCCTAAACGACGTTTTTTTGGGAAAACCAGGAGCAACATGGGTCCATAGATTGATGTTTCTTGCAAAAAAAGTTGTACTTTTGGATAGATATTTCTAACGAGGTATGATGTGAGTCAAACAGAGATCGTATGCCAAAGTTACATCCCCGGAAACTTGAAACACCAATTTACCCAAACAAGTCCCATAGTTTTGGCACTTCATTTCCTATGGTTAGGTTTTTGGATGTTTAGGGTTTTTCATTGTTTCTCAACAATAAATAGGCCTTTGATCCTCATTGTAACATAGTTCAGAGGTAGGTAGCTGCCACATCTCTTCTCAGAGATAAGCTACCATCGCCCTAGCTAGTTTATTTCCATTATGTCTGTAAACATATTTCAATTATTTGATATTAATGAAATGAAGTATTATTTCCACTGCATCTCTATGTTTATTTCTATTTCTGTATTGTATTGCATTCTTACATAAATATGGATCAGTGGTATCAGAGTGGGTCTTCTCTTTTTATGTTTTTCTTTGCATGTCCCCAACGAGTTTAGGGTATAAGGAGTTAGGGCTCGATCTGGTTGAACCCTTGCAAGATCAGCCTCACAAACCCGGAAAACCTCCCATGGAGGAAGAAAAGAAAGACTATGGAGCAGGATATCCTATAAAACAATTGCTAGAGGAGGCCCTCAAGAAATAAAGGAACGCGATGATGGATAACTTTGCTCAGATCCTTCAACGGCTGCCCACCTACGATGCATCTGCATCCAACAACCACTTTGGAGGTGCCACACCTTTCAAGGTACAGGTAAAATTTGACATTCCTGTATTTGAAGGCTAGATATATGGTTGAATTTTCTAGAAGGGTATTTCTCGGTCCATGATTTCTCCGACCGAGAAAACATTATTTTTGCACTCCTCAAAGTTTCCCCCCATGTCAAAGATTGGTGGGAAACCTAGTTTAAACAAAAGGATGAGGGGGAACCCCCTCTATTGTCTACCGCACCCACTTGGAATTCTTTCCGAGTTGGCATCAAGGAACAATATTACCCCCTGGTGAGCTATGATGACAAGTACATCCAATGGACCACGTTGCGGCAACAAAGGGATCAAGATGTGCACGGACTAACAAATTTGTTCCATACCTTGTGCACAGAGTTGGGTATTAAATATTCAGAGAGACATTCGGTGCTCATGTACCGCAACTGTCTTCACAGACACATTTAGGAGGAAATGGAGTTCCTCAACATTACCTCGCTTGGCACAACTTATCGCTATTCTGCCAAGATTGAGCAAAAAGTTAAGCAGAAGAAGCGAGACTTTGGATCCGTGAACCTGAAGCCAGGGAAAGGTGCCCCTAAACCACATAACAAGGGGCAGAACCAAAGCGGGGTGACTCAGAACACCACCACAAATCAAAATAAGGACAAGGGGAAGTCGTGTGAATTTCATAACAGACCCACTCATAGCACAAATGAGTGTTAGGCCAAACAGTCGCTGGTGGCCAAACTGAAGGCACCCTAATCATATGCATGTTCTGATCCTGAGCCAGAACCAGAAAGGGGATATGAAAAATGGAAGAAAATCATTTATGCGGACCCCAGTGCCATTGTTGCCACCACCAAGCTCTAGAGGGAGGATACCGAGGATCTAGAGGAGGGGGAACACCTCTTCCATTTGCAGATTTGGGTGAAGGGTTTTCCACTGAAATTTATTGTTGGTAGCAAAAGCCAAAATAACCTCATTTTAGCAAAGGTCATGAAGCAGCTCTGCCTACCAACCATAGAAAACCCACAACCATATACCATCAGGTGGCTTCACCCAGGGAGAGTTCTCCTCATCCATTAGCAGTGCCACCTTTTGTACAACATCAAGATATTCACGGATGAGGTATTGTGTGATGTTGCTCCTCTTGATGTAGTTGATGTATTATTGGGCCAACCAGACTTGTGGAGGCGAAATGATATGTATGAATCTAGGCCTCATGCTGTCATTATTACTTTGGGAAATAAGTTGTATAGGATACCAGAGGTAGTACCGCCTCCTACCATCTCTTTGACTATTGCAAAACAACGTAGTAAGAATGTTTCCCAAACAAGGAAATATATTTTCATTACCATTTTCCCACAAGGAAAGAATAATATTATGGAAAAAACCTCAAAACATGGCTCCCCTACACAATAGTAGCAAATGGAAAAAGGTGTGGAGGAATACGAAGAATTTTTCTCCTCGCCCATAGAATTTCCTCTACGTTGTCCAGACAAGGACGCCATTGATCTGACCCCCAGTGCACCACCGCTTGATATTTCTATCACTCATGCAATTACACATATAGAATCCACACATGTACTATCTGATGAAACGAAACTTATTGAACGCATCTAGCATGTCTGCTACCACATCTTCTAGCATGTCCGCCAGCAGGTCCACGACATCCTTGACAAATCCAATACCAAGCTCAGTAGAATTTTCCTCTCATGGAGGAAATTAACGCAATGGGGACCATTGCTTCCTAAGGAGGGAGGAATGATCCAGGTGGACATTGGTGGTCACCCACCTATTCCATTTGGACCCGCACCATCAGTTCTTTCAGTTTTTCACTTTCACCACAACTTACTATTTTTAGTAGGTTGTCCATTCCTGATCTTTTGGAGCCATTTGAAGGCCCTAATGAACCACGTGGATATTGGTGGCCACCCACCTATTCCATTCGAACACCCACCATCGGTTCTTTTAGTTTTTTATTTTCGACACAACTTACTATTTTTAGCAGTTTTTCTAGTCGTGAACTTTTTTGGGAAAACCAGGAGCAACATCAATCCTTGGACCCATGTTTCTCACACCAAAAGTTGTACTCCTCGGATATATCTTTCTAATGAGGTATGGTGCGTGTCAAACAGAGATCGTATGCCAAAGTTACGCCCTCGGGAAGTTGAAACACCAATTTACCCAAACACGGTACATAGTTTTGGTGCTTCATCTCCTACAGTTAGGTTTTTTTATGTTTAGGGTTTTGCATTGTTTCTCAACAATAAACAGGCCTTCAAGCCTCATTGTAACATATTTCAGAGGCAAGTAGCCACCACATCTCTTCTTGGAGATAAGCTACCATTGCCCTAGCTAGTTTATTTCCATTCTATCTGTAAACATATTTATGTTATTTGATATTAATGAAATGAAGTATTATTTCCATTGCATCTCTGTGTTTATTTATATTTCGGTATGTTATTGCATTCTTGCATAAATTTGGATCAGTGGTTTCAGACCGGGTCTGCTCCTTCTTTGTTTTTCTTTGCATGTCCCCAACGAGGTCAGGGTATAAGGAGTTAGGGCTTGATCAGGTTGAACCCTTGCAAGATCAGCCTAGCAAACCCCGACGACCTCCCTTGGTGGAAGAAAACAAATACGAGGGAGAAATATATCCTATAAAAAATTTCTCGAGGAGGCCCTCGTGAAACAAAGGAACACGATGATGGATAAATTTGCTCAAATCCTTCAATGACTGCTCACCTACAATGCATCTGCATACAACAACCACTCTAGATACACCCTTCAAGGTATAGGTAAACTTTGAAATTCCTGTATTTGAAGGCCAGATAGATGCAGACACTTTAGATAGATGGTTGAATTTTCTAGAAGGTATTTCTTGGTCCATGATTTCTGCGACAGAGAAAAGATTATTTTTTCACTCCTCAAAGCTGCTCCCCATGTCAAATATTGGTGGGAAACCTACTGTGATCAAAAGCACGAGGGGGAACGCTCTTTGTTCTCGACCGCACTGACTTGGAATTTGTTTTGAGACGGCATTAAGGAACAATATTACCCTGTGGGGAGCTATGAGGACAGCTACATCCAATGGACCACGTCGTGGCAAAAAAGGAATTAAGATGTGCACAAAATCACAAATTGTACCATACCCTGTACACAAAGTTGGGTATTAAAGATTTGGAGAGACATTTGGTGCTGAAGTACTGTAGCTGTCTGCACAAACATATTGAGGAGGAAATGGATTTCCTCGACATTACCTCACTTGTCATGGCTTATCGCCATGCCACAAAGATTGAGCAGAAATTTCAGTAGAAGAAGCGAGACTTTGGATCTGCGAATCCGAAGCCAGGGAAAGGTACCCTCGAACAATAAAATAAGGGGCAAAGCCAAAGTGGGGTGACTCAGAACACCACCAAAAATCCAAATAAGGACGAGGGGAAGCAGTGTGAATTTCATAACATCCCCACTCATAGCATAAACGAGTGTCGGGCCGAACAGTCGCTACTTGCCGAACTAAAGGCACCCGAATCAGATGCATGTTCTAATCTTGAGCCAAAACCAGACAAGCAAGATAAATAAGGGAAGCATATCACTGATTCGGACCCTAGTGCCATTGTTGCCACCACAAAGCTCCAGAGGGAGGATGCCGAGGATCTAGACTCTAGAGGAGGAAGAATGACTCTTCCATTCAGAGATGTGGGTGAAGGGTTCTCCACTGCAATTTCTTGTCAATAGCAGAAGCCAAAAGAACCTCATTTCAGCCTACCGACCACAACACACCCACAGCCGTATACCATCGGGTGGCTTCACCTAGGGAGATATCTCTGCATCCGCCAGCAATGCCGCCTTCCATACAACATCCAACCATTCACAGATGAGGTATTGTGTGATGTTTCTCCTCTTGATGTAGCTGATGTATTATTTGCCCAACCATACTTGTGGAGGCGACATGCTGTGTATGAATCTAGGCCTCATGCTATCATTATTACTTTGGGAAATAACTTCTACATGATACTGGAGGTAGTACTGCCTCCTTCCATCTCTTTGACTAATGCAAAACAATGCAGTAAGATTGTTTCTCGAACAAGGAAATTTATTTTCATTACCATTCACCCATAAGGAAAGAAGAATATCGTGGCCACAGCCTCAAAATAGGGCTCCCCTACACAACAACATTAGACGAACAAAGGCGTGGAGGAATACGAAGACATTTTCTCCTCACCCACAAAGGTTCCTCTACATTGTCCGGACAAGGAATCCATTGATCTGACCCCCGATGCACTGCCGCTTGGCATTGCCATCACTCATGCGATTACACAGACATAATCGACACATGTATTTTATGAGGAAACCAAATTTATTGAACGCATCCAGCATGTCTGCGAGCACGTCTGCCAGCAGGTCCACAACATCTTGGACAATACCAAGTTCAACAGAATATGCCTCTCATGGAGGAACTTAACGCAATGGAGACCATTACTTCCTAAGGAAGGAGGAATGATCCAGGTGGACATTGGTGGCCACCCACCTATTCCATTTGGACTTGCACCATCAGTTCTTTCAGTTTTTATCTTTCAGCACAACTTACTATTTTTAACAGGTTGTCGGTTCCTGAACTTTTGGAGCCATTTAGAGGCCCTAATGAACCATGTGGATATTGTTGGCCACCCACTTATTCCATTTGAACCCCCACCATCGGTTCTTTTATTTTTTCAGTTTCAGCACAACTTACTATTTTTAGTAGTTTTTCGGGTCCTGAACATCCAGAGCCATTTTGAGGCCCTAAATGACATTTTTTGGGAAAACTTGGAGCAACATGGGTCCATGGACAGATGTTGCTCACACCAAAAATCTTACTCCTCGGATAGATATTTCTAACGAGGTACGATGCACGTCAAACGGAGATTGTATGCCAAAGTTACGTCCTTGGAAAGTTGAAACACCAATTTACCCAAACAGGGCCCATAGTTTTGGCACTTCATCTCCTACGGTGAGGTTTTTGGATGTTTAGGGTTTTGCATTATTTCTCAACAATAAATATGTCTTTGAGCCTCATTGTAACACAGTTCAGAGGAAGTTATCCACCACATCTCTTCTAAGAGATAAGCTACCATCGCCCTAACTAGTTTATTTCCATTTTGTCTGTAAACATATTTCAGTTATTTGATATTAATGAAATGAAGTATTATTTCCACTGCATCTCTGTGTTTATTTCTATTTTTGTATTTTATTGTGTTCCTGCATAAATCAGAACAGTGGTATCAGAGTAAGTCTGTTATTTCTCTGTTTTTCTTTGCATGTCCCCAACGAGGTTAGGGTATAAGGAGTTAAGGCTTGATATGGTTGAACCCTTACAAGACCAGTCTCACAAACCCCGATGACCTCCCATGGCAGAAGAAAAGAAAGATGAGGGAGCAGGATATCCTATAAAAATATTGCTCGAGGAGGCCCTCGAGAAACAAAGGAAAGCGATGATGGATAAATTTGCTCAGATCCTTCAACGGTTGCCCACCTACGGCGGATCTGCATCCAACAGCCACTCTAGAGGTGCCACACCCCTCAAGGTACAGGTAAAATTTAACATTCTTGTATTTGAAGGCCAGTTAGATGCAGACACCATAGACAGATGGTTGAATTTGCTAGAAGGTTATTTCTGTCGACGATATCTTTGACCAATAAAAGATTATTTTTGCACTCCTCAAAGTTGCCCCCCATGTCAAAGATTGGAGGGAAACCTAGTTTGATCAAAAGGACGAGGGGGAACCCTCTCTATTCTCGGCCGCACCCACTTGGAATTCATTCCAAGATGGCATCAAGGAACAATATTACCCTATCGGGAGCTATGAGGACAAGTACATCCAATGGACCACACTGCGGCAGTAAATGGATCAAGATGTGCACGAAGTGACGAATTTGTTCCTTACCTTGCGCATAAAGTTGGGTATTAAAGATTCAGAGATACATTTGTTGCTCAAGTACCACAGCTGTCTGCAAAGACACATTCAGGAGGAAATGGAGTTCCTCAACATTACCTCTCTTGGCACGACTTATCACTATGCCGCCAAGATTGAGCAGAAATTTTAGTAGAAGAAGCAAGAATTTGGATCCGCGAATCCGAAGCTAGGGAAAATCTCCCATGAACCATAAAAAAAGGGGCAAAGCCAAAGTGGGGCGACTCAGAAAACCACCACAAATCCAAATAAGGATAAGGGGAAGTGGTGATAATTTCATAACAATACCACTCACAACACAAATAAGTGTCGGGCCAAACAGTCGTTGGTGGCCAAACTGAAGACACCCTAATCAGATGCATGTTATAATCTTGAGCCAGAACTAGAAAAGGGAGATGAAAAAGGGAAGCAGATCATTGATGCAGACCCCAATGCCATTACTACCACCACTAAGCTCCAGAGGGAGGATCCTGAGGATCCAAAGGAGGGGGAATGCCTCTTCCATTCACAGATGTGGGTGAGAGGTTCTCCACTGCAATTTCTTGTCAATAGTGGAAGCCAAAAGAACCTCATTCCAGCAGAGGTTGTGAAGCATCTCAGCCTACTGACCATAGCACACCCACAGCCGTATACCATGGAGTGGCTTCACCGAGGGAGAGATGTCCGCATTCGCAAGCAGTGCTGCCTTCCGTACAGAATCAAGCCATTCACAAATGACGTATTGTGTAATGTTACTCATCTTGAAGTAGCTGATGTATTATTGGGCCAACCATACTTGTGGAGGTGACATGATGTGTATGAATCTAGGCCTCGTGTTGTCATTATTACTTTTGGAAATAACTTGTATATGATACCGGAGGTAGTACCGCCTCCTGTCATCTCTTTGACTACTGTAAAATGACACAACAATATTTCTTCCCAAACAAGGAAATTTATTTGCATTACCATTCGCCCACAAGGAAAGAATAATATTGTGGCCACATCATCAAAATATGGCTCCCCTGCACAGTAGTAGTAGATGGACAAAGGCGTGGAGGAATATGAAGACATTTTCTCCTCACCCATAGAGGTTCCTCTACATTGTCTAGAGAAGGACTCCATTGATCTGACCCCCGACGCATCGCCTCCTGATATTTCCATCACTCATGAGATTACATAGACAGAATCCACACATGTAATGTTTGAGGAAACTGAATTTATTGAACGTATCGAGCACGTCTGCTAGCACGTCTGCCAACAGGTCCACGACATCCTTGACAAATCCAATACCAAGTTCAACAGACTTTGCCTCTCATGGAGGAAATTAACGAAATGGGTACCATTTCTTCCTAAGGATGGAGGAATGATCCAGATAGACATTGATGGCCACCCACCTATTCCATTTGGACCTGCACCATCAGTTCTTTTAGTTTTTCACTTTCAGCACAACTTATTATTTTTAGCAAGTTCTCGGTTTCTGAACTTTCAAAGCCGTTTGGAGGCCCTAATGAACCACGTGGATATTGGTGGCTACCCACCTATTCCATTTGAACCCCCACCATCGGTTCTTTCAGTTTTTCAGTTTTGGCACAACTTACTCTTTTTAGAAGTTTTGCGGGTCTTGAACTTCCGGAGTCATTTTGAGGCCCTAAACGACATTTTTTAGAAAACCCGAAAGCAACATGGGTCTATGGACCGATTTTTCTCACACCAAAAGTTGTACTCCTCGAGTATAAATTTCTAACGAGGTATGATGCACGTCAAACGGAGATCGTATGCCAAAGTTACGTCCTCGGGAAGTTGAAACACCATAGTTTTGGCGCTTCATCTCCTACAGTTAGGTTTTTGGATGTTTAGGGTTTTTCATTGTTTCTCAACAATAAATAGGCCTTCGAGCCTCACTGTAACACAATTCAGAGGCAAGTAGCCACCACATCTCTTCTTAGAGATAAGCTAACATCACCCTAGCTATTTTATTTCGATTCTATCTATAAACATATTTCAATTATTTGATATTAATGAAATGAAGTATTATTTCCGCTGCATCTTTGTGTTTATTTCTATTTCTATATTTTATTGTGTTCTCTCAAAAATCCAGATCACATGGAGAGTATCCCTTTGATGCCAAAAGGTAGAAGGTGAGGAAAGGAAAAAGTTAAAAGAAACACAACTTTAGGGGGATCCATCTCTTATTTCTGATTTATGAAAAAATGTAGAAATGGAAAATAGTGACAACATTTGTAGTTAGAAAAAAAGAAAATGCAACATAGTAAATATTACACTTAGAAGGAACAACCATTTTCCATTGATGTCAAAGGGGGAGAATGAAGAAAATGAAAATAAATGAGGAAGTTATAGATGAAAGGATATTTCGTTATTAGGGGGAATTCCTCATCTTTTTGTCAAAATTTTTTAGGGTTTCCATCAATGAAAAAGGGTATATTATTGCATAATGTGTTTTCGTTGATGTCAAAGTTAGGGTATATCCATGAACAACTAAGGTGGGTACACAAGACCCTTTAACATATGACAAAGAAACCCAAAATAAATGGGATCTGAGAGATTATGGACCAAAGAACCTGAGATAATGAAAGTATATATCTAAGTCAATATAGACCCAATTGCATTCATATTATCTTCCAAAAAAGAAGCATAAATCCAAGAAACCACCTTGACAAGTCGACCCAACCTCAAGATTGAAAGCACTATATATATTCAAATGGATAAGCACTTTAGAGATTTGATTGTTGGTTAACAAATGCGTAGTTTTCTCAAAGGAAGCAAGTGAGTGGAATATTAAGTTCTAAGGAATATGAATTAGAATATAGAGAGATAGAGCCATCAAGACATAAAAGGATGAAAAAGAGGTTTTAGCTTTGAATCCATCTGCAAGTCAAATTTCTTAGGAAGCATCAAATTTATTTATAACACATTTTTTCATAAAATTCTCTACTTCAGGCCACCCTCAGTCTTTGGTCACAACCTTGGTCACATGCTGCTAAGGTGTAGCACCTAGATATTAGGGCCCTCAACATATTGAAATCCAAGACTATGATAGCAAGGTTCCACTTTGAAGTGTTTTTTATTGGGCCTCTACGATTTGCAACACAAATCTTTGTTATTTCTATTGAAGTCTTGATTGTCCAAAGTTATTCCACTAGAGACCAAATTTACAATATCACAGTTTGACATTACTATCCCACAATATTTGAGGCTATGTTACAATCTTTTTTCCTTATATTTTAATTTCATAAATACACTAGAAACACCACAGTTAACTGATGGAACATCGGGATAATTTTTTTTCTAGTAGATGATGTTGGTATCATGATTTCTATAAAGTGTTCACCTTATATAGACCAAGCCTGATATCCTAATATTGGTAGTCAATAGATACTATGACCCTCTAGTAGGTCTATACGATCGATACAAAGGTTGACCCTCTGATGGCCTATACCACCATATTGGCTCTCAAAAATTTTCAGGTTGCAGAGGAGGTTCAATCTTACGATATTCAATATCATGATATTTCGGTGGTTTGGGATCATTAAGAGGCTGAACAATTTCACATTAGGTGATGGAAAAGTTTCATAGCCAAAGGCTTGGTTTTACAAGAGATTTTATTGTTAAGGAATTTTGAGGCTCTCGTGATGCTCTAATATACAACATATAATTAGAGAAATAAATATAAGTACCTACTTTAAGAATTTGGTGAAGGAGGCACCTATTTTGTAAAAGAACCTGGGTATAACATTGGAAAGTAAGGCCAACATAGGGTGTTGGAGAATCATGACTATAAGCTCTTGGTAATAAGTGTTAAATCTTGTTAATTAGGTATAAATGAAGCATTAATCATGTTGGTATATTGTAGTTGTGATTGTTTGGGTGAAGGAAGTGGCTCGTTCATATATTACTATAAAATCTTAGTGACAGAGGATAGGGAAGAAGTCAGAAATCAGATTGGACCAAGACATGACAAATTGTAGAACAACTTAGAGATTTTGATCACTGAAGAGTGGAAAGAAATGAAGGCTAATTGAGCATATTATAGAGTAGTTTGGTGGAGTACAAAATTGAGGAATTGAAAAAACTAGAGACCAATGCAGATTATAGAGTTGACCATTCAATTGCATAAGAAATTTACAGATTATAATCTTAAAAGGGATTAGTGTGTCATGTAGGTTGGTTCCTACAAGCCGATTGAGGGGATTGGTGTCTTTCATAGGTTGGTTCCGACATATTGATGCAAAGATAGGCTGGTTCGTATATGATCTTTCATATAAATATTTTTTTTTGTTTTCTCCCATAAGGGTTTCCACATATATCTTGTGTTACCTGTTCAATTTATGAGATTAATACTTTATTTAAATAGATTAAATTTTCCATTATACTTATTCACCACCCACTCCCCCTCTCAAAATAAAGGTGAATTTGACACTCTGTTTTATCTCTCTCCCTTAAAACTGTAATTCTAGTTGTAATCAAATGTTATGAATGATTGCTTGCTAAAAGTGGGTAGACACCTTAGAGTGATTCATGATTTCTCTCTCTCTCTCTCTCTCTCAAGCCTATTGCTAGTTCTAATCAAGTGTTAAGAATGTTTGTTTTTTGAAAGAGGGTAGATGCCTTGGAGTAGCTCACAAGTTCTCTTATGTTTCTCTATTGAAACCCTTTTTTAGCTATAATAAGTGTTATATCTAGTCATAATAAAATGATAACAATGTTTTCTTGTTGAGGGTAGACACTTTAGAGCTACTCACATGTTCGCTCTCTCTTTCTCTTTCTCCTAAAAACCTAATTCAAGTTGTAATCAATTACTGAAAATTCTTACTTGTTGAAAGAGAGTAGACACCTTAGATCAACTCATGTGTCCCCTCTCCCTAAAACTGGTCTAATTTTAGTTAAAATAAGTGCTTTGCATGATTACTTATTAAAAAGTGCACACCTTGGATAACTTAAAAATTATCTTCATGAAACCTTTATTTTAATTGTAATCAAATACTAATAATTATTTGAAAAAAAACTTAAAAAACATTAAATTTTTATTTCAAATTCAAATAATCCAATCTATTAGTATAATCTATCTAAACATCAGTTTATTAAAATTAAATATACACAATAAATTAGGACTTAAACATCATGACAAACCGATATTCACAACCCATCTAAAATATTACATTAAAAAACGTATAAAATTTTGTATACCAAATAACTATGCGTAACTATTATTTCAAACCATATATTGACAACCTCTTATCCTCACATGCCTTTCAAAGGCTACTGATAGAATTTTTAAAGTGATTGTAGTTATTATGATGTTCCATGTAGAGCATTATAATGCCACCAATCGATTTTCACGAGTTATGAACTTACTTGAGTAAAAATAAATTAATTGATATTTAGTCTTACATGTGTAATTATTCATTTCAGATTATTCGTTTCAGAGTTGGACCACATTCTAAAGTTTCTCTTCAACCGCTTAAAAGATACTTTTGTAAGCAAGCATGATTGATACACCTAGAACTAAAGCAACCTAAAAGTTCAAGAACATGCTCCAACAAGAACAAAACAAAATAAATTAATATACATTTCCATGATTGGACCTCCTCTTCAACTAGATTTAATTATATATTTTAGGAATACCCCATTCTTGTTCATGACAAAATGGACACCACAACTAGTCTTAATTATATATTTTAGGAATACCCCATTCTTGTTCATGACAAAATGGACATCACAACTAGTCTTAATTATATATTTTAGGAATACCCCATTCTTGTTCATGACGCTTGCCTTGCAAAATAATAATTATAAAAAAAGGGTTGAAGCCTCTGGTTACCTGTCTTAGATATGTAATAATATAGATACACGTTTTGATTTAATTGGTAATATCTTATTCTCAAGTTAAACAAAAGAGTAATGTTGCGTGTGCAGGGAATTTGGATGGCCTACTTCTGCCTAATGTGGACAAACAACGCTTTACTGCACTCGTATTTTATCTCACATCTCTCACGGTCATAATCATAAGGCATACACAAGCGGTACCACACGGTGTTCCATGGGGTCCCTTGGGCTCGACTTGTTTTAGCTCCTTCGGGCTGGTCGCTTCCAAAAAGTGGGGTATGTTTGAAAACTTTTGAGGGGTTGTTTTCTAGATATTCGGGTCAAAATTTTTTAACTTAAAAAGTCCATTTCACATTTCATTGTTTCAAACTTCAGTTGTAGACTTCGGTTATTTTGAATCTTGATATATAATATATTAGACTTGAGTCTTGACTATTAATAACTCAGTTTATTTTGAATTGTGGTATATGATATATTAGATTTGGGTTTTGATTCTATAAATTTGTAAAAATTCAGTTTATTTTGAATTTTGATATATTAGATTTGGGTTTTGATTCTATAAATATTACAAATGTATAGCTGGAATTTGAAAATAGTTTAAATTTTAAAATTTTAAACAATATTTTTTTCATTAAGTTTTATTTCAATATTCAGTGTTTATAGTTGGAACTTGAAAATGGTTTAAACTTTAAAATTTTAAACAATTTTTTCATTGTACATTGTAGTTACACTTTACAGTTACAAACTTATATGTATGATGTATGATTATATGATATCATGATTTTCATTTTAAATCTGTTTCAATTATATGATTTATCGATTTATCATTTATCTTTCATGATGGAAGTATTATATATTATATAATTATAAAGACACTTACATTATAAACATTAAAATTTCAATGGTATATCATATATTTTTATGTTATAGTGTAATAAGATAGCTTTTCTGCCTTGAAATTATGGAAATTTTGGTAAGATTTTAATAAAATCCTGCAGCTATTTTTGTAAACGTAGGTCTATCAAACTTCAAGATTTTGGGTGCCTTGAGGTCACCATCAAAAAAACATGATTCAAACACTGTTACTACAAGATTTCTTAATTTTTTTTTGCCATAATTCCAGCTACTTTTAACTGTCTCCGCAATTCCTCCACCTCCAAATACAACCCCTATTTCTATATTTATAAGTTTTTAAAACCAAGATTTCCTCAACTTTTTTAAAGGTTGGTGGAAAACTTTTGCATAAACCACTCTTACGTATACCCTCCCTTGCCCCATGTCCCGGGTAATTGGTGGAACATTAACTTCGATTTCGAACATTCCATTCGGTGAAACTCTTAGATATTCTAATCAAAATAGCCCACCAAATTACTGCCGAGTTTGGTGGCACCCCGCAGGAAGTGTTTAAAATGGAGTGGATAATGATGATGATTCCAGCTGTTTTGAACCGAACCCGATTTCGTTGATTTTGTGAATTGTTTGACAAGGTTGGAGATTGAGTTTGACGAGGAGAGTAACTTAAGAAGAAATTGGTTGGTGACATTTCGTGAAGCGGAATTCTGTTGTGTTTCGTGCTTTGAGGAGCTGATTTGTTGGGTTGGTTACCTACTATTGAATTTCCATTGAAATTTGCTGTGAAGGGACGTCAAAGGATTTTGGCTCTACGGACGATGAGCTGGAAGGTGCCATTCCTGTGAAATTTTTATGTTTTCAAGTCGATTTGCCAGGAATTGTATCAAATATTTATTGCTTCGAACTGTGGTAGGCATTTTTGCTTTTGAAACTTTGAGACTTTGCCTCGGAAGTTGCATTTGGAAAACATAGATAGTTAGGTAAAATCGATGTCTTTAATTTCTCTTCTTTCCATTTCCAGCGCCATCGTTTGCCTCTTTGTGGAAAAAGAACGCACTTTAGCAGCAGGATTTGGTTGCATGTCTGTTAGTATGAAATACTTAGCAGGAGAGGAACTTTTAGCCATTCCATCAGGCAGTTCTGTAAATTGTTGTACACCAGGTTGTTTCAATGCATTTCCAAAGCGAATGCTGGAGATTCCAACAAACTTATGCTTTATCATTGGCTATTATGGACTACTGAAGCTACATTAATCTGAAGGGGTTGTGAAGTGGCTGATATATAGGAACTATGTCATTTTAATGGGCTTATGAAAAGTGAAAATGACTTTTATTAATGCATATCAATTATTTTAATAATGTAATTGTGTTAGTCCAAAACTAATACATGAGTGGATTTGTAGATCATGGTTGATATTGGTTGATTATGGGTAAAAATAGTTGACGATGGTTGACCTTGGTTGCTAACCATTATTGATTGATAATTGCTAACTATGGTCGAAGATGGTTGATGAGATTGACCATGGTTGACCTTGGTTGAGAAAAATGACTATGCTTGAAGAGGTTTTGCCAAAGTTGAATCATTAATGTAACAATGTATTTATGTTACATTAATTTGCCCATTGTCACGTTAATGTTTGTCAACCATGGTTTATGTTACATTAATGTTAGTGTTAATGTTATATTAATGGTTGAAGAGGTTCACAAGATTGACTAGGGAGGTCAACCATGTTTGACCATGGTTGGCCATCTTGTCCATGGTTGTTCATTATTGACTATGGTTGACCATTGATGAAGATGGTTGACAATGGTTAAGCTTGTTTGACCATGGTTGAAATGGTCAACACATGGTTGACAATGGTTGAACATAGTTGACCAAGGATGTTAACATTTCCCTATAGATGATTGTGATCAACTCTGGTTGACTAAAATTCACATGTGGACTATGGCTCACCATGTTTCCATGTTGAACATGGTTGACAACAATTAACGTTAATTAATCATGTTGAGCATGGTTGACCACTCTTAACCTTAATTAATCATCTTAAACATGGGATGACTATATTTGACCTTGGTTTACCATGATTGGGTATCTTAACCATGTTGACTATGTTTTCTATGATTGACTACACTTGACCATGTCTAACCATTGTCAACCAAGGGTTGATCATGGTTGACAATGATTTTTGTTTGTCACATTGTGATGTTAATATTTGTTTGTTACATTGCAACATTATTTTTTGTATAACTACGAAGACATTTGTGGGTCATCATATTGTTACACTATTTGTTTTTCGTCACATGATGACATCGTCTATTGCTAGTCACTTTATGACATTGTTTGTTGTTCATCATATTGTGACAATATGTGTTGTTTGTCACATTGTGATGACATTTGTTGTTATTCACATTTCATTGTCATGATATTGAAAGTTTTTTGTTGTTCATCACATTGTGACATCATTAGTTGTTTATCTCATTGTGAAGTCATTTGTTTTTTGTCACATTTTGACATCGTTTGTTATTCATCACATTATGACATCACATTGTAACACTCATTTCACATGTCACATTACAATGCTAATTTTTTTATTAATGATTATCTTAATGCTTTTTAATGTATGCATATTAATGTTTACTTATAAAAGTCTCTTGATGTGTATACATTATTGCATAGTTATCATTATATAGGTATACTTATTAATATAGTGTCATTAATATATTAATGTGGAGACTAATGTATACCTGTATTATTATAATATTATTATGATATAATTGATATTAAAAAGTTATTAAAGTTTAAATAATATTAAATTATGAAAAATAAAATTATACTAAAATGGTTGTGGCTGTATAATTATGGTTAATCATAATAAATCACATATAGTTAATTAAAGTAACCCATGATCAACATATAAAAACGTAAACTGATATAATCATAAACGAAACAATATATGAGCTATATTTTAAGGTATAAATTGTTAAAATAATATATTATGCTATATTAAGATATACTATATTAATATATATTGTAAGTTTCTTTATGCTCATGAGGGATTTTTCAAAGGGCAGGGGTCGGAAGGGCAGGGGTCGGGCGGAGGTTTTTCGGGGCACTAGCTAGCTTCCAATTTTTATTTTTTCAATTTTGATTTTATTTTAGACCCCTGATTAGTGTTCAAATTTGAACACATCATAGCCCGTCTAGGGGCCTCTAGCACGTCAGAGAAGTGCTAATAGAAAATTGCCCTTAAAAAAAAAATTAATTTTGATATCTGCCAGTTTAAAAAAAAATGTAAATAATATTTTAAAATGCCCTCCGAAGGGCTGCGAGACCTTTTTGAAAATTCCTGGATCTTATTTCAGCATTTACATTTTGCAGTAAACATCTGATTTTAGCATCTATATTTGGTGGTAAACAACTACGTAAAGAATTAAATTAAGGTTCAATGAAGTTGTTTTAGACCTTACCAAGCGTTGGCACCTTTGATCAAAGTTGAGGGTGAATTCTTCAATGCTCCTCGATTTGATTGTTGCCATTGATCAAATCTCATCGTCGGTTCTCAAGAAATCGATCAAGGTGCAACGGATCGAGATCTCTGAGCCGTTGATGAGAGGCATTAGGATTGAAGCAGCGAGATGTGAGTGAGGGAGAGTCTCCCGGATATATATATATATATATATATATATATATATTCTCCTCTTGCACTTCTTCCATTCATCGCTATTCTCCATTCTATCATTGCAATTAAAAGCAGCGGCAAGTGGCGAGAAAGATTTCTGGGCGTGGAAAGGGAGGGAAGGGTTTGGGGAAGGGAGGTGCCAAGAGGCACAGGAAAGTTCTCAGGGATAACATTCAGGGCATCACCAAAATTTCCATCAGGCTTCTCGCTAGGAGAGGAGGCGTCAAGCGTATCAACGGTCTCATCTATGAAGAGACCAGAGGTGTCTTGAAGATCTTCTTGGAGAATGTGATTAGAGATGTTGTGACATGAACAGAGCATGCCAGGAGGAAGAATGTGACAGCCATGGATGTTGTTTCCTCCTTAACAAGGCAGGGCCGAATCCTTTATGGTTTCGGAGGCTGAGAAGTCTCATTCTGACTATTGTTCATTCATTGCTCACTCGCATTTATGTTGTCTCTAGACACTAACTTCGTATCTATGGGAAATTTTGAGCTTGTCAAGTGCCGAATGCATTGTTTTAGTTCAAGTGTGTAGGAATTTATTAAGTGTGGCAAGAGAGGGGTTGCCTATATGGTCACTGAATTGCCCTATTTTGAATTCTCTTGCCCATAATTTAGTGAAAAAAAGAATGATTCAATTTGAATACTCTATTGTTCAGATGGTGCAATTGTGATAACCTGGACCAAATCGCAAGGTAGATTATGCAATAGCAATAATTTGGATATATTCAAAATAATTTGGATAGATTCAAAAAATCAATAATTAAGGTAAGATGACTGTTTTTAATAGTGACTTTATTATCATTTTTAATTTTCAAATTATACCAAAATACTGCAGGAAAAGATTTGGAAGTTGGGTGTAGTTAGTGATTTCATTACAGTGTTAACTTTGGTGTTTTCTATGGGTTAAGTCAAACTGCCTCCACTTTTATCTTTTTTGGCTAGAATTTTACATAATTTTTTTAGATGTAAATTACAATTAGATAATTACATTTTATTGCAATTCTTATAATCTGAATCTATTTAAATTAAATGACCTCACATATTTATGTGTAAGTGTAAAAGGCTTGTGGAGGAATACTTGTAAAGATGTTGAGTTTTATAGATGACAAATATTGTCAAAAAAATCTTGAAATATTTTCATTTAAAGTATTTTTTAGTTATTCCACACTTAACTTTACTATGAGATCCCTTAAAAAATCTGTGATATATTTATAAATGAAAAGTAGAATATTTGTTATAGAATCTTAAATAAAAAGAGATTTTAGTAACACTACTTTAACAAATTTATTTGTTTAAACCACTTTTCTTTTCACTGACAATCTTAGCTTGAACCAAATCTTAAATTTCTTTATTCTATTTTGAATCAAATTCTAAATAGAATTTCCTTATGCTTTGATTGTGTTTTGCTAAGCTTGCCACCTAATGGATGACTTCATTACTTGTTGGTGAGTTTTCAAGCTAGTACACATTTTTCTCTAGTTCAATGTTATACTAACAAAATCATACCATCCACTGTCACAACACTTCTAAAAACAAAAATATATATACAAGTTTTTAGAACTTAAATTATTTTATAGGAATAAATTTGATTGAAAATGAAATGTACAAATAATATAATTTTGTCAATTGAAGTGTATTTTTTTTTAGAGCTTCTCATTGTGGAAGTGCCACATGAATATATTCCCTTCTAATTGAATTAAGACGAGCCCTTCAAATTTGATCATTGCCCCGGATCTCTAGTTTTCAGATCAATCAAGTCTTTTCGGGAGTTCCCCCGCCTATCTTTTGACTAGACAGGTGGACTGGGATATGTGCTGACACTTGTTGACACATTTATTTCACCCCTATGGAGTTGGATGTTATGGATTATGAACTAGATAGTCCTTGTTTAGGTCAATTTTTTTCAACGGACTTGGAATTTTTACGTGAGAGATGTATGCCGTCATATCAAACTCTAGATTCGATGATCTCTACGCATGTAAAGGAGATAGAGGATGTTGTTAATTCTAGTGTTAATTATGGAATTGTACAAAATTCCTCATCTCTCACTCTGAAGATTGATGGCTATTCTTTCAAAAAATATCCTTCATTTTATCCTTTATCCAAGGTATCAAACAAGCACCCAAAAGGGATCAAAACTAGGAAGGCCTCGAAAATGGTTGTAGGGAAGACATTGCACTCACTCATATTCCATAAATGTTGAATAAGGTTGTGGTTGGAAGATCTTCGTGAAGATTGTTGGCTTAGCATCTCTTCATTCTTGGTTTGAGATTCAATGGAAGCCAATCCTTGTCTATATCCATGCATTTCACATCGTCATCCATGGATGGTTGGTGATGATCCTTGAATTTAAAGAGGATGTATTGAAAATTATGGACATTAACTAACATTGGGGTCGCATGAGAATGGTGCAGCAATAATGGTGCCTAGATTTATACCATATAAAGGTTCCCATGTATAAAAAGAATTTACAGGTGATTCTCCGAGCATTTCTACACTTGATATTGACTTATAAGAATTGGTAAATTTCTGAGTCATTTTTTCTCCTTAGATGAAGATTGATTTACCAAGGTGGATCGTAGGTGTGCTTGGATCATGTTAGATGCTCACATTGGTGAGGGTTTTGTTGAAGAATTTTAATTAAAATTCCAATTTCTTAGTTAGCATCAGAAATTTGACTATTAGAAAATTCCTTTCCAACGTTGCGAGTGCAAAAATATAGGACACATGATAATGCAGTGTGACAAGCCTTAAGGGGGAAATATTCCTCGAAAAAATATATGGGTATGAAAAGAAATAAAGGTCTTGTAGAATTTAGTGGAGAACACCCTTTCTTTAGAGCCGAAGGTAATGAGAATGGATGCACCTATCTGCGTGGGATCTCCTGATAAGGATGATGTGACTAAAATATGCCTACATCCCTCCTTACTATATGCATTACTTTGAAGCCTAAAGGGAATGCTCCCTTAATCCTCATACCTCTCCTAATAATGTTATTCTTATTCCTGATCCTATTGTTTCTCTATCCTTGGACACTTTATCCCCTGTGCTTTCTCCACTACAAGGAAAAGACTCTCTAGTGGAGGTTTTAAGGAAGCCCCACTAAAAATATCCGAAAAATATGTTTGTAGCGGAGGTAACTAGTAGAGTTGGAGGCTAGATGTTTTAGCGGATGTTTTTTTAATAGTGCATATATAATACACTAATGCACCAATACATTACTATACTAGTGCACCGATACATTACTATACCTATATCCACCAGTGCTTAATAGCATATGGTGCACCATGGACAAGTTATTTTTTATATAAAAAAGAAACAATGGTGCACTAAGTACATAATCTGTACAGGTGCATATATTACTTGATAGCACTGGAATAGGGTTAAATTTAAAATTATATTGGTTATAAAAATAATTTTTCCTAGTCCGATGCTATACTCTCACAACGTCCTGGTGCTAAATTCATATAAGAACGCTCAAACTCATACGCAATATGGTTCACTGTTATGGGTTTTTAAATTTAAAAATAATGGTGCACTAATTATACTATACACACTCGTGTCGTTAAATGAACTGAATTCCCTAGTACTTAATATAAAAATGGTGAACTCTTGCGAGGTTATTTTTTGTACAAATAAAAACAACATTGCACTAGGTAAATAAGGCACACCAGTGCATATACTATTCGATAGCACCAGACAAGGGTTAAATTTTTAAAAAATGTTGGTCGTAAAATTCATTTTCACCATTTCGGTACTATATAAACGTAAAGCACCGATGCTTTCCATTTTTATGAAATCCTCGATGTGTAAAAACATGGTGCATCAGGGCAAGGTTTTGAATTTAAAAACATCGGTTCACTACTCATATAATAAGCATCGGTGCCATTAATAGAGTTGTACGTCTTAGTGCTTAATAGACAATGGTGCACCATTCGAGGATTATTTTTTAAAAAATAAAAAATAATGACGTGATAAGTAACTTTGGAGCACTTGTTGTATTCTAATTGATAGCACCACATTAGTGTAAATATAACAAAATGTTGGTTGTAAAATTCATTTTCACCGTTCTGGTGCTATACTCAGATGAAGCATCAATGCTTTGAATTTTCATAACACCTCGATGTGTATAGAGCATGGTTCACCATTACAGGGTCTTTAATTTAAATATATAGGTGTGCTAGGTGAACCCAGGGCATTGGTGCATATACTACTCGATAGCGCCGGACAAAGGTTAAATTTAAAATAATGTTAGTCGTAAAAAATACATTTTCGCCAGCTATTATAACACACTCATGTGTGTAAATAACATGGTGCAATGAAGTATGGTTTTCAATTTAAAAAATTGTAGTGTGCTTCATAAATACTTTGCATCAATGTGGTGATTACTAGAGAACATTGAAAAATGGTTAAATAAAAAAAAATTATCGGCCATAAATTCATTTTTGCCATTTGCAATGTTGTAGAGCTCTCAAAAACTAGTGCAACCTTTTCCTCTATGAAGCACCTTGCCATTGGTGCTTCCCTTGCTTACCATCCTTCCCTCTGTTGCTCACTATGTTCCTTTCGAATTTTGTCAAATCATGGTCAAATTTGTTTGTTTTTGTTTATGTGGCAACCATGTCTCCCTTGACGAGCCTCATTATTGCAACAAGAATGTTGCAACTACTGAGGTTACCAAATTTAATTATCAACCAGGAGTTCGTAACAACTTAAAAGGTATTGACACTATATGTGTAGCATACAATGTGTCCTTATTTTGTTGATCTAATGTAATGGAGTGAATTTCATGAAATCGAAGCCTTAACTAATTGCAGAAATGGAAGTGTTTCTTTGAAAAGAAATTAATCCTAGGAAAGAACAACAAATTTTAATTCAAATCCTAAGAGCATGAATTCAAATAACTATGGCTAATCTACATGGTAAAAATGCATGTCCTAAGTGGTGTTTATTATTCCTCAATCATGGATATAGATCCTGGGGGTCATGATTCAAGCCTAAGAAACAAAAACCAATCCTTGGGAGAAAATATGGTCAAGTTCACATGTGTTACAGGAGTGCTACAAGAAGTCCTATTTTGGAGAAAACTCACCGAATGATTAAGAAAATCAAATGAAAATGGGATGGATTTTTTTTTATATTAATTAGGATGTCTTAGGTCTCCATTCCAGGTGGAATCACTCAAAAGTAACCCTATTCACACGTGCTAAAAAATAACAGAAAATCACTACTTTGAAATTTGGAAATTCAAGAACTAATGAGCTAGTTAATCTATCAAATGCAAAACCTAATCAAGTGAAAATGAAATGGGGTAGTTTTTTTTATTAAATTTAAAATTATTATGACCTAATTCAATTGGAATCAAGTCAAATTAAGTTAATTAACCCATTCTAAAAAATAGCATAAATTTACTACTATTTCGCTACAAGGCATTTCCAGAAATCTTATATTCATGAACTAGTAACCAAATCCAAGTAGCTTAATGATTAATATAACCTTTCAAAGTTATTACAAGGATGAATAATTCTTTTGAATCTGTAACAAACCTGCAAAAGGACTCACTTAAATCATTTAACTCAATCCTACAACAAGAAAATAAATAATACTAAATACAGAAATATGCAAAACAAAAATGAGAGATGCATGTGAATAAGAAGTGAAAAGAACATAAAGAAATTGTGCAAGAGGGCTTTGAAATTCCTGGGATGACCAAGACCAAGGAGGAATTAGAGTCCTATGGAAGAAACCAAGCCTTAGAAGCTAAAAATGACACCAATCTTCATTATTGAATCAGTCCAAGTACATCCCTACAAGAAAAGAAAGTGGAGATGCTAAACAACAAGTTTTCTCCACAATAAGACTAAACAATATATGCCCCTAGGGGCCAATTGGAATTGGTACTTATAAAAAATGACGAGGAAGAATTATCCTTGAAATGAGGAATATTTCCCCTCAAAAATCCCTCAGATAGTGGATCTCGTTCTGAACACTAGGAATCAACATTAAATGATAGGGAACACATTCATAGATTTTATCAATAATTGGAGTTCCAGAATTACTACAGATTTTCTCAAGAATTTCATGATATTTTGTTCATTTATTTTCCAATATTGATCCTCTAGTAGTAGAGAGCAAGTTCATAATTATCTCCTTATCTAAATCTTCATAATATGCCCAATATTCTCACAATATTCTTCAAAAATAAATAATATTAGGCACACAAATGAAATTATCTCTAAACCTTCATAAGAACATATTAAAGATTAAGAAAAAATTATTAAGTGTAGAAGGAGCGATTTAATATATATTTTATGTGCCTAATAAAGGTTAGATGGGTCTAATTTATGTCTAATTTAGGGGCCCATCATCCCCGATGAGCAAATGTCCAGGTAATGTCTATCTTTCTCCCTAAATTAATTTTTTAGCAAAGTAGAATTAAAAATTAAGCTAAAAAATACATTGTTATTTATTTAATTTTTTTCTTCGCTATGTGTTCGAAATGTTCGACTTACACTGTTCATAGTGTACCCTATAAATTTACTCGGTGCACCGCAAGTAGGGGCTTAATGTTAACGCACTGTTAGTGTAGAAATTATATGCACTAAGCATGCATATGTCCAAGATCCACCTGATCTCACACTATTTAACTTTATGAAAGATACTGAATCTATTCCACTTGTTAATCTTTTGCGGAAAAATTAATTGCACAGACATGTGAAGCATAAACAAAAATTATCAATTGCACATAACACAGTTTTTAACCGAGAAATCCTGAAGCTGAAAACCCCAAATATATATTATGTAACATGGAGATGATATAAAAATCTCATACAAAGCATACAAAGCTTATCACAAGCTCTCAGTACAGTACAATCGTCATACACTAATCAGGCTCAATCTGGCAAATCCATGCACCGATCTATGCCACTTGTTAGCCTGCCTCCACTGCGCAATCTTTGCTAAAGAATAGCTCTGAATGAATTTGAATTACTATTGGATTGACTACACAATCCTCATTGGCATCTCCACTATGTGTTTGATGCAATTAATGCATCACTAATAGTCACAGCAGATAGTCTATCTTGCCCTTTCACCTATCTCTCCATTGGTCTCCACTGAAACTGCCATGCACTGTAGTTAACTGCTATATTGTTCAGTTGATTAATGAGTTATTATTTGTGAATTAATTAACTAATTAATTCACTCCACTCTCACTAGTGTATCAATCAGTTAGACTAGATACAACTAGCTCAACTGAGTCTAACTGAGTTAAACTGAATACAACTCCATAACTACTTCTTCCAACTGTGTCATAACTCTGCCACTTGAGTTCTAACCGAGTCCTCCATGCATTAGCTCCAGTAAACCCTTAGGAATTGCGTAATTCCTTCTGTCAGCTGATGTGCCACATCTGTGCACTGAACTGAAGTGCTCCAAGAGAATAAGTTGTTGTTTAGAGTCTGATTATTATTAAGAGCTAATAATAATCGACATGCATCTATTTTTAGATTGACGATCTATAAATAGACTTCGCCTAATATTCTAAAAATAGAATTTCATCTATTTTTCCAACTTGATCAACCATCCACAAATAGCATCCTGCAACTTCTGAAATATGATCATCATATCTAAAAATAGACTTGCGCCAAAAATAGCCTGCGGGCCCACTTAGTGAAGGCGACTCTTTTCACTAAGCTCATCATCTTGTTGAATCTCAATAGTTAGTGGTTCAATGTGTTTGGTAAATTGAAACACATTGAGACATGAAGTTCCATGACGCAAAACTTTAAATTTTATAAATTTTATGATGATGCATTTGGTAAAAGTAACTTCCCGGTGCGTTTATATTTTCCAAACACACCGAATAATATTAAAAAACTATATCTAGATGCTTTCATTCACATGAACATTCCAGTGCGATGTGTCAACTTAAACTTAATGCATCGATGTGAAATGGTATTTCAATGCACTGTAATGAAAAACAAAAATAACTAATGTTATGCATGTATGCAAACCGAAAATGGTGTGTCAGGTCGATGTAAACACCAATTTTGGTCCATTCTTTTTTTTATGGCGTACGATGTCTGGTTCATTCCAGTTTTTTTGGAGCACCGAGGTTGAATTTTTTTTTTTAATTGAAATTTATATGCTCATATTTATAAACACATTTTTTAATTTAATAAAAAAAATATGTTTTATGTATGAGGCTATTGTATTTTATATATCAATCATGTAGAGACGTTAGAGGAGAAAGGAGCAACAACAATAAGAGAAAATATTTGACCCGTACAATATGGTATGAGGGTGAGAGGCATGAGAAAGGGAGAGGGATTTATACATTCGCCCTATTAACACAATGGCCCAAGGAACCTTGAGGAATGTATGCCTCCTTAAGTACTATGAGGAGGTTACATCCCTGAAGGGGAAATGTAGGTTATTGGCACAACTGATTCATCGGTGGTATTTTCACCGACAAGGTTTCAATGTCGGTCCTGACATGTGGTTTCAACCCATTGAGGAAGAAATTTATTTTATCATTGGTGTATCCAGGAGAGGGGAGGATTTTCCCTAGTTCCTTGGTGTCCCCCATGCTATTGCAATAGAGAAATAGCCTATATACTCTTAGAGATATGTTGGGGATCATGTACTTTCTCCAACAAATTTTCAGGTGTCTGGTGGACAACTATAGGCCATATATTTTTGGTGCAGAGAAGGATAGGTTCCTATCACTATTAGTGAGTACCATTGCACACTATACTAGTGATGGAAAACACATTAGTTTTCCTCTATTGTTTTATGTTGATTCTTTGGTGAAGAGTCCATGATGTATCAAATGGTCTTCCACTTTTATGTGGCAATTTCGTATAGCTTTAGATAGATGTCAGGCTATGATACATGGGAGGGCGAACTTTCCTTTTGATTGGGAAATTTTCTGTTTATTTTTGAGAGGTTTCTAGAGACACAACCTACTTTTGACTATCTCCCTCCTAGTCCAATGACTGAGGTGCATATGCATATTTTGGGTGAGATGATTCCCAAGAGGTGTCAACCAGGGTATCCAACCAATATTTTCACCAACCTACTGGGGCTAATAGCTAGTGAGATTGACCACATGTTTGTCTTGGTGCCATGTGCTTACATGATCATGTATTGGAGAAAATTTCCCAACATCCTCTTCACACATGATGAGCCAATAGCTGATAGAGGTAATATTAGTGTTATCTTTAAATTAATCTAGTTTCACTTTATTGTATTAACTAATTAAAATTAAATTTGTTCTAACATTTTATTTAACTTGTTTTATTGAATTGTTTAATGAAATTGTCTAATTATTCTTGCGTACTCTATATTTTGTAGACATTGGAACATTTGCTGGGGACATGCCTCCTACCCCACGTGATGCAGATGCGGAGATGGTTGAGGTTATTGAGGGTGAGGGAGGTCTTGATAAGATTCAGATACACACATGCATGTGATTGTGTTGTAGGCTTGATACTAGATTTAGGAGGGAGTTAGGTGATTGAATCTCTAGAATTTCGGTTGAGGTGGGAGTTAGCCCTACGCTGACTCGATAAATTAGGATAGATCTTAGGCTCTTGGATCTCTAAACAGACTTGTCACATGATATGATGAGTCTTATGCATCGTATCATTAGAGCTACCAAGTTATGCTGACATTGAGGAGGGATGGCCATGCAACAGATACACAATATTCAGCCAGTACTACCCCATTAGATCATGATGATCAAGGAGGTGATCCTTATGGTAGTACTTCACCTCCTTAAGATGTCCATGCATCAGATAGACAGTCTTCACCTAGATGTACTACCTCATCAGATGATGATCAGGGTGTCAGTTATCCTTCTGGTAGTACGCAACCACCTCTGAATTCACCTCATGATCGTCCACTACCTCATGTTTCTCCTTAGAGAATATACCAACCACCTCCACCTCCACCTCATAGTTTGAATCTTGATCAAGCAGTTGGATATCCATTATTTTCTGCTAGAGACTGGGTTGCCTCTACTACTGTTGCATTTGATATTTTGTAGAAACTATTTGACTTATTGTGTGTGTGTGTGTGTGTGTGTGTGTGTGTGTAAATGGAGAATTTTTTTGTTCATGTTGATGTACTTAATTTATATGTTGGTGTTGATGTGTATATTGTTATGTCATGTTAGATATGTTCATTTAATGTGCTTGTAGATAGATGTGTATGTTATAACAATTATTTGACAATATGAGATGTATATTAGAGGACGTGTGTGGTGATGATGTTAGAAAATGCTCGTGTTTTGTTATATGTGCTCACGACAATGATTCCCTATTAGATTATTAGAGTTGTGTGCTAAGTAATGACATCTATATGTGCTAGAGGTGTATATAATTAGATGATGTCAACAAATTCGAATGTGTATTTTATATGATGTTTCTATTTGTTAGATGATTATCATCATGATGTTTATTTTTTATGAAATTATATTTCTTATATATATATATTGGTGAAACTATATATATATATATATATATATATATATATGAATGAAAAAACTTACTTTAAATAAAAAATGCAAAGATGTTTTTTATAATTTACAAAGTTTAATATGGTTGAAGCTATAATTATAAAATTACAATAGATATTTTTCTATTGCATAGATAGTTCGTACATATTCATTCTAACTAAATTAATTCAAATAAGGGTTACGAGCAGCATAGTCCCTTCCTATAGAAAACATAGAAAAAAACGTTTATAAAACATGCCTAAAAAATAGTCACTACAAAGAAAAGTCAATTTTATACACAATTAAATTGTACAAACCTCTAAACAAAACTACCTTTCTAGTCATAGTCAAGTGTAATACAAGACTTAGACAATATCTAATTAATCTTTGCAATTAATGTTCAAAACAAATATTGTAACATATAATCATTAAATAAAAATTGAAATTTTATAGTAAAATTAAAATATATAACTGATTGGTCTATAAAATCAACTATAAATAAAAAAAATGTTCATAAAATATTAATTATAAAAAGAACATTACCATTAACTTGATTTTATAAATTTCATAAATCAAATTTTATTTATTAATAATAATTTGATGTTATAAATAAAAGTTTATTTATTAATAATAATTATGAATGAAGCATGATTAAAAAATATGTTTATTAATTATAATTATTATTTAAAATATAATTTTTAAATTAATATGTATTTTAACATTTCAATTATAACTATTTTTTAATTTATAATGTTTAAATTAATAAATAATAAAATACAATCAATAAACTATTATAAATAGTATTTATTTAAAAAATATAAAAATATTTTTTTAAGTTTATTTATAAAATTCATTATATTGTTAAATTTAAAAAACATAATTTAGAATTTTTTATAATTAATTTAGATTTTGATATAACTTAAAAAATTCCGTTTTAATAAAATTTAATTTCTCACTAAAGTTATGAGAGTTTGAAGCAATTTAAATTTAGTATTTATAACAACTTTTACCAATTTAAATTTAAATTTAATATCTTATCAATTATATAAAATGCCAACAAGACGATTAAAAAACAATATAATTAGCATGAAATATTGTTAGATGTGATCACATGATGATGCCCTGTTAAATTAATAGATTTGTGTACTAGCCAATGACCTTTATATATGCTAGAGGTGTATATAATTAAATGATATTAGTGAATTTGAATGTGTATTTTAGATTAAATTTATGTTTGTTAGACGGTTATCATCATGATGTTTATTTTTATGGAATTCTATATATTTATTAAAGATTATATAGTGGTGAACTGATAGCAAAATTTTATATATGAAATCACATGCAAAAAAAACTTTAAATAAAAAATGAAAAGATATTTTTATAAATTACAAAGTTTAGTATGGTTGAAACTATAATTGTAAAATTACCATAAATATTTCTCTATCGTGTAGATAGTTCATACATATTCACTCTAACTAAATTCCTTTTTAAAAAACAATTACATATGAATAAATGTTATTTTTCATTGTACTATTTACACTTTTTGAATTGAATTTTCTACCTTAAAAAGTGTTATTATAAAAGGGTTATGATCTCCAATCATAAGCATTCTATTGGCGCTAAAATTTTATGGATGCAAATCTTCATAATTTTGTTGTTTTTGTCATAATTTTGTAAGTTGATTGCTATCAAATTTTTAAGTTACTTCATTAATTGTGGTTTTATTCAACATTGGGGGCATAATGTAAATATTTCCAAAAGCAATGATAAAATTATGTAAACTAACAAACAACTAAATTGAAAACCAAATATGTTAAAATTTTATTTTTTTAAATTATAAATTACACAATTAGAAATATTTAGTTTTGGGTGTAAAGGAATTTCCACTCGCAAAAAATATGTAAAAAAATTTGTGAATCTTACCAATTATATAAAATGGCAAGAGGAAGAATAAAAAATAATATAATTAGTGAAATAAATTAAAAAAACACACAACAATAATATAAATGATGAAATACCCCGGATGCGGGTGTTAATGCTGTTAATGAGCGTGAGAGGACGGGAGCAGTCGGATGGGAGGCCACATGCCATCCCTCACGGCTGCATTGAGACCACTTGCTCGCAGTAAATTCTCCACCACATGCTCTTAATGGCGTTTGGTATGAAGGCGATTCTCATTATCGCAGGGGAGGTTCGAGGAAGCCTCGACTGCCGCAACAACATCTCGCATAAGATTTGCAAGCCTGGTCATTCAATGCGGCGTTTTGAGTGTTGCAGGAAGGGAACGTTAAAGGCCATGGAGCCGCTAGTCCCCCAGCTGATGAATTCGCGATGTAACTCAGTTCTGGACAGAGCCAGAGAGCGCACCACCACAGGGAAGCGCAGCCGTCTGACCTATTGTCTGCAGCCCGATGAAAGCATTCACATTTCTGTAGCTGGCTCTTGTTTGTCCGCGACGGTGGTTCTGGGCATTCCTCCTGCGACATGCCCTCAGTTGCTTCAGAGCTCCAGTCCGGTTAAAGCTGCTAAAATGCCTAGGCTGAGGCAGAGGATGAGGTACAGGAGGGGGTCTTCTCGTTCTGCCAGAAGGCATTCTCCTTCCCTTTCTTCTTCCCCGACTGACACCTCTGCACATTCTGACAGCCTCCCTCGCCTCCTCCGTGGGCGCTTGCTCCGCTCAAGCCGCAGGTTAGATTTGCCTTCAGGGGATGCGCTGCCTGCTCAGTCGCATACGGCCCTCTTCTCGTTCGATTGTGCTCTCAACAGACCACGCGTTACTGTGGCCATCTCCGTGGTCTTCTTGGAGGAGCCCCTGCCGGAGAATCCGCCTGAAGAGCAAGCTCCAGTCGACGACGCTCATATGGACACGATGCAGCAGGACACGAGGGGTCAGCCTGAGGTTTCCAGGGCGTCTTTGCAGGATGAAACAGTTCGCGTTCAGGCGACTGTCACTGAAGCTCCCACTGCTGCGCACCACAATGTTGAATTCTCCCATGCTCAAAGCGAACCAGAAGACTTCGGATGCAGGATCGAGGAGGTTGCTCCTGATGAGTAATCCGATCCTCCTTTCTTGTCTCTTTTGTTTTTTCTCGGCCCTCTCTGAGGGAGTGTTTAGCTGTTTCAATGTTTCTCTCAATTCTGGTCCAATTTTTGTCAAAGACTAGTTTCAGTTTTTATAGCGGTCTAGTCTTGTTATGGTCCAGTGTTATAGCTATGCTCCTAGTTTCAAGTTAATGACATTCCAGCTCGATCCCCTGCGTGGGATTTTTTCTGTCTTGGGTTGTTCAAGCTGGCGCCCCTTGCAGGGCAGCCAAAATCTAGTCACTGTCAGCTTAAATTGCCTCTCTTTAGGCACAGTTATGGCCTAGGCCAGATGTACTATATTTTTCACTGTTAATAGATTACTCTAACTTAGAAAAAAAAAATATAAATGATGAAATAACACAATTACATATCACTCTCCCTCGTTTGGCATGATAACAATGTTTTTCTCAAAAAATATGTTTTATCTAGGGTCGTGTCTTAATATGAACCATGAATCCCTATCCAACATATCTGGGTAAAAAAAAATATGGTTGTAGTATTTGGGTAAAACATAAGGCTCCCTAGATTCATGCCACATCTTTCTAGAGTTGATAGATATCAACCCACTATCATGATCTTCCTTTACATTATTTCGATCAAGGTGTCCAACCACTTGCACCTAAAAATAACACATTGGAATGAAGAGAAGTCCACTCCAACAATCTCTTGTAACTTTCTGACGTAACCTAATGTCCCATGTATTAGGTTTTGATCGTGGTGGCTAGCATGAATAGGTAGGTTGAACTCAACTTCCGTTCCATAGTCTTGTGTCATGCATCCATCATTGTCATCCTTTGTGCGAAAATTACATCCATATGCCCAAAATGATGGGAACAAATGCACCTATAAACAAGTAAAAAATCCATAGTTTCATGTGTCTAATAATCCGAACATAATTAAATATATATGTTACAATTCAAATGTGCATTATGAAGTTAAAATTTATAGAAATATATTATTACCAAGTTGCTACACCCAATCCCTATGTTTAGTGCATCCTCTTCAGAATGTGGGTAACAACCAGATGCATCATATTTCTCTTTCACTTCGTTTGTATCCCAACTTTTGTGGAATATCATTGACATAATTTATTTTAAATGATCAAGATAAGGCATGTTTCTACCTTTCAACCACCTCAATTATTTCCTGTCACTGTCCCATTTCCTCCTCTTTTTTTCATATAATGCGACCCACGACTGCATCACTTCCCATTTGTAAATACTGAATTTGTTGATGGATTCAATTTATGAATTCGCTGATGAAATCAAACCAACATATATAGTACATATGAGATCAAAATATACATTATGAAGTTTAGTGTGAGTACTTACTATGTATAAATCTGACAAATGATAAGTCATCTACTCTTTATGACATGAATTTTTCCATTCATTTTGATAGGCTCCCCTTCTCTTTTATCTTTGTCATATCAAATCAATGCAACCGGTGTGTTGTCGATCTGCTTGATGTACTCACTGACATAATAGAAAGACCCATATGATATATAACCCTCTACCATAGACCCCTTGGGTTTTGCCCTTTGTTAAAAAAAACCTTTCAATTTATTCACGTACCTCTCTAAGAAGAACATCCAATGATAAGAAACCACCTAATTCAACCTCACGTACTAGGTGAATTAGAAGATGAACCCGCAAGTCCACGAAGCATTTGCTTGATGATGGGTCCTGTTTGGGATCTGAAACATTGACAAAATTCAAATGTTATAGTGGATAATCCAAATTCGCCTTCTATAAAAGATAACCACAGAAATATGAAATCCATGAAATTCGTCGATAGTTCCTTCTCAAACATATAAGCAATCTAAAATATCTCTTGATGCCATAGTGGAATGCTATCCATATGAATCTCCTTTGATGTGATCCAACATACAAATGAAAATAATTTAGATATGGAACATTGTAGGTCTTGGGGGAAGTCATGGTTCACACACCCACAAACAAGAAAGTGATAATGAAACTTCAAGGTAAGCACATATAAAAATTAATTATATTTTATTTGTTATGAAACCAACTCCAAAAATGGAAGAAAAGAGATATCAACGCCTTAGAAATAATCCACTTTGAAGGGGAAACCTACTTTACATTACATAAATGAACAATTCTTGGATGATACAAATGATAAAACCTCCTTCTATATATAGGAGTCCATGGGATCACACTATAATCCTAGCTGACCTAACAATAATAATGTAAAGGCATAATCATAACAACATTGGGGTTACATGGGTACAACAATAAAAATAAGGGGGATACACTAACAACAATAAGGGGCTACACTAGTAATATAGGGACCTAACATGCCCCTCTCCTTTAAAACAATTGTTGTCCTCAATTATTCAATAGCTCTGGGTGCTTCTGTATAAAATTATCATCCTCGCATGTAGAATCTTCAGTGGGTAAGTTCTTCCACATGATGAGATACTCTGAAATTGATCAATTTCATAGTTGTCGAGTTCTTGTTTTTGTGACTACTTTAGGTTCCAATATGATTTTTTCTTCCTCATCAAGTTCTTGCAATATTGTTTGAACTAGAAGTTTTTCACCTATAACCTTCTTTAAGCATGAAACATGGAAAACTGGATGCACTCGCAAAGAAGAAGGAAGCTCCAATTTGTATGCCATAGTACCAATATTTTGCAACACCTTGTAAGGACCATAGTACTTTGGCGATAATTTATTATCCTTATTAGCTTGCTTGAGGGACATTTGTTTGTATGGTTGTAGCCGTAAAAATACACAGTCTCCTACATCAAAACTTCTCTTGCTTCAATGTTGATATGCCTTTTGTTTCATTCGATTTTGTGCCAAATTTAAGTTATCCTTTAAGAGTTGGAGAACTTCTTGTTTATGCTCGATGTGATCTTCCACTACTTGAACCTTAGCATTTTCTCTTAAATATGATGTGATGGATGGTGTATGATATCCATAAAGTGCCACAAAGGGGGTCATTTTTGCTGCAGTATGGAAGGCACCATTCAACGAGAGGTAACCACTTGATCCATTGTGTTTGTTTATCAGATACAAAACAATGAATATATCCTTCCAAACATTTATTCAGTATCTCATATTGACCATAGGATTGAGGATGATAAGATGAGATATGAGCTAGTTGAGTACCCAAACTAGAAAATAATTCCATCTAAAAATTTCCAGTAAAAATGGGATCTCTGTCGCTTACAATACTCTTTTGGTTTAGATGTAGCTTTTGAATTGTTTCCATAAATGTAGTAGCAACTGTACTTGCTTTAAATGGATGAGATAATGCACAAAAGTGTGCATACTTGGTAAGTCTATCAACTACCACCATGATGACACTCTTTCCATCGGACTTAGGTAAACCTGTGATAAAATCCATTGAAATTTCCTCCCAACGTTGACTTGGAATGGATAAAGGATTTAGAAGACCCGGGGTCTTAACTATCTCAACTTTATTTTGCTGTAAAACCAAACATTCCACAATAAATTTTTGAATATCAGATTTAAGGCCATCCCAAAAAAAATCTTTTTTCACCTTGTGGTATGTTTTTAAAAATCCTGAGTGTCCTCCTAAAAGAGAATTGTGCAATTCCAAAAGAATCTTTTGTTTTAGTTAGGAATTCTTACAAAGATATAAGCGATATTTGTACCATAAGGAATAAATTTTCCAACTAAATGTATCATATGTACTAAGATCTTGTTGCAAATTTTGAATGAGTATCCACACTTCTTCATCCTTTTTCCATTCATCCCTTGCTTCAATTATCCACTCTGGTTGGATAATAGAAATGGCACAAAGCAATGCTTCCACCTCTTCATTATTTCTTGAGAGGCATCTGCAACAACATTTAGCTTCCTTTTTTTGTAGATGATTTCAAAGTCATAACCCAACATCTTTGTGACCCATTTTTGCTACTCATATGAAGATAGTCTTTGTTCCAAAAAGTGTTTAAGACTGTCATGATAAATTTTTACGTTGAAGTGTCTTCCCATTAGGTAAGGTCACCATTTCTTTAGTGCATGTAGTATTTCTAACATTTCCTTCTCGTAAATAGCTTTCTGTAAATACTTTCCTTTGATTGGGTGAATTTCAAAAGAAATGGGTCTTCCTTCTTTCATTAAAACAACACCAATACCATTTCATGAGGCATCACATTCCACAATAAAGGTTTTTGTGAAGTCTGGCGTAGCTAAGACCGGTGCTAGGCACATTGACTCTTTAATATGTTCAAAGGCCTTAGTTGCTTCAGGAGTCCATGAAAATGGATATTTATTCAATAATTTTGTTAGAGGTGCTGGTATTCTCCCATAATTCTTAACAAACTTGAGATAATACCCTGTTAACCCGAGAAATCATTACAACTGCTTTATGGTTGTGGGGACTTTCCATTCCTTAATGGATTTAATTTTGTTAGGATCTACCTTAACACCCTCGTGAGATACAATATGACCCAGATATTCCACCTCTTGTACTCCAAAGAAACATTTGGATGTTTTTGCATATAATTGTTTCTCCTCCAATAGTTTGAGCACCCTGTCAACATGTTGAACATGATCCTTCCAAGACCTGTTGTAGATTTGTATATCATCAAAAAATACTAGCACACATTTTCTAACGAAGGGCTTGAAAATGGAAATCATCAACCCTTGAAATGTAGAAGGTGCAATGGTAAGGCCAAAAGGCATGACCAAAAATTCATAATGACCCTTATGAGTTCGAAATGTTGTTTTTGGAATATATTCATTCTTCATTCTAAATTGATGATATCCTGAATGAAGATCCAACTTGGTAAAATAAATTTCTCCATGTAATTCATCCAATAATTCATCAATCACAGGAATGGGAAATTTATCTTTAATATTGAGCTTATTGAGCTCCCTATAATCTAGACACATGTGCCATGATCTATCCTTCTTGTGCACCAATACTAATGGAGCAAAGAAAGAACTTTGACTAGGTTGAATTATACTAGCCTCTAACATTTCTGCATCCATATGTTCAATTTCACTCTTTTGGACATAAGGATATCTATAAGGCCCGATGTTTGGAGGAACAGATCCTGGAATCAAATGAATAACATAATCATGATCACGAATAGGTGGGAGTTGTTTGGGATTTTCAAACACCTCAGAATTATTGTCAAAGACTTTTTGGAGATCTAGAGAAATAGATGATTTTGATGTTGGAACTTCTAGTGGGCATAATTATGAAATTACGCCTCATTGTTATTTATTCATAAGATTTGTAATGAAATTAGAGCTTATTATATTTCCTAGCTTCCCTCTGATACCCCATAATTCGACTTCCTTTCCTTTCGAAAAAAATTTCAAGAAAATTTCTTGAAAATTAAAAGCTATCTTCCCCAAAGTTTGTAACCATTGTACTCTTAGTACAACATTAGCACCTCCCATTGGAATGGAAAGCATTGGAATATTCAATACATATTCCCCCATGGTTAGCTTGATATTATGGCATTTTCCAGAGCAATTTATAGTTCCTCCATTCGAAACCATCACTTGAAATTATGGTGTTGGGTATAGGAAACAATTCAATTCCTTGGCTACCTTACAATGAATAAAATTATGGGTACTACCTGAATCAATCAACACTATTACCTTTTTCTTCTTGATATGTCATTCTATCTTGAGAGTTTGAGGAGTGGTAATTCCCGCCAATGCATTACATGATATGGTCAGACTCATTTCTTCTTCTTCTAGGGTTGGTGCTTGGTGTCTATCCTCTTCTTTTGAAGTTTCTTGTTCATTTTCTTCATCCTCTTCACAATCTATGTAAAATAATTTCTTCTCAGCACACTTATGACCTTTAGTTTATTTTCTATCACAACTTTAGCAAAGCCCTTTTTCTCTTTTTTCTTCCAATTGTTGTGGTGTCAAAATTGTAGGCTGTGGAAGCCTAGGAGTAGCAACACTTCCCTCTTTATAGATGTGAGTGGTAGGCTTCCTTGTCACCATAGTTTTACTTTCAATTGTCCTTGCCAACCAGAATGCCTTGTCTAGTGAATCATGTTGCCAAACGCAAACCTCATGTTGGATGCTATCCTTTAAAGTCCCTATGAAAACATCAATCATGTGTTCATCTGGAATATCAGTTACCTTTATATTCAATTTTTGGAAGTCCTAAATGTGCTCCACCATGAACCCTTTTGTTTGAGATTTATCAATTTCCTAAAAAATGTGTTTCTCTTTGTATCCTCATAATGTGCTATCATTTCCTTCGTAAAAATTGACCAAGTGAAAATTTTTTCATGGGAGAAAAGCCATTGATACCATACAAATGTATTTTGTTCTAAATATAAAGTTTAAATGTGTACCTTTTGTGTGTTTTTCACATTATTGAGATCAAAATATTGCTCCATCTGTAGTATCCATGTTACGAGATCCTTGCCATCAAAATTCCTCATATCGATCTTTGGAATATGGTGGGTCTTCAATCCAACATTAGAGTTTATGAAATCACTATTAAAATTTATTTTGTTCTCATCATGAGTTTCCTTTACTATATTTTCTCCATTACGAATCATTTCTTGTATCAACTTTGTCAAGCCTTCCATGTCTACTTTTTATCATTCTTCATGTTTTCCATTTTTTCTTCCATGTCTTCCATGCCATTCTTAAAACCATCCATCTTAGCTTCCAAGCCTTTCTTTAAACCATCCATATTAGCTTTCATGCCCTTCTTCAAACCATCCATCTTAGCTTCCACGCCTTTCTTCAAAACTTTCATTTCATTTTTTGTTGCTCTTTGCGAGAGCGAAATTTGGTGCACTTGCTCTTGTAGTTTTGATATATAATGTTGCACTTATTCATATTCATGAGTGATAGTAGAGTATTCTAAGGGCTTATAGGGTGTTGAATTCTTTTTAGGGGGGATTTTAGAACCCAATAATGATATCTATGCTTCAATATGCTCTTGTAATCACTTCAAACTAATTTTTCAAACATGACTTATGCAATTTGAAAACAAATACACGCCTTTTTCTTGCTTTTGAGGAGCTAAATTATCTTTGTGATTTCGGATCTTCAATATATGAAATTTGGTCTTGTAGTAGCCCTTTGAATCTTATTTCCAATGCCATAGGTTTGACCTGATTTGGATTCTTCAAGATAGTTATGGCCAATCTCCCACAATGAATTAATTAGTGGCCGGTTCAGTAGAGCGAACTTGTACGGCTTGGAATGTATCCCTGTTTCATCCTTCAGATCTGAAATTGATATAAAGAAAAATATAGTCCATGTACGTGTGACCACTTTTTACTAAATTTAAATCTGTTTCGCAGAGAGAGAGTTATGATGATTTTTCCACGATCACCTCCTTTAGATGAAATTCAGGAGCCTACAAAAACCCTGAATTCCAAAGACCATATCTCCCAAAATATTGCGAACCAAGATTTGAAATTTTTACACAATGTTCCTGGGAATTTCATCTTCATGTGATATACATTTCAGCTTCTGAACCTTCGTAGGAAAAAAATTATAGCAAAAATTCCACTATGACATGTTTGGAGCAGGGAAACCCTATAATCCAAAGCTCTGATACCAAATGTTATGAAACCAACTCCAAAAATGGAATAAAATAGAGATCAATGCCTTAGAAATAAGCCACTTCGAGGGGGAAACCTCCTTTACATTACATAAATGAAAAAATATTGGATGATACAAATGAGAAAACCTCCTTCTATATATAAGAGTCTATGTGGTGACAATATAATCCTACCCGACCTAACAATAACAATGTAAAGGAACAATAATAACAATATTGGGGTTACAGGGGTATAAGAATAATAATAAGGGGGCTACACTAACAACAATAAGGGGCTACACTATTAATATATGGACCTAACATTATCCCGTGGCGTAAAAATAATAACAAATAATAAAATAATGTTTTTGACATACATACTCTTAGAAGGTGAAAATGGTCATCTGATTTCAATCCGGACAAATGGCCTTCCACAGTGAAGTAACACTGTAGTGAAGACTGATATAAATAAGACACCCTCACACCCATTTTAACTTAATTTTCCAAATAAATATCATGTTTCTTTAAAATCTAGGGGACCTCAACTCCTTTGAAAGACCAAGAGGGACCGACCTCTCCTATGCTTTGTTGCCTTCGCTAATGTTTCTTTTTAACTTTTGAAGAAATAATATCTCTCCTAACTCCCAATATGTCATTTTAATTCGATGTTATGTGCCTCCATAAAGAATATGAAACAGGTTTAAACATATGCATGTGATATAGTAAGTCAGAATCTTAAGATTCTCCCAATATGGGAGCTCATAAAAGACAAATTTCCTTTTCATCTCAATGGGAAATTTCTCAACATAGTTGTTGAATAATTCTGAATCATCGAACACAGGCTCTTGATTTTAATTAAACTTTATATAATCTCCTTCTCCTTCTCTCTCTCATATATGCTAAGCCAATTGGTGTCATTATTGTAGGCCTTTTGCTTCTCCTTGGTTTACCATTGAGAGAAAATTTTGATCTTTGTAAGCATGCTTTTCTGGAGGAATACGTAGGTGGTTGTGTTGGCAATATGATGCAGAGTGTTGTCCTTGATGGCAACCCACTGAATGAAGATGAAGACATGAGAGTGTTGGCATGTGTTGTCCTTGATGGCAATCCACCTGATGAAGTTATTCTTGACCTGATGGACTTGGTAAATGATGTAAATCTGATGTGAAATGATGTTAGTTAGCAATATGATGTTGAAGTGTTGTCATTGAATGGCAACCCACTTGATGAAGAAGATGGCAACTTACTTGATGAAGTTGTGCTTGATAGAATATGTTCTTGATGAAGTAAATCTGATGTATCTACAGTGAGTACAGAAGGGAATGAAGAAAGAAATTCAGTATGTGCTAGATCTATGATGAAAAGAGTATGTCTCAAGGCATACGCGGATTTGCCTGGGAGAAGTCGCGTATGCACACGGGAAACAACGTGCCAAGTCGCGTAAGGGCAAAAGCGCTCATAAAGTGCAAAACCAGGGGTAAACACCATGGTATTGACCCATTGTATTGGGTAATGATTCATCTAAATGACCCCATCCAGGAATACCATCGGAAGTAATGTGGTTTTGGCTCATGGTATTGAAAAAGGGTAAACCTATATAAGGAGAGGAAATTCATTATGCAAATCATGAGTGTGGGTGCAAGATGTCTGAGCTTGAATGAATACTTCTCTCTGAAGTATATCTGAATGGAAAGGGTTACAGTTGAATGATAGATCTGAATGCATGATGCACCAATGAAGAAAATGATGAAGAAGGGTATCTAGATCTGAAATGTATTTGTACTTGCTAGATATGTTTATGGAATGATTAGATCTGAGATGAGGCGAACATCTGTCTGAAGTAAAGGGTAAAATCTGTGTGATATATCTATTCTGAAGAAATTGCAATGACCTAAATGTCTGAAGAACCATACGCTAGTTCGCCGCAGAGGAAGCGCGTATATACGTGGCTTCGCTGAAGAGAAAGCGCGTATGCGCAATGAAATTAGCTCTGTAATTTGTACAGAAGTATACGCGGGTTTGTATGGTATAAGGCACGTATATACGCGGCATCAGTGAAAGGAAAGCGCGTATTCAAAACTAGGGTCGCTGAAGTATGAGTATGAAATGTCTGATCTGTTCTGCTGTGTTACTGCTATCTGTCTAGGTTATCTGAATTGACAAGTATCTGTTGGTGATGTATGTTTGAGCTCAAAAGTATGGAGTGGGTCCAGTCTGAAAATATGATGAAACGTGGCCTACAAGTTCTTTTCTAAAGGAAGCTTTGGATCCGGTGTGAAAATTGATGAAACGTGGTCCATAGAGGTGCTGAGGGTTGTAGCCTTCAGTCAGGGGGTTGTAGCTCCCTTCCAGGTGAGGCTGGTAAATGAGATGAGGGGGTCGTAGCTCCCTTCCAGGAGAGGCTGGTAAACGAGTCAGGGGGTTGGAGCTCCCTTCCAGGAGAGGCTGGTAAATGAGCGCAGGTGGGTGCCTGCGTGCTGGTAGGAGTCTGCACCAGCACATATGTTGTAAGATGTTTTCTCTAGAATAAAATATTGAAGGCTGAGCAACTGCAGTGGTTGTTTTCTCCCGACTTGGGTTTCCACCTAAAATCCTGGTGTTCATGTGTGATGCTTATGTGTGATGGTTTATTCTGTTCTTGCTGCACATGTTTATTGTTTATAGAACATCTAATGAATAAATGATGGAATGATATAAGTGAAGAATTAATGGCATAATTAGATCTCTGTGTATACGCGAGTTTATGAAGGATATCCACGTGTATACGCTAGTTGGCTTCAGCAAAGTAGCGTATGGGTTTTTTAGAGCATGAAAAAGTAAAAAGTTTTAGTTTTCCCTAAATACTGATTCACCCCCCCTCTCAGTATTTTTCCCAACAATTGGTATCAGAGCAGGTTCTTCTGCAGAAGCTTGATCACTTGAAGGAGATCCGTCGCAATGGGAAGTCTTGAAGGAGTAATGTCTATAAAGCCACCTCTATTCAATGGAAGCAATCTGATATTCTGGAAGGTACGAACAAAAGCATATCTGCAAAGTCTTGGTGCAGATGTATGGGCAATCGTGGAAGAAGGTTATCAATACCCAACAAGTATTCCTACTGATGCAACGGAAAGGAAGAAGTATGAAATCAATGCCAAAGCAGTAAATGTCTTATTAGGAAGCATGTCTGAACCAAAATTTACTAAAGTGATGCAGCTAAATTCAGCAAAAGAAATATGGGACAAAATCATTCTGAGTTATGAAGGAGATACAAAGGTAAAAAGTGAAAAAATCCAAACTCTTAGAATTGAATATGAAAATTTAAAGATGCATAGTGATGAAAGTATTGCCAGTTTCTTTCTTCATCTAGAAGATATTGTAAATCGAATGAGAAATTTGGGTGAAACCATAACCGATACTACTCTGGTGGAAAAAGTCTTAAGATCCTTGACTTCAAAATTTGACTCTAAAGTTTCAGCTATTGAAGAAAGGCAAGATCTTCAAACTCTTACTATTGTTCAATTACATGGTATTCTGACTTCTTTTGAAATGAGACAAGGAGGTCCTTCTCAAATCAAAGAAGCTGCTTTTAAGGCATCTGCAAAAGGAAAAGAAAAGGAAGTTGTCAAAGAATCTAGCTATATATCCGAAGAAGAAGAAGCGAATTTTGTGAGAAAACTCCAACTAGGTACTGGAAGATTCAAAGGTAAACTTCCCTTCAAATGTTTTGATTGTGGAAGAGTTGGTCACTATGCTGCTAAATGTCCTTATAGAGATAAATATGGTAAAGGGAAACAATTTGAAAAGAGGAAGAGTTATTATGCAAATGAAGACGATGATGAAGTGTCCAGTGAAGATGAAGAAGATTCTGACCAAGCTCTACAAGTGCTCATGGCAAAGAAGCAAAAGAAGAAGGCTACTCAAGGAAAGGAGATACCTCAGAAATCATGTATAGTAGAAAGTGAAGAAGATGAAATAGGTATTGATCGTTGTTCTTGTATTTCACGTACCTGTATATGCAAAGGCAAAGATAGTGAAAGTAACAGTATGGATATAGAGGAAGCTGTCAAGATTAAAGTTGAAGATCAGCAAACATCATCTAAGGAGAGTGAAAGTCTAGAAGCAAATGATGAAAGTAATGATTGGTATCAATTTGAAAGGAAGGAATCTATCTACAAAGATGTGATCTCTAGGATGAATGAAAAGATTGAAACACTAAATGGACAGATAGAAAAGTATCAAGGATTGTACGCTCATGCAACCAATCAAGGTGAAAAACTTAAAGCAGAAATCATCTCTCTACAAGCAGATCTTGAAGCATCAAGTAAGAAGAATGAGGAACCTCTACAACCATTTGAAAAGGAAGGCCTTGAAGCAGAAATCATCTCTCTCAAAGAAGATCTGGAAAAATCAAATAAGAAGAATGAAGAGGTGCAACAAACATGTGAAGAAAACGAAAATTGGTTGAAAGAATAGATTCTAAATCTGAAGGATCAAGTAGAAGATGGAAGAAGGAAAGAAGAAAGCATGACAAAGCAATGTCAAGCCTTGGAGGTTGAGGTAAACATTCTCAAAGGTAAATTAGAAGAAAAGGTTAAACTTTTGAGGTTTCAAGATAGTACTAACATCTTGGACAATATTCTGAGTAATCAAAGGTCTCCTGCTATCAAACTTGGTCTTGGTTTCCAAGAAACTGTTAAAGGAGAATCTAGCTCACAAGGAAGTGCTAAAAATTCAAAGGATGTCAATGCAAAACCTGAAGTGTTGAAAGAGACAAAAGGTCAACCAACAATGATGAAATCTCAAAGGAAATCAGTCAATAATGTTGAATGCTTTAAATGTCATAACTATGGGCATGTTGCAGCAAATTGCAGGAGCAGATCATTTCAGCCTCAAACAAACAGATCCTACTCTGGTTTTTTTCAAGGGATATTGTTTTTCATGTAAGAAGTATGGACATAAAGCAGCTGATTGTAAAAGGAGGAAGATTAGAAATACTCATTATGATTCTTATGCTTATTTCTCTGGACACATGAGATGTTATTCTTGTAACAAGTATGGACATGTAGAAAAGGAATGCAGGTTGAACAGATTTGAGAAAGTGGACAATTTTTAGCACACAGTTATGAAGTTCAAGCAAATTTGGAAAAAGAAGGAGGACCAATCAGAAACGTAGGGAATTCTGACCCTACTGCAGTCATCCGCTTCTGAAGCTTTCTTCTCTTATTGGCTGCAGGTATGATGTGGGATACATTATGAGATTTAGTAATGTATCGTCATAGGGGGAGCAATGTATGATGACTCTCATGGTTGATTTGATTTTTCTGGTTATATGTATTTCTGACAGAGAATCTAGTATGAAGACGACAGGTACAGGAAGTACAAGTCCAGGGGGAGATGAAGGAATGTGAAAAATTTCTATGCTTCACTTTCCATACGCGGGTTCTATGAACAAAAGTCGCGTATACACGTGATTTCCAGCAGACACAGTCGCGGATGCATTAATGATAAGAGAATTTATATGATAGCTGAAGATCTGGAGCAGAGGTTCAGGGGGAGCATCAGTCTGATTGTTAATAACTGTATTATTAACTCAGTATCAGTTTAAGTTGCTCAGTTCTAAATTATGATGATATGATACTTGGTTTCTGATGTTGAAAATTATGGATGAGTCATGTTTGCTTTTTGATGAAGAGTATTCGTTGCTGAGATAAAAGTCTTATAATTCAAAGATAAGGATAGTTCATGCAGAGATTGTTGCTGGTGACTTGCTGATGAATGTATTCAGGTTGCACAAGTTAAGGAGGAGCACTGGTTCAGGGGGAGTAGCAGGTTGAATACTAATAATTGCATTGTTGGCACTATGAGTTCTTATTCTGTGATACTCATGCTTAAATTATGATGACTTGGTACATGTTTTATTATGATGAGATTTTGAGCCTTGTTTGCTGAAAAGTATCTTTTGTGCTCACACATGGATGAATTGGAAGTCTTATGATTCAGAGATAAGAATAGATCATGCAGAGTTTGTTACTATGGTTGAGATCTCTTCCCTACATATGTTACTTCATGTTAAATCTTAAAGATCATGGTGATATTGGACCACATGGATGATTGACACATATTTGAAGATGTTGTGCTGGTATGATAATATCTCTTGGAAATATTGTATTGATGCTGCAAAGAATCTGAAGGCTTGGTTACTAATGTGCTTATGCTACAACCGTTGGATGATTCTTGAAGACTCAACTACACTGTTCTATCTATCTGTAGTCCAGGGAAGCTTTCAAATATCTCAGAAAGAAGCTGAACACTGTCTTTTTCTCACAGAGGATCAGATCTGGTTAAAATATAGAAGATGGTATTGGATACGCGGGTTTCCTGAAACACAGTCGCGTATATACGCAAGTTCATGCACATAAAACCGCGTATGTCTGGTTGCTGACATTTTCTGTTTGGGGACAGCTTTCTTCAGCACAGCTGCAATGCTGTTTGGTATCTCTGATATTGTTTGGTACCTCTGGTGGTGTTCCAGTTCTCATAATTCTATTTCTAATGTTTTGATAAATATTCCTTGATGATTTGTTGGTGAAAGTGTTCAGGATGCACAAACTAAGGGGGAGCCTTAGTCATATGGAAAGGATGCTTGGATGCACAGTTTCAGGGGGAGCATTGGCCTTGCTAAGTATAATGCATTGTTGGCATTATGTTGATTCTGAAAAATGATCTCTTTCTTGAGGACTTTCTGGTGTTGGTCATAAATGGTCATATTTGTAATTTGATGAAAAGGTCTTGTTGAGACCCATGATGTAAAATTGTAATATTTAGTCATGTAAGGACTTGTCAAATTTGTAAACCCACTTGGTTGGGTAGCTGAGTCAATTTTGTAAACCCACTTGGTTGGCTACTTGAGTCTCATATGTAAATCCACTTGGTTGGATCTTTGATGTAAGTATGAGTCTTTGGTGATAGGAAGTTCATAGAGTCATGTAATTCATTGAAAAATATGTTTGAAGATTCAGCATGAACTCAGGGGGCCGGATGCTTCGGTATCGTCGTCTACAGGCAGCTTCTCCATGCAAGAAGAAAAGAGAGAGAGAGGGAGAGTGTGTTGGTTTTGATCCGCCCTTTGCCCTTGATGTCAAAGGGGAGAGTGACATGGTGTTTGAATGAAGAGAAAGAATGGTGTCAAAGAATGGGGAGAGTGACATGGTGTCATTGTATTCTTAATGTACCTATCTGTTGTGGTGATCAAACACCATCGTGGTTGCCATCAAGTCCAAAGGGGGAGATTGTTGGCAATATGATGCAGAGTGTTGTCCTTGATGGCAACCCACTGAATGAAGATGAAGACATGAGAGTGTTGGCATGTGTTGTCCTTGATGGAAATCCACCTGATGAAGTTATTCTTGACCTGATGGACTTGGTAAATGATGTAAATCTGATATGAAATGATGTTAGTTAGCAATATGATGCTGAGTGTTGTCATTGAATGGCAACCCACTTGATGAAGAAAATGGCAACTTACTTGATGAAGTTGTGCTTGATAGAATATGTTCTTGATGAAGTAAATCTGATGTATCTACAGTGAGTACAGAAGGGAATGAAGAAAGAAATTCAGTTTGTGCTAGATCTATGATAAAAAGAGTATGTCTCAAGGCATACGCGGATTTGCCTAGGAGAAGTTGCGTATGCACGCGGGAAACAACGTTCCAAGTCGCGTATGGGCAAAAGCGCTCAAAAAGTGCAAAACCAGGGGTAACCACCATGGTATTGACCCATTGTATTGGGTAATGATTCGTCTAAATGACCCCGTCCAGGAATACCATCGGAAGTAATGTAGTTTTGGGCTCATGGTATTGTTTTGGCTCATGGTATTGAAAAAAGGGTAAACCTATATAAAGAGAAGAAATTCATTGTGCAAATCATGAGTGTGGGTGCAAGATGTCTGAGCTTGAATGAATACTTCTCTCTGAAGGATATCTGAATGGAAAGGGTTACGGTTGAATGATAGATCTGAATGCATGATGCACCAATGATGAAGAAGGGTATCTAGATCTGAAATGTACTTGTATTTGCTAGATCTGTTTATGGAATGATTAGATCTGAGATAAGGCGAACATCTGTCTGAAGTAAAGGGTAAAAATGCGCGTAATAGATATCATTCGAAGAATGCAATGACTAAATGTGGAATCCTTTACTAGTTCGGCTATGAGAGGAAGGCAACGTATATACGGAAACGTGAGAGAAAGCGCGTATCTGTGATCATGTCTGTGTTGGCCACCAAAGGCAAAATACGCGGATTTGTATGGTGTGGGGGCACGTGTATGCGGCCTCGGTGAAAGGAAAAGCGCGTGTTAAAACTAGGGTTGGTGAAGTAGCAGTACAAATGTATGATGCGATTCTCTCTTTTGATACATTCACTGTCCATCTGGGATTCATCTGGGGTGACAAGTATCTGTTGGTGATGTATGCTTGAGCGTAAAAGTATGGAGTGGGTCCAGTCTGAAAATATGATGAAACGTGGCCTGCAAGTGGTGTCCTAAAGGAAGCTTTGGATCTAGTGTGAAAATTGATGAAACGTGGTCCATAGAGGTGCTGAGGGTTGTAGCCTTCAGTCAGGGGGTTGTAGCTCCCTTCCAGGTGAGGCTGGTAAACGAGAGCAGGAGGTCGTAGCTCCCTTCCAGGAGAGGCTGGTAAACGAGTCAGGGGGTTGGAGCTCCCTTCCAGGAGAGGCTGGTAAACGAGCGCAGGTGGGTGCCTGCGTGCTGGTAGGAGTCTGCACCAGCACATATGTTGTAAGATGTTTTCTCTATAATAAAATATTGAAGGCTGAGCAATTGCAACGGTGGTTTTCTCCCGACTTGGGTTTCCACCTAAAATCCTTGTGTTCATGTGTGATGCTTATGTGTGATGGTTTATTCTGTTCTTGCTGCACATGTTTATTGTTTATAGAACATCTAATGAATAAATGATGGAATGATATAAGTGAAGAATTAATGGCATAATTAGATCTTTGTGTATACGCGAGTTTTATGAAGGATATCCGTGTATACTGTTGCTTCAACAAGTGCGTATGGGTTTTAGAAAATGAAAAGTAAAGTTTGATAAAGTACTAAATAAGTTACTACCCCACTATAGATATTTTTTAGCAGTTTGATTTTAAGCCTTCTTGGTCACTAAATTCAATCCATGAAAACCTTTTGTTACAAGACCTAGAAAATTATTTTATATAGGGCACGTTAGAGATCATGAATATCAGAACAATTGCAACGAATTAAATTAATATGTGAAACAATATTGTTACATATATAAAAAAATCAATAATCATGAAATTTACTAGAGCAAACCCTTAAGCTTGGATAACCATGTGTGGTGTAAGCACATATTACATACAATGTAAAACTCCTCTATGTTATGATGGGTATTGATACATCGTATACATGTATCCCTTCTTATAATTACTTCAATTCATCTACTAATGGTTGTAAGTAGACATCCATATTCTTCACTTGTCTTCTACAAAAGACTATGAGAGGAAACATAAGATTTTCATTCTTCACAGACAACCATGGAGGGTATTTTTATTGATCACTACTAGAGGAAAAACATAATAATTTGTGTTTTGGAGGGAATATGGGTTGAAAACGTCCATGGCTATGTTAAGTTGTAGATGTCATAATATCCTTGAAATTTTTGGGCCGTGTATCCTCTATATGCTTCATGGCTGTTGAATTTGTTAGGATTCACATAACTCCAAACTCACTTCTGTGTGAGGCATGCTATCCCTACAACGTAGCTAATTCTCTGCAACAAAAGAGACTTTGAATCCTTGATATTATAGGCATGTGCCTCAATATATTATGAGGAGGACAATGTGATTTACTATTTTTTAATTTATGTTACCTGTGTCATGCCCACATTTCTGACCTTTCTCTTTATTTGTATATTCTCCTCTATATAGAATAAAAACATTCAGACATGCATGATATGATATGTCCTGAACACCAAAATTTTTTAGCAATTTATTTGCCTCTTTGTAGTATCGGGCAAGGCATTATCAGTCGAAAGAACCTTATATTTGAATAACCCGTAGTTTGTGGGAAATATAAATGTTAATGTCAATATTTAACGTTCATAAAATCTACCATTTTAATGTTGATTGCGGGACAATATTATCATAATATAAGGTACTTGATCATGGTTAATTACCTCAATATTGCTGAGAAACATGAATTCAACTTGCCAAAATATTCTTTCAAGTTTTACAGTACCATCGTTTTCCCCAACTAGGTATACTTTGACTGGCCTCTGAGGTTAAAAGAGAGTGGTGGTGGAAGAATACTTCAGGATTACGAAAAAGGTATCAGTGATATGAGAGTCATCCGCTAGCTCATCATTTTATAATGCATCTAACAAAATTGTCTCCATGGTAGTCATATCTCGAAAGTAATCATCCATACCAACCTTTATTTGATTGCCTCCATTTCCAACTTATGATGAAGAACTACTATTGCTCTAGTCATTCCTAATTGGTGAATCTGAACATAGTGGGAATTTAATAGTTGTATGATTCAAAAATTATTTGTATGCTTCCTCTCTGAGTTTTTCTCTTAATGCAACCTTCTCTCGATTTGAAGTTGTAGTGAATTTCACTGAAAGATGGTAGGCTCATTACTCATCATCACTAGAATCTTAATCTCAAAAAATATTGAACATTAGTACATCAATGATATTAATAAACACAATGCAATTGGTCTTTGAAAAGTGCATTATACTAAAAAATTATTACCATCATTGACCAAGGATTACGGCTGGAATATGGCACATTATAATTGGCAAGGTAAAGTGGATGTCCAATTTCATCTACTAACTGCTTGCATTATGTTTCTCCTGATAAGAGCTTCCGACATTTTTGAACTAGTGAAATTTTTTTGCATTTGAACTCAATTCTGAATCAAGATATTGCAAATTTCGATACATTTTTATTCAAATTTACATGGACAAAAATAAATAAACTCAATTAGATAATCAAAATTAAATAAAATATGAACTTACTGGATATGGAAAGTGAGAAATTTGCGAAGGAATTTGAGAAATATAAAATGAGCTAGAATTTGAAGAATTGGCCATTTGATATTATGATATTTTCTCCTTGCATTTGAACAAAATCAGTAATACATTTTTGTGTACGTACCTCAAATTAATTTTAAAAACCATATAACCACAATATGAATTTCAATATATCTTTCAAACCATTTTTCAAGAATAAGGTGACTTTAAGTGGAAAATGTATACTATGAACAACTCTGACTCATGTGGATGCATCCCTAAGAATAATTTGAGATGAATATGCCATTTTATGTGAAAAAAATAATTCTAACAACTTTTAGAGCATACCGGTGCTATTGTAAAACTAATTGCACTGATACGTATAAATAATAACCGCACCAATTTTCGCATTTCGAAAATAAAAAAAGAATTCTATCATATCAGTGTGTTAAAAGAATTTAGTGCATAGATAAGTTATCTCAATAGATGCACGTTCCTATTTAATGAACTAGTACTTTTTACTATGAAATGCATCGATGTTCCAAAAAACTGAAAATACAAGGGGCACAATGTTATTTTTTTCAAATTGAAAATTTGGTGATAATTTATTTTTCAAAATATAATTTCAGAAAGTATTATAAATAGTAAGAATCTATTCACTATTTCATTAGATTTCCAAAAATTTCAAGGGAGATATTTGCAAGAGATACATACCCGGAGCACTACGGAAAAACAAAATACTTTGGAACATTAGAACTATTCAGAAGATCAAACTTTGAAAGGCATGGTGATTCACTCAAAAACCTACATAGTGAAAATTTTAAAATTTACTATTTTTACAATTTATGTTTAGATTTAATTAAAATTCAGAAAAAATTAAAAACCTTGCATAGTAAAAAATTTACTATTTATTTTACTAATAAATTTTTTTACAATCTCTCTTCCTATTTAGATTTAATTAAAATTCAGAAAAAAACAAAAAAAATCAATACTTACCTTAAACACTTGCTTCTTATTGCTTATTTGATTGCAAAATTTCATCTTAGGGTTTAACTCTGTGTACCACTTTACAATTAGGGCTTTTCATTTTAGGCATTTTTTATTTAATGGATTTGTGTTACTATATATAGGCATTTTTTATTTAATGAATTTGTCATTTTTTATTAATTCCAAAAAAGTTGTGTTTAAATATTATAATTTCGTTTTGTATTTTGATGGTGGTGTTTTTACTGTTACATATCACACCATCATAATTTAAAGTTATTAAAAAAAAAATTCGTTGTTAGTGCTAAACAATTCAATGCCCTTGTGCATTTACTAAATTAAACACACTGGTGCATTTATAAAACAAAATTGGTTACCATACCTACTTTTGGATGAAAATTATGTGACTTATTTATAAAATATATTTAATGGCTTCTCTTTTGAATGGTACAGGTTTTTTATTGATAAAAAAATCTCTGAGAATTTTTCAAGTAACAAAGATACTCATAGACACAATGATAACACATTCCAAAAAGCAGAAATACAAGTTCTTTGTAAATTCTTTACAAAATTAATATGTTTGAACTATATTTAAGTTTAACTAGTGTGTATTGGTTAGTGTGTTTCATGCAAAGCCAAAAAATGAGGAAGCTCAATAAGGCTCAATCTGATCTAAATGCGGAAGATCGTAAAAGCCTAATATAAAAATTGCAGAAGGATGAATAAGATGAATGAAAAATACTATTCAATATGAGTTTTTTTTTTTGAATTTTCATTAATAATATACTTAAAAGTATTAAATAAAATGTTTCAAACAATCTATTAATTCACATATGTTATATGTTCTACAAGGACCAACAATGAAGGAAAATAATTTTGTTTTAAGAAAATAAAAATTATAGAGCATGTAAATGATCCTTCGCTCATCTTGAGTGGTGTTGGAGGTTTACGAATGGGTGGGTGCGGGGGGAGGAGGGCGGAGGGGGGGACTTTTACAAAATTATGAGGGATATAGTGGAATGAATGTATAGACATACTTTCCACTTACAAAACAAAAATAAATCCAATTATTCCATGAACCAAGTTATATTTAAACTACAAAGCGTTTCGAGAAAATGGTCAATGAAACTTGTTAGACTTGCAATAGAAAAAACATATAACAACAAAAAAGAATCATTAAAAAGTAATATTAAATTTTTTTTCTAGAATTATAGGTATATATTACTATAAATAATTCATTTATTAATATAAATTTTGTTATATTTAGTTTTCATATATCAATATAAAAATAGTTTATTAATTTTGAAAATCCCAAAGGATCAATGAGATGATATCCGAAACATGCTAGTAGGAATGTCCAACAAAGTGTATAAGGATAAGGTTAAAGAAATGGACATAATTGCATCATAGGAGGAGCCATCTCAACAACAACGTGCTTCAAATGTATGTAATCATTTATTGTTTTATTATGTACATATAAACAATTTAGGATTAAATATTAATTTCAAGTATTTTCTTGTAGAAAATTAAGCAAAATGGAACCCATTCACGACATAAAACATGGCTACATAGAAGAAAAGGATTGATATAAAATTTTGTGATTAATTGTTAGTATTTCATGATAATAACATAAGGTTTAATTTTTGTATATTTTAAGTTGTTTTACTACAAACATCCTTGAATGTCTTCAAATAGGTGCTAATAATAAAAAACTAGCAATGGAAAGAATTGATTAGCATTGGGTTAAATATGGGTTGTGAGTAAATGTTAGCATATAAAAAATTATTTGTGGAATTTGTAAGTATCTATATTTTTCTACTTCTCTAAGTTTATAATTAATGGAATAAAAAATCCTTTATATTAAATCTATGATTTATTATGGGTTATAAAACTTGCAAGAAACAAAGTATGGAACTGTGTCAATAGAAGAGTTATTGAAGCAAGACATGAGATTTGGTTTTGAAAAAATGTGTATAATTCATGACTCACTTCTTGCTATGGTACATTTATTTTCGATTTACATTAATGTATATTATTTATTTCAATTTTCATTATTCTCACTAATGTAAATACACTCATTACACTTTATTTTAAAGTTTTGTATATGGAACTTGAAGAATGAGAAAAAAATCGATGAAACCAACAAAACATTCGTCCAAATAACCTAATCCATGGAAGTAGCTTAAGTACTGACAATCGTTCAAATGAAGAATGATGATCTATTTGGATATCAATGCAAGATATTGTATCTTTTTAAATAATTGTCTATGAAAATCAAGTAATTTTTTTAATGTAATGGACATGGTGTCCCAATTGAAAGACAATGGGTTACCAATAAATTAAATACATTTTAATTTATTCTATTACGTCGTCCAATGTCGATGTGAATGACGTCACACCACTGATTAAATATTATAATGAAGTAATATTATGAAGTATGATGATATAAAAAATTAATCCAAACATCATATACAAATGTACTAATTAAAATTTAATTTATATTAATACTACTATAAGATATAAGTCGAATTTTTTGATGAATAATGGTTTTAAAAATCACAATAATTGCACCGTCATAGGTCAATGTTTCTAAAAAAGAGAAAATGGATAACGCGACATTGTATATTAATGTACACTGCTCTGAATTCGAATTTTTCAACAATGATGTTCACAATAATAAAAAATAGTATCTCGGTGAATTTGTAAAATTAATACCCACTAACAAGATATACATTTCATGCACCAACGTGATTACGTAAAATCATCGATACTTCAAGAATTTTTTTCTTTCCCTGGTGATTTTTGTGAAAAGTATAATATTGAGGATTTTGCAAACATATAAGCACCGAGGAATCATACTTTTGAACCATTGGTATTGTTAATACAACTCATCATCACCCATACATTGTTACACATAGTTACGTGGCGTGTTGGGGAAGATAAAAGAAACATGGCTATAAGATTATTTTTCTTGCCCTAGTGTCTTTCCTGAAAAGTACTATAGCGGTGTGACTTTGGAGGACATAAGCATCTGGCAATATACTTTTCAGGAACATTTGTTGTTGTCTTTCAATGCCTGAGTGCATGGTATCATAGATTGTACGAGCCAGTGAATTTTTATTTTTAAGGCACTGATGATGTTATAAATTTAATGCATTGGTGCTCCAAATGAGTGTTTCCAGTTGTAGTGATTTTAATTAAATTTACAAAATGGGTGCTTTTAAATTGGTAGCACATCAGTACAATTTTTGTAGTAAGAACACTGCTAGGACAACGTCCTCTAAAAACTTCAGCAGCCAATATTTTTTTAGTTTTGATGAATATTCATTATCAACTCTGCTAAAAAATCTACTACCACAAACATATGCTGTAGCATTGACAATTTTTTACAATTTTATAACTCTAAAAACCTCTGTGATAACCTCCACTAGAAGTTATTTTCCTTGTAGTGCTCCCAACATGGAATATGGGACATTGGAAGCTATCATGCTTATTCGGTCCTCAAATTTAGTTTCTTATTAAACTCATTGTCTGAGTCCTCATCACACTCATAGAGCTACATTATTTCAAATCCCCCTATAGAAGGTCATAAGCCTTACACTCTACATTCTCGAATGGAAAATTCTCCACTTGCGAATTACAAAGTGGGATTAGCAACAGACCCTCCTCTACCTAGCGATGTAGTTAGGAAATCCAATAATTTTAAGGCACATTATAAGGAAATGAGGAAATTAGACTAGGAAAGGAAAACACCATCTCTAGGGCACTTAGAGTGAAATATGCCCCTTAGGTAAGCATAATTATTTAAAATCCTCCTATAGAAGGCCACAAGTCTTACAATCTACGTTCTCGAAAAAAACCTTCCGCACTTGCAACTTGCAAAGGGGGATTAGCAGAAAACCCTCCTTTACCTAACCATCTTGGTAGGAAATCCAACAATCTGAAGTTTCATTAGAAGGCAAGGGAGGAAATTAGACTAGGAAAACAAAACACCATATCTTGGGTACTTAGAGTGAAGGATGCCCCATGATGGGTGTCGAAATTATTATATTTCCTTTTGAGTTATAGAGATTTGGGGGATCCCAAAAAATATATCCCTCACTTTGTCTCAATGTATCAATGTATCAATCAATGTATCAATCATGACATTGTCATGTTGTAGGAGATGAGGACCTTGGGTTAAAATGCATAGTTAATTCCAAGCTCATTCTTGAAATTTTGGTCAGTTAGTTCTTTAGATGTAAAATGTTTTTGCGGGGGATTCATTATTTCATGGAGCCTAGATTATAAGGTAGATGTTTCTATACACTCTTAAGAGCCATTTATATAGAATTGGAAGTTAAAAAGGTCAACGAAGTTTGGAATTTTCTCAAAATATACAGACCTTAGAGTGACAAGGAATCATGTTGTGAAAATATATGAGTCTCTGGCATTATGTCTAGAGGTCCCAATATTCTAGATGGGAATTTAAATTTTACTGTATCAATTTTGGAAATTTTGGGGTCCATCCTACAATCTAATCCTTTAGAAGATTTCTTCATAAACATTATTAAGTCTTCGAGTTTGGTGGATATTTTTCCTATTAAAATTCCCCCCATGGGGAGGAATAGGTGAGCTGATGAAAGTGGTTTTTCAAAGAGGCTCAATAAATTTTTGGTATCTTAATCCTTTTTTATCATCAAAATGTATACTTAAATCTTGGGTGGAGGTGGGAAATATTCAGATCACTGATCCTAAATATTGACAATCCGAATGAGAAATCCCCATCTCCTTTTATGTTAAACACTTATTAGATTTCCAAAGTTGGTTGAAGATAATTGGACTCACCTACACGAGGATTAAAATATATCCTACACCATATAATTCTCAAAAAATCTTAGATCTCTAAAAAATAAATTTAAGCCATGGGAAAGGAAATTAAGAGAGAAATAGGAAGCTCATTAGAGGAAATTTCAGCCTAAAAGGGCTCAAGAAATTTTCATTTATTTTCCATGTCATAATATGTAAACCAGTCAAAATCATTTATATTTAAAAAGAGGTACATGTAAATATTTTAGATGGAAAATAAGAAAAACTATTTTTTTAGCTGTATTTTTGGCTTATCTGGTTATAATTTTACTTAAATTTCAAGTGTAGACACTCATTGGATGCATAATTAATTCCACATCCAACATGTACCCATTAGTGGGTATTCGTTGGATGTGGAATTTAACTTCGCATCCAACGAGTGTCTACACTTGAAAATTTAGTAAATCTATAAGGGTATATGCCAAAAATACAACTAAAAAAATTGTTTTATTATTTTAACTCCAAAATTTACAACTCTTATTTTATTATTTTAACTATTATTTTATATTTTTCCCTGAGAGGCCACTTTTAGTTTGAAATTTCCTCTAATATGCTATACATTAAGTTTAAAATTGTTGACATTTTTTTCTAAAAAAGTGTCAGAAGTTTTCTTTTTCAAGGAATTGGAACAATTGAAGTCTCTAGATATCCAAAAGATAGAACAATTAGCTTGGGAGGAAGAATTATGGATGTAGAAAATTGATTCCACTTAGCTTTGGGAGGGGATACCAACACTAAATTCTTCGAATTTTTTTCAAATTACACGAATAAATTTAACACCATCAAGGACATAGAATTTGTAAATGGATCCCTGGCTAATTATTTCAAGGAAAACACAGATGATGCAGTTCAACATTTTAAAGGAATTTTCTCAAAACCCCAAGGATATCCTATTTTGGAAACATAAGAGACAATTAATCACTTTCTTAGGTTGATATCTCAAGAAATTAATGATTGAATGGTAGAAGAAGTGTTTGAATCAAAAATATTTGGTACTCAATCATCAATGTAGAAATTTCCCAAGCCTTGATGGGCCAATTATTTCAATCCCGGGCCAAAAATATATGGGAAATTATCCCAGGGCTACCACTCCATTTCTAGACTTGATACTTTATTATAATAGTTGGACTTTCTGGGTCATTTTGTCTCAGAGGAAGATTTATTTACCAAGATGGATCACATGTGTGCTTAGATAATGATAGCGGTTGACATTGGTGAGGATTTAGTTAAATACTTTGAATTACAATTCCAATGTCATAGTAAGATTCATAAATTAAAATACTGGAAAATAATTTCCAATGTTTCGAGTGTGAAATAATAGGCCATACAATATTGCAGTGTGAAAAGCCTCTAAGGGGGAGTATTCCTCCAAAAGTGATATGGGTATGAAAAACATCAAATTATTGCAAAATTATACGAATAAATGATCCAAGTGGATGTTGGAGGCCACCCACCTATTCCACTTGGACCCCCACCAATGTTTCTTTCAATTTCCTTAATTGTAGCACAATTTACAATTTTTGGAATTTTTTTGGTTTGTGAACATCCAGAGCCATTTTGAGTGTAGTGACACCTCCCCTCATATCTACCTAAGTAACCAACTCACCTGGGGCAAACATAATATGAGGGGATACTATGACAAGCCTCAACCTCTTTGGTGAATTTAAGGAAGTGGAATCGATGGAAACCCATAACATAGACCTCATGTACTTTCTACAGTACCCCAAAGGCTATCCTAGTCATCCACCTGACTAGTCCTTGGGTCCCACTGAGTTTTAGTGAAGAAATCCCTCAAACGCTCCCTTGATATGGACAAGGGTGCATCTGGGAGGATCTGGACGCTCCCATAGCATGGATATGGGTGAGTATGGGGGTTTGTGCCACTTTTTAAGCCCAAAATATCACTCACTACCTAGAACTTACTGTAGCTTATAGAATCCATCAAACACATGATGACAAGGCTAATGAGTTGAAAACTAACTCTAGGACTACGCCTGACCCACCCCAATCGGGACTGAAATTCTGTCAAACACTTGACATCAATGCAATATATAGGTCTAGGATACAAGACATAGCATGAATGACTGAAAAATCTTATGAGACATGAAAATAAGGATCACTACCCTCTCCCTTGATCTATTATGACATTAATTAGTTCTTGCATTGTTTATCTTTACAATTACAAGTAAGTACATGAAATAATTGTGACTTGAACCAAACATATTACCATGATTATAACCAACATAAAACCATGTAAATAAAAATGATATAACAACCATTAAAGCCACACATTAACAAGTACAAAAACAAGAGAACCTATCTTTTATTAAACATAGGAAAGAGACAACTAGGTTCAGGACTTCCACGTACCACTCGACCATAGACATGGATGAGCCAAATATCTCTTCAGCTTGTCACCCTCGTGCCATATTCCAAGAATGAATATGGGATATCATGAATAACCCAATCCAAAAACAACTAAGGGAATCCATAGGTTTAACCACCTCCACCCTCACCATACTGCGATCACACCTAAACTGGTGTCGATATCACAAAACCAAAATGAGCTTGGAACGCCTCTAGACTCCATCACTATCCTTGAGGAATTTTTTATCTCCTTGTCTCTTAGGATTACCGCAATCCACATCGGATCACTATGCCCTAAATCAAGAAACCACCCTCAAGCTTTATCTTGTATCTCACTAAAACCGGTCAAGGGATTCCTAGGCCTTTGGGAATTTCCTGATGATCCGCGTAAATTTATGATACCATTTTAACCAAGAAATTTTGCTTCGTTTGATGTGTTATAATTAAATTTTATCAAAGAATTAATGAACACATATGCAGATATAATCAAGAGGAAAACATGTCAACAATCACACAACATAAATCCAAGCTGTTTAATAACGAAGTTCATCCAGTGTGGACTATTTCTCTGGGCCTTGGTGTCTCGATGGTGTTGGCCACTTCATTAAGTGATGTAACTATTGATGATGTACATGGACGCTGTTGACTTGTCATACATGGAAAAGCCCTCAACATGAGTGGCAAAGTCGCTCCACAAGACATTCTGTTACAAGGAACTCTCACTCATCACAAACCTCCTACCAACATGACAAGTTCACACATGGTGACAGAGATTATCCCGCCATCAAGGCAACAATGGGATCTCACATAATAAATCGCCATCCATGATAAATACATATGACATCAAATACACATAAATATTCTGCATCTTACATCAGCAGGAACCAATAATAGCAAATAAACATGAAAAATTTGCATCATACATGAAGCAGGAATCGACATGACATAAAGAATCCTACAACAATAATAAATGAAGTACATGGCAACAAAACTTCATATAACTCAAATCTAATGTTGGCTGAAGAATAGGATGCTCAATATTTTGATCTGAATGCACCATCACAAACGGGGTGTCAAATGGCAAGAAATCGACTATCCACCCATTGAAATCCGACACTATCATCCCATTATGGAAAATGGATGAAAAATCGAGACCTTTTTTGTAGAAAATCACACCGCAATCAAGTCCATGTCATCGAGAGGTGTAAAACTCATATAAAATTTGTCCAATTTGGACACTGGGAAAATTTGGCCCCTCTTAAAATGAGGCTCAATCAAGCCTCCACTACCTTTGCATTTGGCTCATGGTTCCACCTGCATGCAAATAAAATAATCATTAATCTCAAAAAAATTTCTCACTAAAACCTGCCTGGGCAAATCTGTGAAAAGATAGGTTTAAATATAAAATTCGGGCAGACTTTACAAAACCCTCCATTTTTCATGTTGGTTGTGATCCACATTAGGAGGAGAGGGGTTGGGGAATCAAATCCTGCCACTCTATTTTTGGTTCATATCAAAATAGTCAAAAGTAGGCGGTCAAGTCCGCTCCACGCGGCCTGAACCGACTTGACCCTAGTAACGTTCAATGGATATATGCATATGGGATGTTGTTTGTTGTGGTGGGCCTGTCCGCTTCCACGCAGACATATATATCTATATATATATATATATATATATATATATATATATATATATATATATATATATATATCTGTGTGTGTGTGTGTGTGTGTGTGGTAAAGGTGTTGGAGAGTGGTCCAAGGTCATGACTCGTCCCCATTTTTTAAAATTATTTGTTATGTGGTATACGAAGGTCCGCAGGAGTGGCAAGGTTGGTGCCCCACTACCCCTCTTTTATATATATTTTTTGTTTTATTTTAACCAACCAAAAAATTTAAAATTTCTCGATTTTATGCCAAAGGAGATATTTTAAATGTCCCACAATTTTTCCGAGAAATCAGCCTGAGGTGGCCAAAATCCAGTCACCAGAAAACTTCTAGATTGTTGCCTCCTTAACCTTCCACATCACCAAGTCAACACAAAAACTTTGACCAGCTCTAACTTTCACATACTAACTCGGTTTGACGAACTGTTCATAGCGTTGTGATCAGGACGACGATATCTACGCTCTAGTTCTGATTCAAAATAATTATTACCACTTTGATTTTTGAGCTTTCATAAGCCCTCTTTGTCTTGTGTGTGTCTCTGGAGCCACCTAGATCATTCCTCCCCACTGAGGAGCTTTTGGTCCTCCAAAATAATCAACAATAATTAGCAACTCTTGTGTAAAATGTTTGCACCACAAGTGTCCTAAAAACAATCACCCTTCCATCTCCTTCACCTTTGTTCTTTGGAGCCTTAAGCGATGATCCAACACCTGCATCCTCTACAAAACTATAGTGAAATATCATTCAAATTACATGCTCAAATTATGAATAACTATGACCCAAATATTTCCATACTTGCCACGAGTTTATAACACATACTCATTGGTCAAGCTTACATCAAAATGGAATCAATAATACTCCAACTATCAATACAAGTCCAAAGAAATCATTATTGCATTGCAAGTGATGGAAACACACATCATCAATTTTAAAAAATAAATACAAAACATGATTTAAAAGACACGACCATGACACACTAGAAAAACCATTTCTTACTGAACAAAGTGAACCACGATAAATGTCGTGTATTTTCTTGTTGAACATTTTCACTAATTGGTTTTTGCACGGATGCTTTGTCCTTCATATGCTGCTCTGGATGGAGTTTCCAACACATGGCTCTTTGATGGCCACTTCTGTCACAATAACTGTAATGAGTCTTCTTCCTCCATACCTACTTAACCAATTTCTTTCCCTGCTATGGAGAAGGATTTCCACGCCTCATCCTCCTTTGTACTGCCATTTTTTTCCAACACCCAACAATGTCATGGTTATGTAAACCACAAAAATGACAAGTTTTCTTATGCCATGATTTACGTTCATGATTAGCAACATGCTTATAATCAAAATTAACTTGCGAATATCGAGACTTATTATACCTTTTCTAGTGGTCTCTGGTGTGATCATGGTGATGAGAGATTGCTTCAGATATTTCACTGCAACATGCACTTCCATGGGACGATGGTGAAGTGTTACCATCAATCCTTTTCCATGGTGAGTTAAAAAATGTATGTTTTCCTTTGATGTCCTTATGACGATGAGCACTTGCCTCAGCTTTATATTTGCAATATGCGCTGCCATAATATGGTGGTAAACTGTTCCCAAAAATCTCTCTCCTTGAAGGTTTCCACAATTTTTTGGAGGCTTTTGACACCTTTGAACATTCTCCTTTAGTGTATTCAAAACCCGCATATCGAAGTCTCTACACAACCTCTAATTGCTAATTCATGCCTTGGCCATGAATGCCAAGTCCTCTTCCTTTGTAACCCATCTTGGTAAGGAGTCTCATACCGGTTCCTGTAATGGGGATCTCCACATTTCTAATAGAAATAATAGCATGTGAAGATGAAACTGAAGATTGATCACAACTTTTTACCTCAGATGTGGATTTTGAAACAGGTGAAGAGGGCTTCTCCGAGCCTTTGTTACGCTTCACTTCCTCCAAGAAATCTATCGTGGCTTGTAGCTGAAGGTGTAATTGCTACTTCTCCTCATTCTCTTAATATAGGAGTGCCTTCAAAGCCTTTTGATCTTCTTGATGAATTTCGTTGTTGTGCTTTAATTCTTTCAATGCCTCTTTTGTGGCTTGCAACTGATGCTACAATCGATGTTTTTCCTCCTTCTCCTCTTGTAGAAGCATTTTCAACTCAGCGTTATCTACTGCTTGTTTCTCATAAGCTTCATAAAACATGTCCACTTTCTCAGACACCCTGATCATGGTCTCGTACATGTCTTTGAAATCCTCCATTGTTGCACGTTTAATGGTTCACGCTTGCAGTTCACATCAACAAGAAGACCGCTCTAATACCAGTTGATCCGGGTAAAAGTATGATACCCTTTTAACCAAGACATTTTGCTTCATTTGATGTGTTAGAATTACATTTTTTCAAAGCATTAATGAACACATGCAGATATAATTAAGAAGAAAACATGTTAACAATCACACAACAAAAATCCAAGTTGTTTAATAACGAAGTTCGTCTAGTGTGGACTACGTCTTCGGGCCTCAGTGTCTCGGTGGTTTTGGCTGCTTCATTTAGTGATGTAACTATTGATGATGTACATGGATGATGTTGACTTGTCATACAAGGAAAATCCCTCAACATGAGTGGAAAATTCTATCCATGAGAAGTTTCGTTAAAAGGAACTCTCACTCATCACAAACTTCCTATCATCATGACAAATTCAGACATGGTGAGAAAAAGTATCCCGCCATCAAGGCAAAAAAGGGATATCACAACATAAATCACCATCCATGATAAATACATATGACATAAAATACACATAAATATTCCACATCTTACATCAGTAGGAATCAACAAAAACAAATAAACATGAAGAATCTACATCATAAATCAAGGAGGAATTGACATGACGTAAATAATCCTACATCACTAATCAATGAAGTACATGGAAACAACAATTCATATACCTCAACTCTCATGTTGGCTGAGGAATAGGTTACTCAATCGCTGGATCTGAATGCATCATCGCAAACATGGTGTCGAATGGTAAGAAATTGACTATCCACACACTAAAATCCGACATAGTCATCCCATTCTAGAAAATGTCTGAAAAATAAAGATCTCCATTGTAGAAACTGACACCGCCATCATGTTCATGTCGCCAAGAGGTGTAAAATTCATATAAAATTTGTCCAATTTGGACACTAGGAAAATTTGGCCCCTCTGGAAATGAGGCTCAATCAGGGTTCCACTACCTCTACATCTGGCTCATGGTTCCACCTGCATGCAAATAAAATAATCATAAATCTCGAACTCCGTGCCTTCTCCAACCTGCCTAGGCTCATCTTTGGAAATATGGGTTTAAATATAAAAGTCGGGCGGACTTTACAAAATCCACTATTTGGCATGTTGGTTGTGATCCACATTAGTAAGAGAGGGGTTGGGGGATCAAGCCCCGCCCCTTTATTTTTGTTTAACGGTTGAATTACATATAAAAATAGTCAAAAGTGGGTGGGATAGTCCGCTACATGTGGTATGATCCCACCCAACCCCAACAACGTTCAACGAATATATGCATATGGGATGTTGTTTGTTGTGGTGGGTGGGTCCGCTTCCATGTGGCCTAACCCAACCACCATTTGTTTAACGTGTATATATATATATATATGGTAAAAGCATTGGGGAGGGGGTGAGGGTCATGACCCTTCCCCCCCTTTTTTTTAAATTATTTTTGATGTGGTATACGGAGGTCCGTAGGGGTGGCAGGGTTGGTGGCCCACCACCCCTCTTTTATATATTTTTTTATTTTATTTTAACCAACAATAAAATTTAAAATTTCCCAATTTTAGGCCGAAGGAGACATTTTAAATGTCCCACAATTTCTCCCAAAAATCGGTTGGAGCTGGCCAGAATCTAGTCGCCATAAAACTTCCAGATTGTTGCCTCCTTAACCTGCCACATCACCAAGTCAACCCAAAAAATTTGACCAGCTCTAACTTTCACTTATGAACTCGGTTTGACAAAATGTTCACACTGTTGCAATTAAGATGATGAGATCTACGCTCTGGTCTTGATTTGAAAGAATTCTAACCACTTTGATTTTTTAGCTTTCATAATTCCTCTTTGTCTTGTTTGTGTCTCTGGAGCCACCTAGATCACCTGAGACCACCCTGCCCTGGATTCCGAAAACCATCTAGCAATTCCAAAGCTCAAAACCGAGATCAATCCCATCATACCATGGCTCTCCAGAAAAGGAAAGGAAAATATGAAAACCATTGTAAACACTCGACGAAACTATGCCATCAACAATAAGAGAGTCAAATACCAACATGCATAATCCATCCATGTCCAAACCAATTAGGAAATTACACATGTAATATGTTACCTGCAAGTATTTCGACTGAAGTTGCTTGATCCTCCTCTTCCTTGCTTGACCTTTTCTTTCCTCTTCCTTGCTTGTCCTTCATTTTATTTCTGTCTCCTTGGTCCAATTCTGAAATTCTCCAAGTAAACTCCAAGTTTCCAAGAGTGTGTGAGAGAGAGAGAATAGAGAGAGAGAGAGCTCTAAAAATGAAATGACCAAAATATTGAGACAAAATCTTGTCAACTGATCTTAAGAATCTTTTTCATTAATGATGCCTCTAATCTATTCTTTTTCCATTATTTTCCTTCATTTTCCTCATCACATGCAACATGTGACCTTCCAGCTTCCTTTTCTCCTAATTTCTATATTTTCATAAATAAATTCCAAATAATGCCTCTTTCCTCTCCAAATCCTTAGCCATTGCCTTTACGAGTTTCTATAGCTATATTAAACCATATGAACACCCTCACTAGAATTTTTTTTTCGAATATTCATCTTGGAATAAGTGTCGCATCAACTGTGATTATTATTTTTCCTTTATTAACTTTTATTACATGGTGTTTTCACTAGGGCTGTTACAGAACCCTCCCCCTTGGGGGAAGAATGTCCTCGGTATTTAATGACACTACAAACCAGCAAACTGGTGAAAATAAAACATATTGTCTATGGATATTTATAACACATTTCGTTTCAGTATTTACAATGAAATCCATATATACAACCATACTGTCTATGGATATTTATAAATCCATCTCGATACAATATTTACAATAATATACACATATTCACATTTGATCAACCAAAAAATAAAAGGATACGATTCTTGTATTAAAAATGGGAATTCAAAGGCTCACACCTCCACCCTCAAAGTAATACCTAGATTCACCTCTTTCCCAAGAAGTCAAAAATACACTACCAAAGTAAAAAACTCCATCCAATGTCCAATGTTACAATCTCGTGCCTCTTTTCGTCTCAGTGAATATTTACCGAGTCATTCTTCCAGGTCACACTCCCAATGTGCATTTTATTCCATTTGGAAATGATAATGACAAAAAACAATCCATCCTCGGCCTCCCCTTCTGTGATACATAGTCCCTCGGGAAATCCAGTCATCCCCTTCCGTGTAGTCACTCACCTTCAAGTTCCTCGACATCGGCTATCTCGGTTGACCCATCCCTTGGAAAGGTTTCTTCGGATCAAAAGGTCAAATAACTGAAGAAATAATTTACTGATGAATATAAATAATTAACAAGAGGAATAATAAAACATAACCAACAAGAAGCATGAAACATAAACACACAATATTTAACTGGGAAAAACCCCAACTCCGGGGAAAACCCATCCAATGAAATTTCATTAGCTATTAGCGAAAACCATGGCTAATTTTTCCATGTGAGCCTTCACGGCTCACCTCCAAGCCTCTCCTACAATGAAGTCTTCCCAGCCTTTTATAGGATCCATTACATGCAATACAATGAGCCAAAAACCATGGGTGCACAATACCATGTGCCCCAAAACTACCTAATTGTTTAACCTAGTCAACCTTGACTGAAACCTCGTTTCAATGTATCTAAAATTCTGCCCTTAAACTTGACTTGGGGTTCCTTGACTAAATCCAGCCAAGCTTGCAAAGTGAGTGATCCCCACTCACTTTGGACCTTACCCCCCTCAAAGTTTTATACCCAAGTTAGTTGTTAAATTATAATCCCCCTTATCACCTAGGTATAACCCAAACTTTACCAGTGATTACCTAGGGGTATGCATTCCATACCAAGTCTTATAGCAGTATGCCCATTTACATGTAATAAAATTGACTCCATTACAATAATTTTTTTTTCATTGTTGCTAGTTTAACACATCCTCTCTTGCACATTTCTTTGACTTCAATTGCCAAAACCCTCTATTGAAAAACTTGCAATAAATATTGGATCTCTTCGATGATATCTTCTCATTAAGGCAGCAACTCACTATGAATTGATGTCGACCCTTCTCATAAAATACACTTGCAAATTTCCATGACTAGCATAAGCTACCTCACTTCACCTCGAACTTGGAGATCAATTCTTCTGCTGTTGGTTTGCATATATTCATGGTGAAGCTACCCTTCTCCACCATTTTCCATGGTATTCCACCTCAGATAAAAAACACATACTTCATTCTTTGTCGTTGATTCCTTGTGGCCGATCAAGAATTGTGATTTTCAACTTTGCACTGCGCTTTTGCAGTTCTCGTGACCCTAACTGATATAGTCATTTTCTTGACTATGAGATCCTCCTCTCTTAGCTTAATATTTGACCTCATCCTATTCGATTACCTCCTCTCTCCCTTGTCTTCTCATTTTCTGGGAAAACTGTGGCACCTACCGGCCATTTATCCCATTTAGACATGCTAACACAATGAGAAATACCCAAATTTGTTTCCATCGATCTTCCTCCTCTGCCATCATTGCCATTGCCTCAGATTTTTATTCTGCATTTTACGTCTGACACACCATTTTTCCAATAGATATAGAAATTTCCCCATACATTTTTTTGATGAAGGGCCGAAAGTGCGAGGATTTCTATTCATAAAATCTTTCCACTCACAGAATTTGTGCTTCTCTTCCTATGAACGTATCGCTTCTTGGAAGGTGCTTTGCCTCTGCTCATTTAAGGGACTCCAACCTGCACCTGAGGCCATGAAAATCTAAACATAGGCACTCTTCCCCATGCCAAGACCCATCAAATTCCCTTGCAAATCATGTGACTGTCGACATATTCCACGATCTCCTACTGGGTTTTCCATGCTCAATTCATTCTTTGAGGCTGATTTGTTGTCTGGCATGAGGAAAAAATTCCCTCTCTCTTACCACATAGTGACTCCTTTCGTCACACCTTTTAAGTTGTGCACTGTTGCAACTTCGGTTTCCTCCCATTTGAAAACTTCCATTGTTCATGCTACCTTTTCTCGGCTATTGGCGACATTTTCCAGCTCTTTTAACCCTTATGTTCCAGATCGAGATTTTCATTAGTGCAAAAAATCATATCTCCATTCACATGCCAATAAACCCTTGGAAATAGAAGCGTCCCTCCGAAGCCAACATTTGGCTCTGATACCAAAATTTGAAGAATAATTTACCCGGAGTGATAATTAAATTATTTACCACAGTGATAAAATTACTGAGAGAAAAACATAAAATAACTAGCAACAATAAAACATACACAATGCACAAAATTTAACCAACAAAAACCCCAACTCCAGGGAAAACCCATCCTAATGAAATTTCATTAGGCTTGGCTAAAACCTTGGCCAATCTGGCCAAGTGTGCCTTCACCACTCACCTCCAGGCCTCTCCTACAATGAAGTCTTCCCAACCTTTTATATGCTACATTACATGAAATACCATGAGCTGAAAACCATGGGTTCACAAAATCATGTGCCCCAAAACTACCCGATTGTTTAACCTGGTCAACCTTGACTCTAACCACGAGTCAATTTACCTAACAATAACCAAGGCATATACTTGCCTCAAAACTGTCATACCCATCATAACATGCTCATGGAAATCAATGGACACTATTGGGTGCTAGGGTCCCACACTAGCCCTCCTCCAGAAGTGCTTTACCAACATACTGCTGCCTGTTTCAATTCATTTTGTTGTATCATACCTCATGGGTAGCTTCTCAATAAGGTACAATTGAAATTTTTTTCACTTCCTATCACAAAAAATCAAACAAGTTGTTTGATCAAATCATCATGTATAAACATATCACATTTGGTTAGCTCAAAACAAAACCACCATAAATTAAAATCACGAATCACATGACATCACCATAAACCATAAACATAAATCACATGTAATCATCATAAGCCAGAATCATAGATCACAAGACTAACAAGACTTAAATAAAATACCGATACTTATCCTTCATTGATCCTTACTTCTTCCTTTGTTATTTTGTACACACACTGGATCAGTTGCCACACCTGGTAAGAACCCAGTTCCTTTTCTCCTCTTCAGCCATGTAGGCATACACAAAATGTACATCAGATGCATACACCCACACATGGTGTAAAATACCACACAATACATACACCTACACCTAATATGAATCACGACACATTTACCTACACCCGATGTACACAATACATACACATACATCCGGTGTACAAGACAACACATACACGTACACCCGATGTAGAACACAACACAATACATATGTCACGATGCCACGATTGCACAATGCACATACATAGTACAACATGCCCACGACACAACATGTACGATATGCACAAAATACCACATGTACATTAGTACCATATGAACATGTACAAAGTACCACCTGTACATAGT